>CM053620.1:15130322-15180879 GCA_028646535.1 Procyon lotor
TGGCCCCAACCCTACGGTGCGGCGGGACTGGCACCTCCAGGCTCTCAATGGTGTGTGGTAGGGAAAGGCGGGAGACTGAGGCCAAGGTGGAAGGCGGTGGGGCCCTAGGAGATGAGATGGCCCTGCGCCCGGGGGTGGGGGTGGGGGTGGGGTGGGGGTGGGAGAGTGGGGTGGGGGGTGGGGAGTGGTGGTGGTGGTGGTGGTGGAGGAGCAGGGCCTCGGGCCTGCCCAGGCTTGGGTCTTGGGACTTGGGACTTGGGTCACTGCTTGCGGTCCCACAGGTTCCCATGCCTACCTCACTCTGGCCCTGCACTGGGTGGAGCCACGGGAGCACGCAGTGCCGGTAGTTGTCAGCCACGGTGCCAGAACGTGGCAGCTCATGATCCGAGGTAAGGCCGGGGGCTGTGTGCCTGAAGTTCCCGAGGCAAACCACTGGGGTGCAGGGGGAGGGGCCGGGTACAGTGCACAGAGGCACACACACAGAGGCGTGGGCACCCACCCCCCACATAACATAAATACACGTGTGCCCCAAATCGTCTATCAGCCAGTTGCGCGGGAGCCTCCTAGCAGCCGGAGAGCACCCCCAGCGCTGTTACCTTCCCCCCCCACCCCCTGTCTCCCAGTGATTGTGTGTCGCTGCAACGTGGAGGGGCAGTGCATGCGCAAGGTGGGCCGCATGAAGGGCATGCCCACGAAGCTGTCTGCGGTGGGCATCCTCATGGGTACCTTGATGGCGATAGGTAATGCGTGCTGGGCTCGCGAGCGGGGGAGGGTGGTGGACGCTCAGAGTGACAGCCTCTGGGTGCACAGTGCCCTGTCCCGCGGGACTCCCCAGGGTTGGAGAAGGAACCCCACAACTCTCCTAGTCATCTGTTCCTACTTCGTGCTGTCCTACTCACCGTCATCATCATTGATGACAGCATTTGCTCTTCCGTGATTATATGTTGACTGTGTGATATAGGATTATCAGAGTCCCTTGTCCTCACAACCCTGCGACATAGATTGTGGCATCTCCCCATTTTCCAGATGAGGTCCCTGAGGCTCAGAGAGGTTAAGTGACTTGCCTGAGTTCACACAGCCAGAATGTGGCAGAGCCCAGGTCTTTCTAGTCTAATCCCTTTAGTCCAGGCCTCCCTCTTTATCCCCTTGATTTCTTTGGGCCTCTAGATTTTCCCTGCATGTTTTTTTGTTGTTGTTATTGGTTCTAGCACAATGCTTTCTGAGTCAATGGGGACAGTTTGCTGGCTCCCAGGTGACTCCTACCAAACCATTCCCCAGAGAGGGGGACTTTGGAGGCTGGGGTGTTCTGGATAGCCGCAGGCCAAGCAGTCAGGCTTCTCCTGGGCCCAGGGCCACAGTCATACGCACAGCATTGCGAACGCTGTTTAGGAAACCTTGCTTTCTTATTAAACAAATACCAAGAGCAGGGTGGTGGACAAGTCCCATGGCTCCTTCTGAGAACTGATCCCTCCCTCTTGGGCCCCTCAGGCATCTTCCTCATCCTCATCTTCACTCACTTGACCCTGGCGAGGAAGAAGGACCTAGATCAGCCAGTGGACAGCGTGCCCCTGAAGGCAGCAGTCTGAATGGTCCAGGCAGCCCCAGCTGGGAGCTTGGCCTCTGCCTCCACGTGGGTCCCCTGGGAGAGGGCCCAGCACTATGGATCACTGGGGGCTAGGACAGAGTAGGAGCCCCTTCCCCTGCCCTGGGGTGGAGGCAACATCACCAGACAAGTATGTAGAACCTCAACACTGACTTTATGGGCTGACCATGAGAATGCTCCCAAATGGGGCCACGTTTTTTCACCAATAAAGCCTCAGAGAGCAGGGCAGAGGCTGCACCTGCCTCTCAGAGTCATGTGCGTGTGTGCATTACCCATGTCAACCTCCATTCCTTTCCCATCTCCTGCTGCGCAAAGGGTCTAGGGGCTTGAGGGGCAAGCCTGGGTCCCCTTTGAGGAGGGACATGGGGGCATCATGTCAGTTCTTGGTGAGAACTTGAGGTTGGAGCAAGGTGGGTTGTTTCTCTGGGCATTTGGAGACCATGGCTGCAGACCCTGGATGGGTCAAGTTGGGGAGGATGTCCTTGAGAGTGCATTCTGTGTTTTCTGGGACATATTTGGCTAGGGGAGGGCACCTGTGAGTCTCTGTCCTGTGCTTATGTGTGAGCACACTGCTCTATCTGCCTGGCTCCCCTACATGTGGGTGGGCAGAGGTCCCATAGTCTTAAGACGGGTCTGCATGGGTATCATGAGGGTCTAATCGGATTAGAACAGGAGAGGTGAGGTTGGGAATGAGTCCCTCTGCCCCAGCACAGGTCCCAGTGCACCTCTGGATTTCATATACAGGAGAGTGAGTGCATGGGGGGCTGGGTCTGCAGAAAGTCAGAGAAGGGAGAATCACTCAGATGGACAGGAAATCCCATGGCTCACCCTAGAAAACCCCTAGGGAACCCCTTCCCCTGACCCAAGATTAAGCCATGACCCTGGTGCTCTGCTGAGCCCTGACCACACCTCCAGACCAACCTCTAATCCCCAACCCTTGACTGACCCTAGACACACGCTGATCCTCCATGCACCCACCCCAGCCAGCTCTGGGGAGCCGGGGTGGGCCTTGCTGTCCCAGGCACCCTGAGCTGATGATGGCAAATCACGGGAAGGGAGAAAAACAACCTCTGTGGGGCCCAGGCCCTATTTTTAGGAGATAATCTCTCCGCTCCTGGCAGATTCTGTGGGATGGGGCCAAGCCAAGAGAGATGGGGTGGACATCCTGGCTGGTCTGAGAGTCTGAGAGACTCAGGGAGAATCCCCAGCCCAGGGGTGAACTCTGAGGCCAGTCCCAGCCATCCTGGGCCACACACACACACACACACACACACACCAACGTGAGGTTCTGCTCACTACTGTGGTCCAAGCAGAGCTTCCTGTCCCTCTTCCAGGATCCTCTACTCGGCCTGCATCCACTTAGAAATCTCCAGGGTGCAAAGCTCTTCAACGGTAGCATCTCATCTAATCTTCCCACCAACCCGTGAGGGCAGGATTATTGGCCCTGTTTGCCCCTGAAGTTTCTTGAAGGTCAGAGAGGTTAAGGGCTGTAGCCGAGAGTCTTGGAAGCAGAGTGCAAGGTGGGACTGTCTCTCCATGCTTAGAACTGCTTCTCCTGGAGTGTCGCCAGCCCTCCGCGGGCTCCTGCTCCCACGAGATCCCTGAGACGGGCCTTAGAGATCATCAGGCCAGCTCCTTCTGGCAAAAATGGGAAAGTGAATCATGAAGAGGTGAAGGGACCTTCCCAAGTCCAGCCAGCAGCACCTGAGCTGGGACGCTGGTGTCACCCCACTCTCTGGGTCTTTATTCTGGATGGAGGGAGAGGTAGCCAGGTGGATGGGTGGGTGAATGAGTGAGTGAATGGGTGGTCAGGTTGGTGGACTGTAGATGGGTAAATGGGTGGATAGGTGGATGGGTTGGTAAGCAGGTTGGTGGGTACCAACAAAGGAAGGAGTGGATGATGACAGGGGAAATTAAGCCACCTGCTCCAGCTTGAGGCCTTTTTTCCTTTGGCCTCCAGGCCCCAGGCCGCCCTCAGATTGTGTCAGTTCTGGTGCTGACCGCATGGTCCATAATTCCCAGGGATGCACACTTACTTTCCCTGAGAGTCTGCGGACAGAAGCCTCTCCATGATCCACAGCCTGTTCTATAGAGGAAAGTGAGGGTCAGAGAGGGGGCCGGGCTCCTCCTGCGTCTCAGAGGGAGAGAAGCACAGAGCCAGTACTGGTTTGTGGACTTGGCCATGGGTCAGTGAGTGCTAGCAGAGATTACCCTCAGGAGGTGGGCCTCATTCGGCAGGCAGGGCCCAGCTGCTTAGGCAAGGTGAGGGGTAACTGGTAGCTCGGTGTGGATAGAGGAACATGGGGTCCATGCCCTGCCTCATCTTTGCTGTGTGTTCCCAGATGAGTCGCTTCACCTCTCTGAGCCTTGGTTTACTTGTTAATAAAATGGGACTCCCAGAAATGGAGTTGTTGAGAGGACTACACGAGATGGTCCCCACTAACTGTGTTCAGCACAGTGCTGGGCCCACAGCAGGAGCTGAGTACACGTGGCTTTCCCTGGTGCACAGACTGTGGGGGTACCTACCGCAGACGCCTCCAGTCCCCTACTCTCACATTCCCCAGGCGGCCCCATGAGGCCCAGGCTTTCTGGAGGGAGTATGAAGGGGAGCCCCAGCTCTAGCCTCCACACGGCCCTGCTGGGTGACCCTGGGCAAGACATCCCCTCCAGCCTTGGCTCCTTGCCAGGTCTAAAGCTCTCTCTGCGGGGACGTTGAGGGGTCCCATGGAGTTCAGACTGGTCCAGAGCTTCAGGGAGTCACAGGGTCTGTCCCAGTGGGGAGCTCTTGCTCCCCCTCTCCCAGGCCCCTTTTAGAGGCACGGGGCCAGATCAAAGGGACCCAGCACTGAGGATTGGGAGGCGGGCCTGGAAAGAATGTAAACATGAGGATATTTTTAAACTTTTTCCAACCCCAGAGATTAGGGCTCTTGAAGAGGTCGGTCTGGCCCTCACTCACAGAGCAACAGTCTGGGATCTCAGAGACTCTGATTCCACCCATACCTACCTGTACCCCACCCCCCCAGGACTCTAGCTTGGGCCTCAGGGTAGTTCCTCCTCTGATCACACCTCCAGAGGTCCTGCTGCTGTGGGGTAGCATGTTTCTAATGAGAGGACTTAAGAGATGTGGGAGGACCCCAAGGGTTATGGGGGCCTACCTGGCTGGGCTAGTGTTGAGAGACTGAGCTTAGAGACCCTTTAATGGCCCTGTCACTCCACCAGGTGCACATACTTGCAGGCGCGCGCGCACGTGTGTGTGTGTGTGTGTGTGTGTGTGTGTGTGTGTGTGTGAATGTGGGTGTGTAAGTTCATATTAAAGTCTGGTCTGCATGGTGTCACAGTGTGGGAATATGCCAGGAACTCACCCAGCCCTCCCTTTTGCCCCTTCCCTGGCATCTCTTGCCCCTCTCCCAAAGACTGCTTGGATCGGTGGGGGTTGGTGGGGGGTGAGGCTGACAGGAAGTGGGCTCAAGGGGAAGATGAGGAGGGCAAGGGGCCTGGGAGCAGAGGGCTGAGATGGCTGGGGGAGGGGCCGGGTCTGAGCCACACAGTGAGTCAGGCTGTGGGAGCTGCAGGGCCCACTGACGTGGCGGTGGAGGCGGGAGAGGGCTGCTTCCCTCCCCCCACCCCAGGTATCACAGTGACTCAGGAACTTGGACACAAAGCTCCCTACATCTCCCCACTCCTGGTGTCACAGTGACGCTCACCCTGGGTTCTATGACAACAGCCTCCTCCCTCTGAGTGATGCCGCCACCCTCGTACACTCGTGCGACACAGTGGAGCACACCACGGGAGTGTCATAGGGAGACTCTCGGAGGGGATGCAGTCACAACATGCCCCCTTACCTTGTACTCATATCCCAGGGACTCCCACAGCCTTACCCTGTCCACATCCCTGCTGATCGGGACGTCAGAGGGTCAGAGTTCGTGGGGATACTTGGTAGCCGGGCCAGGCTGTGGTTACCAGGACAACGAGGGGCAGTAGCCCCAGGAGAGGCCTTGCTGGATGTTCACCAGGCTCCAGGGGGCCACTGGGCCATCTTGTCCTGCTTCTGGACCCAGAGAGGGACAAGTGTGCAGCTCCAGGTCACACACTCCTCAGCGGAGGCCAGGCCTCAGCAAGGTGGCGAGCTGCCTTCAGGATCCCACCCACTGAGGCGGTAGGTGCCGAGGCCCAGCGCTGTCTCCTAAGATGCTGTGGGACTTCAGGCCCAGGACAGTGTGGGGAGCTGGATGGGGCTGGAACTGCTGCCTCAGGGGCCTGGTACTTGCCTGAAGATGTCGCTGTGTTGTTCCCGTGTGCCTGCCCAGTTGCAGGGGCTGTTGCTATTCTTACCTACTTAGTGGTGGCCGCAGGGTCAGAGATAGTGGCTGGGGGGGAGGGAGTCATGAGCACCAGCCCCTTATCGGACACATTCTCTGGAAACTTGGCAGGGGCTGCCGGCTTTGGGGGCCTGGGTAGGGGGGCAGTGAGAGGGTCACATGGACTGGGTGGGGGGATGGGCTCACTTGGGACAAGGCCTGTGGCAGCTGCCTCTCCCATAGCCAGGCAACGTCCCGTCAGAAGTGGGACTTCCAGTGGGACTTCTTCCCATGTGGTCATCAAGACCCACAGGTCATCCTCAGCTTCCTACCCAGTCTTACCCATAAGACATGAGCTTGGAGTTTCTGATGCCCCAGAAGACAATGTGTTGGGTTCCCGGTGAGCCCATAGGCAGGGACTTCCTCTAGAAGAGCACTGTACCCTGAGTTGTAGAAGCCCAGGTCAGCCACAGTCCTGCCCATGTCTACGCTGTGTGACTTTGTGGAAGTTGCTTCTCCTCTCTGAGATTCAGTTTCCTCATCCCTTTCCTAGGCTGTTGTAAGAACAAAGTCCAGTAGTTAAGAATTCGGGCTCAGGGTTGCAGGTGTGTGTGTGTGTGTGCGCGCGCGCGCACACACGTGCATGCACGCACGTGTGTGCGCACACGTATGCTCGGGTGGGCGGCCAGGATGGGGAGAGGGAGGCACACAGGTCCCCCACCCTGGAGACTCCCACCTCATGGATTTTCCATTGGCACGTCGGCACCCTCTCCCCCAAAATAGGCCCTAAGAGCCGTGTGCGACAGAGCCCAGACTGAGGGGACTTTTTTTAGCTGCCCTTTGATTGTCAGCTCTCAAACGGCCACTATTTCAGGCCCCAGCGCCTACAGGAGTAGGGCCAAGTAGGGGCTGTGGTCAGCTCGGTGGGCCTGGCTGGCTCCTGGAAGGCGGCCTCGGGGGGCCAGCCCCGCCTTCTGACAGCCAGCACTGCCTGTGGGGGAGCACGGCTTCCCCTCTGTATTGGGCTGTGGGCTTGTCCATCCACCTCCAGGGAAGCTGCGGATCTGGCAAAATCCAGCCTCATTTTTTGAGCTCACCCCGCAGGCTGCTGGCCACGGCCTCGGAGAGAAGAGCACCCTGCAGGGATTAACTGAGATAGTACGAGCAAAGCCCTTGCTTAGCTCAGGGCCTGGCACGTCACCAGCCCTCAGAAAATGGGAAGAGCTACTATTATTTAGGTTGTCGCTACAGCGATGGTCGTTCTTGTTTTTGCTATTAGAGTAACATTTTTTTTTAATCAGGTTTCCTTCCAATCTTTTTATTTAAAATGGATTTATGTTGCTGAGTTCGGGTAATGATACTCCTCCGTCCACACAGCTGGTTTCCGCAGAAAGGAGCTCCTCCGACTCGGCCGGGTGTCCATCTGTGCATTCTGGACCCCTGAGATTGTACTCGTCATCTCAGAATGTCTGTGGTCTGCCCACAGCTTCTGTCCTCTCAAATGCCGTCAGCCCCTGCCCCCGTAGCGTTTCAGGGTCCTAGATACCAAAAGTCAGGTTCTAGATGCTGGATCCCCAGACGGCTCCTGCACCTAGATTCTAGAATCCTCCAATTGGAACCTAAGGAAGTGGGCTCGTTTCCACGATTAGATGTGCAGAAGAATTCTCCAGCCATTCAGATGTAGAAGATTTGGCATTGGGTCGTGAGGAGAAATGAAGATGCTTTCAGCCTCCGGGTCATAGTGTGTGTGTGTGGTGGGAGGGGGTGTGGGCTGCCAAGAAGAGGGGAAGAGGAGATGGGGTAGAAAGCCAGATTCTGGGAAGTGTCTGGGAAGGGAGAAGAAGGCAGAGTGGCTAAGCCGGGTTTCCCACTTACCTTCTGGGGTCATTTCCCAGCCGGGCAGCAAGGTCAGCTAGGGCTGGGGGTCACATGTTCCACCCCTGCCCCAAGTGGTTACCTCACAAGGTGAGACTGCCTTGTTACCCGAAGGACAGAAATAGGTCCCAGGTGATGGCCAGTGATCCCTGCCCAGAACCACCGAGGCTATTCCGAGAGTGGCGGGCACGGAGCCAGGCAAGGCTTGCTCAAATAGGGCTGAGCTGGAAGTGGCATCCTTGGCCTGCGGGCTCACCCTGCCCTTTCAGGAATCCTGAATGGGGTGTGGGGACTGGAGCAGGCCAGCCCTCGAGAGGTGGTCTTCGAATCCTGACTCAGCCGTGGGATCTTGGGCTAGCCGCTTGGCATCTCCAAGCATCGGTGTCGTTCTGAAAAGATAGGGACCTTGATCCCTGCCTCTCAGGGCAGTTGAGAGAACTCTGTGAAGCTGACAGATGTGTGCTCAATTGATGTGTGAATCTCCATTTCGGCTGTCCCAGAGTGCAAGCCCAGGGGTCCAGAGAAGGCAGGGGCCTTGTCTGCATAGTCCACCGGCCAGCAGGCCTCTCACCCACAAGTCTGAAGGAGTCAGAGTCATGCACAGAAGCACGTTTCTGGAAGGGCCTGTGGGGATTTTCCAGGAAAAACTCCATCCAACTGGAGAATTCCATTCCCAGCGCTGCTGCCCAGGGTTTGGGCTAAGGGGGGGATGCTCTGGCTCATTCTGGTTCTGTCCAGCTCCTGCTCCTCGCCTGCAAAGCCCGGGTCAGTGTGCCTCAAACCATAATGATTTGCTGTTTGCTGTGCAGTGTGAGGGGCCCGACGCCCCGAGGTCCCCTCAAGGCCCCGGCACAGGATGGTGCTGGGCTTACAGGTGGTCCTTCTCTGACCTCAACCTCAACCCTTCCAGGGCCCCTCCCCTTCCTTCACCCAACATGTCCGAGGATCTTCCTTGGTGCCTGCCCCTGCCTTCAGGGTCAGCCCCGTGGACACGGATAAGCCAGCGTGGTGGACACTTGGCCCAGCTCAGGGGGTGGGAGTTGACCAAGGCAGCCCGAGTAGGGAGGGGTAACCCGGCTGGGACGACTGCATGTTCTGACAAACAGACATTTCTGTGAGGCTGGAGCACAGAACCTGCTGGAGCAGGTTTCAGAGTGTCTGATGGGCACCATGGTCAAGGGTGGGCAGTGAACTGAACTCAGTTGTTTACTGAGCTGTTCGTTACTGGAACCCGGTTGCTTTTCCAGCCTGGGCCCCTTCCTGTGCAGCTACCCCCCGGCTAGGGTTTCCCCTGGGTTTGGCCAGGAATGGGGGTGGGGGTGGGGTCTTCTCAGTGGGGACGGCCAGGCTGGCAAATAGGAATCTCAAGACGTAACAAGGTGTTACAGCGGGGCCCAAGGGGACCCGGCTTAGCTTGCCACAGGGTGACTGCCCTCTGGGATATTCCTGCACCCACAAAATGCCCACAAAGGACCCTGGTGGTGATAGAACACTCAGGGGTAGGGATAGGGTCCCAGCAAAGCCCCGGGCACCCCCAGGCCCACTCTGTCATTTTATCTCAGTTTCACCCTAGCACCTGTCCCCTATCTAGCTTCAGCCACCATCTCCACCCCTGAGGAGGGGAGCATGGCTCCCCTCTACCCCGCAGGCTGGCGCCAAGGTTTATGAGCCAGTGCAGAAGCCTCTGAGAGCCATACGGGTGGAAAAAGTTACCCGGTTCTAAATCAGCCAGCCTCTGGGTGATCTCATCCCCTTCCCAATATAGTCACAGTCCCCTCCTCCACTGCCAGCCCCTGGCCCGTGGGCTAAGTCACGAGGGAGCTGGTGGAGGGGCGTGTGTGAAGGCTGGGGGTGGGGGAAGGATTTCAACTTGGGGGTCACACTGTACATTCTGTTTCATAATGTGATTTCCCACCCCACCCCCCACTCACAGGGGGTATTTCCATTTAGCAATTTCCCATCTAATAATAAAGATCTTCCACCATCACTTTTTTCCCCTGTCACTTTAAAAGTCCACCTGACTTTGCACCAGAATCTCTTTGTCCAGCACGTTGAGCAAGGCCACGTCAGCGGTGTCCACTTTCTCTGTCTTACTGACACCAAGGCCATGGCCATATTTGTCCAACCCCCTTTCTGCAGCTGCCTGGTCCTGCCCCTCTCTCCCTCTCTCTTTCTCTCTCTGATACATTCTGACAGGTGCTGGGCAGGAGAGCAGGTTTCACTGTGTGGCTGAATAGTTCTGGGCTCTCCTCCCGGCCAGAGATGCCAAGGCCAGGGCAGGGAGGGGGATCAGAGTCCAGTCCAGGGCCCCGAGGTCAGGAAAGCAGGGTGGGCTCTGATCTGCCGGTCCCTCCTGCCTGCTCCACGCAAGCAGCCTCTCCCCCAGTTTCCGCCTGCTCTTGCCCTCCCAATCCCACAGGCCAGGCTGACTGGGAACACAAGTAAAGGCCCTACACAGAGCGTCCTGTGTTGCACCCACACAGCCCCGCTCCAGGCAGAAGTGGAGGCCCAGCCTCAGGGTGGGACCCCTCACAATCCAACCAATTCACATCTTGCCGAATGTTCCTCTAGCTTCTGTTGGAATGCTTCCATGGACAAACAGCTCAGTCCTCTCTGCCAGGATTTAATTTCAGGGAGCAGAGAAGGCATGTTGGTATTTTTTTTTCATCAGATAAATAGATATCCAACAGAATCACATGAATGGTTAGGCAATCACGTGAAAACGAAGAGGAAGTTTTGAAGTCAGATACCAGGGTTCGCAACTGAGCTCCACGTTTGCTAGTTTTGTGAGCTTGAGCACATCGGTTCACTCTTCCAGGCTTGGTTTCATCGTCTGTAGAATGGGTTCGTGATACTTGCTTCATAAAATTGTGAGATTTACGATGAAGGATTGGTTCGTGTGCTTATGGAGGCTGAGAAGTCCCACGCTCTGCTCTCTGCAAGCCGGAGGCCAAGAAAGGCAGCAGCGTGGTTCCAGGGCAAAGCCAAAGGCCTAAGAACCACAGAAGCCAACTCTGTAAGTTCCAGTCAGAGTCCACAGGCCCGAGAACCAGGAGCACCAGATGTCCCAGAGCACAGAGGAATGTCCCAGCTCAACGGACGGCACATTTTTCTCTTCCCTTGGCCTCTTTGCTCTATTCTAGCCGCGGGCTGGTGCCCAGGCACTTCTTCAGTCTACTGTTTCAAATGCTAATCTCTTCTGGAAACGTCCTTACAGACACACCCAGAAATGATATTTTACCAGCTTTCTGGGCATCCCTTAGCCCAGTCAGGTTAATGCATCAAATTAACCATCACGACCATCTGTCAGATTGACCGGTTATCCAGACTTTGCTGCACACAAATGTCAACCCCCAGTGTCACGGGTCTAAGTTCACCCCGGATTCAAGAGGAGGAGAATTAGACCCCACTGCTTGATGGGAGGCGCAGCAAAGAATCTGTGGTCATCCTTAAAATCGCAACAAGGAGCAAAAGGGGGGACGGTTCCAGGCTCCTATCCAGGGGTGACCAGGGGGCAGCCTAACTCTTGGAAGAGGTGACCTCAGCTTGTGGAGGAAAGACCTCTTTCTCTCTTCACACTTCTTTCTTCCTGTGTGACACCTGGGGAGGAGGATTCTGAGCTTTCTCCCGAGGGTGAGGGGGAGCCTGGGAGGCTCAGAGCAGACAAGTGATACATAATATTTGAGTCTGACCGGGATCACTCTGGCTGCTGTGTGCTGGGCGGAGCTGACAGGAGGGGGCAGCTGTTGTATGGGGGTGGGGGTGGGGTAAAGGTGGCTGGAACCACCCCTGGGGCTGGGACAGGGGATGGGGCAGTGGACTCCAGAGCTGGGCGGCTGGCTGTGGGGCCCGGCAGCAGGGAGCAGGAAGAGTTCAGAGGTGCGGGGCAGTCCACAGAGGGGAGCACCCACACTGGGGGAGACTGGAAAAGGTGGCAACTGATCCCCCACCACCTAAGGCCCACCACCTGGCTCTGACTGTCTTGGGACTTCAGCAGCCCTGTCCCCGCAAAGCAGGGGGGACAGTGATCCCCCTAAGTGATCACAGGACGGGGTCCTTCTCGCGCCCCACGTTCAGCCCAGCGCCAGGGAGGTCCAGGATCTGGTGAGGCTCCCTGAAGGGTGTCCCGGGCTGCAGTCCCAGGGACTGCTCTGGCAGGGCTCAGCCTCAGGGTCTCATCTCTGGCTTGCTGTCCTCCCACTCCCTCCAGCTGTGGCTGGCACCAACATGGCCAGATGGTGACATCTAGAGGCAGCCTCCTGTCTCACACTGCCTCTGGGCAGAATCCCCCAGCAAAGAGCCTGGACTGGCGGTGGTGCCTCGAGGGCTCCCCATTGGTGTTCCCGTCCTGTCATCCTCAGGATTCAGTGACCAGCCACCAGGCAGAGCTCAGAGAAGACCAGCTCCTCCGTCCCTCCATGCCAAGCCCAGTTTGGAGTCAGCAAAGCCGCTGGAGCCCCCAAGTGAACCCAGGGTCCTCTCCCCTCCCACAAGCCAAGGACCTGTGGGCTCGATGACATTCCCCATTCCCCTGGGATGAAGGGTCATCCCAGCAGCTCAGCCAGCCTCTCCTCACAGAGCCAACCCCCACCACTCAGGCCCACCCTGTGTCCTGAGTCCCGTGTGAGAATCCTCGCCTCTCCTTAGCGATGCTTTGAAAATCCCTTGTGCATTTTCATCTATCCACACCCACTGGTTTTCTGGTACCAGACACTCCTCACTCCCTTTCCTCACACCTTTTCGCACCACCGCTCACGGTTTTGCTACTACTCCTCTGATCCCCCTTTGGCTGGTTCCTCTTCATCTGCTCCTCGCTCAATCATCCATCCCTCTGTCCATCCTCTCATCCTTCCTCGTTGATTCTACAATCAGCAGAACAGGGGGCCAGGCCTCATGTTACAGCAGTGGAGTGGGGAGGAGAAAAACAAGGACCAATGCCCCAAAGCACCGGATTTCAAAGCTGCAGGGGAAGTGGGGGGGGGGGGGGAAGAGGGATCTGCTGCGCTGCCCCCACCGCACCTCCAGGCTGATGACTGAGCAAGCCATGCCCACAGTCCCTTCTGCGCTTGCTGCCTGGCGGAGCTCGCTTTCCTCTCCCCGGAGACCACCTGAAGGCATCCCCCTTGCCCACCCAGCCACATCTGGCTACCTCCCACCTCCGCCCTCACTGCACTCTCATCCCTACTTCCACAGGGACCCCAGAGTCTGTCTTCAGACCCACTGGGCCAGATCTACCCCTGTGCTTCACTCCTCCTGCTCCTTTCCCTGCTCTGTCTGCCCCATCCCTATGGCCATTGTGTAGGATCACACCTCTCAGCCCCTCCACTGGGAGGGGCCAACCCCAGAGCCTAGGCCCAGGGCACACGGGGCACACGAGGTGGACAGAGCAGCATTTGGTGGCAGACATTCTTTCTGTTCATCTGCTATAGGGAGGACGAGGTTGGGCCAGTGAGGGCTTTCCAGAATCCTGGAAGGGCAGGAAGAGTTAAGAGGGACAGAGCAGGTTTTGGAACGTCCCTCCACAGACCACTTTTCCAGACAAGAGGGAAAAGAATGCGTCCTGGCCTACTTATTCCGCCCTTGCTCCTTGCGGCTGGGCAGTTTCCCATACAGAACAGACAAGGTCAAGGGCTCATGGAACAAAGACACTCTGACCCACAGAAGTCTGGTACGGACTCACCCGTTCCGGAGGGAGCTGCCTGGAGCACCGGCCACCCAGGATTCAGAGGGCCACGAGCATGGAAACCACTTTAGGGGATTTAGCAGCATCAAGTAAAATAAAAACAAAAACTCTAGATATGAAGTAAATGGCATAAATGTATTTCTCTCCCTTGGAAGGAGTCCAAAGAGCTCAATCTTTAAAATTTAATTCTCCGTTTCCGTTGTATTTTTTCCCTTGTATTTTTATCGTGTTCCAAAATGACGGAATATTGGAACACATGTGTTGAGTATATCTAGCTTCTTCTCAGCACCACCTACTTCTCCATCCCATCCCCACGCACCCTGGGCCAAAACTGCGCAATGAAAGAGTTTTCATGCGTTTTGTTCCCTTTCTGAAGGGGCCAGTGTTGGGACAAGAGGATGGACTGTGGATTTGGTTAAAATCCCAGCCCTACCACGGTGTCAGGACAAGTTTTTCAGTTTTATGATATTAAAGAGGGAAATAGCTCCTCCTGTTACCTTCATCAGGCCTCAGAAACTCCCTTTTCCACCTTTCCCTCCCCCAAATCTGCTCCCCTTCAAGCCCTGGTGAACCACCCAAGCCCACACTGAAGTGTTCGACTTAAGAGTTGGATGGCATTTTAAGGAGCACCCAAAGGGGCAGCCCTTAGGAGCTTTCTTTCTCCAGAGGCAGGGAGATAGAGCTCCGGGAGTGGGGATGGGATGGAGGGGGCTCTTCAACACTAGAGGTAACTGCCTGGAACTTTTCCCTAAAGCTGGCTCTGCGTTGAACACAAGCTGGTTTTACAAGCTCAGTTAAATAACATGAAATCCCAGCAGGCCTCAGCACTGGGTGTGTGGAGACCCTTACACAAGCCTTCACTTCCTCTTCCTTCACTTCAGGCCCCTGCACACACCATTAACACCAAACGAGGACTTCCTGTGTGGTCACCGGTCATCAAAAATTTGCAGAGAAAACTTCTTTTTGGGCAGCCGGGGCGGGGGGACCTTGAACAGACTAAAAACTTCCATGGCCAGATAAAGGTGGTGACCCAAAGACGGGTATAATCTAGTACCCTAAGGACCGAAAGAAATTACTATTCAAACCAAAAGACACCACATTTCATTTTGCCTCTTTTATTTACAAGTTTCATTTAAATATCTCTAATGGTTAGAAAATCAATGTCCAATAAGAACATTGGTACACAGCTTAAAATACAAATGTCAGTGAATATGAAAGAACAGGGTTAATAATTTTTCCAAGTCAGTGCTTGATAAGAATTCTTTTCCAGGAAGCAAGTTACACGTCAGGTGCCCCAGGTAAAAGGGACAGAGGCTCAGCTGCTCGGGAAATGATGGCACAGCAGCCCGCGTTCCTGCTCAGTGATGCACGAGGCAGTCCGCCGGCCTTTACACCTGGAGCCCAGCTCCGAAGCTACACCGGGGTTTTTCCTGCCAGGGGAAGGAGTCATGTTCAGAGACAAATGCACCACTTTAAGATGAGACTAGGATGGCTCTGTTCCAGGATCCTCTGGTTTAATCTGGGAAGCGGAGGCCTCCCAAGAGCTGTCAAATGAAGACAGGTTACCAGGAACTGACACACAAAAGAGTCAAGCCAGACTCGTTCTCAACACATTTTCTTGTTCCACACAACTCATCATTCCCTTCTTTAGTTGACTTAAGTTCAAGCTGTTTCTATTTCACTTATGCACAAAAGGTGCAGCTCAATTGTGTCTAACCTGAACTTTTACCCGGTGTTTCTGATACCAACGATCTTTTAGGCCAGTTGTACTTCTGGGAAAACTATGTTTATATGTTAACATACCTCAAAGTTCACATTTTCATTATAACAAATCAGCTTTTTTTTTTTTTAAAGATTTTATTTGACAGAGCGAAACACAGCGAGAGAGGGAACACAAGCAGAGGGGATGGTAGCGGGAGAAGCAGGCTTCCTGCTGAGCAGGGAGCCCGATGCGGGGCTCGATCCCAGAACGCTGGGATCATGACCTGGGCCAAAGGCAGACGCTTAACGACTGAGCCACCCAGGCGCCCCATAACAAATCAGCTTTTTAAAAAATAACAAATTAGCTTGACTGTTACAAATAATACTTCAGAAAACTGAATCTAAGTAACTCGACCTAGCATACTAATTTGAATTAGAACTATACCGTCTTCTCTATTTTGACCAATCCCCAGAATCGGCAGGGTTGTATTATTTATACATAAAATAATATCTAAACTATGCCAATATTACCAAAGCTTCTTACTTAAACTAATACGCAATGTAAAGAACCAAAGCAAACTGTATTCAAGTTACATCCAAAATATTAAATGGTCCATCTTATGTCTTAGTTCGGTTCAGATGTTAGCTTTACATAAGAGAAAATGATAAATGCTTTGGAAGACTGACAAGTGCCACCAACCCCCTCTCAAATTCCAGAGTCCTCCAGCAATAGCCCATGTTGTCTCAGAAAGGCCAGTGACACCAGAAGTTGGGTCGAGGAGACAGACATGCCGGGGCTTAACCAGGAGACTCTCTTTGGAGCATTCAGGGAAAGAGCTGAGAGTTCACAGTAGGAGAAGGCAGACAATAAACCAGCCTTTTTTCCACCTTGATATACCAACTAGAAAGCGGGCAATATATTAGGCAGAGAGAGAACACAGATATGCTTGGAGAAGCAGGCGGGAAGTCTGTATCCTCTCAGTTGTCACACGAGTTACTGAATCAGATGCATTTTGTGACCCAAGCTAGGCTCCCAAACAGGATTCAGACAGTTGGTAATCCGGTAAATGCCCCGAGGCGGGCCAGGGTTGAGCTGGCATCAAGAACAAAGGATGACAGACCAGCAGTCTTCAGCTCTAGCAACAAACCTTCCCCCAAGCACAATAGCAGTGATTCACATTTCTTTTCTCAATTAAGATCTAGGAGATCAAAAGGAACACTAATGGTTTTGGAATAACAGGACCAAGGCTGAAGCACTGAGTGGAGACGAAGAAGCCCCTATCACAGAGCAGTTACCCTGGAAAACAGACAGGGGAATGTCCCCCAGCTAGAAGTCCCCCAACACATAAATGAATGTCACTGGGACATGAAAAGTCAAACACTCTTTTCTTTCAGTGGATGGCACAAGGTGGAGACGAAGAGAGGGTTCAACCAATGTAGTGCAGGAAGATGGAACTGTCAGCTTTGTGGGATTATATTTGTGTTTCCCTTTAGGGACACATTTCCTGTTGTTTAAAGGCCACCGCAATTCATGAGAACATGAAATTTGTTCCCCCAGAAAGGAGGCACATGACTTCCATTTGAAATAAACACAAAGACTAGGCTGCCCACAGAAGCCATTACCGGTCACATTTTTATTTTTGCCTCAACTCCTATACTAAATATGGTCCGGTCCCCGAGAAGTAGCCACGGCTGTTCAGCCCACAGTCTCCAGGCAAGTGTCCTGTCTGACCAATCTCACTCCTCCCTCTTCCCCCCTGCCTCTCAGGAGGTGCACAGGCAGCCCTGGTTAGTGACTTATCAAGTCCTTTGTGTTTTCACCTGTCCAGGTTCAAGTGCAAAAATCCATGGCATGTGCCAGTCCTGCCGACTGACCCGTCCCAACTATCATAGTACATAACCGCATCTTCTCCTTCCCTGCAACCCTCTGAAGAGGGAGCCTTCCTCCCAGACAGCACTGCGCAGTCTGCAGTCACAGAGCGAGGCAGTCAGCAGAGGAGAGGTGGTGGGAGGATTAGGTGGAATTCACAGAAGAACATTTGAGAGGTATATTCAGAAAGGCTAAGTACTCTAAATTAACTCGCCCAGAGGCTAAGCCCCAGAAGGTATATTTATTAATGCAGGGAAGGGCAGGAATTAAGGCTTAGACAGAAGTTACCTCCTAGGATGGCTCAAGGTTCAAGGCGTGGAACACAGCAGAAGGGATGGCCAGCTGCCCAAGTGAATTCAGCTGGTCCAGAGGCCTAGCCACCCCCACGGCCCTCGGCTGAAAACCAAGACAAGTCATTCCAAGCATGCTTACAGCAGGCCTGTCTGCAAGTCTGAGGACTCGGCTTTAGGCCAAACTCAAACACAATGAGGGTGCAGCATCACAAAATGTTTTCACAAGTAGAGTCACACAAAAAAGTTAGAATGTTGCATAGAAAAGTACTCTAGAATATGCTTTGTAAACCTAGGTCTTAGTAATTTAAAAATAAAAACTAAACAAAACCTCCCTTCATAGTCTAGCTGTCCACGATTGTGAATTAAGGAAAACTGCCAAGTGTGCCGATTTTGCGGCACAACCTCAGAAAATCCTGAAGTTCCTCATATTCTCAGAATAATGATTAAATTTACCCTTTAAAGGCTCAGGCTGATCGTTTAACAACAGTGTCTTTATAAAAGGACTTTGGCTATGGGCCCGAGCCCATATGTTCTCCATGCTCTGCCCTCTCTACGTAGAAAAGGTGACCAAAACACATGGGGACATGAAATCACTGCTACTGTTTTTAAACCAAGGCTGTTTTTTTTTTCTCACATCAGTCTATTTTTAAGCAAGCTACATGTGCCTGCCTTTTTACCAGTAAGGTCTGAAGAGCTAGCTTAAGGGTAAGTGAACAATGTCTTAGCAAAGTATTTAAGTTAACCTTGGCCATACGGGAGCCTCTCGGCCCCGCTTGTAATAGGCATCTATTGATTCTGAGTTAAAATACACCACCGTGACAGTGATGTCATCCCTGTACATCCTCGCCAAGTCCTCTGGCAACGTCAGCATGGCTGTCAGCCGCTCGGGCTCCATCTCCCCGTACTCATTGGTCCCTATGGCGTGTCTGATCAGACGCGTGGCCGCGTTCTGGTCGGCTGTGTGGAGCCCCTGGGCTTTTCTCTGCAGCAGCAGGCTCTGCATGAGCCCCAGGTGGGCAGGTCTCCGGGCCAGGTCTGGCTTGTGCCGACCCGCTTCGGCCAGGTGCTCCACCACCAGCCTCACCACCTCTTCGTTGCCTAGCACGTCCCACAGGCCATCCGAGGCCAGCACGAGGAACTTATCCTGGGGCCTTAGCCGGTGGTAGGTGACCTCAGGCTCGGCAGTCAGGTAGGGGGGAGTATAGTAGTGCGGGGGTGTGAACTGGTAAATGTTGAGGGCCTCAGTGTCAAAGCCCCTTTCCAGGACACTGTGCTGCAGCTCTTTACTCCACTTCAGCTGGACGTCCCCAAAGGCCCTGCAGGGCATCAGGACACCCAGCAGCCTGTGGTCCACGATGAGCGTCCTGTCCTCTGATTCAGGGTGCTCCCTCTTCAGCCGCGACAGCTCGGTTGGGTTCCAGGCATTGTGGTCACAGGTAAGGGGTAGACAAGACCACATGCCACTGTCCTCCTGGACCCCAAGGATGGCCCGACAGTCACCAGCGTTTGCCACATGCAAGTGAACTCCGTCCACGTGGGCCATGCAAGCTGTTGCCCCAGAGAAGGCAACCTGGAGTGAAAGGTTCCTTGTCATCTCATCTTCCAACGGGGCCTGGACTTCCAGCGAGATGTCAGAATCCAGTCTCTGGAAGGAATGCATTAACGCTTCCTTAATGTTGAGGCCCATTTCCATGTGTAGGTCAAGCAGCTCCTGCCAGTAGACACGGAGGTGATCGAGGTGCACAGATGTGACATCCTTGTAGATACTGTTCCCTGGGCACTTGAGCCAATGCAAGATGGGCAGCAGGGGCTTCATGCTTTCCACGGCTCCCTCCATCCGCTCCAGGGTTTGCTGGGACATCAGTGACACGGCCACATAGTAGAAGAGCCTCTCGCTCACTGCCTGAGCACAGGCATGGCCACCGTGTCCATCAAAGATGCCAAACATCAGCCCGTTGGTCTGCAGGCAGGAAGCGATACCTTGCCGGTCTTCCACTGGGGAATTGGCAGCCAGCTGGTTGCTCTCAAACCGTAACACCGAATTTGGGACCCCACTGACAAGGTCGTGAATCTTGTGGGCTGATTCGCCGGCTCGCAGCATTTCATTTACCTGCTGAGGGCTGAGCTGCAACTGAAAATCGTCTTCCTCTGTTGATGTGTGTCTGCAGGCTTTCTGCAGAGTGAAGCCACTGCATGGGACACTGCTTTTTCTGGTGCCTGGTACCTGGGAAAAGAGTCTCCATCTTGCTTCATTTCCATTTGATGCCCACCTTGAATATAAACGTCTGCCCCCTTGTAACGTGGCAATGCTGGTCCTTGCAGAATTTTTTAAGATCCAGAAGGGCAAGGTACTTGACATTATGAAACTATACCAGAAAATGTGTTCCTTCAGCAAAAGGGGCTTTCTTTAGACCTGAAAATTAAAGAGTTGAAGAAAGCTCAAATTCAATTTCTTAAACACAATGACTTCTGAAAACATCGGCTACCATCCTGAACAAAAGCAATTTAAGATAAACTTCAGAAGAATTGACTAAATTCAAAATACTTTAGTAAGTCTCCCTACTTCCCATTATAACACATAAGTAACATTCCAGAAAATGGAGAAAACAAGGTTTTTATATGCTCTCCACTCTTAGAGAGCCACTGAAGGCTTCCCTACAGGGCTCACTCATTCCTCACAGCTGACACAGGGGCTCCCTCTTTTTCTTTTCCTTCCCAAATCCTTTCCCTTGCCAGAGCCCAGGGTCTAACTCCCATGTTCACTTTCCCCAGCTGACTGTGTTTATTTAAATATCATATTTTCCACTGTTCTAAAAGCTCCATGAAATCAGGAACCCAGGCTCCCTTACTCACCAGTGGCTTTCCAGGGGCCAGCCTTATACAAGGTACATAATGGGCCCTCAACTACTGGCCAGAGATGGCATTGCCGAAGGCCCAAGAGCACACCAGGGATGACACTAGTTGTCTAACATCAGACACACTGCTTCGCTTGCCTGAGTTCCAGCTTTCTGACAGTGGGATGAGAATCCTAGCCTCATGAGGTTTTGTGAGGATTTAATGAAATATGAAAGGTAGTTATTACTTCTGCTCCAAAAAGGTAGTTATTACTTTTATCATTAGGTGATGACTCTAGTCATTCTGTATACATTTTTATATAGTTGAAACCACAACTTACACTGTGGTTTTCTTTTTAAGAGCATTTTATTCACAATACTACATTTCATGCATGTGCAATACCCCATTTTGGCATAAACAATCTCAATTTTCTTAACTGTTCTCCATGGTTGTAGATTTAGAGGTCGCTTCCACTAGCTAACATTTATGAAACACCAAACTGCACTGCATTGCACACCAACCTTTTCCCTACTTAGGTTTTAACCTACTTATTTCCCAAAGGAGGAATCAGCAGGGCAAAGGGTATAGCCTCATATTGCCAAACTGATTTCCAAAAGATTCACATCTGCCTCCACAAGGACACGAAAGGAAGTTTCCTAGCACCTTCAACAGACTCTGATGGCATTTTTTCTTAGACCAAAAAACCCCACAAAAAACCAAACCTGCTCTATTTTATTTTCTCCGGTGACCTAAAGAAGAGCGTTTCCCACGTGTTTTCAGATTTTGTTCAGAAGACGCGCCCTCCGCAAGTTTGTCTGTTGGGGCACTGAAAGCTCTCAGAACTGAGGATCGTCCTCCTTCCCCCAGCTCACTTCGCTGAACTTGGGGCCCGGGCGGTAGGTCAAGGAGTACAGAGGGCGCCTGGCACCTCCCACCCCTCCCGGGCCCTGCAGAGAAACTAGGCAACGCTGTCCAACGCCAAGTCGGTCCGCGGCAGCCGGGATCCAAACAATTTCGCGTCCCTCAAAAAAACAAACAGGTCCCAAGTTCAAGTCTCTGACCCACAGCCTCATAAAGAAGAGTTCGGTCTCTGGAGTGCACCAAGCACGATCTCCCTTAAGCCCGGCCCGGCTACGTCCCTGAGCTCCAGCTTCAGCCTGCAAAACAGGCAAATTCAGTCGAGGCGCCTAGCTCACAGGGGTGCTCCAAGGGCTAAAGCAACTCGTGCGGTGCCCGGGTCCGAAGCCAAGGGTCCTTGGCAAGTCCGCGAGCCCACGAGGCGCGTGCGCGCGGTGGGGTGACCGTCGCTGCGGGCCCGCCCCCTCACCTCACCTCACCTCAGCTCGGCTCTCCACCTCATCACCTGATCCGATCCTGCGGGCCGGGGTGGGCCAGGCGCAGGCGACACCCAGTGGGGTTGGAGGAGGAGTCCCCATCCCACGATCGCCCGCTTCCTTACCTCGGACCTTCGCTCCCCTCTCACTAGCTTGCGCCACCGCCGCGCGGTCCGTCCCGTCAGTTCCGCGCCTGCGCACAGTGCCGCCTCTGCCACTCCTCCCGCTTCATCTCCTTGAAGCGGCCCCTTGTGCAGATCCCGAAGGAGAAGGAAACGATCTCTCGCCGGTTCTTATTGGTTCACCTGCAGAGGCGGGCTCTTGACGGACAGAGAAATTGTCCAATGGCTGAGGAGGATGAGCAGGCAAGCTGGGCGGGAGGGACCCAATCCGATTCCTCCCCACCCATCCCCACCAGTCTCCTGGGCTCTAATGGTGAGTGGGCTGAGCGCCCTGCTGGAACCCCACCGCTTTACCTCCCACACTCTGCACCCCAAACCGAGAAGCCTCTTCAGTTCCTTACTCTTGTTAGTAATACCTCACAGCTTCCTCTCCATTGCTTTGCCTACCGGTCCAGACCCCTCTCCCAGGCGCCACAGCCTTATATTCAACCACTTGGACACCTCCCTCTGGAGGCCGTAGGTACGCCTTCCTGCCAAGCCTGCTCTTCCTCTCCTGCCCTAACCCAGTAATGGGCCCACTATCTTCCCAGATAGCCTAAACCAGAAGCCTGGGAGCCTTTTTTTTTTTTTTTTTAAAGATTCATTTATTTTTATTTGAGAGAGAGAGAGGTAGCAGGAGAGGGGAGGAAGAGAATCCCAAGCCGACTGCCGCGAAACGCGGAGACCGAACTGGGTCTGGATCTGAGGACCCTGAGATCATGATCTGAGCCCAAACCCAGACTCGGAGCTTAACTGACTGAACCACCTGGGTGTCCCCGGAAGCCTGGGAGTCTTGACTGCTCCCTCTCTTCATCCCCTCTCCTGCCGGTTACCTAATCCTGTTCGCCTTCTCTCCCAGGTATCTCTCCAAAGCTCGCGTTTGTCTCCAGCGACTTCATGGCCCTATTCCAGTCCTCTCATCTGGTCTCCCTGTCTTCAACTTCCAATTTAGCAGCTCTTCCTCTATAGAACAGGCAATGACTCTTCTAAAACTTAAATTCCTGCTCTGAAGTCTTCATTGGCTCCCCAGGGACTATGGGGCCTTCAAAAGACAAGTACCTTGGTCTGATCATTGACAGTTACCAGAAATGGTTAGCGGTTGGTAGGTTGAGAAAGGCTGAGAACCAAGACATCAGATAATCCTTCAGTCTCTAGCCTTGTGGAATTCCAGTTATCCTGTTTGCTTACTAATGGCTTTACTCAAACTCTTCTACTAACTGTCTTAAGGCAAGTGCAGTCCTTCCCTGGAGGCAAAGAAAACTAGGAGATGACCAGAAAGAGAGAGCCACTCAAGCCACTCAGAGAGCCCTGAGAATGTGGTTTTCGGGAAGGAAGACATGCCGGCTTACCTGGAGAGCCTGGCCAGCCCACCTGGACCCAAGGACGTGCATGCCATCAGACTGCTCCTGTCAGACTTACTCCTGGTATGACATTTATACTGCCACTCACCCTTGGCCCTTTCCGGAAGTTTTACCAGTAAGTCAGAATTTGCATTATCTCTCTTCCTGGTTATTGAGAAGGCTGTTTCAGACTAAAACTAAAAATAGCTCTAAGGCATTCTAAAGAAATGGGTGCAATTTTATTTTTATTTTTCATATAGATAATTTATTTGGGGTGACAAAGGGTGACACAGCTTAATTGCTCCATCTGTAGGCGTTTATGGGTGCCTGAGGTGACTGCTGGAGACACACAGCTGGCTGCCCCCCCACACTTTCCTGAACAAAATTACATAACTCTGCTAACTCTGAAACCACAGAGTTTTTCTAAGTTACCACACACAACAACAATTCCAAAGTAAAAATGTACCCTTGATAATTTTGTGTGCACTGGAACTTTCCTTTAAGGGCTGTAGCTAGTAGCTCTGACACTAACATATGACGGCCTGCCCAAGAACTCCAGCCAGTCTCCCAGTGCTTCTTTGTCTCAAGGTCTTTTTTTTTTTTTTTTTAAAGATTTTATTTATTTGACAGAGAGAAACACAGCGAGAGAGGGAACACAAGCAGAGGGAATGGTAGCGGGAGAAGCAGGCTTCCCGCAGAGCAGGGAGCCCGATGCGGGGCTCGATCCCCGGACTCTGGGATCACGACCTGAGCCGAAGGCAGACGCTTAACGACTGAGCCACCCAGGCGCCCCTGTCTCAAGGTCTTTTTTTTTTTTTTTTGTCTCAAGGTCTTATAAGAAGAAAAATGAAGGAAAAGAACTTATATCTCCTTGAGAAAGGAAAAGCAGCAGATCAGCTATTGTTTTCTGAGGAAATGTAAAAATATTTGGCCTAAGTCAAAACCGAGCAAATGAATTAATATGAGATACTGGTTTTTGTCAATCAACCTGACAAACATTAAAACATGATTAGTACTTCACATCGGTGAGTCGGCATTGCCATCTAGACAGCTGGGAGTGTAAATTGAGGCTACCCAATGGACAGATCTTTGATCCACTTACTCTACTTCTTTTAATTTATCCTAAGGAGATAATCAAAGATAGGGGTTCCTCGGTGGCTCAGTTTGTTAAGCGCCTGACTCTTGGTTTCCGCTCAGTCTTGATCCCTGTCTTGATCGCAGGGTAGTGAGATCCAGCCCCACCTTGGTCTCCACACTCATTGCTCAGTGTGGAGCGGGCTTGAGATTCTTTCCCTCTCCTCCCTCCCCATCCGCGTCTATCTGCCCCTCTCCTCTTCCCCACGTTTGCATGCGTGCTCTCTATCAAATAAATAAAAATCTTTTTAAAAAAAGAGAGAGACAAAAAAAAAGAGAGAGAGAGAGAGAGAGACAGTCAAAGGTAAACAATATGAATTTTCTACAGTAAACGTACATATGTGTCACTCCATCTGGCCTATCTTGTATAATCAGGGAAAAAAAGGAGGAGGAGGAGGAGAAGGGGAAGGAGCTACAGCAGCAGCAGCAGCAAAACTATATTTTTAAAAAACAGCCTGACCTGGGTAGGGAGTTAGGTCTCTTGGATGATTCTGGCAAAATTCCCTGAGTTGCTGGCTCCCTGAGTAGCTAGAAATAAGAATTTCTACGGAATGTTAGGAAAGCTGGATTGGAGGATGATGTTGTGTCAGAGGGAACTGAGATGGTACAGCCAGTTTTTTCCCAACTGCCCAAACTCTAACATCTAGGCCTGATATCTGGGAGAGTCTGTGAGAACCTCAGGTATCTTTCTTCTTTGCCAGCGAGCAGATGCGTTAATCAGTGGAGTGGTTCGGAGGCATCATCTGAATAAACCCAGAAAAGCCTTCCCACTGATCAGAGCACGTCTGTGCTCTCAGACAATTGTCTCCCAGACTGGTGCTGTCCTAAATCAAGTAATTCAGCGTCACTACCTTTGCCCAAGCAGGTGGCTTTTCCTGGTGCCATTTTCTCCCAAACTGACCATACACATGGACACATGTGTGCATACACACACACACACACACACACACACACACACACACACACCCCACCCCACAGGGTCCTCTCTCTTTCAGAGAGAATGGTTAGCAGTCCATACAGAGTAGCAAACTCAAGGACATATTTAGCAAGTCTTGGGGATGCTTGTGACAAAGGCTTGGAAATTTTTTAAAAACACAAGTCTTGTCTCAGCCCTCAAACCTGCTCTGAAGCAACAGAGTTCACCACATTATCAGAAAGCCTCAAAGTGGTTGTGTTAAGCTCCTAGGTCCTAGAGCCAAAGCTAAAGATTGCCTTTCCCTGGGGGCAGATGGGCAGACCCCTTAGGGGAAAACTCATCTGGTACTTCTGTCTCTTGAAGACTTTTCCAAACACAGATCTATCTCTTTCACCTGCTTGGTGGATCAGTTGCACCCAAGGCTGTGATGACCTAGGCCAGAGGTCATCTCCTGTAACCCCAAAACAATCAGTCCCTTGGCCACCACCATCCCACAGCCATCTTGACTCAGACTTATTCACTGGCAGGCCCAGAATTTTCCATCATCCTGGAGTCCTACGCCTGAGGCCCAGCTCTTGCACCTATTTGCTGTGTGGTCTTGGGCAGGTCACTTCTCTCTGAGCCTCTGTAGAACTACTTGCTTGGAAGGGGCAGTTTTATGGGCCTGGTAGTTGCCAATGACTCATATTCTTTCTTGAAAGTAAATTTGGAGTGGAGTAGAAGAACCGCTCTAGGGGTTTGGTATGGGTAAGAGGAAGGAAGAGGAAGTTGGAAGACAGCCCTGGAGCCCCTCAGAAGCACATGCTTCTCGTGCTTTCTCTTGCAGCTGCAGGGTGTGGAGTAGGCTCCATCAGCAAGCAATGGCCCTGTGGCGTGGCCTGTGCTACCCTGTGAAATTCTCCAAGAAACTAAGGGTGCCTAGCAGGCACTTTGCCCCTCCTGTGGGGCTCCCACTCCAAGCCCCTGGAGCACCCCTTTCAGGCCCAGGGGCAATTCCTTGAGGGACACAGTGACCTAGGCTCAGGGGTGAGGGTGTGCAGTGTCACCTGAGCAGGGGGCCTCCCCGGCATCTAACAGGACACTGAGCGTGGGGTTGGAAAGGCCAGAAAGCAGCAATTAGCTAGGACAGAACAGAACATCAGATGAAAAGCCAGATTACAACTGAGGGAGGTGGGTGATAGTAACAGTTATTTATTTATGCATTTTCTTCTCCTCCTCTTCTTCCCTTTGTGCATGCCTCTTTGTGTGCAGAGAAAAGTTGAACAGCAGGACACGTGCCCAGCAGTTAACATCGCTTATCTCTGGGTCATGAAACTTTCACATTCTTTTCTTTTCCTTATGTTTCTTTATACATTTTTTCTTTTTTAACATGAAGCACGTATTTAGTAATCAGTAAAATCCCCAATAATGTCTGTCCTACACCCTTACACGTAGGAGTGGGAGAGGAAAAGTCACAGTGGGCTGCCTTGGGGCGATGGAGGCACCTGGGGAGAAGGGCAGGGACCAGAGGGCTACTTTATATAGGGAAATCAGGGAAGGCTCGTCTGATAAGATAGGCTTTGGAGAGAGATCTGAAGGAAGTTAGAGAGTGAGCCTGGCCTATCTGGGAGAGAGCATTCCACGAAGAGAAAACAGCAAGGACAAAGGTCTTGGGCTTGAATTTTATGGCCCTGCCTGCCTGCCCCATCTTCAACCCTTGTGCCAGGGCTGGAAGGAACAGGAGAAAGCATCTCACTCCTGCTTTCTGAAAATGTGCATCATGGAGCACCATCCCAGGAAAGGCTCCGAAAGAAAAGAGTCCCATCTGTACTACCTACCCCTGGAACACATTCGCAATGAACAACGACTTAGTCAAGGCACTGAGAAATCATGCAGTAAAAGGAATTCATCCAACTTTCTTGCAGCAATTTAGAGTATGATCCTTCTTTTTGCTATAAAATCTAATCACATCTGGCAGAACCCATGTACTTTGTGAGAAGCTCATATAGCCATTCTTCGAAGTGCAAAATGAAGTCCAGAGACCTGAATTGACTTCCCCAGGTTCCCAGGGGTCCCACTTTTATGCTTGTGGCTGAGAAGGGTCCAAGCCCTGCCCTCTGGATTCACAGCCAAGCCACTCTTCTAGAAGCTTTTAATCCACATTTAATAGCTTAAAGGCTTTTTAAGCTTGTTTGAGCTTCTCTGCAGCGAAGAGTTCCCCTGAGGGAAAGATGGTTACTTTCTCACCATACTGTCATTTTATTTAGCCAATCTTATTATTATTTTTAAGTAAGCTTTGGGCCTAATATGGAACTTGAACTGACAACTCCAAGATCAAGAGTCACCTGTTCTACTGACTGAGCCAGCCAGGCACCCCTTATTTAGGCATGTTTAGGTAAAGACTAATTTAAATTGGGCCTTCATCTCCGTGGGTGCTAATGACGTATGTGTCTTTCCTGAGCCTGATCTCTTAGTGGGCACGCAGGGCTAGTGCCTTGCAAACACACTCATGGAAAACCAAATATACTTTAATCAGCTGATAGCAACAATCAAAACCTCCACTTCAACACCCTACTTCTTGTAGAAGGCTGAGGATCCATGGACTGGGTATTTTTTTCTTCCCTGCCTAAGGACAGGGTGGCACTGTGGCCTCACGGCTAATTTATGAAGCTTTTAAGCATTTTTTATACCTGCTTTTCCAAAAGACAAGAGCCTCCTCTAGCATGAGGTACCCCATGTAATGTGGTGGTTTCAGAGGCTGGGCTGTGGGTCAGGCAGACATAAGAACCCTAGCACTGCCGTCAACTGGATGCATGATGTGAGCAAGGGACATCAGTCAAATTTAGGGTCTCTGTATCACCATCTGCTCAACGAGGGCAGTCATTCCCATGTATGTTGTGGGGTCATGTCCCTCGTCCTAGCTGTATAGTGACTATGAAATGGGGGCAGAAAGGAGTATGTGGGGGTGTTGAAGCAGAGCTGTCCTCCTTTCCTTGGCTTTGGAGCTATTTCTGTCTGAAGAACTAGGACCCATCACTGTAATCAGGGCACCCCCATCCCCAGGCTATGCTGGAGACTGTGTCAAATTTAATTCAACTTTTTTTTCACGCTTACCTTCAGTTTCATGTAACTACCTCCAGGGCAAAGCCCCTGCTGTTCCCCTGCCTGGAATGCCCTCTTCAATCCTCCATACCTTTAGTGAATGGTCGGGTCATCGCCTCAGGCCTCCACATGCCCTTTTCCCAATAGCCCAATGGTGCTCGGTGGCACTGATCAGTTTCCTGCTCCACCCAGGACTGAAGTCCCTGGATAGCAGAGGAAGCAAGAGCTTAGGGTGCTTAGCAAAGCAGGGGGACAAACAGCAGCAAAAGTATTTTAAGTATTTTAACAAGAGTAACACCCCTCCCCCTCCCCCACAAGGTTCTTTCCTAGCAGAGCTAGCTAGGCTGGGTCCCTGCTGGTGGATATTGACTAGGATAGACCAGGGACCAAGGTACAGCCTCACATGTGGCCACAAGGGGGCGTAAGCACACTTTGGGAAGCACCTGAGTATCTCTCTCTTCCCAGAGCTGGTGAAGGGACTGTGTGTGTGTGTGTGTGTGTGTGTGTGTGTGTGTGTGTATGTGTGTCTGTCTGTCTGTCTGTGTCTGCATGCATATTCATCCCTCCACAATGCTCATACTAGGAACTGACACTGTCATCAGTGGGGAGGCTGACTAATGCCTTTTAGGAGGTCTAGAGAGTGGTGCACAGGCTTGGCTCAGAGATAGGCCAATCCTGGCCCCAGCTCCAGCCATGTGAACTGTAGCAAGTGTCTTCATCAATCCGATCCTCAGTATCTCATCTGCAAAATGGAAATAAGAATGGTACCCACTTCAAAAGGTCTTGGGTCGGGGCGCCTTGGTGGCTCAGTGGATTAAAGCCTGAGACTTCGGCTCAGGTCATGATCTCAGGGTCCTGGGATCGAGCCCCGCATTGGGCTCTCTGATTAGTGGGGAGCCTGCTTCCTCCTCTCTCTCTTTGCCTGCTTCTCTGCCTACTTATGATCTCTCTCTCTGTCAAATAAATAAATAAAAATAAAATCTTAAAAAAACAAAAACAAAAGATCTTGGGTCAGCTCATGAAATGAGTTAATTAAATGAGTCCATTCATTAAAAAAAAGTCAGTTCATAGATTGTATTCACTGGTGGGTCACCCCACAGGCACATGGGGCCTAGTCTCAGAGGAGGTCCAAAGGAAGTTACCTTAAAATAATTTGTTAGTTAATATTTTATTGAAATAAAAGTGTGAGGAGAGAAGTCAGAATTATATTTACCTTCTTTATAGTTACCTATCACTTTAGTAACATCTTGCACTGTTTTTGTATTTAATTACCAATGTGAGGGCCTCATAATCCTTGATCTTAGCCAAAAGGCCAAGAAGAGATAGGGCCTCATAATCCTTTCAATGTGTGGCTTAGGTGGGTTTTCTGCTCATGGAAACCCCCACAGGGGCTGCAACTGGTGGGGCACCCTATGTCTTAGGAGGTGTGGGCCCTGAGGGGCCCAGAGTAGTTGACATGGTGGCATCCTCTGAGGGAAGAGCTGGGTGAGAGGCAGCAAAGTTCACACAGGGTCTGCAACCCTCCATCCCTAGAGACCGGCCTACTCTCTCAGGAGCTGACTTGGGAGAGGCCCCACCTTAGAAACCCCCCATCAGTGCTCTCACTTGGACCCCCACCTTCTTCAGGCCACGCCCAACCCTCTACCCTCTGCTCTACTTAGGTGCCTCTCCTTGTGGTTCTTTGACCTCCGGATGGCCTCCTTTTTTGTCCCCTCAACTCATGGGACCACCGCGGAGAGCATTTATGGCATCAGGGGGCACTTGTCACATGGTTGGGGAGACTCCTGGCATTCAGGGTTGTCAGTGGTGCTAGAAGTCCTGCGGGGCAGTTTCACACAACAAAGAATTGTCTGAGTCCTGCTCTACCTTTGAACATCCCACCTGGATGTTCAGATGGGTGAAGAATCAGTTTTTCTTCTTTGGAGCCTACAACCTTGTTCCTTCTTTTCAGGTGAAGTACAGCTGATGTACAATGTTACATTAGTTTCAAGTGTACAGCACAGTGGACAAGTCCATACATTATGTCACGCTCACCATAAGTGCAGACCCACCTGCCACCCTATTACACTAGGACAGTACCATTGACCATACTCCCTATACTCTGTGTTTTATCCCCGGGACTTATTCACTCCATACAACCCAGTCCCATTTTATTTGGAAACACAGAGTAATGCTTGCACAGTTTCAATATATAACAGATTATTGTACTTTATGTCGTTCGGAATTTTACCAATTATGCCTAATTTGTGCATTGTTCTGCTCATAATCTTGTGAGACAAAATTTCACCCCCTACGAGTTAAAATATGATGACTTATAAAACATTGTACAGTGGATAAACATGCTTTTCAAATTCAGTGAGTAGATGGGATATTTTCATGTCTGTCCTAAAAAGTACAGGAGTTGTTCACTATCTAGGAAAATCACACCATGATGGCAAAATACTCATATCCATCTGCCTGGAATGGATTTGTAGCTGCCATGTTGGAGGCTTCTGTATATGGGTACGAGCCTCAAAAGACCTCATCACATCCTTGTGAGCTAGCATTTACATTCTGATTCATATATTATTTTCCTGAAAAGTATGTTATTCGTATATACAAACACGTAATATAAAGGGCTGTCCTTTATATTACAACTAAGGCATTTAATTGATTTTTTTTTTAAATCAGGTGTGTAGATAAATTGTATTTTCTTTGATTTTCATTGAAGGCTCATAATGGGAGGTATTGCATTTTTATAAAAAGTGGGCTCTGGGGCGCCTGGGTGGCTCAGTCGTTAGGCGTCTGCCTTCGGCCCAGGTCATGATCCCAGGGTCCTGGGATCGAGGCCCGCATTGGGCTCCTTGCTCAGCAGGAAGCCTGCTTCTCCCGCTACCATTCCCTCTGCTTGTGTTCCCTCTCTCGCTGTGTTTCTCTCTGTCAAATAAATAAAAATCTTTAAAAAAAAAAAAAAGTGGGCTCTGAAAAAAAAAAAGTCAGCTCTGAGAATCTCACAGATATAATGTGAGCCAAAAAGCCAGAAACTAGGGAGGTTTCCGAAATGAATGGTTTTATTTGAAGTTCAAAACCAGACAAATGTAATTTATGCTCTTAGAAGTCAAGGTGGTGATTAGTTTTGGGAGGTTGGAACTTGATGAAGACATGAAGGTTGGGGGAGTGATGGAAACATACTTTTGCTGGTCTGGGTGCTGGTTCCGTGGGTGTGTTCAGACTATGAAAAGCGGATCATCCGGGTCTCCTTGAGGAAACATCTGACAACCCCGACTGAGGGACTCCTGCTACCAACTGGCCTGTACTCTGACCGTTTCAGTGTCGTGAAAGGCAAAGACAGATGGAGGAAATGCCCAGAGAAAGGGACACTAAGGGGACTGGACAACCCAGTGCAGTACATGATCTGGGACATGATCTGGGAGTTTTTGTCATTGCTGTTACAAAAGACATTATTGGGATAATTGGCAAAATATGAATAAGGTACGTTGATGAGGTAATAGTAATATAACAATGTTAATTTCCTGCTTTTGATTCTTATACTGTGATTACATAACAGAATGCCCTCATTTTTAGGAAATGCATTGGGAGAATGTATACATATGGAGAGAGAGGGGGAGAAAGAGAAACAAATGTGATAAAATGGGGGGTCTGGTGACCGGTCTACAGTATATTCAGTGTTGTTGTATTTTTTTTTAACTTTTCTAAAGTCTGAAATTATGCTAACCTGAAAAGGATTTGGGGCAAGAGATTCTGGGTCTGCTAGCAGAACCCTAAACATTGGCCATTCCTATCTCTGTACCCGTGGCTGCAACCCCAGTTTTCCTGGGTGTCAGTATGAAGAGGGGCAGAAAAAGAATCATCCCAAGCCTGACATTTCCTGACATTTCCAAGTCTTACGGGCCACAGGACCCATCTCCAGGGGTCTCAGCTAACCGTAAGGGCTTAGGAAAGTTGGCTGAGGTTGGTCAAGCTTTTGACCAACACCGGAAAGACCGGACACCGGACTTTCTTTGCTCAGCATGACCTCTGACCTCAGGGGGCACTGAGATGGAAGCAGGCGCTGTTGCTACCCTGCTCTGAGCCCCTCGGAGTTGCTGGAGCCGCCACTGGCACAGCTAAAGTAGCCCGGTTGACGCAGGGCTCCCCTAACCCCAACCTGGGGTCATAGGGCCCATGTGAGCCGCTCGGCACCTAGTAGACCCCAGCTGCAACAAGAGGAAGGAGCTCCCCTCCGGGTCCCCTCTGCTGCCCCCAGAAACCACAGGCTTCTAGATTTAGTACTGGGGCCAGGGCTTCAAAGGCTTGGCTGCCCCCAAAATATCTTTTCAGCTCACCTGCCTCTGCCTGAAATTAAACCATTAGAGCTCTATTCTCCTAGGAGAGAAATCATTTCCCAGCACTGATTTCTAAAGTACAGATGCCGTTGTCGTATGGGGCATAGTTCATGTACTTGGATATGTGAAACACATGAAATGTCTTTATTTCCTGTAAACCATTCCAATCCAGCTCTGAACCCCCATTAGCTGGCTGGCTGGAAATTCAGCCAAGGTAATCTCCTGTCACACTGATGTGCAAAGGGCTGGGGGGCTTGGGAGACTCTTCCAGTTCATCTGTCCCTGCTGGTTTGGGCCCAGCCCCTTGGGCCCTTGTAGTTTGGGGGCCCAGGGGGTGACCCACATCCTGAGATCCAGAGCTGTCATCTGGCCCCCAGCTCAGCCACAGCTTGGCTCTACTTCTGGGAAATCTGCTTTCTCTCCTCCCACAAGTCCTACCTTAGACCCCTGAGCCCTCCCACTGACACAATGTCCAGATGTGGAACCGAGATGCAGAGAAGAAATCACAGGGCAGACCGAAATGGAGGTGCTAAACTCATTCCCCCAGAAGGTGTTCCTGCCTCCTAGGGGCGCCTGCATTTCATCAGGGGACCACGTCAACTGAGCACTGAAGCTCCGATGGCAAGATTCTGGGCTCCGTGGCAGGCAAGCACACAGTTATTCTGTGCACGGGTCTCTCTGCTATGTAAGGTTCTCCTGAGGAGTGAAGAGCACTGGACCAGGAGTCATAAATCCCAGCTCTCCCACCAGCTCGCTTCGGCAGACTCTGTTCCCTCTTTGGGCCTCAGTTCTATCCGTATAGAGGAGTCAGAACAGGAATTGTTTTGGTGTGGATCCTCTGGGATTCTCTGAGCACCTTATTGACTCTTACTGTGGCTTCCTCGGACTGAAAAAGTTATACCCTCCAAACTCTACTCCGGAACACTCAGGAACAGTAGCAGCAGCGGCAGCAAGGACCTGCTTCCCAGTTCCCTGGGAGACAGGACAGTGTGCCCTCTGGAGACACAATGCCCAGAGCAACCAAGGACTTGCCACTCGCAGCAGGGGCTGAGAGACGAGGAGGAGGAGGAGAAGGAGGAAGAGGAGGAGGAGGAGGAGGAGGAGGAGGAGGAGTAAGAGCTCCTTCCTGAAAACCTGAGGGACCCCTGGGAGCCCAGGTGACCCTATAGCACTGTGTTCCTCTACCTTTCTCGCAATGCCTGTCCCAAGAGGGCAACTCAGGGGGACTGAGGAGTCACCTGCTCACCCTCCCATGCCTGTGGAGACAAAAGCATTTGAATTGCAGCCGAAGGGATTTAGGTTAGACTCACAGACTGCCAAGCCGAGAACCGCCGGGGCCCAGGTGTGAGTCGGTCCCGCTGGGCCAAGGAGGGGCGGCAGGAGGGCCTGATGAATTGTACTGCCGGAATCTGCACTTGAGCCCGTGTTGGAAGTGGAGTCAAGCCAAATGATACCTAGTGCTTTCTGAGCCTCAGAGTCCCCTTCCTCCAATCCCAGAGGCCCCCAGCTCTTGTTCCAGACCTCCAGCTGCTCCTCACGCCACCTGGATATGCAAGGTCAACTTCTCCCTGGCGTCTGAGGCCTCCAGAGCCTGGGGAGCCCTGTGTCCCCAGCCACACATCCCCTCTTTTTGATACATGCCGGGTGATAGCCGGGCCTTCCTCTCAGTCTGGTAACTGTTCACTGCTGCTGAGGCTTCTGTGCCTCTGCTGGGATGCCAGCTACTTTGGCTGTGGACCCCTCTTCCAGGAAGCCCTCTCGGACTAGTCAAGTCTCCTCAACCAAGCCTTCTTGGGGACATGACCACCTTCTCCCTCCCTTGATGGTCTCTCGCAGTTAGTTCCTTGCTGAGGGTCTTGGCTTTTCTCCCGGAGAAATAGTGAAGGTTCTGCAGAGTGACCTGGGGCAAGGCCAGCCAGGTTGGAGGTTTCCTGGAGGTGACAGGCCCTGACAGAGGGAGCCAATTTGGCATCAAATGTTCTGAAACTGCCCTTGCGGAGGACAGAGGCTTGGAGCAGTTCTGGCTCATTCCTGCCACCACCTTGCCTGGCCACTGGCCCAGCCAGAAGGCCTATTTGGACACCTTGCTAGCAGATGGCCCTGCAAAGGGAAACGTCCGTTTTGGACTGCTGTCCAGTGTGGTAGCCGCTGGCCACATGTGCTCTTAGGTGCTTTAAATGTAGCTACTCTGAATCAAGCTATGCTATAAGTGTAAAGTACACACTAGAGTTCAGAAACTGCGCACAAAATGCAATGGGAAATATCTCATTAATTTTTTATATGGATGACATGATAATTACTTTGGACATAATTAAGTTAAATAAAATATATTATTCAAATTAAATATAATTACTTCTTTTTACTATTCATATTTCCTCACTTCCTTTTTGTAAGTTTATTTATTTACTTAAATCTCTACACCCAATGTGGCCCTTGAACTCACAACCCCAAGATCAAGAGTGCTATGCTGTACCGACTGAGCCAGCTGGGCACTCCCTCTTTTTACCTTCTAAAATAGAGCTGCTAGAAAACGTGGAATTACATATGTGACTCACATTATATCATTTCCGTTTTACAGAGGGGAACACAAGCTTCCAAGGACTTGAGTGACGTGTGGTGGGACACCCAGGTATGAAGGTGCCCGTGCATCTGCCCAAGTTTGTGAGCAGAAAAGGCTCCAAGACGGATGTAGGCCCCAGGCCCTGCCTCTGGCTGCAGGGCAAATACCAGAACCTTCCAGGCTCCAGAATCGCATTCTCCACTCCCCTCGGAATCGTGACCAACCAGCAGTTTATTCTGCCTTCAAAGGTGAGCTCAGAGTTGACATTGTGACCCATGGACGTGGGGGACTCCTAAGGTGTCCCGGCTGGGCAGATGCTGTCACGTGACCCCATCCTCAGGCCGGCCCCACTGCAGCCAAAGCCTCCATCCTGCTCCAGGACCTCTCAGCTTGGACATCGGTGAGGCGCCCTCCCAGACATGAACTCTGGCAGCGAGGCTGTCAGCTTACTTTGCAATCATCACCTCAGACCCATTTCTGTCCGTATCCCCGACCTTTGCTCAGGACACAGACACTCTCCTCATAGACAAGCACTTTGGCTAGGTGTCCCTGGCTAGGGACCCCTAGGACCCCTAGAGTGTCCCTGTAGCCCTGTGAGGACCCCGCAGGCCTCTGCAGCAGTAGCCACTGTAGAGGTAACTACAAGGTTGGGAGCAGGTCCCCTGCAGACGGAACCTCAAGCCAGGTCTTTACCGCCGCCCCATCTCCTGAGGCCCAGAGAAGAGCTGCACTGAGACCCATGCCTGGCTTCTCCAGGTTTGCAGGGACAATGATGTCCCTAGCCTGGGCACAGATTCAGTAAGCTGTGGCCACTGGCCTGGGCCACCGGCCCAGATCTTTTCAAGGGCCGCCCTGGCTGCCGGGGAGGGCTCTCTGGGATCTTGGGAGCAAGCAGAGCCCATCTGGTCTTGAGTGCTCCGCATGTGCCCTGCATCGGCTCCAGGAGGCAGTCTTGCCCTGGCTCAGGACTCAGGACAGTCCTCCGGCCCTTGAGGCCAGGTTTGCTGGAGGCATTTGGGATCCTGCTGGGCCATCCCGTTTGGGTGTAAAAGGGTCAGAACTTGGGCTGTGATTATAAGGAGGCCATTTTCGGTTTTAAAATAGTTTTATATTAAAAAAAAAACGAGTTAAGGGGAAGGATTTAATGGGTGAGGATTCTTGGCTGCCTTGGGATAATTACTCTAAAACCCGCTCTCATTTCTCAAGTCCTCTCTGGTGCCAAGCCTGTCGTGCCAGCATCCCCGGGAGGGGCTGGCCAAGGTCCCTGGCATGGCCAGCATGTGGCCTGTTGTCCCAGCTCCGTGTGGCCACCGCCATGTGCATCCCTCCCTCCCTTGGGCCCAGTTGCTCTGGCATAGAGCCGGAGATTTTCGGACAGATCAGGTTCAAATCGCACTCTACTTACCCTCCCTCAGCCTCATCATCCTCATCTGTAAAATGGGGATGAAGATCCTCAAGAGAGAGTCAGACATCTGCCCCCGGCCCTTGGCCTGCCTTCGGAGGCAGCTTTCCTAACATTACTTCTCTGCTGCTGCCTGCGCTCAAGCTACGCAAATGCCGTCCTCGAGGCCGGCTCCCGAAACACAGAGGGAGAGAATGGCCCTTATATCAGGCCAGGGGTGCCCGGCCTCCCATCGAGGGGCCTTGTCCTTTCTGTCCCCCAACCTCAGCCCACTCTGGAGACAGGTTTGGCCTGAGCATGGGAGTGAGAGGGCCCCGCAGAACAAGCCTTTCCCTTCCCCACACCCCTGGCTCGAAGCTAAACATCTCAGATCCGACTCCTCCCTCTCCTTGTGGCTTCACCCAAGGTCCAGAAGTCCCCCATAACCCAGGAGTGCCCTTCAGGTAATAGTGACAGTGACAGGAGCTGTGAGGAAGTGAGCAGACAGAAGTACCAGCAGCCCCTCTCGTCTCTGCAGCCCAACCTCCCTCCCACAGGTGTTCAGACAGGCCCTCACCCAGCGCCCCTCAGCAATGTCTCTCTGCTTCACAGTTGCTGTCCTGGTTGTCCCCTCCCCTCAGCCCTCAGTCCTCAATCCCCTGCCCGTCTGTCTGGGTTACAGTGAGCTGGGTCTCTAAACCCACCTGTGCACTTTCCTGAGGGAGCCCTCCAGATCTGGGCTGAACGGGGGTGAGGCAAAGAGGCACTTAAGGGGCAAACTTAGGGAGGTGCCCACGCTCGGGCTCCTGTAAATGCAGGGCTGGGCCCGAGGGTGCAGGCCTCATCCTGGCCCCAGCCCCGCCCCAGTGGGTCCCTTTCCCCTGGCGTTTTGGACCCCATTCTGTGGCTTTTCTCCCACCTCTCAGCAGCTCCTGCCCAGGTTCCCTCCTGTTCCTCCCCCTGTTATCCTGGGCCCCCTCTTTCATGTGCATCCCTCCACTCCAGCCCCTAGATCTCACTATCACCTCGAATTAAGATATGCCAAAGCAGCCCAACCCTGTACCTCTCTCCTGGCTAAGACCCCAACATTCCACCACCGATTCCTAGCAATCCCTTCCAGGGCCCTGTGAATTCTGCGTTCACCTTGGTCAGCTCCTGCCCAGGCTCCCCAGGGCAGGTGGAGGTCCTACCCTTGGATCCCCTTTCCTTCCCTGAGAGCCAAATCCTGTCCTTGGGCTCCACCTCCCAAACTTCTCTCATCCAGCCCCCTGCTCCTCACCTCTACCATCCTGTCCCCTCTCTCCTGGCCGCTGCCTCCTCCCTGCTGCCACTGCTGTGTGCTCGTCCACACCCCCCCAGGGATCCTCCCCAGTTTCACAGCTGGCTCTGCCCTGCCTCTACCCCAGACTCTTTGTGACTCCCCATTAGCCTCAGGAGAGTCCCAGCCTCCCCCCACCCCACCAGAGCCCCAACCCGCCCGGTCCTTTTCAGCTCCATACTCTGGGCTCTCTCTCACCTTTAGGCTTGCACACCTGCTTCCCCTTGGCTTCAGACTTGCTGATCCCTTCTCTCTGCCTTGGAATACTGACTGGAATTTAAATTTTCTTCACCAGATGAAGTAGGCCCTCCCCCTCTTCTCTGCTTCTGTGGCCCCCGCCCTGCCCTCTGTATACCCCTCACCCGCTCGGTACCTGTGTCCCTCCCCACATACTCCGCTTGACTTAGCACCGTCAGTTCCCCCAGTGCCTAGAACAGTCCTCGATACAGCTCAGGCACTCAGTGGGTATTTGTGGCATGAATAAATGAGTTTATTAATCATTGCATGGATGGATTGTCATGTAGGTGGCTTTGGTGGCTGGGTGGGGACGAGGGAAGATACTACAGAAGCTGTAGCCAGTGTCTGCCCGTGGCAGCAGGTGGCTGGAGGGAAAAGGCCATGTCATCTCCAGCAGGCTGGGTGCTGATTTTAATGGCCCGGCAGTGAGGTGCGTGCATGGCGGAGGCCTGCAGAAGAGGTAACACCGAGAGGGCAGCCCTGCCCACCTCTAATTATTGCTTGAGTCTTTCTGGCAATGCCAGCTGCCTGCCCCAGAGAGCTCGGTCTCGTCCATCACAGTGTGAGCTCCGGGTGAGGCGGCTGCCACTGCCAGTGGGGAAGACGGGAGAGATTCCCAGGGGCCTTTGGGCTTTGGAGAGCAGAGGCAGCCTCAGGCTTGGACCATGCCCAGCTCCTGTCCTTCCTGTCCCCAGCTGAAGGGTGTCCCCTGACTTGAGGGTCCCATCAAGAATCCTCCAGGGTGGCCAAGGAGCAAGCCAGCTGAAGGGGGGGTCCACGGCACCCCCCAGGCAGGGAGCCTCAGATGGTTTGGTGTCTGCTGACGTGGAAGCCCTTGGGAAAATGGTGCTCTAGTGGCCGGCTGGGCAGGCGGGCGGCTCAGGCCCGGAAAGAGGCCTTGACCACACGGCCCTTCAGTGGCTGTGGCGGCCGGAAGTTGTTCACCATGTGGATCCTCTCATCGTCCTCTGAGGTAAAAAGCAGGCTCCGGAACTTCTCCATCTTGAGAAGGCAGAAGAGATACTCAGGGCAGAAGGGGGGTGCTGTGGTCCCCTGTGATCCCAGACACATCATCTGGCACACCTGGCCAATCAGCTCCACCTCTTCCTCCTCTTGCTCCTAGGTCCTGTCCCCGCCCCTCCCCACTCGTTCTTTCTTTGGGATCCCAACCTCAGTTACTGACCCAGTGAAGGCCCTCTGAACCTGAGCCCTGCTCCACCTGGTTCCAGTTCCAATTCCATCTAGCTAAGACTTATCAACAAATGCAGGATTCAGATTCTAACATGGAGGGGTGGTCCTAGGATCCAGGGACCTCCCTCTCAGCCTGTGCTTAGGTCCTAATGACTAACAATCAAGTGAACTCCCAAAGAATCTAAATGTTAAAACAAACAAACAAACAAAAAAGGAGGTGGGGGGCAGCACCTGGCCACCTCAGTCTGGAGAGCAACCAAATCTTAATCTCAGGGTCACGAGTTCAAACCTCACATTGGGCATTGAGCATACTTGAAAAAAAAAAAAGAATCTAAATGTTTATTAGCAGAAGATGGGAGCCTTGAGGTTGGGGCCGTAAGCCGCAGCTTGCTGGTTGGGAGAGTCGCACTCCCTGGGATGGGCCCTGAGTGCCATACCCACCCACCTCACCTGGTTCTTCCATTCTTCGGGAGAACTCACCTGCCTCTCAGAGATGCTGATAGGTTCCCGGAGCACGATCCACGTGACGCTCTCACTCAGTGGGGGGGTCGTCAGGGAGCCTGGGTAGGTCCAGTAGTGCCGGCTGGCAGGCAGGAGGCACTTGGGGTTGAAGCAGCTGAACTGAGCCTTGGTTCCCTGGGGCAGGGCAGGCGAAGGCAGGAATCAGCATAGACTGCCGCTCGGACCAGACCAGCACCCTCCCTACTCTTTCCCGTCGGCAGGATTTAGGCTTCTCCTTGTCCCACGGATGCAAATGTGGGCCTAGGTCTGTGATACCAGAGGCCGTCTCCCAGCCCGGCCCGGGGCCTATCCACCTGTCGGCCCATATGTAAAAGCTGTGGTTCCTCAACCTCTCTGGTCTCCATGTTCTGTCTCTGCCTTGTCCTTCACCTGCCCTTCGCTGCCTGTGGGATGGCCTTTGACCCGGGTGATGTGCTGGGCACTCCGTGAGGCACTGACTCTGGTGAAGAGGAGTCGTTCGCAGGGCGCTGCGGCTGCTAACCTGCACCCTTCGGCTCAGTGGGGGTTTGCTGTCAGATCGGATGGGCCCACTCTCTGCCCCAGCCTCTTCCTCTCTCCTGCCAGGCTGCTCTGGGTCAGGGGTCTGGACCCCCGGGCTCACCTTAAACCGAACCATGTACAGCGCATCTGTCAGCCGGTTCATGCTGGGGTGCTCGTCTCCTGTCTGTCAGGGAAAGGGTAGTGTGAGCTCAGCACCCACCACGTTTGGAACGAGGGCCAGCGCCAAGCTTCCCGTGCCCCTCTGGCCCCCAGTAACCACTCCTTACCTCCAGGAAGACACCGACCACAGCCAGGCCATCAGGTGCCAAGGCTGCCTCCCCAAAGGTGCTGTACTTCTTGGCGTTCCAATGAACGAGGTGCAGCTGTGGGGGCAAGACCAGTGCTTAGCACCTCCAAGGGACCCTGGGAACTCACAGCCAGGCTTCCCTCACTCCCACTGGACTCCTGGCCCCTCTGCAAATGGGGTAAGGCTCTTAAACCTCCCAGGCCTCTGGGAGGACCCAGTGGAGCCCCCAGTGGTCACAGACAGCATCCATACTGCTCTGGGCCCCACCTTTTCCTGAGCTCCCGGTGACCCAAAGAGGAATCTGGCCAGCGCCCTCAGTGAACTGTGAAATAGATAATGGCCCTCCATGTGTAACACATCTTGGAGGAGGCGGTGCGTGCAGCTGGGTCCGAAGAATGAGTAGGGGGTTATCAGATGGAAACCTGGGAAAAGTACCCCACAGAGAGAATAGCACAGGCAAAAGCCTGGTGGTTTGAAAGAGCTGGGTGTGGACAGGAGATTCATCGCATGCTGGCCAATATGGGGAGAGATCAGGAAAAGATGAGGCCAGGCAAAGCCACTACGTGTGGGGCCTTGAATGCCAAGCTCACTCCTTAAAGTGTTGTTAGCAAGCGTGTAGTGGGACTGGACTTTCCTTCAGAAAACTCCTTCTGGAGCCAAAGACCAGGCTATCCGTGGGCAGAGTTCAGGTGGAAGACCCCGTGCTGGGGGCGAGTGGAAGGTGTCTCTCCCACACCCCCTGGGTGCTTCTCCTCAACCCCTCCAGAGCCCCACACCAGGCACCCATCAGGTTCCTGACTCTCCTGTCCTTCCCCAAACAGTAAAGGGATTCAGGAAGAGGGCCCTTACCTCGCTGGGGAATGACTTGCCATCTACCGTGTGTTCTGAGCCCACACTGTGCTTCTTGCCCCAGTGGAAATGGAACTGCTTGAGCCGGTACGGCCCATCCAAGGGCCCCCCAGTCACCACTGCGGGAAGAAGTGGGGTGTGTAGTCATTGATGTGAGAGATCCCACATGGCCCAGCAGGTGGTGGTGCCAGGACTAGGCCAGTGTCCAGGAGGGGGAGAAAGTTTTCATTTGGAAAATTCATTGGGCTAACTAGGCTTGGGGCCATCCTCACCCAGTACCCTGGGCCCTCAGCAGGGCCATGGCAGAACTCCTGGTCGCCTGCAGGTGGCAGAGGTAGTGATAGAATACACCAGTCCACTTGGCCATCCTCCCCATTCCTGCCCACTTCCGTATGGAAGCTGGGACCTTGTCTCCAGGCCCCCATTACCACTAACAAGAGGCCTCTCATGTCGGGATTCCTGACCCAGGGCTAGATTAGAAGGATTCTTTTGTTCAGTCCTTCTGGAAGCCTTATAGAAGTCATGAGGGACATAACCTATTGTTATCTCTATCTTATAATGGAGAAAAATGAGGCACAGAAAGGGCAAGGCATTTGGCTAAGGTCACACAGCAAGGCACTGAGCTAGGATAGAAGTCTGTATCTCCTTTGTAAGTCAAGAGCCCAAGTCCCTACTTGCCAGATCACTACTTGCCAGGTCCCTCTAGAACCTTGAACCTTCTCAGGACCTGGTATTGTCCAGACACCAGCTCCTAAGGGTCCACACTCTGATGTCCAGGCCCAGGCCATCTCCCATGGCCTCTTGGGAGGTCCCTACTTGTGCTGGTTTGGTGACTTTCTCACCCTGATAGCTGGGCCATGCACAAGGCCTCCTGGGACTGATTGAATTTCCAAGTGAAAGGGATCTGGCCATGGAGGGAGCCCCAGTGAGGTCTGAATATGAGCCCCGGGATCAGGTGACGGCCCCTCCAGGATGGGTGACCAGGGCAGGGCCTGGGCCCTTGTGGGTCCTGTCAGGAGGAGGAGGAGGACAGAACAGTTCAAAGGCCCTTCCTTGCTACCTGGCCTTATCTGAGAAGCAGGGTCTGTCCATAGCATTGCTGGAAGGTTGGCAAAGGGAGCATGGGAGGATGGCCATGGCAGGGGCCTGATCAGGATATCCCATCCTGGGGAGGCAGGAGCAGTAGGGCCTGCAGGCCGAGCTCCCTGACAAGACCTGTGAGGGCCCATGCCTTCTGACCACGCCTCACCTGGGATGCTACAGTTCAGTCTCTCAGGGAGTAAACTCCCCACCTAACCCCTTGAGCTTGGCACCTTTAGCCCTCTCCCTCTGTCCTGACTAGAGAAAATACTATCATTCACTGTGCACTCACCATGTATCCAAAACTCTGCTGCCATCAACACTATGCTGCCCCATAGTGTACTTGAGAGGAACATATTACCCCTGTTGGACAGATATATGGCTGAGGCTCGGAAAAGCAGATGTCCTGCCCAAAGTCACACAGCTGGTGAGTGGCAGAGCCCCAACAGTCTCACTCCCAAGCCCACTCTCCTTCTGCTAACTCCTTGCCCCCTCAAGTGTGCGTATCCTAGTAGGGGAGGGAGCCAGGCCTCAAAGTAAGCCACTGGACCAGTGATCCAGAGGCATGCCCCCTTGTACTCCCTCCCCACCTCCCGACAACAATGGCCTTCACTAAGCTATCGAGGTTTGAAATGAACCCTCAGTGCCCTCTGAAGGCTTCTGGAAGGTACAGTTATATGAAAACTGCTCCTTTTAAAAACTGTCATTTCAGGTCATCAAGAGCCCCATGTCCCTCCCCCAAGCTCTGGCTGAGAGGCTTTATTAAAAATTCAGTACCAGGAAGTGTTGTCTCTCTTCTGTGGATCTACTGCATTTCTTCCCTTCTGCAACAAGAACTGTAACTGGTCCTCTTTCCCTCTTTTCCTAGCCTACCAGGGAACTCAGGGCTAAGCAACCAAGATCACTCCTATCTGGTTTCCCTCCTCTTCTCTGCTTTTTTATTTTCTCCTTGAAACTTAAGTTCCCTTGTGTGCTTTCATTGTGTGTGGGGGGAGAGGTGGATAGGGGCAGAGTACCAATTACTTCCTTACACAAGAAACTCTAGGAGTTGCCCTCCTTGCTTCACTCTACCCCTCATAGGCCTGTTCATAGGATAAAATCTCTTCACTGAGGAGCACTCCTGAGGCTTCTGCCCAGGCATTTATTATGAAAGAACCTGGACTCTCAGCCCAGGGTAAACAGATGTCATAAGTTCCTGCAGGCTTCTCTCTGGCCCAAGCTGGTTAGAATCTTGAGGTTGTGGGTGGGCTGGAGACAAGACCTTTGGAGTTGGACTGATTTTGGCCCTCCCCTGCTCATTGAGTCTCTGCTTGCCCATCTTAGAGGTGGGTTCTTGAGAGGAATAAAAGCTGCCTAAGACCTCAGCAAGGGACCTGGCCCACAGAACACTCTAGCTCCCTTCTCTCTTTGGGCCTGGCCAGATCGCACAGGGAGGAGGGTTTGGCCTTAGGGCACACAGCAGGTCAGTGACAGGGTCTGGAGTGAAAACAAACCTAACCTAAAACAGTAAATGGAAAAGAAGGAAGGGAATTCACATTTCTTGAGCATCTGCTGTATGCCAGCTCTACAAACATCACTTCCGTTTTTCATCTTCCCTCTCAATGTGACCCCAGGGAGGAAAAGGGGTTTTATTGCTCCTATTGTATGCATAAGGAGACTGAGGCTCAGCACGAGGCTTCATAGCTGGTGAGAGGTGGAGCCTCTCTTCCCCACCATATAATCCTTCCCTTCCTGAGCCTGCCCCACGCAGGGTGAGGACCCCACTGGGAGGGGGGCCAGCCTCTCGCAAGGGCCACTTACCAGTTCGGTCATCGCTGTCATTGAAGTCCACCTGGACACTGTGGCCATTGTTGGCGATGCTGAGGGATATGCAGGCCTCATAGGAAAGCTCCAGTGGCTTCAGGCTGGGCGAGTACACAGCCTGGCTGGACACAATATTGATTGGTGACTGGCGATCTCCTTGGGCAATGGGATACAGCTTGTGCCACTGTGAGGGGCCTGCAGAGGGGGACAGGGCAAGGGCTTGGGCTGGCCTGGGTCTCTGGGCTGCAGCGGAGGACGCTCGGGGGGACGGTCTCCTGATATCCCTTCAGATAGCAGCCCCTGCTTGCTTTGGAGCTCCAGTCCCGGCTCGGCCACTTCCCTCCCTGCCTCCATTTCCTCCTGCAAAATGGCCTCACGAAAACTCTGCCCCCGGAGGTGAGAGGAGGCCCCGAGAGGTCATTCATGGAAGGGAGCACAAGATAGCCACAAGCCCGGGGGCGGCTCCAGGTGATGACTCGTCCCCAACTCCCAACACATGCTCGCAGAGGGCCGCAGGCCTCTCAAGTCCCTGACCTGGCCCCCCAGGTATCTGGCCTCTTCCCACACCAGGAGCGCGTTCGTGTTGGTGTTTGTGATAACAGTAACAACAGCTAAAGTCGACCTAGCTTTGGCTCTGTGACACACGCTTGCCCCTCACAACCACATTGTGAAGCAGAGACCAGCAGGATCCCCGTTTCATAGATGGTAGAACCCAAGGCCATTCATGCACACGTGTGCGCACACGCGCACACACACAGGCAAACTCGGGTATAAACATACAGCTGGTGCATGGGCAGTCCCGGTTGCCTTCCCCTGGCATGTGCCTACGGATCTACAGAGATTTTCACGTGTGCACACATACGTGCGCAGTGACCTGGGTTCGTCAGGCCCAGAGTGGCCGGACCCAGCAATACACATATGTACAAACACACACACAGTCCCGCCAACTACACCTGATATGCACCATCACACACTAACACCCCTATTGCAAACCCAGGTCTGCAATAAAAGACTACAGCAAAACACACGCTCGTGCAAGCACGTACACACACACACACACACACACCTGCATGCACACCCACGAGCGCCCACCACCTGCCTCCCAGAGGCTCCATCTGCAGCCGAGAGGCTCGGCATCTCCCTGGGGAACATCCTGAGATGCAACCTATTTTTAGAGCTATTGCCGGCTGGTGCTTCTCCCCGTTTTTGGCTTCTTAAGTTTTCCTCAGAAAACAGCAGCAGGTGCCGACAGAGCTGTGTCCCCAATGGATGACTCAGAATCGTGGCCCAGACCCACTGGGTTATTTTTGAAGTCCTGCGAGCATGCCGCATGCCCGCACCTCTATCCTCTGTCCTTCTCTCCCTCGTTGCCCCTAGACTGAATGACCCAGGTCTGGCCGGGTGAGCGGCAGTGGCCCGAGGGTGGCAGGCTCATGCGGCAGGCCGTAGAGGATACTGTATGCGCAGAGTTGGTGGGCACGACTAACCGTCAGGGGTCTCCGATTGCAGAGGAAGCACCCAGAAGCTAGTTCAGAGCAAGTGCTGGAGGGAAGATGATCTATGGGTTCTGTCAACCTGCCCCTTCTCTGCCTCTCTCTCCAACTCTGCTGGTCCCTGTTGCCTTTTTCTGTCTCCAGCTCTTTCATGCCCAGACCTGGGGGTCTCCCCTCCAGAGTATGCTCCTGTGTCCCCGTGTCCCAGAGGGAGCCAGACATATCACAGCACCTCCCTAGCTCCCTCTGGCCCACTGCAACCTCCTAACCCAGATTAGCCCAGGACCCCCACTCTCCCTCAAAGAGTGACTTCCAGAAAAGAGAGATGAGGAGTGTTCCTCTCACCAGCACTTCCGTGTCTCCGCACATCCACCTATCCTGCCTGGGGTTTCCTTCTGGCGGTGCGGATCTTGGGTCTTCATCGTTCACCTGACCGAAAAGGGGGAACCCTTACCCCACACCCCCACCCCAGCTTGGTAAAAAAATAGCTCAAAAGGTGGCTGACCTGCCCCAGACCCACATTCAAGCCATCTGGCTCTCACCTCTGCCTCTTCTCCCTTCCTCTGCATCCTAAGGAAACTGAGGCAGGATCAAGGAGCTATTTTCCCAGACAGGAGGCTGATGTGGGCCACGCACTCCCACGCTTCACACCAGGACGTGCTCAGACACCCTGCTCGATGTAGACACACGCGTGCACCCCCAATTCCCCCTTCTCTCACATACCTGCCAACAGGAAAGCTCGGACACTTGCTCGGGGAAACTCTCCCGGGGACACCGCGCCCTTGTCCAGCAGAGCCCGGCTCCTGGGAGGTCCCCGCACACACGCCGTGCGCGCTCCCCGCATAGACACCCGCGCACAGCGCTCCGCCCCGCCCGCTCCCCGCTGCCCAGGGCCACCTCCGCCCCCTGTGCCCGCCGCGGGTGAGTGAGTGTGGGGGCCCAGGTCCGGGAGAGCCCGGCAGCCAGGGGCTGCGCGGAGGAGGCGGCAGGACGCACGCTCAGCCGCGGGGTGGCTCGCTGGCGGCAGGCCGCCCGGGTCGCAGCGCGGACTTTGGGTCGGGAGCCGGGGAGCTGGGGAGCTGGGGAGCCAGGGCTCGCGCCGGGCAGGTAGCCTGGGTTCAGGGGGCTGGACTAGAGCGGGGTCCCGGTCCAGCCCAGCGGGTGGAGGCTTGCGCGTCCAGGAAATCCGACTGCGGTCGAGGGTCTGGGATTAGATCCAGAGGGTCAGGGCGGGCAGGGTCTGTACCTACCGTCGTTCTGGCCGTAGCCCCAGCCGTGGTGGCCGGTCATGCCGCTGCTGTCCCCGCAGCCGTGCACCTGCCTGCTCCACTCAGTTCCGCTGGCTCAGGCTGCGGCTCCGGCCCCGCTTGCTACCTCCGAGCAGCTTCTTAAAGCTGCGGCGCGCGGGAGGAGCAGTTCCCGGGGGACCCGCCCCCCCAACCCCCGGCAGGGCTAAAGAGGCCGGCGGTGCCCCGCCCCCGCCGGCCCGCAGACCAGTTGAACCCCAGAGTTGAGTCTAGGTGGAGAGTCAAGTGACCTACTCCCTCTCCCCTACTTCCTCTCCCTACTCCCCATCTCCCCTCCCCCGCCCGGGCTGGACGACTCTCCCCCCATTCACGTGTACAGGCTCCAAACTGTACTGTGCTGTGAACTGCCCTGGTTTCTGCCCATCTCGTTCCATCCCATGAGCCGCAAATCCCATTACCGGGGAACCTGGACTCTGGGTCCTGAGTCCTCTGGGATTGGAGAGTCCCCTCTAAACTGCAAAGAGCACTGACCATCAAGTGTCCAGAACGGGAGCTAGACACTATGGCAGGTGCTGGGCCAAGCTTTGGGTCCCTCCGGTCATCTAATTCTCTTAGCTTCCCTAGACCTTGTGTGGTACTTCCAAGAGCCCTCTTTCACTGAGATAGGGCTGAAACCTAGAACAGTAACATGATCTGTGCCTCGTGCAAGGGATTCACACCCAGATGGTCTCGCTCTAGGCATTGTGCTCTTTACCACTTCTCTTTGGTGCTGGGGGCAAGAGTCCTGTGGTTATGGGGGTCTAGGAGCCTGGGGTAGGAGAGGGGACAGGACTGGCTATCCAAACTCCCAAAGGGGGAGTGGGGAGGAAGCAGCATCCAGTGGGCATGAGGACAGGTGGTCAAGGGCCGGCTCCTTCACAGAACCAAGCCTGAGACCCTGCCTCCTACCCTCTTCTTCTCTCCATTGCTTCCTCCTTCCCTGCAGGACTCTCTGCCTATCCCTCTACAGCTTGCTGTTTGTCCTTCCTCTCCTTTTCTCTTCATGACCTTTGGCACACCTGCTGGGAATTCAGGCCCTCCACCCTGTACTCGACCTCACTGCCTGCCTTGGCCCAACATTTTCCCACCGATAAGCCTTGGTCCTTGTGCCCTCCTCGCCTGCGTGTACTCTGTCTTCCACGCACTGGCTTCAGGCTGCCCAATCTGATTCATCTTAGAACGTGGCCTTGTGCCAGGGATAGGCCTCGTCTCTGACTAGGCCCTAGCAGGCAGTTTTGGGAAGACAAACAGATGGGTGGATGGAAGGACAGACAAAGGATCCCACCCAGGGATCTGTACCTGACAGGAGGTAAAGGGCCATTTGACCTTGACCGAAGGAGACTATTTCAGGCCCTGCTCTTGGCTGACCTTGTGAAGGAACCTGCTGTCTTGTCTGCCTGACTCCCCTACATCTCTGTGGTTATCTCGGTTTCCGTCTTCTAGGCCCCGAACCTCAGTTCTACAAGTTAGAGCTGTGGAGATTAATTGACAACTGCTTGGCTGGGTCAAGGTCAGTCAGTGACTTCCCGGCCCCGCCTAGATGCCCTTCTCTTACCCAGGAGGTGGAAGTTGCCCTTACTAGAAATATGACCGTTAGGTGAGGGCAGGAGACTCCTGATGGAGATTCAGGGGATGAGGGCCCCCAAATCAGCATGTGATAGAGAATGCAACGTTGTCAAGGTCTAAGCTGGTACAGTCATCCTCAGACCAAGAGGACAAAAGGTTGCTCAGTTCCAGACGAAGCAGCCACCCTTCTCCTTGGGGAGCAGCAACACTCAGGATCTTGGGAGGGGGCCCAAATGTATCTACTTCACTGACCTGCTTCTTCCTTAGGAGTGACCCAGGCCTAGTCCATATTTAGTTGTAGTATTTAATTAAAAAGTTGGAATTATTCATATTATTTTGCATCCAATTTCATCTGCACAGCAACCCCAGGTAGGTTTTTGCCCCCCTTTTTTTTCAAATGAGCAAAGTCAGTCTTAGAGAAGTTGAGCTAGGGAACACAGCGAGTGACAGAGCAAAGATAAAAATCCAGTGCTGCTGAGTCCTTTATTCAACATGTCTAAAAGCATGGAGAGGGGGAGGAAGTGGATTTTAAATTTGATTGTCATTTGCATATATGCAAGACTTTCCCTGGAAGGACTTAAGAGAAGCTTGGGAGAGTGTTTACCTTCCAGAAGGAGACTGGGAGACAGGAAGAGTGGGGGAAGGTGCCGAATGGGGGTGGGAGGGACACTAATGCTGACTCCTTTGTACCTTCTGGAAGAAGCTTTTACCTCTTCAACAACCAAACACAAGTTTATCTAATTCTTTCCTTCCTGCACCCTGTCTTTAGCAATTTTCTCTGGGTTCTGGAGTGCTGGGCAGGTGAGAAGAGCCAATGCACTCTGCCCGTTTCTGTCCATTACAGGTGAAGCCCCCATTCCCCCAACAGCCCATTTAGGTCAACTTAGGAAAGCTGATAACCCCATTCAGGCACCTCCTGTCTCAATTATGTGCTGTCTTTAAAAATGAATTGATTTCAGGATGCGTGAGTGGCTCAGTCAGTTAAGCGGCTGCCTTCAGCTCAGGTCATGATCCCACAGTCCTGGGATTGACCACATTGGGCTCCCTGGTCAGAGGGGAGCCTGCTTCTCCCTCTGCCTCTGCCTGCTGCTCCCCTTGCTTCTGCACATGCGCTTTCTCTCTCTCTGATAAATGAATAAATAAAATCTTTAAACGTGTGTGTGTGTGTGTGTGTGTGTGTGTGTGTGTGTGTTAAACTCATTAAAAAAATGAGTTGATTTCACTGCCCAGAAGTTTACTCTTTGGTCTCACTGGCATTAGTGACTCCTGGATTTCACTGTTTATAAGGGGGAGGGAGCAGGGAGAGGGTGTGCTGGTATGAGGGCTATGATGAATGGCTGGGGGAGGAGGGCAGGAGCAGCTTAAACAGCCATATCTCATTCACGGAGTGACCTTGACCAGATACCACTTCCTCTCTCAAAGGTACAATATCTTTGCTCTACAAGGTGATGAGGTGACTGTCCCTGCCCTGCCTCCCCCACAGGGATCCTGTGAGTAGTGGTTGAGGCACCAGATATCCAACGCTCTTCCAACAAGTAGAGTCCTGTATACCGTATATGACTCTGTCACTGTATGTTATGCACAGGGCCCACAGACCAGGCCAGAAGCCCTGTGGCCTGGAGACTCTAAAAGCAAAATGATACCTTTTTGTATTTAAAAAAAAACATTTCCACTCCAAGTATGTAGGTGTATGTGTGCAAATGGTGGGTTGGAATGAGCCCTGACATGGCTCCTGGCATACCCATCTGTGGGACCTGGGGCAAGTTACTTCACCTCTCCCAACCTATCTTCTCACCTCTAAAACAGGAAGAGAGAGTCTAGAAGGCCAATAGGATGGTCAGGTAACACGATTTCTGTGAGACTCTCGGTGTCACGGATGTGCTCCTCCCCCTAGAACCTCTATTCTTTCCCCTTTTCCTTTGCTTGTTGGGCACATTTAGAACCCCAAACATTCCTTTTGCAATTATAATAGTGACACCTATTCATTGTAGAAAGCTTGGAAGAATCAGAAAAACACAGAGAAGAAAATTAAAGC
>CM053620.1:15181379-15217198 GCA_028646535.1 Procyon lotor
GGGTTTCTTTGTACCCTTTAGGGTATACCCCTCTCCCCAACTGTAGGCAACTGCTAATTTTCTGTCTCTAGACTTGCCTATTCTGGACATATAAATTGAATCATACGATATGTGGGCTGTTGTGGCTGGCTTCTTTCAGTTAGCATGGTATTTTCAAGGATTATTCAAGTTTTATCAGTATCTTCATTCCTTTTTTTTTTTTTTTTTAAAGATTTTTATTTGACAGAAACACAGCGAGAGAGGGGGCACAAGCAGAGGGAATGGTAGTGGGAGAAGCAGGCTTCCTGCTGAGCAGGGAGCCCGATGCGGGGCTCGATCCCAGGACCCTGGGATCATGACCTGAGCTGAAGGCAGATGCTTAACGACTGAGCCACCCAGGCACCCCTCTTCATTCCTTTTTGTTACCGAATAATACTCCATTGAATGGATGTATCACATTTTGTTTATCCATTCAAGATGTGGAAATTTCAGTTTCCACTGCTGAGCAGTTATGAGTAATGTTGCTGTGAACATTCACGTGCACATTTTTGTGTGACATGTTTTCATTTCTCCTGGGCATATATCTAGAAGTAGAATTTTCATTTGTAACTTGTGCTTTTGTATTGTATTTATTTGAGTTTTTGTTTTATTTTCTTCAGGAACTATTAAAGGAACTAGGTTGCATAGGCTGGAGAAGATAAAACTGAGTTGTAGATGTCATGAGGTAGGGAGTCATTATAATAGAAAATATCAAAGTAGAAGAGGGGAGTAAAGGAGGGAATAGAGGAATACATAAAGAAGTTTGTTGTTTTCTGCACTTGTGCCTAGAGTTGAAAATCACCATGCCCCAACAAAAATCCTCTTTGGCTTGTTGTTGATGATGAGTGCCTTATTGCTATCCATACAGTCAAACTACCCTTCTTACAGTTTCTATTAATATAGAATATGATTAATAGATGTTTGCTGTTGCTTCAAGTTAATTTGGTGATAACTTTTGTACTATGGTTTTTCACTAACAAGTTGAGTCATGAATAATTTTTATTGAGCCAAATTGTCAGTTCAATTTCTTTTTAGAGGAAGACTAAATATTGATTGACAATAGATCTAAGTTTCTTTTAGTGTGCTCCTCTGTATTTTTATATTCTCTCTTCATCTTGTATCTTTGAGAACTTTAAATGTTAATTCAAGCATTATGTCAAAATCCGCATACAATTTTATTTAAATCCTTAAAACCAAAAGAAGAAATTGTTTAAAGGTTATAGTGAAGAGTTTTATATGAAAATGATTGTATTTCATTTTTAGTTGCAAATAAATATTTCAAGTTTATATTTTCATTAAGTTTTCACACACACACACACACACACACACACAGTAGCACAATCAGGGTAGGAAATATATCCTCATCAATCCTTATAATACCTCTTTTTGTCCCTTCCTGGACCCCTTTCCCCCAAGCAATTACGGATCTGCCTTCTGTTACTATAGGGTAGTTAACATTTTTTCCCAATATATGGAATAATACAGTATATATTTTTTGTGGTTTCTTTCAGTGTAATTATTTTGAGATTCCTTCATGTGGTTGCATATATCAGTAGTTAACTCCTTTTTATTGCTATACTTAGCAGTAGTGTATGGTCATACCACAATTTATTTATTCATTCATCTGTTGATGAACATTTCAGTTGTTTTCAGTTTTTGGCTATTACGTATAATGCTGCTATGAACATTTGTGTATAAATCTTTGTATGGACACATACCTACTTTTGGATAAATTCTTAGGAGTAGAATGGCTAGATTAAATGGTAGGTGAATGTTTAAGAGTTTATGAAACTGATGAAGGGCGCTTGGTTGGCTCAGTCGGTTAAACGTTTGCCTTTGGCTGAGGTCATGATCTCAGTGCCCTGGGATGAGCCCTCTGTCAGGCTCCCTGCTTAGCAGGGAGCCTGCTTCTCCTTCTCCCTCTCCCTCTCCCCTTGCTTGTGCTCTCTCTCTCTCTCTCAAATAAATGAATAACATCTTAAAAAAAAAAGAAAAAAGAAAATAAAGTTTTAAATTTTGATGAAATACAATTTATTCATTATTTTTCCACAGATTGTGCTATTTATGTTGTGTCTAAGTTTTCACCTAAGCCAAGGTGGCAAAGAATTTTTTCCTGTGTTACCTCTCAAAAGTTTTATAGTTCCAGATTTTACATTATGTCTGCAATCCCTTTTGAGTCATTTTTTGCATATGGTTTGATTTAAGTTTGGTTATGTGTTTGAATGTGGATATCTAGTTGCTACAGTATTGTTTGTTGGAAAGACTATCCTTTCTTTTCTGCATTGCCTTTGTGTCTTTGTAAGAAATGAACCTGTTGGGATTACATCGAATGTATAGATCAAGTTGAGGAAATCGACATTTTAACAATATTTAGTCCTTCAACCCATGAAAAAAATGTTTTACTCCCTTTATTTCAATCTTCTTTAATATGTCTCAGCCGTATTTCTTAGGTTTTAGTAGACATGTTGTTTGCATCTTTTGTCAGATTTATCCCTAAATAGTTCATATTTTTGATACTATTATAAGCAGCATTGTTGTTTTTTTTAAAGTGGGCTCCCTGCCCAAGGCAGAGCCCAATGGAAGGCTCTAATTCATGACTGTCAGATCATGACCTGAGCTGAGATCAAGAGCTGGACGCTCAACTGACTGAGCCACCCAGGTTCCCTGTAAGTGGCATTATTTTTCAATTTCAATTTTTAATTACTTACTGCTGGTATATAGACATATAATTGATTTCTGTATGTTAAATGGATATATTGAAATCTTACTTTACTCAGTTAGTAGCTCTTTTGTAGATTCTATCAGATTATCTATATAGAAGATCATTTTATACATGAAGGCGGATAGTTTTACTACTTCCTTCCTAATTTGAATGTCTTTTGTTTCTTTTTCTCACCTGATGGCACTGGCTAAGTTCTTCAGTACAAGTTAAATGGATTGTTAAATAGTATGACATTGGCTGGACTCCCCTGTACAATGGTAAACATCTCTGTCTTGTTCCTGATCTCAGGGATAACAATTGAGTCTTTTTCTATTAAGTGTTATGTTTAATGTAGGGCTTTTTTTTTTTTTTTTTGGTAGATACACTTTTTTTTAGATTGAGAAGGTTTTCTTCTATTCCAAGTTTGCTGCAATTTTTTTTTATCATAAATGAATGTTGAATTTTATCAAATGTTTTATCTGCATCTATTGACATGACCATATGGTTTGTCATATTATGTCAGTTGATTTTTCATTTTAAGCTAACCTTGAATTCTTAGGATAAACTCACTTGGTCATGATGTACTGTTATTTTAATATGTTTTTATCAGTTTGCTAAAATTGTTTAGTTTTTTTACATGAATGTTCATGAGGGATATTGGTCTGGAGTTGTCTTTTTTTTCTTTCTAATGGCTTTGGTTTTGATATTAGGGTAATGCTGGCCTCATAGAATAAGTTGGGAAGTATTACTTCTCTCCAAATGTTTGGAAAAGTTTGTGTAGAATTGGTATTACTTCTTCCTTAAACATTTGGAAGAGTTTACAAATGAAGCTATCTGAATCTGGAGTTTTCTTTACAAAATGTTTTTAAAGTATGATTTCAATTTCTTTCATAGATACAGGACTATTTAAGTTAGCGGTTTTCTTCTTGGGTGAGTTTTAATAATTTGTGTCTTTTTTTTTTTTTTAAGATTTTATTTATTTGAGAGAGAGAGAGTACATGTGCACCTATGAGCAGGGAGTGAGGAGGGGCAGGGCAGGATGAGAGCAGACTCCCCACTGAGCAGGGAGACCGACACAGGACTCAGTCCTAGGACCCTGGTATCATGACCTGAGCAAAAGGCAGAGGCTTAACCACCTGAGTCACCCAGGTGCCCAGTTTGTGTCTTTCTTAATGATTTTATTTTTTAAGGTAATCTCTGCATCCAATGTGGGGCTTGAATTTACAGTCCCAAGATCAAGAGTTGTGTGCTTCACTGACTGAGCCAGCCAGGAGCCCCTAATTTGTGTTTTTCAAGCAATTTGTCCATTTCACCTAAGTAATTGAATCTATAGATAAGAAGTTGCACGTAACTATTATTTATTTTTTGAATATATATGTGCTGCCGAAGCAAGCGCATTTATTTTTTGAATATAAATAGAGTTCATGATGATGCCATCTCTCATTCTGGTATTGGTATTTTGTGTCTTTGCTCCTTTTTCCTCATCAGTTTGACTAGAGATGTATTAGTTTTATTGATCTTCTCAAAGAACCAGTTCTGTTGATTTTCTGCTTTCAGTCTCATTGATTATTAGCTTTGATCTTTATTTCCTTCCTTCTACTTTGGGTTTAATTTACTGTTTTTATAGTTTCTTAAGATGGAAGCTGAGGTCATTAATTTGAGACCTTTCTTCTTTTTCTTTTTTTTTTTCTTTCTTTTTTTTTTTTTTTTTTTAAAGATTTTAGTTATTTAACAGAGGGAAGCACAGCAAGAGAGGGAACACAAGTAGAGGGACTGGTAGCGGGAGAAGCAGGCTTCCTGCTGAGCAGGGAGCCCGATGGGGGGCTCGATCCCCGGACCCTGGGATCATGACCTGAGCCAAAGGCAGCCGCTTAATGACTGAGCCACCCAGGCGCCCCTCTTTTTTTTTAAAAAGATTTTATTTATTTATTTGACAGAAACAAGCATGGGGGTAGGGGGAGTGGAGCGGCAGAGGGAGAGGAAGAAGCAGGCTTCCTGATGAGCAGGGAGCCTGATGTGGGACTTGATCCCAGGACCCTGGGATCATGAACTGAGTGGAAGGCAGATGCTTAACCAACTGAGCCACCAAGGAAGACCTTTCTTTTTTTATAATATGAGCATTTTGTATTGTAAATTTCCTCCCAAACACTGTTTTGGTAACATCCCACAAGTTATAATGTGTTGTGTTTTCATTTTCATTCAACTAATTTCTGAATGTCAGATGTTTAAACTAGTGTAGCTTTATTTAAAGAAAATAATATTTGAATTTTCTATTCTTATATTTCATGCAAAGGGAAAATCTAATATTTATAAAAAGTTCATTTCAAGTTCTTTTATTTAAGGAACATCTTTTATATTTCTTTACTGTTTGATAGATTGTAAAAGGAATATATACTTATTATTTTAAAAATGAACATTACAAAGATCTATTTAGAAAGTAAAAATTAAATGGTTAGTTTTTGAAAGGAAACATTTGGTTTAAAAAAAATGAAATTTTTGTTCTTCAGAAATGAAGACTGACCTAAACTTATTATTGGAGTGCCTGAAGTATCAAATGGACAACCCTTTCTCACAAAAGGAAGCTTTGGTCACTATTCATTCAATTTGTCAACAAAACAGTAAGACATGATAGTGAATTTTTATCTGTGATTCTAGTTCTTTAGTATTGTGATATATGAAATATGCATAGTTCTTTCTAAGTCAGCTGTTCTGCATTCTTTGTTATTATGTTGATGTGATTTATTTTCTCCTTAAAAGATTAATGTATCATTTATGTTTTGTTTTATCTGCACATCCTATAGGTAATGCAAGTGTTTATTTTCGGGAAATTGGTGGTTTGATGTTTGTAAAAAATCTTGCAAAGTCAAGTAAACACAGCATGGTAAAAGAAGCAGCCTTATACACATTAGGAGCTGTTGCAGAACAAAATGGTAAAATATGAAAACTTTTTTTCATTATCCTTCAAGCATTGTGCTATATTTTAACAAACCACTAAAAAGTAATTTTAGAATTAAGTTGTTTTTTTACATGTCTGGATAGTTTTATCCAGGTATTTTATTTTTTTGAACTCATGCATGCCAATTAGTAACTAATGAAGGAACCAGTAAAATATGACAACTGTTTCAAAGGCAATGACAAAAAAACAACATAGGCCTTTGGGAATGCTGAAATAGATTTATAAGTAGGTACATAACTGGTATCTGTGGGGCAGCAATCATTTGCATTCTACTGGCCAAAATATTTTGTATTTCTGTGGTCAAGAATAACCTGGGGCACCTGGGCAGTGCAGTTAGTTAAACATCTGACTCTTGGTTTTGGCTCAGGTTGTGATCTCAGGGTTGTGAGATTGAGCCCTTTGTGGGGCTCTTTGTGAGATTCTCTGTCCCTCTTCCTCTGCCCTTCCTGCTCATACGTGTGTGTGCGTACTCTCTATCTCTCAAAATAAATAAATTTTTTTGTAAAAAAGGGAGGCTTCGATTACTATCAGTTTTCTACAATTTACAGAGATATAAAATAGCCCAAAGACAATGAAAGACACAGATAATCTAGAAAAGTTGGCTAGGTGGGACATTCAGTAATCATTTCAAAATCTTTCACGGTTTTTGTCATTAGTTGGAAACATTTTTTTCACTTTGTCTTCTACTGTGTTTATCTTTTTGTCATGCAAAAGTTTTTTTGTGTTTTTTTTTTTTTTTTTTTGCAAAAATAAAATTCATCATTCTTTCCCCTTTTTCTTCTGGATTTTCAGCCATAGGAAAGTTTTCCATACTCTTAAGATTTTAGGGGAATCCATGCACATTGACCTTTGGTACAAGTATGGTTTTATTTTTTACTTTTACATTTTCCAGTTTCTTATTTTTTATGCGGCAATCCAGCTATTCTAACACATCTTATTAAAAAGATCTGAGATGCTATTAATGCTTCATGAATTTGCATATGTAGCGGGTTTATTTCTGGTTTTTCTATTAAGTTCACTCTCTGTATATCTAGGTACTTGAATCAAAAGACGAAGATAACCTATAACATCTTGTATATGGATAAGTATACTGTGGGTATAGAAATTCATGTTGGGGGGCGCCTGGGTGGCTCAGTCGTTAAGCGTCTGCCTACGGCTCAGGTCATGATCCCAGGGTCCTGGGATCGAGCCCCGCATCGGGCTCCCTGCTCGGCGTCTCCCACTACCATTCCCTCTGCTTGTGTTCCCTCTCTCACTGTGTTTCTCTCTGTCAAATAAATAAAATCTTAAAAAAAAAAAAAAGAAATTCATGTTGGTAAAAACATTTTCCTATAGTATACCCAAAATGAAATTGAATCTAATGTATTGGTTTGTCAAACAACTTTCTATTCTTAAATTTTCATTCCTTTTTTTTTTTTTCTTTTTAATGCAGTGCTTGAACTCATGACCCTGAGATAAAGACCTTAGCTGAGATCAAGAGTCAAATCCTTAGCTGATTGAACCACCCAGATGCCCCTTAAATTGTCATCCATAAATATTTTTTCATCATTTGGTAGGAACCAAGTGGTGTGTTAGTCATTGGGATAAATGAGACACTGTCCTTGCCTTTGAGAGAAAGTCTTAATAGCTGGTTCTAAATACCGGATAAAATACAAATTATATTTCTGTGTTCAAATTATTATTTTTTTAAAGATTTTATTTATGTTTTTTTGAACTTTTTTTTTTAAAGATTTTATTTATTTATTTGACAGAGAGAGGGAACACAAGCAGGGGAAGTGGGAAAAGGAGAAGCAGGCTTCCTGCAAAGCAGGGCGCCCGATATGGGGCCTGATCCCAGGACCCTGGTACCATGACTCAAGCAGAAGATAAGACACTTAATGACTGAGCCACCCAGGCGCCCCAAAGATTTTATTCTTTTTTTTTTTTTTTTTTAGTAACCTCTACACCCAATGTAGGGCTCAAACTCATCACCCCTGAGATCAAGAGTTGCATGCTCTTCCAATTGAGCCAGCCAGGTGCCTTCTCAAATTATTTTTAAAAAATTTTGTTTATTGTGTTATTATCACACACATACATACATACACACATACATACAAAACCCTATTATTAGGTATCATTTTTTTGCTTTTTGGAAAGATATTTTTATTTCTAGAAAGTTCTTTAAAAATTGCACAAGTATCATTTGCCTATCTTCTAAAATAATTTTCTGAATTTTTATTATTTATTTTTATTTTTATTTTTTTAAAGATTTTATTTATTTATTTGACAGAGGGCGAGAGATCACAAGTAGGCAGAGAGGCAGGCAGAGAGAGGGGGAAGCAGACTCCCCGCTGAGTAGGGAGCCCAATGTGGGGCTCGATCCCGAGACCCTGAGATCATGACCTGAGCTGAAGGCAGAGGCTTTAGTCCACTGAGCCACCTAGGTGCCCCAAGTTTCTGAATTTTTAAAAAATTTTTCTCTTGTTGTGTTTTATTACTTACTCATCCCCTTAAATTTTTTTTCATATTTTATTTTTTTTGTTTAGTTAGGTTTGGGTTTTGGGGTTTTTGGTTTTTGTTTTAAAGATTTTATTTGTGAGAGAGAGAGAGAGAGGGAGAGAGAGAGCAAGCATAAGCAGGGTGAGTGGCAGGCAGAGGGAGAAGCAGGCTCCCCACTGAGCAGAGAGCCCAATGTGGGACTCGATCCTAGGACCTCAGGATCATGACCTGAGCAGATGCTTAACTGGCTGAGCCAGCCAAGCGTCCCTACTTAGGTTTTTATTAGAAATTCTAGGAGATTTTTAAATTTTTTTTTTTTTAAGTTTTAGTATTTTATTTCAGAGAGAAATAGAGTGAGAGGATGAGGGGGAGAGAGAGAAGCAGACTCCCCGCGGAGCTGAGAGCCTGATGTGGGACTCGATCCTGGGGCTCCAGGATCGTGACCTGAGCCGAAGGCAGTTGCTTAACCAACTGAGCCACCCAGGCGCCCCTAGGAGATTTTGTACATGTTTTAGAGCCTCAGTCAAATACTTCTGATTAAGGTACTGCTTTTTTGGTCTGCTAATTGAGTAAGCACATATCAGTTTGTCAGAAATTGTATTGCACGACTAATAAATGTCAATGAAATGAGATTTTCTTGAGAATCATCTGTTTGGCAACTTTATATTTTGTTCAACATATTTTAAAACTTATGCTAACGCAGAGAAATTGAAATTATATTTTTATTTTTCAGTTTACTGTCAGCAGACTTTGTGCACTTCAGAATTGTTTGAAGATTTAACTTGGTTCTTATCTAATGATGAGTCAAACACAAATTTGAAAAGAATGTCTGTCTATGTTATTTTGGTTCTAGTTTCCAATAATAGTAAGTACATTCTTTTATGATGTAGAAATATTTAAAAAATAATAAATTGAAATAATCTCTGTCCCTTTTATTCTAGTCTTGATAACAGTGTCTTTTTTTTTTTTTTTTTTTTTTTTAAGTAGGCTCTACGCCAAGTGTGAAGCTCAATGCAGGGCTTGAACTGAGCTTGAGATCAAGAGTCGGACACTTAGGGGCGCCTGGGTGGTTCAGTTGTTAAGCATCTGCCTTTGGCTCAGGTCATGATCCCAGATTCCTGGGATTGAGCCCCACATTGGGCTCCCCGCTTGTTGGGAAGCCTGCTTCTCAACTTCTCCCATTCCCTCTGCTTGTGTTCCCTCTCTCTCTCTGTGTTTCTCGCTGTCAAATAAATAAAAAATCTTTAAAAAAAAAAAAAAGAGTCGGGCACTTAACCTACTGAGCCACCCAGGCGCCCCATAAGTCTTTTTAAAAATCTTACTAACTTCTGAGAACTACTAGCTTTAAAGAAAATAGAATCACATATATTTGATTGATATTTATTAATTATAAGAAATAGTACAATGGTTTGTGTTATTTATAAATATTTTATTTGACAGAGAGATCACAAGTAGGCAGAGAGGCAGGCAGAGAGAGGGGTCGGGAAGCAGGCTCCCCACCAAGCAGTGAGCCCAATGCAGGGCTCTATCCCAGCGCCCCGAGAACATGACCTGAGCTGAAGGGAGAAGCTTTAACCCGCTGAGCCACCCAGGCACCCTGATTTGTGTTATTTAGATAACATTGAAAAGGATCAGCTTTAAAAGAAAAAGAGGCATTTGATGATTAGTTTGGTTGATTTTCCACTGAGTTAGCCATTTAGTTACAGTGTTTATTATATCAGCTAACAATGGCCTTAAATTTTATGTAGCTCTTAGCTAAAATTTTGTTTCATTTTTAGAGGAAATTTGAATGCTGTCATTCTCGAAGCATAGATAATGTATAATCCTGATTATAGATTTTTATCTATTGTAATTCTGTGTTATACTTTGTAATACCTTAAAGTGATTAAAAGTTATTTATTGAAAAACTACTTAAATGTTTTTCATTTTTGCAAACTTATTTATAAACAAAAGTCATATTTGTGTATCATATATGTCTGTCTTTTTAAGGGACTGGACAAACACTTGTAAGAGAAACAGGTTGTATTACAGTTCTGACGCAGTTGTTCAGGTAAGAAAATACAAATTTTTTGTTGTTATTCATTACTTAAGACTTTAACACATTTGTCTTAATTTGCTTCTTACTTTTTTTTCTTAACCAAATAGGACAGTTCTTTCAAAATATGAGTTGAATTTGTCAGATAAAAATGCGTTCCAGAGCTATCAGTTATGGTCTTCAGTGTGTAGTACCTTGTGTGTCTGTGTCAACAATCCTCAAAATGGTAATTATCTCAAATATTTAAATATAAAAATAAAATAAAATAAAAACACATGAACTGATATTTTCCAAATATATTAAAACATGATTGACTTTGTCTCCTTTTAGATGAAAATCAAATGCTTTGCTGTTCACTTTTTCCACATGCTAATGACTGGCTAATAAATTGCATCAAACCTGAGATAATTCGCCCTGTTTGCTCATTTATCGGACTCACTCTTGCAAATAACAGTAAGTATTCATTATTCTGTAGTTTTACTTGAAGATCCGTAGTTCAAAGCATAACAAAAACCTATTGAGTTAATTATTAAATTAGTTGAATTAATGGAATAATTTTATTACAGTAAGTTGGGTCATTTTACTTTACTATTACAGATAGGAGAATCTTGAAAGTAGACATTGTTAGGAAGATAATTGGGAAGATGGAGGTAGTAGCATAGTTTTGAATCTCTCCAGATACCCTCACGAAACAGAGCAATTAAATAGCAAAACTATAACTCCACACAGTATGTTCTCTGATCACATATAATTAAATTAGAAATGAATAGAAAGAAAACTTCTAGAAAAGTCTCAAATGTCTGAAAATTAACTCAGTGTTAAAAAAAAAGACTAGGGGGCGCCTGGGTGGCTCAGTTGTTAAGCGTCTGCCTTCGGCTTAGGTCATGATCCCAGGGTCCTGGGATCGAGCCCCGCATCGGGCTCCCTGCTGGGCAGGAAGCCTGCTTCTCCCGCTACCATTCCCTCTGCTTGTGTTCCCTCTCTCGCTGTGTTTCTCGCTGTCAAATAAATAAAATCTTAAAAATAAATAAATAATTAATTAAAAAAAGTAAAAAAAGACTAGGAAAAAAAACCCCTACAAACCCATGAATAAAAGAATAAGTCATGAAGAAATTAGAAATGTTTTTGTTTTTTTTTTTAAAGATTTTTATTTATTTATTTGACAGAGAGAGAGAGAGATCACAAGTAGGCAGAGAGACAGGCAGAGCGGGGGGAAGCAGGCTCTCTGCTGAGCAGAGAGCCCGATGCGGGACTCGATCCCAGGACCCTGAGATCATGACCTGAGCCGAAGGCAGAGGCTTTAACCCACTGAGCCACCCAGGTGCCCCAGAAATTAGAAATGTTTTTAACTGAATGATTATGAAAACACAACATTAAAAAATTGCGTTGCTAAAAATGAATGAATAAATAAATGAAAAATAAAAGCTGAATTGCTACAAAAGTAGTGTTTGGAGGGAAATATATAGCACTACACTTTGTATGAAGAAAGAAGGCAGCTCTCAAATCATTTATATTAGTTTCCACCTAAGAAACTAGAAAATAAATCAAATTAAACTCAGAGTAAAGAAGGAAATAATAAAAACAAGAACAGAAATCAACACAATAGAAAAATAACAGAATAGAGAAAAGTCAATAAAACCAGAGGTAGTTCTTTAAAAAGATCAATGAAATTAACCACAATATAAAGAGAGAGGGCCTAAATTACTAATATCAGGAATAAGAAGTGATATCTCTCTAGCTCTTAACAGATATTAAAAGGATAATAAAGCTGAGCAGAGAGCCCAATGCGGGACTCGATCCCAGGACCCTGAGATCATGACCTGAGCCGAAGGCAGAGGCCTAACCCACTGAGCCATGCAGGTGCCCCCAGATTTTGATATTTTTATTTTATTTTATTCTTTTATAGTAATCTATGCCCAATATGGGGCTCAAACTCAAGACTCAGGATCAAGAATTGTATGCTCAATTGAGCCATCAAGGCACCCCTTTGCCCACATATTTTAGGTCAGCATTATTCCCATATTAAAATTTGAAAAAGACTTTAAAGAATACTATAGGTCAATATTCTTTATGAATATAGATGCAAAAATCCTTACCAAAATTAACAAATTAGGGGTTCCTGGCTGGTTCAGTCTATAAATCATGTGGCTCTTAATTTTGGGGTCATGAGTTCAAGTCCCACATTGGGTACAGAACTTACTTAAATTTGAAAAAAAATTGTAATTAAAATTTTTAAAAATAGTAACAAAACAAGTCCAGCAATATACAAAAAGAATAATATGTTATGACCAAGTGGCATTGTTCCTAAGAATGCAATACTGGTTGAACATTGGAAAATTCACCATATTCACAGGCTATGACAGAAAAAAAACTATACAATACTCTAAAAGAATGCAAGGAAATCTTTTACATAGTTCAACATATATTTGTGACAAAAGCTTTTGGTAAACTAGGAATAGATAGAACTTCTCAGTGTGATAGAGGGCCTCTGCAAAGCATAGCTAACTCTAAATGATCCACAGACCTAAGTGTAAGAACTAAAACTATAAAACTTCTAGACAAAAACATAGGCGCAAATCTTCATTACTTGGGAGAAGACAAATATATCTTAGGACACAAAAATATGAGCCATTAAGGAAAAAATGAGAAATTAGACTCCAGTAAAATTGAAGCTTTAACTCTTCAAAAAGACCATGTTAAAATGAAAAGGGAAGCCATAGACTGCGAGAAGATATTTGTGAAATGTACATCTGATAAAGAACTTGTACCCAAAATATATAGAGAACTCCTACAAATTACAAAAACAAAACATAGGACAAAAAACAACCTAATAATTTAAAAAATGAGCAAGATTTGGACAGATACTTCACCAAAGATGATATGAATATTAAATTGTGAATAAGCAATGAAAACATTTTTGAAAAGATCTTCAAAATCATTAGTCATCAGAGAAATCCAGACTAAACCCCAGGAATACCACTATATACTCACGCCATGCCTAGAAGCAGAAAGGCTAGTAATATTAAATGTTGATGAGGATGTGGAGCAACTAGAACTTTCTCACACATTGTTTGTGTGTACCTATATTCATATATTTAAAGCAAATAGTCATGTTTCTTATGCAAGGAAATATTATCTCTATAATTCCAAAAATTAGATTCTCTTTCCATGAGGCTTAACATTTCCTTTTTCTCTAAAAGTCAACATGAAATAGTAATAATTTTAGGACTTCATTACTCTTAGCAAACTGGTATGAAATATAGGTTAGATGAAATTTGAAATATTCAGTATGCAAGGACATTCTTATGCTTATAAGCCTGAATTTTTATTATGTAGGCTATTACTAGAAAATGTGGTAATATAGTGCCATTTTTATCTAAGCATTTAAAAATACTTTTTTTCAAGAGTTTTTCTTTTCTTTTTAATGAAAATACTTTGCAGAAAAGAAACCTGTTGTGGAGTCTCCATATTATTGAAAATGTTTGCTTATCCTTCAGTAACATTTCCTAACAGTTCCTTTCCCAGGTGGAGAAAATTATGAACCTGATTTTTTTAAATACACATTTTAAAATTATTTATTTGAGAGAGAGAGTACAAGCAGGAGGGGCAGAGAGGGAGGAGAGAGAATCCTAAGCAGACTCTGCACTGAGCCTGGTGCCTGACACAGCCCTGAGATCACGACCTGAGCTGAAACCAGTAGTCAGAGGGTTAACCTGCCACACCACCCAGCTGTCCCTGAACTTGATGGTTTTTTTTAGATTAAGATCTTTATGTTTCATCAGACAGTGTAAAAAGTAATTTTTTTCATCTAATCATCTTGGCTCAGGGCGCCTGGGTGGCTCAATTGGTTAAGTGCCTGCCTTCCGCTCGGGTCATGATCCAGGAGTTCCTGGATCAAGTCCTGCATCACGTTCCCTGCTCAGCAGAGAGCTTTCTTCTGCCTCTGTCCCTCATCCCACTTGTACTCTTTCTTTCGTGCTCTCTCAAACAAATAAAATCTTTAAAAAAAATCATCTTGGCTCAATTTGTGATACTAGGGTAGACTGGAAAGATTTGTGTCAGAATTATAATCACTAACCCGTATCCATTTGTTATAAACCTACTGCTTGTATAGGGGCTGTGAAGACTATTGAAGGCACGTCTGTGAGTGCATCATGGGATACTTTCCCATCAGAATCATTTTCAACAGCAAAACAAGACACTTCAAACTTCTTTAAAAAATGTATTTTTCACTGAGCCCTTGCTTGGAATAATTGTTATGTCTCTCAAGAATATGGTATAATTTCATGTTCTAAGAAGTAAAAGAATTGGGCTTAAATAAGATGGAGAAAATATGTATTCCTTTGGAATAATTACTTGGCCCTTTGTAGATTCAAGCAATCTAAGGAGTGAGTTATGTTGGAATTCAGAAAATAGGCAGCTTGCTAATTGCAATACCAAGCTAAATGAATGAAGCTATTCTTCATAGAGAGCTGTGAAGAACTATGAAGCTATTGAAGGACTTCGAGTTTGCTAATGTCATTCTTGCAAAATAACACTAGTTCTTGGTAAATGAAACAAAAATACCTAACACAGAGGAAACACTACTGTATATGCAGTTGTTCAATATAAAAGTTTGTTTCTTACCTAAGTAAATGACCCATTTTATGATTATATGTCAGGTAAAGATTGGATTTTTAATTCTTTGATTTGGGGATTTGTAGTATTTGAAAAAGTCATGTTAATGTCATATTTAGTGCAAAGTAATTGAATGGAACCATACAGTTGTCTTATTTGAGGTATTAATAGTTTTGCTACTTTATTCCTTAAGCATATGTTCAGAAATACTTTATATCTGTGGGTGGACTGGATGTATTGTCTCAAGTTCTTGTGCACCTGGAATCAGATTCACACAAGACTCTTTCCAGTGCTAAGCTTGCAGTCGTGGTGACAAAGACAGTGGATGCGTGTATTGCTGATAATCGTGAGTGAACATGCTTAGTAATTTTTCTACAATTGAGTTTTGTTTGGATTCAGCATGGTGAGTGTTGAAATGATAGGTTGAACACAAACGTAGATTGAACTTTCTGTGTCTCACAGTGGGAGGGAATCTTAAAAATTATCTAGTCCAACTCCTTGTTTTCCTGTGGAGATTATGACTTCCCTAAGAGTTCAAATCAAGGTCTTCTGACTTCAAGTCTAATGATAGAACAAGATAAGATTCTGTCATTTCTAAACTTTTGTTTCACTGAAAGAGCTATATTAAATGAAAAGCTTTAGGTGAGAAATGAAGGGACATCTTGGACACATAAGCAATGGAAAACTCAATTTAAAAACCCAATTTATAGATTCTTTAAAATTATATAAAGAATTAAGATATATCTCTTTCTGATAAGTATGAGGTCTAACTCACCCAGCCATAAATACGTATTAATGAGGGCTATATAAGCCATTATCTTATTATAATAAATTTATTTATATTCACACATACATATGCATATAGATGAGATATGAATATTAGATATTATATTGGTATGATATTGTTCTCCCAGGATAAGATCTGACAAGTAGCATATATATAGTTTTAAGTTCATACTTTTTTTTTCCTATTTTATACTAATAGCTACTTTTGGAGTAATACTATCCAAATATCAGATTGTTTCAAAACTTCTGACATTACTGCTTCATGAAAGTCTGGATTCAGGAGAAAAATTTAGCATCATACTTACTCTTGGTCATTGCACAGAGGATTGTGGTTAGTATTGAATTTATTTAGTGTGCTTATTAAAACAGTGGAGTGGAAATCCACTTTTGGTTTTTTCCCCTTATTTTCATAGGGGAGGCTTGAAAGTACTGCTTTTTTAAGTCATTCAGGCCCCAAACCTGCCATTTTGCTCCTCATCCTCCTTCATCCATAACCCTCCTTATCCCTTTCTGCCCAGTTCCAGTTTAGGCCCTCAGCCCCTCAACATCTTTCACCAATGAAATTGGAATAGATTCTTACTTGTGTTCCTCCTCTCCTATCTCTTTTTTTTTTTAAGAGGGGGAGGAAAGGGAGGAGGAGAGGGAGCGAGCAGGCTCCATGCCCAGCATGGAGCCTGATGTGGGGCTCAATCTCAGAACCCCTGAGATCATGACCTGAGCCCAAATCAAGAGTTAGACACTTAACCAACTGAGTCATCCAGGTGCTCTGGATTTATTCTACATTTTAAAATTTTTACTTTTATTTTTTATTGAGGTTTAATCTGAAAACTATACCTTTTTTGTCTTCAACTCTACTTTTTTTTTAAACCAGGTGTGGGCTATCTTTTTACTTTTATGAGGTATGGCTACTCTGTGGCTCTATTTCAGAGATCATCACTTATGAGACAGGAATTTTATGTCAGAAGATTATTTTCTAAATGGAAAATATGTTTGAAATGATTTTTTTTACTCTATCTTAAGATTTAAACTATGTTCATAATTATCACAAAGGAAAATTATGACCTTATGCAGATAGTTTATGAAAAAATAACCATAACTATTTTCTACTTTGATTTTTGATGTTTTTCAGAGGAAAATCAGTATGATCTTTTTAAAAACAACGGGCTTCCACTCATGATACAAGCCTTAACTGAATCGCAGAATGAGGAACTAAACAAAGCTGCCACTTTTGTGCTTCACAATTGTAAAAAAATTAGTAAGTGTATTGTTACTTAAAAAAAAAAATACCAAAGTTTATGGAGGGAAATTTGTATCTGCTTTGATGAGCCCAACCTGTTAGGCTCCCAGGCTCTTCTTAATTTGAAAAGCGGAGTATATAATTTGGATATGACAAGAGTATTTCAGCCTTTTAACCTATCTGGAAGAGAGCAACAGTATAGATAATTCACTTATTTTATGCAATGCAAACAGTTTAGTTGTAGGAATTAAATTTGAGGCCTAGAGGTGACATGGATAAATTATACTATAAAGTACATTTCTTTATTTATTTAAAAAAATGTTTGAGTGCCTATTATTTGCGAGGCACTGTGCTAGGTTTTAAGGATACAGTGATTAGAAATAACAGTCTGCACTCATAGAGCTTCATTTAACTAGATAAGTAGTCCTTGAATAATCTCAAAAATGAATGTATTGTTCTATATTAACCCAAGGGTTTGGAATGGATGGAGCATAGATCTTAACATATAACAAAGGACTGTGACCTAGACTTGGAGCAGAAAAGGTTTCGGAGGAAATGACTGTTGAGCTGAGAACTGAATGTATAGTGTTAACTAGGTCAGCCATAAGCAACAGTGAGGCACAAAGACCCTGTGATTGAAGAAATTATAGCCATTGAATTGGTCTTTGTAGAAGAAAGATTGCTGCTGCAGTATGGGAAAAAGAAAACTTAAAAGATTAAAGGAAGGAACCGCTTTATGAAAACACCTAAAAAAAAGGTGTTAAAAAAAAAACACCTAAAACCAGTATTCACATAACTGGAGATGTTTATGTACCTGGCATAACATATTTTCATGATATTCTTTCTCCTATAGCTCTGATGAGTAAAGTCTAATTTATGACTGGGGCTTGGGTTTCTGCCATGTACTTGCTTTCCATTTATTTTCAGTACCACCTAGACAGTTAAGATAGTCTGCATGGGCAAAATTTAGAGAGGGGGGTGTGGGGTATGAGGTCGTCCTTATTTAAAGTGTTAAAATTACATTTAAAGTGTCAAAACCAAACCCATTTCTAGTAATGAATAAATTCACTATTTTTTCCCATATTACAAAGCTGAGAAATTATCTCTAAGTCTAGGAGAATATTCTTTTGATGAAAATGAAGAACAATTAAAAGACATAAATATGAAAGAGAAGAATCTTGAAGAGTACTGGAAGAAAGCAAAGGAAATTCTACACAGAATAGAACAGCTTGAAAGAGAAAGAAATGAGGTTGGCTTTTTTGTTTCAAAGAATATAGAATTTTTTTTCAAGTATTTTTCTACAGTAGAAGTTGGAAGGTAGGGAGGGGCGCCTGGGTGGCTGAGTCGTTAAGCGTCTGCCTTCAGCTCAGGTCATGATCCTAGGGTCCTGGGATCGAGCCCCACATCGAGCCCCGCATCGGGCTCCCTGCTCAGCAGGAAGCCTGCTTCTCCCGCTACCATTCCCTCTGCTTGTGTTTCCTCTCTCGCTGTGTTTCTCTCTGTCAAATAAATAAAAATTAAAACAAAAAACAAACTCTTAAAAAAAAAGAAGTTGGAAGGTAGATTTTTCTTGCTAAGTTATTTTTTTTATATTTTAATATATTTTAAAAAATGATTTATTCTAGGGGCGCCCAGGTGGCTCAGTCATTAAGTATCTGCCTTCAGCTCAGGTCATGATCCCAGGGTCCTTGGATTGAGTCCCACATTGGACTCCCTGCCCAGTAGGAGGCCTGCTTCTCCCTCTCCCATTCCCCCAGCTTGTGTTCCCTCTCTCGCTGTCTCTCTGTGAAATAAATAAATAAAATCTTAAAAAAAAAAAAAAAATTTATTCCAGTAAGAGAGAGAGTGAGCTCCTGAGTGGGGGGAGGGGCAGAGGGAAAGGGAGAATCTCAAGCAGACTCTCTGCTGAGCATGGAGCCTGATACAGGGCTCCATCCCCTGACCCAGAGATCATGACCTGAGCCCAAATCAAGAGTCTGATGCTTAACCAACTGAGTCACCAGATTTTAATGGTTTCAAATTTAAAATTCAATTGATACTTGAGAAACCATCTTTGAACATGGGAAAGAAAGATTTTTAAAAGGTGGAAATGGGGGGCGCCTGGGTGGCTCAGTGGGTTAAAGCCTCTGCCTTCAGCTCAGGTCATGATCTCAGGGTCCTGGGATAGAGCCCCGCATTGGGCTCTCTGCTCAGCAGGGAGCCTGCTTCCCCCTCTCCCTCTGCCTGCCTCTCTGCCTACTTGTGATCTCTCTCTCTCTGTCAAATAAATAAACAAAATCTTAAAAAATAAATAAAGCATGTGCTCAGCTTAGTATGATGGTATAGTAATTGTATTCTTTTGAATGACTAATATTCATTATTATAGATGATTATAAATTTATTTAACTAGTATTTTGTTGAGGGACATGAAGACTATATTCAATCTGTGACGAGTGTAGACAACTCTAGAATAAACATCCTGCTACATATATATATACATATACTTGTATATGTAACAGCGTTACTTAGATATAAATCACATTCAATTCCACTGACCTGTTTAAAGTATACATTTCGTTGGTTTTTAGTATACTCCAGAATTGTTCAGCCATTACCACAATCAATCTTAGAATATTTTTATTACCCCAAAAAGAAATCCCATATCTTTTAGCAGTCAGCCTTCCTATTTCTCCCATCCGTTCTCCCCACTTCCCCAGCCCAGGCAACAACCAAACTATTTTCTGTCTCTGTAGTTGCCTATTCTGGTCTTCTTATATAAATTGAATCATGTAACATGTGGGCTTTTGTGACTGGTTTCCTTCATTTAGCATAATGTTTGCAAGGTTTATGCATGTTTATATCAGCACTTCATTCCTTTTTAAAAAAGCTTTATTGAGATATAATTCACTTTGAATTTATAATTCATTTCACCCATTTAAAGTATGTAGTTCAGGGGCGCCTGGGTGGCTCAGTCGTTAAGCGTCTGCCTTCAGCTTGGGTCATGATCCCAGGGTCCTGGGATCGAGCCCCGCATCGGGCTCCCTGCTCTGCGGGAAGCCTGCTTCTCCTGCTGCCATTCCCTCTGCTTGTGTTCCCTCTCTCGCTGCGTTTCTCTCTGTCAAATAAATAAAAAAATCTTAAAAAAAAATTTAAATAAATAAATAAATAAATAAAGTATGTAGTTCAGTAGTGTTTAGTATATTTACGGTTATGTGCACTATAGTCAATTTTAGAATATTTTCATCACCTAGAAAGAAATTCTGTACCCTTTACCTATTTCCCTGCATCCCCCATTCCCAGCCATGCACAATCTTTGTATATCTATAGATTTGCCTATTCTGGACATTTCATAGGTATGGAATTATGTAGTATGTGATCTTTTTGGCTTCTTTTGCTTAGCATGTTTTCAACACTCATCCATGTTTTAGCATGTATTAGCACTTCATTCCTTTTTATGGCCAAATAATTTTCTTTCCATTGTATGGATAAATCACATTTTGTTTATCCATTCCTTGATGGCCATATTCTTTACTTGTAATCTACATCTTTATAGATAGCATGGGTTATTGTAGACAGCATATAGTTTGGTCTTTTTTTATCCTGTGTCACAATTTCTAGTTTTTAATTGATGTGATGATTTATGTTTAATGTAAGTATTGGTATATTTGGGTTTAAGTCTACCATATTGCTACTTTTTTCCTATTGTATCATTTGTTCTTTGTTCCTTTTTTTTTCTACTCTCCTTTCTTTATATTGCTTTAAAATATCCTAGCTGACCTTAGATTATTGGTTAAACATTCCTATTTTTTTTTTATTCCTATTTTTTTAAGTGGCTGCTTTAGGGTTTATACTATACATCTTTAACTGATCATGGTCTGTGTTCTACTAATATTATTCCACTCATGTATCTTGTAAGGTGCTTGAAATACCATGCTTATGGGGCGCCTGGGTGGCTCAGTGGGTTAAGGCCTCTGCCTTCGGCTCAGATCATGATCTCAGGATCCTGGGATCGAGTCCCGCATCGGGCTCTCTGCTCAGCAGAGAGCCTGCTTCCCCCCGCTCTGCCTGCCTCTCTGCCTACTTGTGATCTCTGTGGCAAATAAAAAAAAAAAAGGAAATACTATGCTTATATTTCCATTTGTTCTTTGTGCTATTGTTGCCATATATTTTACTGCTACATTGTTATAAACTGCTCAGTAATGTTATTATTTTTGCTGTAAACAATAATTTTTCTGAAATATTTTTAGTAAGATATTATTTACATATAGTGAGTTTGAGTTATGATAATTTTATACCATTGCATAACTTTCATGACAATTAAGATAATAGAACAGTTCACTCATCCTAAAATGTTTCCTTGTGTCCTTTTGTAGACAGTCCTCCTATTCTCTATCTTCAGGCCCAGGCCCATTGATCTGTTTTCTGTCACTAGTTCTTTTTCTATAATTTCACATAAATGGAATTATATATTTTTTTAAAAGATTTTATTTATTTATTTGACAGAGAGATACGCAACTAGAGAGAGAACACAGTCAGGGGGAGTGGGAGAGGGAGAAGCAGGCCTCCCGCTGAGCAGGGAACCTTGATGTGAGGTTCGATCCCAGGACCCTGGGATCATGACCTGAACCGAAGGCAGACGCCTCACGACTGAGCCACTCAGGTGACCCAGAATTATATATTATATAATCTTTTGTGTTTGACTTCTTTTACTTAATGTGTAATCCATTTGAGATCCATCAATGTTGTTTTATCAGTATTTGCTCCGTTTTATTGCAGACTGGATATTCCATAGTATGGATGTACTATAACTTTTATTCACCAGTTGATGGATATTTGGATTGCTTCTAGATCTTGACCATTGTGAATAATGTTGCTCTGAACATTGGGTTGTACTTCTTTTTGTGAAATTTACATTTTCATTTCTCTTGGGTAAATACCTAGTAATGGAATTACTGGACAGTTATACCTTAAAGAAATTGTGAACCTCTCTTATAGTGCATCTACCTTTACTTGTCACCACTCAAACCACAGAACACCGAAAGGTGAAAGGTCCCTTCTTTTTCTGGCAGTCTTGTATTGTTCTTCCAGCACTTGCTAATAACAGAGACTAACATCAATGCTAGCTGTAGAATAGCAGTTCATTGAGTCTAGTTTCAGTTTACAATGTAGGGCAAGGAAGGTTGGGCTGGGTGTTGAGGAGCAATAAATTAAAAACTAGTACACCCTGTAGGCCAAGTGTACAACTGTTACCGTTACCCTGGGATACTCCTTTACTGTCATCTCACAGATGCTCTTTTTATCCTTCCTACTTTGATTTCCTCTTTCTTGGAGTCCATGTCATCCTCTTTTTTCTACACTTAAGAAAAGATTCTATTTACTTTTTAAACAAATATGTTTTTCATTTCTGCTATCATATTTGTAGTTACCAAAGTCTCTTTTTTACTCCATTTAAATGATCTTACTCTTATTTCACGGACTTAAGACCTCATTGGCATTCTTCTCTTATTTTTTTTTATATAAACTTGTATTTTTTCAGTGTTCCAAGATTCATTGTTCATGTACCACACCCAGTGCTCCATGCAGTATGTGCCCTCCTCAGTACCCACCACCAGGCTCACCCAACCCCCAAACCCCTTCCCCTTCAAAACCCTCAGTTTATCAGAGTCCACAGTCTCTCATGTTTTGTCTCCATTCTTCTCTTATATATATCAATGATAATTTTCTTTTTTTAAATTTTTATTTATTTATTTGAAAGAGAGAGAACATGAGCAGAGGGAGAGGGGGAGGAGAGAGGCAGAGAAGCAGACTCCCCATTGAGCCCAGAGCCCGATGACACAGGGCTCGATCCTAAAATCCTGAGATCATGACCTGAATCAAAACCAAGGATAGGCCACTTAACCAACTGAGCCACCCAGATGCCCCTCAGTGATAATTTTCATTAATTTTTTTTTCTTCGGGGGAACCTGGGTGGCTCATTTGGTTGAGCATCCCACTCTTGATTTGGGCTCAGGTCATGATCTTGTGGTCCTGGGATCAAGCCCCATGTCAGGCTCCACACTCAGCAAGGAGACTGCTTGTCTCCCTCTCCCTTTGCCCCCCCCCCCCCCCCGCTCTTGTACTCTGTGTCTCACTTTCTCTCTCCTCCCTCTCTCAAATAAATCTTTAAATTTTTTTTTCTTCCTAACTCATCTTTTTCTTCTGAGCTCCCTTGCCTATTTGCTTGCTTGCTTGCTTTTTGTCCTTCTCTTTCAAACCTCCTCCTTTTTCCCTCCCTCCCTCTTTTTCCCTCTCTTCCTTACTTCCTTGGTCTCTAGCTTTCTTCATATTTCTGGTGGTCTTTGGTTGCTACTCATGTTTAAGAGTCAGGTACTGAAAGTCTTTCTGAAAGTTTGTTGATTATGGATTCTCATAGGTTTAGTTAGATAGGTTGTTTTTGGGCAGAACCTCCAATGTCTAATCTCATGCCTAGAGAAGTTTTCTGGAATCAAAATGGGAGAAGAGAACTTGTGAGTCTTAGTATTCAGTATGTGAATATTTGCTTAGTTATGTTTCTTTTTTTTTTTTTTAAGATTTTATTTATTTTTTATTTATTTGTCAGAGAGAGAGAGAGATCACAAGTAGGCAGAGAGAGGGAGAAACAGGCTCCTGATGTGGGGCTCAATCCCAGAAACCTGAGACCATGACCTGAGCTGAATGCAGAGGCCTTAACCCACTGAGCCACCCAGGCACCCCAATATGTTTCTTGAATAGTATTCTGCCTTCAGCTTTGGTGTCCTCCAGTGTAGAAACTCTGTTTGATCCCTTCCAGAGATTCAAACTTCCCCTTTTAACTGGGGAAGGAGGGGACCTTCTGGTGTCAGTCATCTGTCTCTTAAGTGTGTATATGGGGAGGCGGGGGTCGAGATCTAATAAGGCAACTAACTTTTTTTTTTCTTTAAGTAGACTCCACTCCCAGCCTGGAACCCAGTGCTGGGTCTGAGCTCAAAATCTAAGATCAAGACCTAAGCTGAGATCAAGAGTTTGACACTCAACCAACAGAGCCACCCTGTAATCCAACCTTTTTTTTATTTTTTATTTTTAAAGATTTTTATTTATTTATTTGACAGAGAGGAGAGAGATCACAAGTAGGGAGAGAGGCAAGCAGAGAGAGAGGGGGGAAGCAGGCTTCCTGCTGAGCAGAGAGCCCGATGTGGGGCTTGATCCCAGGACCCTGATATCATGACCTGAGCGGAAGGCAGAGGCTTTAACCCACTGAGCCACCCAGGCGCCCCAATCCAACCATTTCTTAAACAGACTTTCATCCAGTCTTCCTATTTTTAGCCCCATCTTCATCCCGTCTTTTAGAGATTCCAACACCTCCCATTCCTAAGCCTTTTGAGAGTTTGACAGCCCATCCTAGGTAGTTTCTTAGCTTTTCCAATTGTTAGCTTCAAATTCCTTTATCAAGACTACTAAGTAGGTTATCATTCACCTACCTGCTCTCCAATTTCTGAACTTGTGTTGCCTTTATTTCTTCTTTCATTTCTCCTTATCCTTGTGGGTTTATCTTTTTGAAGTGTTCTTTAATTGGTTTTCTTGGAAGGACCAAAACCAAATAGTGTTGTTAAATTCATCATCTTTACTGGAAGCCTTCTTTATTTGTTTGTTTGCCTATTTACTTATCTCTATTTATTAGAAAAAAATTTTTTAATGGCGCCTGGGTAGCTCAGTCCATTAAGCATCTGCCTTTGACTTAGGTCATGATGCCAGGGTCCTGGAATTGAGCCTCTTGCTCAGTGGAGAGCCTGCTTTTCAAATAGTGTTGTTAAATTCATCATCTTTACTGGAAGCCTTCTTTATTTGTTTGTTTGCCTATTTACTTATCTCTATTTATTAAAAAAAATTTTTTTAATGGCGCCTGGGTAGCTCAGTCCATTAAGCATCTGCCTTTGACTTAGGTCATGATGCCAGGGTCCTGGAATTGAGCCTCTTGCTCAGTGGAGAGCCTGCTTTTCCCTCTCCTCCTGCCCCTCCACCCCTAGCTTATGTGTGTGCCTGTGCCCCTGCTCTCTTTCTCTCTCTCTCGTTCTTGCTCTATCTCAAATATATTAAGAAAATCCTTTAAATTTTTTAAAAGATTCATTTATTATCTTAGAGAAAGAGAAAGTTTGGGGGGTGGGGCAGAAGGAGAGGGAGAGAGAATCCCAGACAGATTCCCTACTGAGTGTGAGTCCTACCCAGGGCTCAGTCTCAGAACACTGAGATAACGACGAGAGCTGAAATCAAGAGTTGGAACTGACTGAGCCACACAGGCGCTCCTAAAGAAAATTATTTTTAAAGTAGGCTCCATACCCAATGTAGGGTTTGAACTCATGACCCTGAGATCAAGAGTTGCATGGTTCTACCAACTGAGCCTGCCAGATACCCGGTTTATTCTTTATTTACAGTTGCAGAATAGTCTCTTGGTGGATATGGTAACTCTCTCTTATGAGCATTTAGGTCATTTCCAACTTTTGGCTATAACAAACAGTGCTGCAGTTAATAACAATAACATTTTGCATTCACTTGAGCACTTTCACATAAAAGTAAGATGTGCTTACCTTTACACAAGTATACCTATAGGATTTTTTTTTTTGAAGATATGCACAGGTTTTATTATAAAAGATACTGTCAAATTATTTCTCCATAGAGGTTGTACAATTTATACTCCTACCTATAAATGTATAAGAGTGTTTTCCTGTACCCTTTTGATCTTTGCCAGTGTCCTAGATGAATGCTGTCTCTGTGGTTTTATTTCCTTTATTGCAAATGGGCATTTTTTCATGTTTATGAGCTATTTATATTTCCTTTCCTGTTAACTGTTTATCTCCTTTTCCTATTTTTCCACACTATCGTTAATCTTTTTCATATTTCATTGTAGTAGATTTTTATAAATGTTAATAGAAAAATCATACCCCAAGACATAAATATATTCTTTCTATATGTGTTGATTATCATTTGGCTTCTGACCCTTTTTTCTTCTGAGTTCCTCCCCCACCCACCCACCCACATTGTTCTTGGTCTGTAGTAGAACTTTGAAAAAATATTTTTGGTTTTTTTCTTTTATGATTTATTACTTCTTTATATTTGGAAAAGTCTTCTTCCCCTTAATAGTGTTAAATACTATGTTTTCTTTTAAAACACATCATTGCATTTTTTACAGAACAATACTTAGCTCATTTTGACTTTATTTTTGTGTAAAGTCTGAGATAGAGATCCAATTTACTTTTTCCCCAGATGACTACCCAGTTGTCCCCAGATCATTTATTAAATATATTCCCTTTTCTTCTAATACGAACTGTCCCTTTTACTATGTATATTTTATTGGCAGTCATGAACTTTTCCTACAATATTTAAAGGGAGTGTAAATTGCATTATAAAGCAAATGGATTATTTTGAGATTATTCACTTGTCATTTTTACATTATAGGAAAAAATACAAAGAGAAAAAGATAAGGATAATGTTTCATCTATGAACATAAACATTCAAAATACATTGAAACACCTCCATGCAGACAGTATTGGCAGAGGTCCTACAGCAGAAGATAAAGATAAAAGCCAGTCTAGAAGGCTTCAGAGTTACCAGTCCCTTGGAGTTCTATCTACAGCATGTACAAATGATCACCAAATGAAGACCCTGTTAAAGAGTGCAAATCCAGTTACTGCTTGTTATAGGGAGAGTGGGCAAAATAAGACTTTATGTAAAGACAATTCAAGCTATAATCAAAATTTACATGAAGGAATAACTTTTGAAAAAAAGAATTCTATTTCTCAATCAAGGTATAGTTTAATAATTGTTTCTAACTTTTATGTATTTATTCAAGTATTTTTTGTGCAGTACTGTGTGCCACACTATTAAGCCTTGGGATATAAAAATGATAAAACATGGTCTTGGGAGGAGTCTAACTGGAAATGTTGAGAAGGGAGTTTGGATGGGAAAGTACAGGCCAGTTCATCTAGGGCCTTGCCTGTCATACTCAGGATTTTTGGTTTTCCTTCACAGGAGCCACTGAGGATTTTAAATTGAGTGACATCAGATTTGAATTTTAGAAAGGATATTCAGGGGGTGCCTGAGTGGCTCAGTCGGTTAAGCCTCTGCCTTCGGCTAAGGTCATGATCTCAGGGTCCTGGGATCAAGCCCTGCATTGGGCTGTCTGCTCAGCAGGGAACCTGCTTCCCCCTCTCCCTCTGCCTGCCTCTCTGCCTACTTGTGATCTCTCTCTCTCTGTTAAATAAATAAAATCTTTTTTTAAAAGATTAAAAAAAAAAAAAGATACTCAGAAAACTTAACACGAAACCCTATACCCGGAGTAACAATGTGTACATTGATAATCCAGTAACGATGTGGCAAAAACCAGTTTCTAAATTTGATAAAAGGGAATAGTGTGTGCTGAAAATCTGATTTAGGCTTGCCTTTTCACTTGTTCCTTGCACCTCACCTCTAGTTGATGTCCTTTCTCCCTCCAGTAACTTGTGGGGCCAGACCTGGGATTGTAGCACTTCTTAAACCCTTACTCGTGTTCTCTCCTCTAATGGTTACTATGCCAGGTGGGAAACTGAAGAGTATGCTGCTATATTCTGGGAAGGTTGCAGGGTGAACAGGATATTAGGGAGATGGATTACATCATCACTGCCCCTTTTTTCCTTTGTAAAACTGTTCTTGATGTCAATTTTAACATGATTTCTCAGGGATGTGGAATTGGAAGGCATTGAGATATGTTCCAGCCTTCTTGCTCTCTGATTCTGTTCTCTCCTTCCCCCCGCTTATTTCCTGTTTTCCTCTTAATTTTTTTTAAGTTTATGTATTTATTTCATTAATCTCTCTACCCAACTCGGGGCTTGAACGCATGACCCTGAGATCAAGAGTCTAATGCTCTTCTGACTGACCCAGCCAAGTGCCCCATGTTTTCCTCTTTTAAAACTTTTCCCACATGTTTCTGCTGGCATCAGTATGATTGCCCTTTGAAGTCTTATGGGTTGTTTTGTTTTGTTTTTAAGATTTTATTTATTTATTTGAGAGGGAGTGAGCACAAGCAGGGTGAAAGGCAGAGGGAAAAGCAGACTCCCCACCAAGCAGGGAGCTGGATATGGAACTTGATCCCGACATGGAGCTCAATCCCTGGACTCTGGGATCATGACCTGAGCCTAAGGCAAATCCTCAACGAACTAAGCCACCCAGGTGCTCTGGTGTCTTATTTAACGCCATTTTTGGAAAGGAGGCTATAACCATTACAAACACTACTTTGGCAGACCCTGGTTCCATTTCCTTCTACCTGCCAAATACCCAGAATTGCACCGCTACCTACAGAAACATTTGTCCACTCACCAAACAGTATGTTTACTTTTAAATATGTGGTGTCTATTTTCTTTCAGTGATCGTGTTTTTAAACATCCAGTTCCTGTTGTCAAAAATAGAGAGCAGCAGTTACCAGTAACAGGTATGATTAAAAATGTTTCTTCTTTGGTTTTTCAAGAAAACATATTTAGGTGACTAATACAGATAAAAATGTACATTGGTATATTTCCCCCCTAGCATATAGGCTACACCTTTGATTCTTTTTCTGGTGTAAGTGCCTCAGTCACTTTTTTACTAATAACCAGAACCTTACTGTTTATTTCCCAGGGTGACTGGATATGTAGTATTGTGCTAAAGTTTATGAAAAATCTTGAGAATTAATATATCATGTAAATGTCAGGTCCTTTTCATTAATCAGAAGAATCTTATGTATTGTAGTTTTTTTTGTTTCCAGATCCATTTACATTATGTGCAGATATAATAAATAAAGAAGTCATCAGTTTTCTAGCAAGTGACAATCATTCCAAAATGTTAAAGTATAGATGCTCAGGTAAATATTCTTTAATTACAGTTGTTTTACAATTAAAACTTTGTATGATATTAGTTAACTAGGATTTGTAGTAGTTCTGCCTGGGTGATTTAAACTTGATTTCCTTTGGAAAAATAACAATCTGGAACATCATAAAACATTCAAATCATTTGCCTGTGCTTTGTTTTGTATTAGCCTGTGCTTCCAGTATTTGTTTATATGACTCACCACAGGTAATACTTTATTACTTTATTGTTATATTTTTGTTAGAATACCATCTACAAGTTTGACTTTTCTGAGTAAGGTAAACATTTTTTATATTTTCAGAGAGCCAATAGGTATGTATTCTGGATAATGCTCTAAACATAAGACATTAAGTGTTAAACAATATCTATTTTTATGTCTCTAATGTATAATGTTTCTAGTGTTCCATGCCCCATTATTTTATTTTTTCTGCAAGGCCCCTGTAAATGTGCTACAGTGTTTAACCCAGCCCCTTTTCTTCCATACCCTGACATTCCTTTTTTTGGTGTCACACTCTACTCCATGGACAAAACTGAGGCTATTCTATATTAGGGTTGAAATAACACTATTCTTTAGTCTTGGATGTAGAGTTTGTCTCTGTTACTCCAAAATTAGCTATATCTAGCTATAATCTGAATCCCATCTCTTTTTTCCTCCCCATTTTAATACTTGTGAAATATTTCTTTTCATTACTTTTCTATTAATTAACTCCTTTTGGCCCACCTTAGACTATGTTCATTTCTCTTCATCTAAAAAAGAAAAATCTAAGGGCACCTGGCTGGCTCATTTAGAGGAGATGCGACTCTTGATCTCAGGGTTGTGGATTTGAGCCCCACGTTGTGTGTAGAGATTACTTAAGTAAATAAACACTTAAAAGGGGGGGAATATTAAATACTTGATGTGACTTGCTGTCTCTTTGAGTATTCATCTATTCTTTCTTCCATCATTTATTACCAGATATCTGTTCTTTGTCTTTTCTCTGTCATGTTTAATTCCCTTCTTAACTCCCTTAACTCGTGGCTTCTTTTAGTGCCATTCTACTAAACCTAAATGTGAAAGACTTCCTGAAGTCTCTTTTTTTGTGCCAGAACCAAAGACTTTTTAAAAAAATTCTTATCCTCTTTGGTATCTCTGCACTGTTGACTGCCATTCCTTGAAGTTCTCTCTTCTCAGTAGTTTAAAGACATACTTCCCAGATCCTCCACCCAGGCTCCCTGGAGGTGTGCAGTGAACTCAAAAGGGCACTACACAATGCTTTAAATTTTATTTTATTTTTTTAAAGATTTTATTTATTTATTTGACAGAGAGATCACAAGCAGGCAGAGAGGCAGACCAGAGAGAGAGGAGGAAGCAGGCTCCCCATTGAGCAGAGAGCCCGATGCAGGGCTCGATCCCAGGACCCTGAGATCATGACCCTAGCCGAAGGCAGAGGCCTCAACCCACTGAGCCACCCAGGCACCCCAATACTTTAAATTTTAAGTGAAACACAAAATAGCTAACATCTTTTGGATACCACAGGCACCACTAGCTCAAAGTCATTTACAGTTTCAGCATTAGATTGCACTACATTCCTTGTGATGATGTCTTTGTGGAGTTGGGCTTTCAGTGGTTGTGATAACAAGCAAGCACCACATGAAAATAATAGGAAACAGGAAATGAGGGTGGCAGTGTCAGATTCCAAGGTTTGAGAAATTGTGCTGTACCTACTAAATGCACATATCCCCATTAGGAATAATTGTGATTAATAAGAATGAAATCTAAATATTTTTTCTTTTTTTAACTTAAAAAAAAAAAGATTTTATTTACTTGAGAGAGAGCACGAGCAAGCATGATGGGGGGTGGGGCGATCAGAGGGAAAGGAACAACCAGATTCAGGGATCCTGACATGGACCTGGATCCCAGGACCCTGGGATCATGACCTGAGCTGAAGGCAGACACTTAACTGACTGAGCCACCTAGGCGCCCCTAATTTTACTTCCTTATTTATTTGAGAGAAGGAAAGAGAGCGCCTGCGAGAGGAGGAGGAGCAAAGGGAGAGGGACAAGAATACTCTGCGCTGTGTGTGGAGCCCAACGCAGGGCCTGACCCACGACCCTAAGATTCTGACCTGAGCCAAAATCAAGAGTCAGACCCCCAGTCAACTCAGCTGCCCAGGTGCTCTTATTATTTTCAATTTAGGTATATTGTTTTTTCAAATGGCTACTAAGTTATTAGAACATAAATACTTAAGTTGTTTTGGACTTAACAGACAAATCAGTATTTCTTTTGGCCCAGGGGTGCCATAAAAAAATCAGCAAGAACTTAAGGATGCCATCAGGTGGGAAAGTTGGGGAACTTCTGGTCTGATGTATTTCAGAGGGCAGGGTGGATGCTCTATAACTATTAACTCCCTTTCATCCCTTGCTTTGTTTGAGATGTTTTTCTCGTAGTTCCTTTCTTCAGTGATGATTGTTTCATCTCCTGGATACTTAGGGAGTGTTTCTTCTACGGCAGGCATGGGTATCAAAGATGAATAGATCTCAATCCTTACCTCAAGCCTAAAAACCACTCCATTTTATCACCTTTATTACTTTATCTTTCTCTTTCTGCCACATTTCTACAGCTGTTTCCCCCAAGACTTAATCTGTAGCACTTTCTCAGCGCCATTGTAACATTTACTGGTGTGGCATCAACTATCATTTTACTGATGATTTTCAAATATGTCTCTGTAGTTGGCTTCTACCTTGAACCAGTTATAGCCTCATTCCTCCATTTCCAACTGTATCCAGGACATACTCACTTCAGTATCTTGTTTTTACTTTAAGCTTGATATATTTAAAACCGCATCTTCCTCCCTCTTAAATTGTCTTCCCTCCAGCCACTCCATTTCTGTTAGAGTTGTTTCTATTCTTTTGGCCTCCCAGATTTCAATCATCTATAATCATTTTTTTCTCTTTACATCTCCTATTTCTAGTCTGTCAGATTTGGTTCTTTCTTTCATTCCTACATAGGCCCTTTTTGCTTCATGCCTCAGTTAAACTAACTTTCTAGCAGTCTTGCAGTTTCAAGTCTCACCAACCCCCAACTATAATGTGCATGTTGCTGTTAACTTCTCTAACATGTGCTTTTTTTTTTTTTTTTTAAAGATTTTATTTATTCGACAGAGAGAAACACAGCGAGAGAGGGAACACAAGCAGAGGGAATGATAGCGGGAGAAGCAGGCTTCCTGCCGAGCAGGGAGCCCGATGCGGGGCTCGATCCCAGGACCCTGGGATCATGACCCGGGCCGAAGGCAGACGCTTAACGACTGAGCCACCCAGGCGCCCCCTAACATGTGCTTTTTATCTTGTCATCAAGCTAAAGAACCCTCAGTGCTTCTCTGTAACTCATTGACTCAAACTCTATGCCAGGCCTTTAAATTTTTGTGGAATTTTGTTCTGCTTCCACTTGTTAAATTTTATTGCATATTTGTTCTCTTTACGTCTGCCAGAAAGTTGCTGTGCTTATTCCAAACTTTGTCATTCAATCAACTATCAAAATACTTAAGAATTATCCTAGGCTTTTCCCTTACCCCAACAGCTCCTCATTCACCAGTTTTTACCTCAGAAATCTCTACATTCTCCCTGTAAGTGTCCTGTTTCAGAATCCGCTCATTTACATTCTGGATTATTGAAGTAACCCCTTAGCTGATACTCCTACTTTCACCTAAGCTTTCTATGAGACAAATGAAAGTCATTTCCCTGCTTAATAAATATCCATTAGCTCCTCCCCACCGACTTGAAGATAGATACACTTAGTATGGCTTTCAAGACCATTCTTTTTTTTTTTTTTTTTTTTAAGATTTTATTTATTTGACAGCGAGAAACACAGCGAGAGAGGGGACACAAGTAGAGGGAATGGTAGCGGGAGAAGCCGAGCAGGGAGCCCGATGCGGGGCTCGATCCCAAGACTCTGGGATCTGACCTGGGCCGAAGGCAGACGCTTAACGACTGAGCCACCCAGGCGCCTCCTCAAGACCATTCTTATCTGGCCCCCTGCAACCTTCACTAGTTTCAACTTTCCTCCCACATTTCTCTCCAGCCACACCAAAGTACCTGTAATCATCTGAACATGCTATGCTTTTTCACTCTTTTGTGCTTTTGCACATGTTCATTGTACTTGTAATGTCCTCATACCAGCCAGCTTTCGCCTAACTTCTAGCCCTTTAGGAGTGGGCCACTAATAACATTAGGTGACTGGCAGATGGGGAACTTTATAATGGATGGAAGTGGCTAACATCACCTGAACCTACCGATCAATCTTAACATTAGAAGAAGAGAGAGAAGGACTTTATATACCTCTTAATATGATTAAGTAAGAAGTCCTCAAGACTGCCTGTGAGGAACTCTACAAAAAACAGTTGAATCTGAGCTGGGTGGCTCAGTCAGTTGAGCATCTGACTCTTGTTTCTGCTTGGGTCATGATCTCAGAGTCATGGGATCAAGCCCTGTGTCAGCCTCTGTGCTTGGCTGGAGTCTGCTTGGAGATTCTCTCCCCTGACCTCTCCCCCTGCTCCCTCTCTTTCTCTCTAAAATAAAATAAAATAAAATAAAATAAAATAAAATAGGGGTGCCTGAGTGGCTTAGTCAGTTTATTGTCTGCCTTTGGCTCAGGTCATGATCTTAGAGTCCTGGGATTGAGCCCTGCCTTGGGATCCCCACTCAGCAGGGAGTCAGCTTGTCCCTCTCCCTCTGCCTCACCCTCCACTCATATTCCTTCACTTGCTTGCTCTCTCTCAGATAAATAAAATCTTTAAACTTAAAATAAATCTTAAAAAAACCAGTTGACTCTGAATCTTATCAGTCATCCAGATCTAATTGTTAGTTTATTGGACACACAGGAACATTTTAAAGCATCTAACTTGGATAAAATCAATAAGACCTAGCCTTTGAGTAGCTCCAAGTACAAATGACCCAGTGTCTATATCAAGTAAATGAGAAGGAGGAAGAGAGAATTGATAGAGTAGAAGAAACTCAAGAGACATTTCAACTGAATGTAATGAAGGACCTTCTTTGGACCATGGTTTAAACAAACTAACTGTGAAAAGAAAGTTTTGAAATGATGGGGAAATTTGAACCCTGATTGGATATTACATTATATTAGGCATAATTTTTTTAGGCTTAATAATGGTTTTCTGTGTTTGAAAAAGGAGCCCTTCTCTGTTGGGGATGCATGTGAAATATTTACCGATGAAATGATACTTTAATGCCAATTCCAGGCTCCATAATCCAGTGTATACATGGAGGGCAGAGCAGAGTAAGTGGGTTGTAGGCAAAATATGACTGAGCATGACTTAATAATTCTTAAAGGTGAATGATGGAAATGTGGAAGTTCATTATACTTTTCTCTTTATTCTTGTGTGTTTGAAATTTTCTGTAATAAAACATTGGGGGAAAAAGACAACTGGGCATAAAGGTCACTTCTTTTGGTTATCTTTCCTAAAAGTGACTCCTGCTCAGAACCTAACCGAGCTAGGTGGTCCTTTTATATATATCACCCTGACTGTTCACACTTCTATTGTAATACTTATTTCACTGTATTGTATCTGTTGTCTTTAATCTCTCCTATGACTGAGCTTCTTGACATATTTATAATTAAGCTCCTGATTTCACTTCAGTTACCATGATAAAGATATTTACTTTCATAGATTTTTGTTATTAGATATTTTGTAATTTCTATACATCACTTTAATTTGTTTTCTTTTAGGTTGCATAGGAGTAGGAAAATCCCTGAATAGCCGAAATTTTAGCAAGGTCTTGCACTCTTGCCCATACCAATGTGATCGTCATAAAGTCATTGTGGAAGCTGAAGACAGATATAAAAGTGACCTAAGGAAATCACTTATCTGTAACAAAAGTAATTAATTCAGCAGCTTTGAAACTGTAATTATGACTATAACTTCTGAACTGTGGTCTAGAACAATAGCTCTATTAAAAAGCTAGAGGGCAAAATAATGTTGAAAAGAAAATGTCTCTGAGAAACCAGTGTCTTAAGATAACTCAGGGAACAGATTTAGTCTCTGGTGGTTTAAAAATTCTTCCTGATCCATCTAAGGATTCCCATTAGAAGGGGGAGAAGGAAATAGCATACGAATGGAATTGATGTGCTCTTACTCAGATTGATACTCTAAGTATCCTAAATGTTTTCTGTATTTTTCAGAAATTCTGCTGACCCCACGGAGAAGACGACAACTCAGTTGTGAATCTACTGCCTCTAGAGGAATAAGTTAATATATTTAATTTTTAAATAAATCTAAATTGCATATAGTTCTGAGAAAAAGAGGATGGCTGAAGGATTGTTCTCCGTCTCATCGTCATTGGTTCTTAAATGATAACCCTTGGCTCTGATGAGAGCCATAGTTCTTAAGAGGCTTCTCACTTTCCTTCCTCATGTTGCTTTCTCACCCATTACTTGCCAGCTGGGGAAGAAGCAGGAGGAAACTAACATTTATTAAGCACTTACTGTATGTTACGTGTTTTATAGACATTTCCTTTAATTTATTTAATACTGTAAGGTACGTTTTATTTTAGTCCCACTTTAAGGTCCAATAAGCTAGCAAATGACAGAGCTTACATTAAATGTAAGCCTGTCTTTCTTCAGAAGCCCCTAGTCTATCCTCTGGATCACATTTCTATTTTAAGAACAAAATTATTCTCCTATGAATAAGTGCTTCAGAGAGATTTTGCAGAAGGTTTTCGTTCATAACTATAGCACTTCACACCATCAGAATTGAAGAGACAAATAGAGCCCTGCTTGAAAATCAAAATACTTCTCAAATGATGAGTTAACTTTAAGAATTTTTATTTAACTACAGGTTAACGTTTTGGCTTTATTCCCATTCCAGATTTATTATGGAGACTTAAAGAACGTTATCATTTTATTCTCTTCATATGGAATTAATACCTGCAGAGTAAGAATAAGCAGTTGAATAACGTTACTTGTCAGAATAACCTGGAATTTAATAATCTATAGAGTTATTCTGTTATCTTTGCAAAGATATTTAGACTTGATACATATGGGAACGTTTTTACCATATACTTTTACTTGCCATTTTCACTTCCAAAAGCCTTAAAAGAAGTTTCAAATGTACTTTTTTAAGATTTTTTCGGGGGGGGGGGGACACCTGAG
>CM053620.1:15226993-15273721 GCA_028646535.1 Procyon lotor
CCATTTAAACAGTAAAGATCACAGTATAAGCACAGTATAAGGGTGATTAGATAAGGGAGCAAATCCCACCACCTCTAGTTCCCCTTTTCCTTATTGCTAAAATGAAGAAGATGGACCAGGATGATTCTTGATTTCCGAGAGTCATTTGATAGAGGTCATGGATAAGGCCCTCATTAAACTTTCGAGACCTGCATTGTATTAATGTTAACTGAATGGTCATTTTAGAACCCCAGAGACTTGGTTCCAGGTCCTTCTCTCCTGGCTTCCTTTGCCATGCCAAACATTGCCTGAAAGTTGTGAACGGAAGGTAGGAGGTAGGCCTGCTGCTGAGGGCTCTTTTTGTGTAAGGACGACAGGCATTCAGGTCCCCAGCTGGACCCACCAGCATCAGTGTGGGTAAGTCTGGGACTGAGGGGCCACTGAGCCAGACTTGGAGGGCTTCATATTGTCTAAGTCTTTTGCATCCTGTTTTTGTTGGGCATCATGATTATTGTGGAAAGCGCTTAGATTTTGGAGCCACCAGAACTGATTCAGAGTCCTACCTCCATAATCACTAGTTTTGACTGACCTAAGCCCTCCACACCTCCGTTTCCTCATTTGTAGAATGGGGTAACAGTACCTGTTTTGTAGGTTGATGGAATTAGAAGTGGCATGTGTTAGATGTCACCAACTATTTGAGACACAGTGGTAGCTCTCGTTCCTTTTTGAAAGTAAAAAGCCTTGTGTAGATATTCTGTGAATCTGCTTGTATCAAGATGACATAAATATATATCATACCAAAGCATCACGCTAACCAATATTCACTTGCCTTTGAGTTGAAGAACCCATTAACATTCATTTCAGGTTCTTTAAGGTTGCCTTAAAAGTTTCCTGGTCTCTGCATCTTTAGGCCACCTATTTGCAGGTCTTTTTTTTTTTGATGGAGGAGTTGCCCTTACCACTGGTTATTTATACATCTTTCAGCAATAGTCTTTTTTTTTTTTTTTTTTTTTTAGCTATAGTCTTATTGTGTGATGTGAGTGGGTTATAAATAATACATTTTGCAAATAATCACACAGGTAGAGAAAATGGTCTCTGGTTTGTCCCTGGTTTGTGGTCGGGCATGACACGTCAGAGAACCACTGCCTCTGGGGTTGTGGGCATCCATTAAACATCACATGTGGTGTGTATGATCTCCATGCACATGGGTGATTATGTGTAGCGAACAGTGGGAAGAGAAGCTGAAGAAAGGAACCATGCCCGGTGAGGGGTAGGCATTAAAGCCAGTGGGCATCAGGTACAGAGCAGTATCTTTGAAGACATCCATAGAACCCAAACCAAAACCACTGTCTAAAATATATTAGAATTTTGAAAATTTAGTTAGATGTAGATACCTTGTTATGCTGTTGAAATAAAGTCATTAATATAAAATTTTTAACAGCATATGTTTTAATGAATCGGCTACAAAAAAAAGATAGCTAACAGAATATAGGTTTTTAAACTGTATTTTGAAATTTGTTGGGAAAGAAGTTAGTGAAATAATACTGGTTGTAGGAGTTTTCCCTCAAGGCACTTTTCTAAAAAAATTTTTCTCACAAATGATACCTAAAAACTTTTTAAAATAGGCTATCATTATGGAGAATTATCTTCTGTGGTTTGCTCATCCAGGTATGTTTTTGAGATCATGTGCTTCATTAAATGTCAGTAGTTGCACATTTGTGTGTATGTTTAACTTTTTATTATGGAAAACCGTTAAAAATAGGTGCAACATAAACTTAGGATCATGAAACCCAATGTATGTGTTATTTGCCTTGAACAGTTAAACAGTTCTTTAGCAATTTTATTTCAACTATACTATCACTTGCTTCTCCTTTCACTCTACACTGGATTATGTTGAAATAAATTTCAGATGTATCATTTCATTCACATATACTTCCATATGTAAAAAAGATAGGGATTTTTTAAAGATTTTTTATTTATTCATTTGAGAGAGAGAGAGTGTGAGAGCACAAGCAGGGACCCTGGAATCGTGACCTGAGCTGAAGGCAGATGCTTAACCAACTGAGCCACCCAGGTGCCCCTAAAAGATAAAGATTTTTAAAAACATAGCTATATTCTTATTATACCAAAAATAACTGTAATTCCTTAATGTCACCAGGCATCCAATAATTCATACCTCAGCTTTTATATGTAAAGATTTTATCTTGGCATTTAAACACAAAGGTCCTATCTCTTTGGGACCCTTTGTAGTATGTGAACTCCCTGCTTAGTGTGCCTGACAAGAAGAGCTTGTTTAACCACAGGCTCCTCGGCATAGCTTGCTGCCCCATAGATTGCTGATAGCTGAGGTGAATATTACACAGACTATGGTGCAGTTGACTGGTGAGCATTTTAACTTTTATATGTATCTTTTGATTCTTACTGAAAGTTAAAATGTCCGCCACTCTATTCATCAGACATTGCTGGAATCTTTTTAGATGTGGATATAGCATATTACAGTAATGAAACATTTTTAAAAATGTAGATAGTTCACTAGACCCCTTGACCAAGGGTTACTGCTCACTGAGCACTTGGGCTCTTTTCCAATTAGGATTTCTTTTTGTGTTTTGTCTGAAATTCTGTGGTTGTTGCTTTCAATTTTTTTTTTTTTTTTAAGATTTTATATATTTATTTGACAGTAAACACAAGCGGCGGAGCAGAGGACGGTAGAGGGAGAGGAAAAAGCAGACCCCACCAAGCAGGGAGCCTGATGCACTGATGCAGGGCTCAATCCCAGGACCCCAAGTTCGTGACCTGAGCTGAGGGCACATGCATAACTGAGCCACCCAGGCACTCCTCAAGATCTTTTTTTTTAAGATTTTATTTATCTGTTTGACAGATCACAAGTAGGCAGAGAGGCCGGCAAAGAGAGAGGGGGAAGCAGACTCCCCGCTGAGCAGAGAGCCTGATATGGAATCATGACCTGAGCCGAAGGCAGAGGCTTTAACCCACTGAGCCACCCAGGAGCCCAACTCCTCAAGTTCTTTTTTTTTTTTTTTTTTTTTATATTTTATTTATTTATTTGACAGAGAGAGAGAGAACAAGTAGGCAGAGAGGCAGGCAGAGAGAGGGGGGGAAGCAGGCTCCCCGCTGAGCAGAGAGCCGGATGCGGGGCTTGATCTCAGGACCCTGAGATCATGACCTGAGCCGAAGGCAGAGGCTTTAACCCACTGAGCCACCCAGGCGCCCCTTTTACCAACTCCTCAAGTTCTTGATGTGGCTTTTTTTCAGCTGTGCTGATGGTTTTTGTCAGGTAGTAACTTAGCTTTACTACTTTTTTAGATCACACACGCTGCAATGTGTGGATTCTGGATGGAGACCTGTACCACAAAGGCTTGCTGAAGTTTGCAATTTCTGCTGAATCCTTGCCGGAGACCCTGGTCATTTTTGTTGCAGACATGTCTAGGCCTTGGACCGTGATGGAATCTCTACAGAAATGGGCTAGTGTTTTACGTGAGCACATTGATAAAATGAAAATTCCACCAGAAGAAATGAGGGAACTGGAACGGAAGTGTAAGTAAAGTAGGATTTTCTTAATTGGAAAATTCACTTGTATCTATGGATGATTCAGGCCACCCTCCTTTTCAGTGTCAAGAGGTTACAAAGCTTCTGTTAACGGAATATGTGGTTTTGTTTGCACCATTTATTTCAGAATTGCTCTCGTAAATTCAGTAGTCCAAAGTATTTAAAGCAGTCTTATTCTCAAGCATCACAGTTGAAGAAAGTAGAACAAATCCATATTCCTTATTATCTTCATTGGTTCTCTTTTAAAATAAGGGTTCTTTCCTTGACCCTCAAATTTGGGTCAGTTCTGTGGGTCTTTTCACTTCTCTGTTATTCTGGCTGCTGAGTTAGCATCATTGGGTGTGGAGACTTTTATGTGGGATCTGCAGCTTGAGTCCATTGCCCTGGGATTCCATTGAGGCCCCATTGACACTCTCATTGTCAGGCTTAAAGGAAACTCTACAAAAGACAAATCTCAGCTTCTACCTTAGTTTTGAGGTTATTTTGAGATTCAGCAAGTATGATTTTGGTAAGAATAGGAAGGCCATTTTTTTTTTATCATTAGAATGAAAGGCTATTTTGAGACTAAAGACACCCAAGTCATTTTGACAACAGAGAACTTTCAAATTAAATGAAGTTTGTTTTTGTTTTCTTTTTCCTCATTGTGATTCAGAAGCTTATTTTTCCTTTCCCTTGCTTCTGTGCACTTACATCAGCTTCTGTCCACTTGCCAGGGAAATGGGAGGGGCTGGGGCTGTGGCCGGGAGCAGCAGCAGCAGTCTTGGCCCGGGCAGGCTGGGCTCAGCTTGGCTCTTTGCCACAGGATGACATCATTCCCTTTAGTGAATTAATAAGGGCTTCTAGGGCATGACACACGGGATCTTCACACTTACTGGCGGAAGGGTTCAGAAATTTTAACATGCTTTCTAAATCAGCTCTCTTGCTGTGTGTCTTCCTATCATAAATTCCTCTTGTTCTTGTCCCACAAGCTAAAATGGGCTTTTAACATCTAATTCTTTGGTTTGCTGCGTGCATGTGTGTTTCCTGGGTCACCCGCATGTGCTCTGCAGTGGTTGTTATGCAGCTCAGCTCATCTGTCTTCAACCACTGACCTTTCTAGATAATGCCCTTTTTCCCCTGGAATAGAGACCTTAAAGACAACTTCTTAGAATAGTTCTGAGGCTGAAGAGCTGTTTGTTTTTCACTACCCATTTAGCATCTTACCCAGATTAACTGGTTAAAGCCCTGAAGATTTCAGTCTCTGAATCTGTTTTCTTAGTGTTAAAACCTTGTGAAGATTTTTAAAACAAAAGAAAAGATCAAGCCAAGCATATTGTTCTTTCCCAGATAGGGAGAGTGTCTGTCTTGTGTTGGGTCTGTTCTAGGCATCAGAGGTGCACACAGCAGACAAGATGCCTGCTCCTGGGAGCCTGTAGTCCCGTGAACTATTACATTTATTTTGTGCTTAGTCATTGATGTTTGTCACTTAGGATAAGTTTCAGCTGCTTGTGACACAAAACCCCAAATAACAGTGGTTTAAACGAGACCAAAGTTGATTTCCCTGCCCTATAAATGAAATCCAGAGGTAAGCAGTTCAGGCCTGGAAAGCAGCTTTGGGAAGGCAGGTCGAAAACACTATCTCCTTCTGCTTATTGCTTTGTCATCTCTAGGGTATGGTTCTCTTCCTCTGGACAGCTGGAGCTGTAGCCTTCACATCCATGTTCCAGACAGCACATGGAGGAAGAGGAAAGGGGCTGAAGGCTGTATGTCTATTACCTTCCTACCGAGGCTGGGAAATGTAGTTCTGAGTGGCCATGTGTTCTGTGTATCAGGGTTGGTTTGGTTATAAGGAAGAAGAGAACAGGAAGGCAACTAGCAATTACTGGAACCACATCCATGCCTCCTGACTCTGCTTAACCTTCTGAAGGCCTCTGTTGTTTTCACTGCCCTTCCTCTGAGATGTTTGGATGGTAGTCATGCCTTTGTGCTGCATGTTGAAGGAGTGCCTTTGTTAGTGCTGGGTTTAGGTTACATTTTCATAAAGTGGTCAGCCATTTTCTTGCTCATCAGACTCCCGCCTTGCAGATCAGTTGGACTCTAGGTTTTGTATTGAATAAGCAAAGGGCTGTCACCCAGTCCACCACCAGTCTCCAATCTGCTGAGTTTGGAATGCTGCTCCACGGTGGGCCACTCTTTCAGGATTCAGTTCCCCAGGGGCTCTGAGTCTGTGGCAGCTGTTTGGCTGGCAGTGACAGGGGAGGACAGAGCAACCCCAGAGCTGCTAGAAGGTGGTACTTGTGTAGGTTAGTCTTTCCTGCTTTATGTCTGGGGCTTCCCTTGTTTATCAAACAGAGAAAAAAGATTAGGTGCTCTCTGAGATCTTTTCAGGACTGTGGAACCAGTGGGTGATCAGTGAGGTAGGAGGGAAAAGATGAGAGAGAGGGGTAGCAGCTATGGTAGAGCACTCTGATCTCCTTCCCCTACCCATGCCCATGAGATGCTAAAGGGGGACCCCCAGGTGGACTGTGAAATGTTGGCCATCCCACCACTGGAGAGAAATTGTTAATACTTTCGTATGTGTGCAGCCTAAGGGAAATGCACATTTTATTATCTGAATTATACGGTCATGTTTTTATCCTCCTTTTTCACCAACTTCTATGTTATGAACACTTACCCTGCCTTCCAACTTATTTTCTAAAATGCTGAGTTATTAAAAACACATGTGTTTTCTATGGTTGCTGGATAGCTAGAGTTAAGTCAGTCTAACCCCAGGCTTCCCAACTATTTTTACATCCCAGCATATGTAGAATGCAGCAGTTCATGCAGTGCACTGGCTGATGGAGTTCCCTGGAGCTCACCGTCGGAGCTGCCCTAGCCCTGCCTCACTTCCCATAGCCTCTTAGCTGACCTGTAACTTGCTCCAGGCTCTGCCACGCTCACTGTCCTGGAATTCCTGGTTGAGTGTCTTGTGTGATGTTGGGCAGTGATAGGTATTACCCAGACTTAAGCCATTTTATTTTCCATTGATTTGAAGATTTGTTAAAGTGCTTTCAGGGAGAAAATTTGAGAACCTTTGATTTCTTCAGAATCCTTCAACAGCCGTGCTAAGTTCATCAGAACACCCTTCTCTGTTCTTTTTTTTTTTTTTTTTAATGTAGTAAAGATCTCTTGACTGTTTATATTGAGAATGAAATTATATGAATGAGCTTAATAAAGAGAAATTTTGGGATACCTGGTGACACAGTTGGCTAAGCATCTGGCTTCGGCTCAGGGAAGGGATGATCCCAGGGTCCTGGGATTGAGTCTCACGTCAGGCTCCTTGTTCAGCAGGGAGCCTGCTTCTCCCTCTGCCTGCTGCTCCTTCTGCTTGTATGCATGTGTGCTCTCTCTAGTGCTCTCTCTCTCTCTCTCTCTGACGAATAAAAATCTTTTAAAAAAAAAAATTCTTTGTATCTCTTTGCCCCTCCCCCCTTAAAAAATGTTTGAAATCTGTTTGGTGGATGAAAAGGAGTATGTGTACCTCTTTCTGGGTTCTCTTTAATCCATTTATTTGCATTTTCTTAATGAGCATGGTGTGGATGAGACTAAAAGGCATTTTGGTTCTTTTGTCCTATTGGGTGTAGAGGGTACAGAGCTGTGTGTTTGCTGCTCTAGCTCAAAGTAGCTTTAAGTATCATATCCTTGTTTTCTAGCCTGACATGTAAGCCTTGAACTACCCATGAAAAGCTGTGGGTCTGTGATCTTTGTGTTCACTTAGCTTCACCAGGGCCCTGGGCCATTCTCAGCTTGAGGGCCCTCCTGTGGGATTGCACTCTTGGCCTGTGCCAAGAAGTGAATGTTATGCTGCTGACTCCTTCGTGTGTTAGGCAGGAACAGGTTGGTCAGCACTGCATAGTGGCTCAGGATCTTCTAAAGATAAGACTGAGTCCACAAGAGTGAGGATGATGAAGAGATGTGCATGGTCTGGCCTAGCCCAGCCTTGCTCCTTAGTGCAGACATATGTCAGCTGTATGGAAACAGCATGTTCTTGTGGAACTCAGATGGTTTTGCTAGTATCACTTTTAAAAAATATTATATATGTAAGAAATGTGGCTTTTTTCATAATAGAAAGTATTAAAACCTTAGAATTTTCTTTTTTTTTTTTTTAAAGATTCCATTTATTTATTTGACAGAGATCACAAGTAGGCAGAGAGGCAGGCAGCGAGAGAGGAGGAAGCAGGCTCCCTGCTGAGTAAAGAGCCTGATGCGGGGCTCAATCCCAGGACCCTGAGATCATGACCTGAGCCAGGGGCACCCAGGCGCCCCAAAACCCTAGAAATTTTTAAAACCTATTTAAGGGGCACCTGGCTGGTTCACTTGGTAGAGCATGCAAGTCTTGATCTCGAGGTTGTGAGTTTGAGCCCCACGTTGGGTGTAGAAATTACTGAAAAATAAAATCCTTGAAAAAAGAATAGGTACATAAAAAAATTAAAACCTATTTAGAAGTTGAACAGTTTTTTAATTTTAATTATTTAAAGATGTCCAAGGGTATGTCATTGCTGCTCTGAAGTTACAGTGCTCAGACTCAGTGTGTCAGAGTTGGCATTTTGCATCACTACCTCCAAATCCTTAATATTGCAGTAGAGCAGAGTTGGGAAGTTTGTCTTACCTCTTTAAGTTTTGTGCTTATTACTGCCTTTTTTGGTTTTTTTTTTAAGATTTTATTTATTTGATGGAGAGAGAGATCACAAGTAGGCAGAGAGGCAGGCAGAGGGAGGAGAGGGCTTCCCGCTGAGCAGAGACCCCAATGCAGAGCTCGATCCCAGGACCCTGAGATCATGACCCGAGCCGAAGGCAGAGGCTTTAACCCACTGAGCCACCCAGGCGCCCCCGCTTTATTGGTTTTCTAAAACTGGCACGTGTGTTTTTTATTTGTGTGTGATTTTCTTTTCCTTTTTCACCTGTAGTTGTGAAAGATTTTCAAGACTACGTTGAGCCTGAAGAAGGTTGTCAAGGTTCCCCACAGAGAAGAGGACCTTTGACGTCAGGTCCCGATGAAGAAAATGTTGCCTTGCCTCTTGGTGACAATATGCTGACTCATAACCTAGGAATCCCAGTGTTGGTGGTGTGCACAAAGGTATGTGCCAAGGAATAGGAAATCTGGCTGGGTTTGGCCAGTGTACAGTCACCATCTGAAAGAAGCTAAGAGGCTTACTTACTTACTTGTGTGTCTTCCTATGGAAGAGTTACACTAATTCGAGGCTCATTAAGGTGCATTGAATAGGTCAGGCTAGAGAATATTGTCATTTAGTATTGTTGCTAGAAACATGACATCATTCAGTTTGTTCGTAGTTTGAGTTAATCTCTCCATGAAGCACTGTCACCTTTATTGAGTGATTCAAACTTAGAACTAAAAGCTGTTTTCTTAAGGCTCTGAACCAGTTGGTCTAGCTCAAGCTGATGGTGAAAAATAATAAGAGCAGAATTCTTTAGCGTTCTGGTCTCTTAAAATCTGTTGGATTTGAGATGATTTTCAGAAAGGAACCTAACACTCAATAGAAAAAGAAGGAAGGGAGCTCAAAGTTTCAGTTTCTTCTACTCTATAGAATGATGATGTGGGAATGAAAAGTTCATTCAGAGAGAGAGTTGTTCCTCTTGCAAAAGAGAAAAGTAGCTTTAAAAATATTTTGGGGGGCACCTGGGTGGTGGCACAGTGGGTTAAAGCCTCTGCCTTCGGCTTAGGTCATGGTCTCAGGGTCCTGGAATTGAGCTCCTCATTGGGCTCTCTGCTCGACGGGGAGCCTGCTTCACCCTCTCTGCCTGCCTGCCTCTCTGCCTACTTGTGATTTCTCTCTGTCAAATAAATAAATAAAATCCTTAAAAATAAATAAATAAATAAAGTTAGACATTTAAAAAAAAACATTTTGGGTTTTTGGGCACCTGGCTCACTCAGTCAGAAGAGCCTGGGACTCTTGATCTTGGGTCATGAGTTTGAGCCCCACATTGCATGTAGAGATTATTTAAATAAATAAATAGACTTAAAACACATGTAGCATTTTGGGTTTCTTTTCTTTTCTTTTTTTTTAAAGATTCCATTTATTTATTTGACACAGAGAGAGAGATCATAAGCAGGCAGAGAGGCAGGCAGAGAAAGGGGGGGAAGCAGGCTCCCTGCTGAGCAGAGAGCCCTATATGGGACTCTATCCCAGGACTCTGAGATCATGACCTGAGCCGAAGGCAGAGGCTTAAACCACTGAGCCACCCAGGTGCCCCAACATTTTGGGTTTCAGAAGTACTTTATTCACCGTACTTTATTCTCACAGAGTGTGCCATTCACATTATATTCTATGTGACAGGAGTCCTATGGAGTGTGCAGTGCACAGTCATGTCCCATGGTCCTGCTTCCTGATGTAACTGTGTTTAATTCTTAGAACTGCTGTGATGTGATCACACTGTTCTGTCCCCACTTCACAGCTCTGGAAACTGTGGCCCAGGATGAAAGAAAAATCCCCAGTTGATGTTGGCTCTTGTCTAATTAATGCTTAGACCTTTGGCTATGGCTTTCTTCTTGTGAAACTTTAAAGATGATACTGTTCCCATCTCAGCAGGGAGAGAAGCAAAAAGATGACTCCTTTCTGTCTTCTCTGCAGTGTGATGCGGTGAGTGTCCTGGAGAAGGAGCATGATTACAGGGACGAGCACTTTGACTTCATCCAGTCACACCTACGGAGGTTCTGCCTCCAGTGTATCCTTGGAATACTGTGTCAGGGCATCGGAGCACAGGCTCCCCGCTCTGTGCCAAGCCAGGCTTCTGTCCAGAGGGGGCATCTCCAGAAAGCTAAAATACTTCCTGAATTCAGAACGGTCTTCTGCCATGGAGAAATTTTGTACTTCTTTTTACTAGTTTTGTATTTCACTGTATTGGAATTTGAGACTTACTGACTTGTGTCTTTCCTCATTTCCTATTTTTAATGCTGTCCATTTAATAAGGCTTTCATATTAAGAAGAAAGCTGATGTGGAAAGTCTTATTACCAGACTACTTTTGTCATATCTTGGAAGTCTTTTTAAACTGCTTTTTTTTTTTTTTTTTAAAGATTTTATTTATTTGACAGAGAGAAACACAGCGAGAGAGGGAACACAAGCAGAGGGAATGGTAGCGGGAGAAGCAGGCTTCCCGCCGAGCAAGGAGCCCGACGCGGGGCTCGATCCCAGGACTCTGGGATCATGACCTGAGCCGAAGGCAGACGCTTAACGACTGAGCCACCCAGGCGCCCCTTAAACTGCTTTTTTGCAGAGAAGGTTAATTACCCAACACAATATTGTTTTAGATGCCACAAAGTTTTTTTCATAAGTTTGTTTTGTGCTGTCCTTGAGAGAGATAGTGTGTCAACAGTCTTTTGAGTCTTACTTCTGTAAAAATACAATAGCAGTTGGTGCTATGGTCCCGTACTCTGGAATAGGGGATGAGGGATAGGATCCTACCACTTCCTCTGGCCCTTTTATCTTGTCCAGCTTAGGGGAGGGTGCTGATTGCATGTTAGGCACCCATCTCTTAGATGTGCTTAATGATCAGCTGGATCCCATGTGAACATCTGTCTAGGAACGAATCTGTGTACCTTGGATATGCTGAGGGTGTTTTTCTGGGCTAACCTCAGAGCCGTTAACTTGATTGCTTAGGAACCAACCTGCTAGATCAAAACGTAGCAGTCTGTGTGTTAAATGAAGTGTCTGCCAGCATTGAATGCTTTATTTATTTGACATGTTCATCTGTTACTATTACTGTTTTAGTTTTTAAAGTTTTAATGCTTTCTATCGATCATGTATTGATCAAAAACTGATTCACCTGTGAGTAGTACTTTGAGGATTATGCTTGTATTTGTTTGCTTTGATCTCCTCCTGCAGTGAATTTGTTTTCCTTAAGCAGATTGATTAGATGGAGCAGCCTTGATTTACACATCAGTGAAGGAGGAGAAAAACCTTGACTTGTTGTATAAGTACATTGTTCATAAAACGTATGGCTTCCACTTTATCACACCTGCCTTAGTTGTGGAAAAGGATGCAGTTTTTATGTGAGTTCCTTATAGGTTATTTCAAATTCTTTTTTTTTTTTTTTTTTAAGTGCTTTTATAGTACATTTGCTCTTCACATTTAATCCTTCCAAGTAAGGTTCCTTCTGTCTCTGTTGTACACAGCCAGCTTTCTGCTGCCTTGGGGCGAAGTGCTTGGGCTGGACCTCACAGGGAATAGATACACCCAGCTCCTCTCCAGATTACTTGCCATTCTGCCTCTACTCTAAGGGAAGTAGGTGAAGTGAAGTCAGGGGTGCTGCCTTTCTTCATTGAGAGCAAGGTGCCAAAACTTAAGCTAGCCATTTTTGCCACTTATTGTCAGCTCTGATAGAATACTGGCTGGAGGAAGGAGGAAGTGTAGGGAATTGGGCTTTGGAGAGCCTGATACCTTCTGTTGAAGTATTTGGTTTCTCTACCCATTGGCAGGGAAGATTGCAAGCACCTTCATTGGTGTACCTAATCAGCATGGGCTTTAGCTATAGTAAATACTACTGTGTTTTTGGCATTTCGTATTTTAGGAGCCACTGGGGCTGATGGTCTTGGGCAGAGATTTAGACACCTGTTTGCTCCAGTTTGTGTCTCTGTCCCTGGAGAATTATGAGTGTTTTGGACGCATGAATGAATGTTGAAGCCTTATGGCCTCTGAGAGGACTTGTGCTAATAGATCAGTGTTTGTAAGCTTAGATATTCTCTTGATTTGGAAATTACAGTTCCTTCAGGAACTACTGAGCGCTTCCTAGATGCCCAAGTTCTATGTTAAGGATGCAGAAATGAACAAGATGTGGTCCCTGCACACAGGACTGGAGGGCAGGGGTGGGGTAGTCTTGGGGTAGTGGAGGCAGTGTGGCAGGGAGGGCGGGGGGTGATAGCGGAAGGCTGAGTGTGTGTGCCAAGCAGGCCAGAAGGAATGGAGGGGCAGGAAGGACAGTTTCTGAGAAAGCTGAAGATGTAAAAGCCAAGGGCTGTGGGGACTGAATAGGGTTGCTTCCTGGACATTCAGGGAGAACCTCATTTGGGCTGCTTACAGATGGCAAAGCTAGAGCCTTAGATGAATTTTTAGAGAATTGTTGTCCAGAGCAATAAGGCAAGCAAAAAAGACATAAGCTCAGTGAGTGCCCAAATCACTTGGGATCCTAAGGAACAGGAAAGCCAGGAAGATGGGTTGGGGACCAGGGCTTGTGGAGAGGAGAAGCATCTCACAGCTTCTGAAGGCCGCCTGGGTCCCGGTGGCATCTTGATCACACCCTGTCCCTTTGAGTCTTTGATCCTATTGGTAGTTGAGCTATTTGGAAGCTGGTGAAGTCAACAAAACCATTCTGGTGGAGCACTCTGGCTAAGAACGCTGTCTGGGTCACAGAGCTGTGAAGCAGGGGTTATGTGGGGAAAGGGAGACCTGCGAGAACAGTTGCCATTTTTTATAGCTCGTGGAGTTGAAAAGTATGTTGCGTAGGGCTACTTACAGTTGCTCATTTAGGAGAGTCTGGTGGGAATCTAGGCTACTGCAGCTTAACTTAAGGGAACCTGGGTGCCATCCTGCTTAGTGAAATCAATCAGGGCAGCAGCACCCCTGTAGGAGCCTCAAGGACTCCTTGTGTCCCTTTGGTTTGGGGCCCAGGTGAGTGCCCTGGTGCCCTCCTTTGTTTGTTATCTTCCCACACCAGTAACATTAATGACGCAGTCCAGAGGAAAACTTTGCAGAAGAGTTCTCAGAGTTCCTCTACCCCAAAGCCCAAGACAGACAGTCTCGTCCTGAGCTCTGTCCTCTGTGCTGTTCTCTGCATCTTCCGCTGTCAGAATAGGCCCCATTGTGTCCTTGCTCTTCTGGGTGGAGCTGTGTGCAAGCTCTGAACACTTCCCGTGGGTCAGCATGTGGAGTCAGTAAGCTCTCATTCTGGCTCCTTAGATCTCAGGCCCCATGAGCTCAGTCTGGAGTAGGACGTGCGATGTCAAGTTGATGGGTTATACCGGCACTCAACTTGGATTCGTCTGCCACAAGCTACAAGCCAGCCCCAGCAACTACAGACCAGATCTTGTGGGAGACGCTCTCACCTGGGGAGCCCTCTCTAATCTGGGATGTGCTCTCAAATGTGCTGCGAGGCAGGCCTAGGAGAAGCAAATCAATCCCCATTTCCTTGCTTTTAGACCTGCAGGCTGGGACAATGAAAAGAAAATAGCAATTTTACATGAAAATTTCACAACTGTGAAGCCAGAAGATGCATATGAAGATTTTATTGTGAAGCCACCTGTGAGAAAGGTACTCACGTCAGTGACTTTGAGTTGCAGGGTTTGTGTTTTGTTGGAGGTTTTTTTGTTTGTTTTATAAAAAAAGAAACCTATAAGGAAAATATGTTTTACATATTGAACCACTTTCAGGGGAAGAAAAAAAGTAATCCAGGGGCATTTTAAAAAAAAAAGGTCAGCGCAAGTCTGATGTTAAGTAAATGGCTCCAGGCAGTGGGGCATGAGTGATGGAATGCCCACATGGAGTTGGGTTGAAGTTTCCCACTAAGTCCTGACAGTGCCACCACTGCCTCTGGTAACTGTTAGATGACATCCCTGGGCTTCTCCGACCTGCAGGTCCTGATCTGGGATGTATTTAGAACCTGCCAGACTTAAATATGTCAAATGGCTACATGCCAAGCCTGGTCTTGGAACAGAGTTGGTTCCAGGCTAGGAAAAACATAATGGTGCGTTGCAGCAGGGACTCTCCCTAGGCCCGTGTTGAGACCTGAGCCCGGGATTCTTCTTTCATTGAGAATTTTGATAGTAGTTTGGGTGTTCTTGGCCTTTGACCACAACTGAGTATGTCACTTCACTTCACAGCTGGTCCATGACAAAGAGTTGGCAGCGGAGGATGAGCAGGTGTTCCTAATGAAGCAACAGGTAAGAAGAACCAGTGAGGCCAGAGCAGAGGCCTTCTCATGCATGAGATGCCAGTGCCCTAGGGTGAGGTTGAGGGCATCACAAAGAGCTTGCAGCGTTAAAGGGGTTCTAACCAGGTCTCCTTGTTCCCTCCTATTTCTAGCATTGGTACCGAATAGGGTTTAGACCATCTGCCTCAGGTGATCCCCTGCCTGCTTGCAGATTTTCAGCAGTGAGAGGTTTAGTATCATTTTAAGTAACTTTTCTTTCTGGAAATTAGGTTTCCTGACATAATACCTCCTGTGTTGACGGTTTATCAAGTGCCTTGACCTCATTTCCATTATTTTACATAACCCCACACAGCCCTGTGCATGAAGGCAGGTGAGCTGACATATCCATTTTTTAGCTGAGGAGATCTTCCCCAAGCTGAAAGTTCGGAATGCAAACCCAGTCTCTCCTTTCTGTTTTGCTAGGACTGTTGTTAGACCTGTCTCTAAGCTGTGTCACGGGTCCGCCTGATGGTGCAGGCAGCTCAGCAGGCTGGGGTATTGATGGTTCTTTTGCCAACTGGTCCTGCCTTCTGTGCTCTCCTTTCTTCCTTAGCTCCGAAACTGGTTACTTGGATTATTTTTTTTCACCATATACCAAATTGCTGAATTTAAACTTTTTGCATGCAGGATATAAAATCTATGACTTGATTGTTGTTAATCATGCCCTCTAGTGGAACACTTGGAAGTGTTTCTGCAGAGTGCACTGAAGTGTTTCAGTGCACTCTGCAGGCCGTGGTTAATGGCCAGTGTGTCCCTCTCTTTGCAGTCACTCCTTGCCAAGCAGCCAGCCACGCCTACGAGAGCCTCTGTGAGTACCTTAAACTAAACGGGGTCAAGACCCAGTGTTGTAGGTGTCTTCAAACTTCATGGCTTATTTCTAAGCTTATATTTGTGTGGGTTTTTGTATTTTCAAGAGAATTTGGTTTCTCTGAAGGCTCAAGGCCAGGAACATAATAGGGACTCAGGAAATGTCTGATGAAGGAATATAGCTCAGGGAAATAGAGTGAGCAGGCTTCATTGTCTTGCTATCTCTTCTCTAAGGAGAAACTAAGGTCTAGAAAGAGACTGAGCTGAAATAAACTCTGAGAGTCCTGCCACCTGTCCCTCTAGACTGTGAAAAATATCCTGCAGAGAATGTCTTCATTTTTGGAATATGTATTTCCTTTTATTTTTATGTCTGTGTGTAACTTGGGCTGGTTTTGGACTTAGGAATCCCCTGCAAGAGGACCCTCTGGCTCCCCAAGAACTCAGGGCCGGGGAGGGCCAACCAGTGTGCCTAGCGCCTCCCCAGGCACATCAGTAAAGAAGCCGGACCCAAACATCAAAAGTATGTATCATGTCTCTGGAAAGTGTTTAGTCTTAGGCCTGAGCCCTGAGGAGCCTGGGTGGCTTAGTTTGGAAGGTGGAGACTCATGGCAGCTGGGCTGTTCTCTTCTCCCAAGAAGAGGGTGCTTTCCCCTTTCTCTTGCTCAAAGGGAGGAGGCTCACAGTTGGCAGGCACCAAGACCTGTCCCTTTGTTGCAATCAGTGGCCTTTGCATCTAGCTCTGTGTAAGACCCCAGTTAGGCCGTGTGGGTTTCTTCAGAGAGAAATACAATATAAGAAGCATTTTTTTTTTTTTTAAGATTTTATTTATTTACTTGAGACAGAGCGTGAGTCGGGGGAGGGACAGAGGGAAAGAAAGAAGCAGACTCCCTGCTGAGTAGAGAACCTGACATGGGGCTCGATCTCCTGATCTGAGCAAACACTTAACCAACTGAGCCACCCAGGTGTCCCAAGAAGTCACTTTAAAATGTGTATTTCGTGAGTTTGAATCCCATGTTGGGTGTGGAAATTGCTTAGAAATAAAAAATCTGGGGCACTGGGTGGCTCAATGGGTTAACGCTTCAGCCTTCGGCTCAGGTCATGATCCCGGGGTCCTGTGATTGAGCCCCGCATCGGGCTCTTTCTGCTCATCAGGGAGCCTGCTTCCCCCCTCTCTCTGCCTGCCTCTCTGCCTACTTGTGATCTCTCTCTCTGTCAAATAAATAAATAAAATCTTTAAAAAAAAAAAAAAGAAAGAAAGAAAAAATCTTAGGATGCGGTGGCCCATTCAGTTAATCTGCCTTCAGCTCAGGTCGTGATCCCAGTGTCCTGGGATCAAGCCCCGCATCAGGCTCCCTGCTCAGGGGGTACCTGCTTCTCCCTCTTTCTCTTTGCCTACAGCTCCCCCTGCTTTTACGCTCTCTCTTGCTCTTTCTCTGTCAAATAAATAAGTAAAGTATTTTTTAAAAATTAATAATCTTAAGTAAATAAATAATAAATTTTAAAGAATGTGTATTTTGGGAGGTGCCTGGCTGGCTCAGTAGAGCATGTGACTCTTGATCTTGGGATCATGAGTTCGAGCCCCACATTGGGTGTGGAGATTACTTTTAAAAAATAAATAAAGTAGGGGCACCTGGATGACTCAGATGGTTAACCATCTGCCTTTGGCCCAGGTCATGATCTCAGGGTCCTGGGATTGAGCCCCGCATCAGGCTCCCTTCTCAGTGGGAAGCCTGCTTCCCCCTCTCTCTGCCTACTTCTGATCCCTCTCTCTCTCTTTCTCTCTCTGTCAAATGAATAAAATCTTAAGTAAATAAATAAAGTAAAATACAATAAAGTGTGTATTTTGAGCCCTTGGTTTTGTTTCTCGTTTTTATATGATTACCATTTATGAATTGTGGGATTTTCTTCCCCCTTCGCTTCTCTTATCAAGCTCAGTTACTTATTAGTTTAAGTAGCCCTTATTCCAGTGACTTAGTAATACCCAAATATGTTGGCTACAGTAAAACTCTCAAAACAAAATTTTATTTAATCCATGCATGTGTGATAACTATCTCCTATTCAGAATGAAAGCTTTCTACAGCAGCTTTGGAGAGTTAATAGCTTATAAAACTTGGAAAAACACTGCCTTGTAGACAGGGATATGATGTGAAGCATGAGTTATATTATGTCCCCAAACAGATGGAAAATGTAAACAGGTTTGCATTTAATTAATCATCCTAACACGTACTTAGTCTTGGCAGTAGCCGTATTTAAGGAATCATAGTAAATGAATGTGCTCAGTGTGTGGGGAAGATGATAGCCACAAATGGATAATTCCAAGCTGAAAACTAGTTTTGTGGTGGTGGTGAGTTGTCCAGTGGTGTGATACTATTTTCCTTAATGCTTCCATAGATAACGCCGCAAGTGAAGGTGTGTTGGCCAGCTTCTTCAACAGCCTACTGAGTAAAAAAACAGGTTCTCCTGGCAGTCCTGGTGCTGGTGGTGTGCAAAGCACAGCCAAGAAGTCAGGTACTAAAGGGCCCTTGGAGACCTCTGATCTTGTGGTTGAGCGGCACTGGGGGTGGGTGGAGGTGAGTGGATAGGAGCATCTGCCTTCGCCTGACGTGCAGATCCTCCGTGTTCTGAGCAGCCAAGCAAGTAAGGACTCACCACCTTATACCGAGCAGTACACTTGACAGTAGGATTATCTTATTAGCACGCAGGTTTCCTTGTCACATTTAAGGTAGAATTTATGTACATTGAGTTCTCAGGAACTGACTGTTGGGTGAATTGAGGTATATTCTAAACTGTACATGTGACTCTGATGTCAGAAGTATTCATGGGGGCACACCTGGGTGGCTCATTGGGGTAAAGCCTCTGCCTTCAGCTCAGGTCATGATCTCAGTGTCCTGGGATCGAGCCCCCTCTCTCTCTGCCTGCTTGTAATCTCTCTCTCTGTCAAATAAATAAAATCTTTAAAAAAAAAAAACAAAACAAAAACTATTCATGGAAGGTCATGGTCTAGAATGTAACACTGATATTTTATTTATGATATTTATTATTCTTTGATGCTTTATGAAGATTTTTGTTCACTATCCCTAGTCTTGCCATGAGCTGGAGCCTGTGAACTCCCTATCTCACTATAGGGTCATCCTTTCCTCCTCCATGAAGCTCCCCACTTGTCATACACATGCCTCTCTGGCAGCCCACCCTCCTGTCCTTCCATGTGGGCAGTAGGGCAAGTCCATGTTTTGGAGGCCTCTGAAACAAAAGAGCCAAGTTCCTTGGGAATTACCCATTTTGCCAGGAAGCTTGAGGCCGTTTTAATAAGGGTTTTTGCTTTTACTTTTCCATTGACCATAAGGAATGTTAATATAGTATTTTCCCTAATTGTGTTTTCAGATGAAAGGAGGTCCACAGGAGGTCACTCCATCCTTAGGTCAGCCAGACCTTCAGGGGCTCCTGCTTAGAGAGTCTCAGTCGGGTCTGGTAGCCCAAGCTGCAGGCTGGTTTCCCCTGATAGGAGATAAGGATCATTTCCAGGCCTCAGTTAGCATTTGATAACAAAAGAATATGAGGACTGACTTTGTACAGTATTGAAATGTCTGGCCTTGGTCTTATATTCTTAGTGAAACATGGTGTTTCTGGACTACCCATGTGAATTAGAGTGTTGTAATTAAAAACAAAACCTAAACACCTGTTCTGTCTGAGGCAGAGGAAGTCGTTTGCGGTATACCAGAAGCTTACACACTGCCTCTAAGAAGGAGGTGATGACAGCGTGTGGGGTTGGAGTTGGGTGGTAAGAGTGTTTTCAGAAAGGCCCTTATATTTGGCACAAAGGCATGCCCAGGCAGGGGGCATTTATGTATCCAGGGGAACACAGACCTGTGATGTTTGGAATTGAAAAGGGTTGAATTAGGGTATCTTCTTAAAATCATTGCATTGAAAAAAAGACTTGCTTTTATTCTTACTGAGGTTGGTATCGCCACAAATGATAATAGAAGTCTGTGTAATTTTAAATGTTGCTTTTAGGAAAATAATTTGCCCCATCACTGCTGACTTTTTTTTTTTTTTTTTTTTTTTAAGGACAAAAGACTGTGTTGACAAATGTTCAGGAAGAACTGGATAGAATGACTCGAAAACCAGACTCCATGGTAACAAACTCTTCAACAGAAAATGAAGCCTGATCCTCCTTAAAAAGTGCATATGTAAAATGACCAAATAACTATGTATATTGATCTGCTAAGACAAGGATTTTTCTGATATGGCACATGCTATCAGTTTTTTGGGGCAGGGGAGATGAACTTAAAAAATACTTCATTGACTCGTCCGAGTATGAAATGCACATTTAGGAAGGTTACATGTCAGACCCCTTTGTTAAGGATAACCCTTGGACTCTCAGGCATGCGGCTCTCCCGTGGGAAGCAAGTGCAGCTGGGCTTCTTGTGGAAGGGAAGGTAGATGAGAGGAAGAGAGCCTGCTTTCTTTCCGGGTGGAGCAGATGAGACCAGGAAATCATTGATCAGAGGGTGGTTAGTCTGACCAGTTGCGTGTTAGTGAATTCACTTGTTCTTGGGAAGCAGATTAAGTAGCAGCAAGTCCAGGAAAGAGAAAGACTGAAAGGAGGAATGAGAGAAGTGATGGTGGGGAAGCCGAACGTCGAAGGAGATGAGGAAGGCGGAGATGAGCAGTGTGAGTAAATACTGTGTGGTCAGTAGAAAGTCGAATAATCATTTTTAAGACTTAAAATCAAAAACTTTTCCAAACTAAACACTAAGAAAAATGGGAATTAGACTTGTTCTGAATGCGTATTTAACTTATGACAGATGTGTAGAGCGTGGGGGTGCCTGAGTCAGGTGGAGCCGACACGGGTGGGGAAGATGGCGGCTGCCTCAGAGTCACGTGTGTGGCCCAGGCCATATCTCGTGGGACGTCCTGGGCTCCACAGATTTGCATCGGGGCAGGCAGTCACTGTGGGGTGTGTTTAAAGTCAGCAGTTACAAAATTAGTTTATTTTGAATTGTTTTCTAAATAGCTCCTGCTTTGTTTTTTAAATTAAAAAAAATTTTTATATTACCACAGGCTGGCCTACTAATAGAGAATGGGTAACCAACCTCTCATTTTACCATAAAGCAATGTGCTACAGAAAGTTTGAGAGAGGTTTGTAATGTAATTGCACTCTGATGAATTGGCTTGCACCAGTCCCTGCCTTACAGTCTGTGGAAACCTTCACGGAGTTCCATTGATGCAAAAGGGTCTTGTCCTAGCTCTCTGGTCTGATCAGTGCTATCAGATGGACAAATAAGTGTGAATGTTTTATATTGAAAATGGAAATGATACATTTCTCTTGTTTGTGTTTTTCATAAAATGTAGTGTTTTTTTCTTATGGAAATAAGTGTTTCAATGTTTCCATTTAGGGCAGATTTCATACACATGGTCATGTCATACCACCATTCTGGAAATGATTTCTGTGGATTTGAGATGGCACTTTTAATTTTATACATGACACAACATTTGAATGCAAACACTACCATTAATTTAATGTATAAAACATTTGTTGTCAAACCAAGGGAAAAAAACCACAGTTCACTTATGTGGAGTTTACTTTTTTTATATGAATGTTCGTTGTACTGTGTCTGAGCATAACTTCCCTAATGTCATTACTTTTACATACCACATTCGACTGACCACTAACATAGTACTGGGCATAACTCAATATCCTGTGTTATATAACAAGACAAGACTCTAACGCTGTCTTGAATTGCTTTTTTGTAAAGGTCTGAACACTGTTAAGGAGAAAGCTGAGTATTTAGTTGCCTTTCCAACAAACAGAAACATGTTCCTTGTGCCAGTTTTATTGTTAAAAATACACTTTTTCAAAAAAAAAAAAAATACACTTTTTCACCCCTTTTTAAATTCAGTTTTTGTTTTTAAATATATTGTGGCTTCCAATTACTAGATTGTCCAGATAGTGACAGTAAACTGTATAAGGATAGCTGTGGTGTATTGACCAATAGGTGCCCAGCAGCTGTGGCCACACTGATGATGGGGTCACTTAACCCCTCTCTCTACGGAAGCTGGGGTGAGAGTGGGGGCAAAATGAGTGACCTCAGAAGCAAGAAAGAATTATTGGAAAGGCACATGCCTACAGGGGATACAGTGTGATTTCAAATTGTAATGCAAAATTTTACTTAAAAAAAATTTTTTTTTGTCATTTAAACTGATAAGCACTTTTGTGTCAATATAAAATGATGAAATGCTAAGACACCTGTCTTGTGAGGGAAGGTTTTTGGAGATCACTTTTAGTTACACATGACAAGTGGATGCTCCTAGTAGCAGAAGACACTGGTGCGTGTAATGTCATGTGCTCAGTGGTTGCCAAAGTCTACCAACTTTGGGGAGCTGCAGGGTTCTTTTGGGGGGGGCGGGAGGAGGGGAGATACTTTGTTATTTCGGGGTTTTCAAGCAGTGGAACCAAAGGCCGAACAGTAAACAGCCTTTACTTTTTAAAGTAAAATTCATTTTATTTGCAGAATACACTTGTATGGTAAACTGTTAAAGACAATTTTATGACTATTTATGTATATTATAGTGGTTACATCTGCTGTTTGTCTTTAAAATAGAAAAATCAAAGAAATAAGCCCAACCTCGAAGATGTGGCCATGATAAGGGCCATGAATTGGTCTTTCCTAAAAATGCAACGGGTATGCTGCTAGAATTATTTAATTTTGTTTGCACTTTTTTTTTTTTTTTTGGATTGGCATTTTAAAATCACTATTTAAACTGAAGATGTTGTCGTTTTTTATTAGTTTAAAAAGTTGAAAGTGACTGCTCTGTACATCATGACCTTAACAATGTTGATGCTGTAAGTGAAAGTTCACTGTCATCTCTATACTAAGTTTATTGGTGTTTTTAACTTAAAATTAGGACTGCAGATTATTCCCCCACAAGCCTTAGTCCAGGGGTGTGGCTCTAACCGGATGCAGTTATGCAGTCATGTGGAACCTTGCTTTCTAGTGCTGGAAGAGAAGATGTCTCTAATTACTGGCTTCAATAAACACGAATCCAGACTGCTTACAACCTTTGGTGACTTTCTTTATGATAAATCATCTCACTGGAGATAAAAGTTGAATTGTCTGCTAATCATATGGCCTTTCTATACCATGAATGTATACCTCTCTCACTAAAACTTAACAGAAATTCTTTTAAAACAGAAACATCTTGAAGCCATATTTTGAAGTATGTGGAGTTCTAAGCTGGTACAGGATAGTGGGGTTTTTGAGTTATCCAACATATTTCCTTGCCTCATAGATAAGTTTTTTTATTGACTGAATTGGGCTAATAACTTTTACTTAACTAATTTAGAAGCTTCATGCTTCATAGAGGAATTTCAGAGCAACTATGCTGTAATTTTTTAATCTATTTAAATGGAGAAAAGTAAAATATGTTCAAGAAAATCACATTTGTTATATTAGAGATATGTTGTTTCTGTTTATTACATTTAAGCATGTTAAATTTTTGTTCTTTAAAGCTAATTTTTTTTTAAAGATTTTATTTATTTGACAGAGAAAGATTACAAGTAGGCAGAGAGGCAGGCAGAGAGAGAGGGGCAAGCAGGCTCCCTGCTGAGCACAGAGCCTGATGCAGGGCTTGATCCCAGGACCTTGGGATCATGACCTGAGCCGAAGTCAGAGGCTTTAACCCACTGAGCCACCCAGGCGCCCCCAAAGCTGATTTATTTATACACATTTCCTCCTGGTTTCTTATTTTGAAAAATTATAAACTTATAGAAAAGTTGAAAGTATATTGAATGCCCATGTTCTTTTTTTTAACAAACATAGATTCACCAGTTTTTAACATTTTGACACATTTGCTTTCTCTTTCCCTCCATTTCTCTCTCTCATGTGCACACAAAGATGCATGCACGCATACACTTTTCCCTCCCTAAGTCATTTAAAGTAAGTTTTAAACATCAGGGCATTTTACCCCTAAATTTATTTGATAAGTCCAGGTCAGTTGTCTTATAGAAAATCCCACATTCCAGATTTGTCTTTTTGTTTCCTCATGATTCAATTCAGGTTAAATATTTTTTGCAAAGATGCTATATACGTGAGGTTGTATATATTCTAGTGCATCATATTGGGTTGTCCTGTATTGGTGATGTTGAATTTGATTCTTTGGTTAAGGTGATGTCCTCCAGATCAGACCATTGAGTATCTTGGTCTTCAGCCACCTTTTACACATTGGTTATAGCATCCACTGATGGTCCTTGCCTAAATCAGTTATCTCATTGGAGTCTTAAATGGCCATTTTCTTATCCCATCATTCCTCCTGCATTTATTAGCTGGCATTCATTTATAAAGAGGAGTTTTTTGTTTTCCCTCTCCCTTTTTGGATGGTGTTTTCACTGTGAATTTTGTAATTCATAGTTTTATAATCTAATAACTCATTCTTTTTGATGCTCAAATTGCTGCAGATTTGATGAGTGGGAGCCCTTCAGCCAGCCGTGTCCTTTTTTCTTTTACCTATAATCTGCAACATAAAATTCGCCACTTTAAAATGTTGAAGGGTTTTTAGTATACTCACTATGTAGTGTACCCATTACCACTATCAAATTCCAGAACATTTCCATCATCCTAAAAAGAAACCTCATACCTATTAGTTCAAATCTCCATGTGCCCTCCCCCACATTATTTAGCAGCATGTTTTCTAGGTTCATTGATGGCATAGCATGTTCCAGTACTTGATCTCCTTGTGTGGCTGAATAATGCCCCATTGCATGGACGAAACTGCATTTCATTTGATCCCCTTACCAGTTGATATGCATTCGGGTTGTTTTCAGTTGTTGGTTATTATAAGTAATGGTGCTAGGAACATTCATAGGTAAGTTTGTATGTAAACATGGTCTCTAGGCACATGCCTAGGAGTATGTGCTGAGTCGTATGGCAATTCTGTTTTAACTGAAAAATCACCAAATTGTTTTCTATAGCAGCTGAACCATTTTACATTCCTGCTTTTACAATATATAAGGGTTCTGATTTCTTCACATCTTGGCTAACACTTGTTTTCTGGGAGTTTCTTGTTTGTTTTCGTTTGTTTTAATTATAGCCACCCTAATAAGTATAAAGTGGTATCTCAGTGACTAATGCTATCAAGCATCTTTTCACATACTTATTGGCTATTTATGTATCTTCTTAGAATTGTCTTTCAAGGGGCGCCTGGGTGGCTCAGTGAGTTAAAGCCTCTGCCTTCAGCTCAGGTCATGATCTCAGGGTCCTGGGATCGAGCCCTGCATCGGGCTCTTCTGCTCAGCAAGGAGCCTGCTTCCCCCTCTCTCTCTGCCAGCCTCTCTGCCTACTTGTGATCTTTCTCTCTCTCTCTCTCTCTCTCTGTCAAATAAATAAATCTTTAAAAAAAAATTGTCTTTCAAATCTTTTGCCTCTTTCTTTCTTTCTTTCTTTTTTTCTTTCTTTCTTTCTTTCTTTCTTTAAAGATTTTGTCTATTTATTTGACAGAGAGGAGAGAGATCACAATCAGGCAGAGAGGCAGGCAGAGAGAGAGGGGGAAGCAGGCTCCCCACTGAGCAGAGAGCCCAATGCGGCGCTCGATCCCGGGACCCTGAGATCATGACCCGAGCCGAAGACAGAGGCTTAAACCACTGAGCCACCCAGGCGTCCCTGCCCATTTTTAAATTAAAGTATTTGTCTTATTGTTGCATTGTAAGAGTTCTTTATATATACTGGATACTAGTAGGTAACAGCTAGTCAACTAACTGAGCTGTGTCCTTTTGATATGCCCCCATTGGTCTTGGAGCATTTCCTTACTTGCTTGCACAGAAAGATGTTTTGGGCTCACTTTGCATTTCCCTTGCCTCTGACCTGGAATTAGCTATTTTTTCAAGGAGTCCTGGTTCTTTTAAGTGGGAATTGGTATTTAGAATCAAGGTTTAGACAGTGGGCACGGTGAACATTACTGGATGTTGTTGGATCTAGGCCTTTTCATGGGATATACAATATATACTTTTTTAACTTAATATCGCCTAAAAGTTGATTTATATGAGTTGGGTCTTCTGTCTTCAGTCATTATCGTTTTTTATGGCTGCACAGTACTCAGTTATGTAGATGTGTCATCGCTTATTCAACCAATCTCATAGGTGGACATTTCTGGTCTTATTTGTACATAATACGACAATAACTGTGCATATGTTGTTTTTATCTTGGGGGATGTATCTTCAGGGCAAATTCCTAATAGTGCAACTGCCTAGTAAAAGGCAACTGTACATCTGTAGTTTTTGTTAGATGTTATCAGTATTCCACCCATTAAGGTTACATCATTTTTTTTAAAGATTACATCATTTTGAACACCTGTCAGTTGTAGAACTTATTAACCCATTGTTATATTTTGCTTTGAAATTGAGTTTAGGAAATTTGGTGAATAAAGGCATACTTGAGGAATTATTTTATTTCATGATGCTAGCAGTAACATTGTAATAGCAAATATATTAGAGATCACTATATACCAGTGACTCCTCTAGATGTTTTGTATAAATCGATTTAATGTTCATAACAACTCTGTGAGGCAAGTGCTGCCATCATCTCCATCTTATTTTCCAGAAGAGGAAACAAAGGCACAGATTGTACAGCTACTAGGGTCAAAGTGAGAATTTGAACCCAAGACATCTTGCTTTGGGGTTTGAGCTCATTGTGGTGCTGTGCTGGTGTGTACTGTACTCCTGTAAAGCAGGTGAGGGAAATTTATCAATTGACAGTTTTCATCTGTGGTGCTAAGCACATGCATATTGCTCTTTAACCTTTTTCCACTTCTGTCCTCGATGAAGTCATTCTTGTACGGTGGGAAAACTGGCAGAGAATGCATCCAAAGAGAAAATACAGAGTATACCTATACAGAGGGAGAAGGGCCCGTAATCATAGTTTCTTTGCTGAAAAAGATGGGTTGAGGGGCCTGTCACTCTCCTGTCTTGGAAAGACCTCTTCCTCTCCTGGCATAAAGAGTTTTGGGGGTCACCTGTGATAAGAGCTCTTGTCAGGCCCTAAGATACAGACCTTAATGAGCGTGGATATCCCTGAGTGTGCGTGCAAGGCCAGCCTGTTTGCCTGCCTGGTGGGCCTCATGCTATCAGCGCACTCAAGATTTCCTCTCCTGTCCCCTTGGATTGGGAGCAGCACATGGAGGGAGGCAACTGGCACGATGGGGCAGGCAGGGGCTGTGCTGGGTTCCAGTCCTAGTGCTTGCTCTGACCTAACTGAAGTCTCACTACTTCTCAATCAGCCGAGTACAGTATAGACAGATACGGAACTGATCAAGAAGCAAAATGAGAGGGGCGCCTGGTGGCTCAGTCGGTTGAGTGTCTGACTGGGTTCTAACTCAGGTCATGATCTCAAGGTTGTGAGACCCAGCTGCATGTCAGGCTCCACCCTCAGCAGGGCCTGCTCTCTCCAAAATAAATGTTTAAAAAAAAAAAAAAGAGGGGCGCCTGGGTGGCTCAGTCGTTAAGCGTCTGCCTTCGGCTCGGGTCATGATCCCAGGGTCCTGGGATCGAGCCCCGCATCGGGCTCCCTGCTCAGCGGGAAGCCTGCTTCTCCCGCTACCATTCCCTCTGCTTGTGTTCCCTCTCTCGCTGTGTTTCTCGCTGTCAAATAAAAAAAAAAAAATCTTTAAAAAAAAAAGAGAACAAGAAAGCAGCCCAAATTGGGGAACTTCACCCTTCTTAGGCCTCCTTCCTCTGTAAAGGAGGGATAAAATTTCTTTCCAGTCATTGTGAACAATAGAGGATGCACACCTGTGCCTGGCATGTGGTTGGTCTTCAGTGTGATTGTTGGCTCTGAAGATGCCTCTTGGAAACTGTGAACATTGTTCCAGCAACCCCGTTTGTAACTGAGTAGAATCTACCCTTTCCATTTGTGGCATCTCACATTTTGTAATTTCATGTCTTATTTGTAAAGGAAATAGAGGTTGAGGGGATGGATTTCCTGTAAGCACTTGCCTGGAGCAGTTCCCGCGGGATGACACCCCTGAGCCTGGATTCTGGAGGCCAGGACAGTGCTTGCTGTTTAGTACTGTAGTTCTTCCCCTGCAAGGCCTGCAGAGAGCCACCCGGGTGCAGTGTGCCGCCCTGGTGCCACGTGAGGCACACGGGGTGTGTTCTGATGAGGAGACAGCAACAGCAGCAAGGGGGCTACAGCCTCGGGGTTGAAAGGAGGCGGAAGCCCAAATGCCCACTGTGGGTGGACAGTGCACCCTGCTGGTACTAAGAGCCAGACTGTGGCTGAGCAGCAGCCCAGAAGTCTCCCTGGGCCCGGAGTCTGAGGGAATCTTGGAGCTTGAAGGGAAAGAAGGGATTTGAGAGGGCAGCTGTGGGGGTACTAGGGTGGGCAGCTGATCGGCAGGGTCCAGGATTTCGTGTGGGAAGGTTGAGTTATGAAGTCCCTTCCGCAACCATGGGCAGCATTTTAGACAAGAATTGCCTAGCCTTTCTAGTATTTCTGATACTAAGAAATTCCAATTTGTGGGGGTGATTTTGACTAAGGTCATGGTCTTAGGGTCATGATATCGAGCCCCCTGTCCTTCTGCCCCTCCTGCGGCTCATGTACTCACTCTGTAAATAAATAAGTCTTTAAAAAAAAAAAAAGGAAAGAAATTCCACTGTGGGTAAAGTTAAAAATTTTTCCAGTACTGTTAACATTTAACTTTGTTTTCCATCTTGTTTTCATCAACCAAGATGAATCACAAGACCATTGAGATATCTTCATATATCATGTTTTTCTTGAACGTTTAATTGAACTGAATTAACATTCCGAAATGATCATCAAGTTCCTCCATCTTCCCCAACCTACCTCCCCTCCAAACCCACCTCACCCACTCAGCTTCTTTAAAGACTATTTAAAGTTCTTTAAATTTTTAAATTTAAATTTAAAGTTACTTACCTTAGAAAAGGTAAGCAAGATGTGAACTTAAGATTATAGGCATCTTAATTTTTATTTGGGGAAGAACTCAACTACTTAAGCTCCTTTTTTAAGGCAGTAATTTATTTGAAGAGTGGGGTGCGTGGTACATCTGTCAGCAGTCTGTGGCATGCTACATCTGTCCTTGATATTTAAAGTATTTGGCGCCATTTTACTGTGAATCCATTTTTGACCTACTCAGTATCAGCTAACAAACGCTAGCCTGGAATTAAACCTTGGAGTATATAGGAAACTAAAGGCTGTGGTCGTTTAAACTTTGTATACAAATAAAATGTGCGTGTTGAGAAAGTATTTCAGAGGTTCCAATAACGTTAGGTGGTTTGCACCCTGAAAACCCATCTTAGAGGACATGTTTCCTTTTAAAGCAGCACAGGAGGGGAACAAAAAGTAAGGATTTGCTTCGGATTGCTGTAATTGCAATAAAAGCCCGAATCTAGGTTTCCCAGTGTGCTCTGGGCATATCATTATGGGTGGTCAGGTGGGACTGGAAGACTCAGGGTTAAACTGAACTAAATGGATTTTTGTTTTGATTTGTTTCATGGGTGACTGGGTAGGTGTGACTTTTCAGAAGGGCTCCAGTGTGGCCTTTTCCAGCTAGCTGTGACTGTGGACATCCTCTAGGTTCCACAGAATGTTCTTTGAGAACATTCATATGAACTGGTTACTAAGGCTGGGTCAAGATCCCTATTTTCATGACTGTTGGAATTTGGACTCTGGTGATAGTTCTGTGTGGCCTCCGAGTTTCCTCCCTCCTGCCCCACCTACTCTTCCTTCTCACCTTCCCTGCCCCGGGGGAAATCAGCGTTGTAAATTGGTGGGTTTGCCATTATAGGGACACCCCTGGGAGGTTTTGCCCTGGGAGCAGGTTTCTGTGACCCCCAGGGGTGGCATGGAGGTAGGCACAAAGGGCAATCCAGCAAACACCTCGCTTCTCCTGGTTCCACGTCCTCAAGGGAGGCATCACCAAACAGCCTCAAACCCGCCACTCTGCCAGATGGCTCTCGCCCACGCTTGGAGCCATAAGTGTTTCTGGCATTGAGCTGAACCAGAACTGCTCTGACATAAAAGGAAAAACGTAGCCCACAGCCCCAGCCTTGACACACGGGCTGTCAGGTAGGCTGGGGTTTGGAGTCCCGGCTCCAGAGTCGAAAAGTTGTGTAATTGTGGACAAGTGAGTTACATCACCTGAATCTTAGCATCCTCATCTGGAAAGTGGTAAGGAGACTCCATCTCCTGCCTCACGGGGAGGCTGGGTGCGTCGAGGTGAGTGCTGTGTGCAGTGCCAAGTGGGCAGATGGTCCTGAAACAGAACCAGCCCTGAACTAGTTGTGTGAGAGAGAGACCTTAGCGCTTCAATCACCACTTCCGAGATGGGGAAATAAGGCCAGGGCGGGAAGTTGCACAGAAGGGAACTGAGAATCCAGGTGTCATTGCTGCTGCCCGCCTGCCTTCCTCTACCTAATCTGTACGCTTGCCCCCAGTCCCCAGCAGCAGTGCTAAGCACCAGGCCTGAAATACAAAGAAGTAAATTGCTGGTTGAGACAGTGAGCAAGAGAGCTATTTTAGGGCAGACAAGCTTTGAGCACACTATAAATTCCATCACCTGGGCAACTGCCTGATTTCTTGGGCAAGGCAGCTCCCCACCATCTGCATGTGTGGGCTTTCCAATACGTGCTTGAGGTATGTGGCCTCTTGGGGCCTCCCCCTGCCTCTCGGCAACCATTGCCGTCTTGCAAGGAACAGTGGGCACGAGGGGGTGAGACTTGAGGTATTGATGATGAGGTAAACAAGGGGCTCTGCCCCTCCAGGACTAATAGTCTGGGAGCAACAGACAACACAAGCAATGTGTCTGACACCACAGTCAGCTTCCCTGCTCAAAATAAAACTCAAATCGTTGATGCTTTTGCTCTTCTCCACTGATGTGATCCTAAAGTATTTAGGTGGGCGGAGCACAGGAGGGGGCTGGGGTGAGAAGGTGTGGTGACCCAAAGCCAGTTTCTGGAAACTGAGCAGAGTGAAGAGAATGTCCCTATGGGTGGGGATGGGGAAAGGGCCTGGCATTAAAAAAACCTCCTCGCTCTTCTCAGGCGGGGTGAAGACAGCAAACCCAGGGCGGGGCCGGCCTAACTCCAGGTGTCAGTCCAGAGAGGGGAGGGCGGGCATCCACGTGGGGTGTGAGAGCCTAGGCAGATGAGTGAGTCTCCATGCGAGAGCATCTGCAGGGACTGGGCTGATGGAGATAGCAAAGTGGTTACATACAGGGGCATTGATCATGTAAATGAATGTATGAAAGATAATAGCCAGGTTTCTCACCAGAGAAGGGAGTAACAAATAATGGAAAGAGAAAACGAGAGGGGTGCCGAGGTGGCTCAGCTGGTTAAGCATCTGACTTTGGCTCAGGTCATGATCTCAGGGTCCTGGGATCGAGTCCTTTGTTGAGCTCCCTGCTCAGTGGGGCATCTGCTTGTCCCTCTCGCTCTGCCCCTCCCCCATCTCCTATTTTCTCTCTCTCTCTAATAAATTATTTAAAAAAGAGAAAACTACGGGGCCTCTGGGTGGCTCACTGGGTTAAAGCCTCTGCTTTCAGCTCAGGTCATGATCTCAGGGTCCTGGGATCGAGCCCCGCATCGGGCTCTCTTTCGGGAGCCTGCTTTCCTTTCTCTTTGCCTGAGAAAGCTTGCAAGCTCTTCTCTCTCTGCAAGAGAAAGCTTGCAAATTTCTCTCTGCCTACTTGTGATCTCTCTCTGTCAAATAAATAAATAAAATCTTTAAAAAAAAAAAGAGAAAACTAGAATATTGGAGTTAGAGATACTAATGTGAACTCATGGTTTTCAATAATACAGATATGTATATGTTATTTTCAATAATACAGATATATATATATACTGTATATACAATATATATTGTATATTGTATACAATATATGTATACAATATATACTGTATATATATACACATACATATACTGTATAATACAGATAGATATACATTTATATATATACATACACACACACCTATAGAGATAGATATATACTATACATATGTATATTTCGTAGCTCTTTGCACCACGAGGGCCTAGGAGCAGCATCAGCCCAAATGAGCACAGCTCTTGCCTAGATTTTGGTTTCTAAATAATATTCTCCAATAAAATAAATCGGAGCTCCTTGGAGAAATGGCTGACTGTAGGGCTGGGGCAGGGAAAATCTAAGTGAGCTTGGGAGATCTGTGCCAGGACGTAAGGAAGGGCTTAAAGAATAGGAAGACATATCAAAACAAACAAAAAGCAAACAAAAAAAACCCCCACAGGACCCCATAGTCAAATCAGACACAATTTGAGGGGAAAAAACAGATTGTAAAGGGATTATAACCCACTAGAAGTAGGAAATCATGAGTCTTTAGTTGATATAAATTGGAAGTTTAATCAGAAACAGCATTCCATTTCTCATTCCTCCTAAATATTTCAATTTATATGATTTATTCTATGGGTTATCATCCATCATGATCGATATTTATTTGTGTGCTCAAAGTGACTCAGGTTTGTTCATTACAAGGGGCAAAAAGAGTAACCTGCAGTGGAGCAGGCTCGTAGACGAGCCTCATCTACTGATGAAAGTGAACATCGTTAGTAATCGGACAAACACAGCAGTCAAGTGTCGGCTGATAGGCTGTACGGAGAACACACATTGCTTCTAGGATATTTCTGCCAAAAATGTATGATCTGAATCTAATCCTGAGGAAATGTCAGAGAAATCCAAATTGCAAGACATTCCTGCAAAATTTTGGCTGTAATCTTCAAAAGTGTGAATGTCATGAAAGTCAAGATGAGCCTGAGGAACTGTTCTAGTCAGAAGGAGACTAAAGAGATAGGACAGCTAAGGCAATGCATGATCCTTAATGGGATCACTTTGCTACAAAGACATAGGGACATTTGGCAAAATGTGAATGGGATCCAAGGATTACATGGTAGTAATGTATCAGTAATAATTTCCTGCCTGGTTGTATTCTGGTAAAGGAGGACAATGTCCCTGTTTGTAGGACATACACACTACTAAGGTATTTGGGTGTGATGGGATATTAGGTTGGAAACTTACTTTTAAATAGTCAAGCAGGGAAAAAAGTTCTTTGTATTGTACTTGGAGGCTTTTGTGGTTTTTTTTTTTTTTTTTTTTTTTTTTTAAGATTTTATTTATTTGACAGAGAGAAACACAGCGAGAGGGGGAACACAAACAGAGGGAATGGTAGCGGGAGAAGCAGGCTTCCTGCCAAGCAAGGAGCCTGATGCGGGGCTCGATCCCAGGACCCCGGGATCATGACCTGAGCCGAAGGCAAACGCTTAACGACTGAGCCACCCAGGCGCCCCTGGAGGCTTTTGTTTTTTTGGAGGTTTTTTGGTTTGTTTGTTTTAATTTTGAGATTGTTTCCAAGTAAACACAGTTTTAAAAAAAGATTTATTTATTAGAGAGCACTAGTGAGCCAGGGGAGGGGCAGAGGGAGAGTCTCTCTAGTAGACTCCCTGCTGAGCGTGGAGCCCAATGTGGGGCTCCATCCCATGACTCCAAGATATGACCTGAGCCAAAATCAAGAGTCAGATGCCAAACCAACTGAGCCACCCACGCGACCCTAAGTAAATACATTGAACTAAACAACTTCTAGGTGCCTGGGTGGCTCAGTTAGTGAAGCATATGCCTTCAGCTCAGTTCATGATCCCGGAGTCGTGGGATCAAGTCCACATCAGGCTCCCTGCTCAGCTCGGAGTCTGCTTCTCCCTCTGCCTCTCCCCACTGCTTGTACGCTTGCTTTCTCAAATAAATAAATAAATAAGATCTTAAAAAACAAATGACTTTCAGATCTGCGCATGTACACAGGCTAAAGAGCAAAAGCCAGGTAACATTTGTGCCTTTGACAATAGTTCCTAAAATCACTCCACCCCCATGACTTCTTTAATAAATAGGTCCCTCGGCCGCTACTTCCTTCCCTCCTCTAATCTTGCTTCCTGGACTCTGCCCTTGGCTTGTCCCACTGTCATACTCTCCTGCCCACTCTGACCCCTTGCCTAAGGCCTGTGCATCCTTTGAGGCTTAGCTCAGGTGCCCACAGATGCAGGCAACCTCCAGGCCCCCTTCAAGAATCAGACTCCCTGGGGCGCCGGGGTGGCTCAGTCGTTAAGTGTCTGCCTTTGGCCCAGGTCAGATCCCAGGGTCCTGGGATCGAGCCCCGCATCGGGCTCTCTGCGCGGCAGGGAGCCTGCTTCTCCCGCTACCATTCCCTCTGCTTGTGTTCCCTCTCTCACTGTTTCTATCAAATAAATAAAATCTTTAAAAAAAAAAAAAAAAAGAATCAGACTCCCTGAACTCTTCACATGTTTCTGGCTATACCAGGGTTTCCCCAAATGGGTCTGGGGATCCCTAGACATCAATAGATGTCCCCTTGGGGGCTCTGAGACCTTTTTTCTTTTAAAAGGCTCTATACATTATTTAAGGTAACAGAGTCTGCTACCCATTTGAGAGAGAAGATAAGACTTTGAATTATTCATCTCTACTTTTTGTTTGCACCCCAATCTGATCTTGTCAGTCCCCTGCTTAAAGAGCCCAGTACAACTCTGATGGCTCTCCTGAGTGCAGGAGCCTTCAGGATGTATCCCCAACCTTCCCTGCCCATCCGTCCCTGCCCCTGAGCTTCACGGGCCCTTTCACCCTCCCTGTCTGAACACATGCTCAGACTGCTCACCTCTTTCTGAACCCCTCAGGCCTTTCTGTCAGCATAATGACAACAACCATGAGTAAACATTTGCTGAGTGGCTACTTTGTCTCAGACACAATTCTAAACCCTTTCCAACTTACAGACAAAGAAACTGAGGCCCACAGATGTTAACACGTTGTCTGAGGTGACAAAGCCAGTGAATATGGTCCTTTGTTCCACAGATGGTTCCTTGCATGCTTACCCCATGTCAGGCCCTGGGCCGGAATAGGCCAGGAATGGGCAGGGTTGGGGTGCCAGCAGGCGGGATTATGATTTATGTTTCAGCCTCGTGGGATTCAGGAACCCAAGGGTAACGTCTAGTGGGCAAGTGGATCTAAGTTGCGGGAGCTCAGGAGAATAGTGTGGAGTTAGGAAAGGTGATGAAGCTAGTACCCCGAGAAATAACTCCAGGGACCAAACCTATAAAAAGGACTGAAAAGAGTAGCCAGAGAGGTGGGAGAAAAATCAGGAGAGCCTGGGGCCATATTTACCAGGCAAGGAAACTGCCTCCAAAAGCCAGAACTGTTGGCGGGATCACAGGCTGCTGAGTGAATCCCTACTTGGCCTTCAAGACCCAGGTTAGGGGGCGCCTGGGTGGCTCAGTGGGTTAAAGCCTCTGCCTTCGGCTCAGGTCATGATCTCAGGGTCCTGGGATTGAGCCCCGCGTCAGGCTCTCTGCTCAGCGGGGAGCCTGCTTCCCCCTCTCTCGCTGCCTGCCTCTCTGCCTACTTGTGATCTCTCTGTCTCTGTCAAATAAATAAAATCTTTAAAAAAAAAAAAAAAGGCCCAGGTTAGCTTTCCCCGCCCTCTCTCACCCCAGGCAGTTGTACGGGTCTGGTAGTCCTATAGACATCTGCATCAACAGATTCCACTGTCCCCACCTCAGGCCTAAGCATCAGACTCTTGGAGGAGGTCCTGAATGATACCCACGCACACCTAAATCTGTATACCCCTGCGTTCTAGAGAGAAAAAGCCCAGGGTAGGATACTCATTGGCTCAGCTCATGCCCGAAGCCCAGCCTAGCCAATCTAGGGGAGAAGGGGACCACGACTGGTCATTCTCGGGTCCGGGGCCGACCTTTCCTGGGTGGGCATCCCCTGGGAGGTGAGAGGTGGGAGTCGGAATAGAAAGGGAGCCGTGCAGAACAAGGTGGGGTGCTGTCATTAGAAGCAGGGGGATGGATGCTAGGCAGACAGAAGCAAGCATGCCCACTATGGCCTCACAGTGACTGCCCCCACAGTTCTTCCAAGAGAGCCTCGAGGCTGCGGCATGGGGCCCAAAGGCTGGCACGTGGCAGCGGGCCATCGGCAAAGGTTTGGTTTGTGTATGTCGGCCCCTGGCTACCGCAGCGGCTCCCTGAGTTTCCCAGGCTAGTTTAGTCAGCATCCGGCCTGACGTGGCCACAGGGATGGGAGGTAAGTGAAGGCAGCACCCATATTTCCTTATGGTCACATTTTCCACCTTCCCCAGAAAACCATTTCCTCTCCTCTGCCAGAGAGGGGAAGGTGGAGGGCCGCCAGGGAGAAGCAGGGCAGCTGCTGAGCAGGCGAATCTTTGCCTAAATGGTCAAGTGCCCACGAAATTTGGCGGCAGCAGGACCTTCAAACTGGCCTCCCACGGACGGTGAGATTTCACCAGCATCTCTGGGAAGGGGCGCAGATGGACTGGCTGAGTTGTCCTTGGTCATAGGAACTGAAGGAATGTCAAACTGGAAAATCCCAGCAAGTACTATTTTTAGAGAAGACTTGGAGAGCATTTTTCTGGCTGAAGAGACACGTTTTTTCAGAAGCAGCAGTTAACTCCAATCCCCGAACTGCTCCCGCCTGGAATTCGCCCAGGCCCAGCCCCTCCTTCCAGGCGTGTGGGAACGTGGCTGGAGGGGTCCGGTCAGTCCCCCCACAGAGGACAAGGGGCATCTGCTTCTTTCAAACATAAAAATGGGTTGTTTATTTTATTTTTTTTTTAAAGATTTTATTTATTTGACAGAGAGAAACACAGCGAGAGAGGGAACACAAGCAGAGGGAATGGTAGTGGGAGAAGCAGGCTTCCTGCAGAGCAGAGAGCCCGATGCGGGGCTCGATCCCAGGCCCCTGGGATCTGACCTGGGCCGAAGGCAGACGCTTAACGACTGAGCCACCCAGGCGCCCTTGGGTTGTTTATTTTTACATCTTTGACTCTAATCCTTCAGACATAAGGAATTCGTACGAGTACTTTTCCTTGAAAGGCCATTTACAAGTGAAATCGTTTCAAACCAACTTGTTCGTCCTGTGACACTAAACATAAGATTTTCTTGGGCATTTGGTTCATTTTGATATTAACACCGATCATTGTTCATGCTAAACCCAATTCATCTTCCCACTATATACTTCATGCTTGAAACGCTCTAGTTCCCCACCGTCGTCTGTATTTTTGTTTGAAGGAGAAGTCTCTAGGGATCCTGCTAATTACTGAGCTTATTAAAAGTAGATTAGATCTATTGCTTAATTGAAGTTACAGGAAAAGCTACCTGCACCTTCAGCACTAACAGATACACGAGGGAGAGGCCTCAGGAAGAAATGAAGTGACATGTGAGCCCCCCGTTTGCCTCAACAGCACCAACACTGCCTCCGGGTACAGACCACCAGGGACCACGCCCTTCAGGAAGGTGTTTTGCTCCCAGTCCTTCATGGAATTATGAATCTGAAGTCCTTGGAGGACCGATGCTCTTGAGGTTAGAACTTTCCATGAGTCCATGGAATCATTGTGGAGTGGGGCTAGGGTGAGGAGGCCCCCAGACTTGGAGGTGGTTGTCCTTGGAGGGAACTAAGCTCAGGGCTGAATGAGAGGTTGAGAAACGCCTGATGAGGTGAGCCGGGGTATCCCAGGGAATAGCCCCTGTCTAAGGATGCTATGCTCCAGGAAACTCTTTCAGGACGGGTTCAGGGACTGAGATACAAAATCGGCATTATGATTGCCGGTAGAGTCTATGCCCTGGCAGCAATTCGTAAAGTAGCGTCTGGTTTATCCATCAGGCTCTTCTGAGTCTGGTTGCCTTGAGTCAGCCCTGGATATGTGGACCGGACCCTGAAACCGAGGCACCCGTCTGAAGGCTGCCCACTTCTCTGCCATTTATCATCCTCATTTTCATCTCAGCACTGACACTTGGGGGCACAGCGACAGCCACAGACTCATGACATATTACAATTTAAAACTGAGGAAGCCACCGTAATACCAAGTTGTCCCTACCATTACTATGTGGGATTCCTAAAACATCCTTTGGAAGTCTGTTTAACTTCTGTTAAAAGCCAGAAGTAAAAATTTTGAGTCTGTCCCTAGTACTAAAAATAAACCTAGGCGAGTGTCCAGGAACAGGGAACAGTGAACACGTCCTGGAGGAGCCTCTAATCTCACTTCCGCTCAATCCTTCTCCTTCAATGAAGTCAGAGTTCTAAAAGTCAGGCCTCCCCGGGCCACTCTCCCGTTTTAACACTGTTCAGAGCCCACCCTGCCACACTGCCCACGAGGTTTCTGCAGGGAGGCTTGCTTCCAGCTTCAGGTCTCGTCTGCCATCCTCCTCGCCTTGAATTCTGCGTTTGAGCAGAATTGAGCACTCTTCACGGTGCCTTGCTTTTGCTTGTCACTGGGCCTTTGCACATCTTGTTCCCTCTGCCTGGAACACACTTCCATCAGCCCTTATCATCTCTTTGTGAACAGCTAACTGCTGTTCGCATTTCAAATCTCAGCCGGAATTCTGATCCAGAGACTCAATTAAATCCTTGCTGGAAATTCCCATAGCACCATGAGCAATGCTCAGCACATGCTCTGTTAGACTTACTGTTTTCAATGCTTGCTCTCTACACCCAGGCTGGCAGGGACTGTATTTGCCTTGCTCACCATGGACTCTCAAGTTCCTTTTTAAAAAATTGTTTTTAACTTAGCTTTTCTTTTTAGAGATTTAAAAAAATTTAAAATATATTTTATTTTTTTAAGTGACCTCTACACCCAACATGGGGCTCGAACTCATGACCCCAAGATCAAGAGTCACACGCTCCACTGACTAAACCATCCAGGAACCCCAGCTTAGCTTTTATTTTTGTTAAAGTTGTATGTGCACCAAGTGGAGAGTATCAGATAGTTCTACAAGGCCTGTAACCCTCATTAAATTTCCTTTTCCCCATAGGCAACACATTGAAACTTTTAACTGATTGTTTTTATACTTCTCTTTATATTTTTAATTAACATGCATATACTGCTACCTCTTGATTTTTCAGTTTTAAGCATTTACTGATCTTTCATGATAGATGATGAGTATTTAGATCTCTTGCATACCCTCCCTTTCTCCCGATCACACCTGCACACATCCTGTCTCTCCTTTCCTTCTGCTACAGTTACTTCTGGTTAGATCAGCATTCATAGTTTACATTACTATAGTTATGCAAATATTATTGGCAGCTGAGCCTTGAGATTTACCATACCTGTTTTCTGTGCATCATTTTTATTTTCCCTGCAGTTAATAAATATATGTAAATATTTGCCTAGTTCTTTATGCATTTATCCCTTACCTCAAAACTTTCCCCAAACTAGGAATCTCCCTTTCTGTATATTCAACACCTTAATTTCGTCTTGAAGAAGTCTCTCAGAGCCTCTGGCTACTCCAGTCTGGGCTGATTGACTCCCAGCCCTGCTGCACTGGGGCTTCTGCCCCCCAATCCCTGGGATCTTCACCCCCTCTCTCCAGACTGTATCCACCCTTTCCTGGATTCCATGTCCTTTGTTTCCTTGGTTTGAATCCTTGTTCTGGTGGTGTCCTCCAGCAGCCTCCTGAGAAAAGGACAAAGGGAGTCTTTGCATGTCTGAAAGAGACATCAACTCTCATACCTGATTGATTCTCCAGACAGAACCAGATTTCAAGGTGGGGATCATTTTTCCTCAGGATGTGGAAGAGTTTGCTTCATTTCCTTGTAGCTCCCAAAGTTGCTGTAGAAAAGTCTGCTGCCTTTCTGATTCCCGATTCTTTATAGTGAAACCTGCTGGGTTCCTCTCTATAACCCTGAGAATCTTCTCCTTGACAGTCCCATGGGCCTGGGTGCAAGTCCATGTTCATTCACTGTCCTGGGCATTGTCCAAGACTCATGTGCTTTGGTTCTGGAAAATGTTATTGAATTATTATTTTATGGTTTCTTCCCTCCATTTCCTCAGTTTTAACTTTATGGAAGCCCTACTATTCTATTATTCTCTTGGACTATTCCTCTAATTTTCTTTTCTCTCATTTCTCGTTTCTTTGTCTTTCAACTCTACTTCCCATATGATTTCCTTTTAATTCTTCTATTGAATTTTTAATTTTTTTGCTTTCATATTATTTAGCACCCAAAGAGATACACACACATATAGACGCACAGAGATACATAGTTTTCATTATGGTATCCCTGCCCTCCACTGTGCCTAGTGATCCACTCCTACATGGGCTTGGTGCTGCCCGTGCCGGAGTCCTCTGTCCTGTGATATATCCTAGGTTGTAGTTCAGCTTTTCCCTGTGCCAGTTTAGGGTTTAGCTTTCTTAGATCTGCTAAGTCAGTTATCACCTGCCCATTTGCTCTTCTGTTTCCAACACTTTGTTGCCCTTATCTCCCATTCTTTGTCCCAGTGGTTTTTTTAATTTTTGTTTTTGTTTTTTTTTAAGATTTTATTTATTTATTTGACAGAGAGACAAATGGTGCTAGAGGGAACACAAGCAGGGAGAGTGGGATAGGGAGAAGCCGACTTCCCACCAAGCAGGGTGCGCAATACAGGGCTCCATCCCAGGACCCTGGGATCATGACCTGAGCCAAAGGCAGACACTTAAAGACTGAGCCACCCACGGGCCCCTGTCCCAGTGGTTTTATGCTCTAAAACAAAACAAAACAAAACAAAACAAAACAAAACAAAAAAACAAAACCCCCATCACTGTCATTTTATTGGGTTTTTGGGAGACAACAGAGGCCAGAGCCTACATCCACCCCTCATCTTTACCTGGCAGTCTATCTGCAGATCCTAGTATATTTCTTAGCACACAGTAAGTGCCCAAAACAGATTTGTTGGTTGGATAGAATATTAGAGATGCTGGCTTTCCCATCTTTGGTAACCTAAAGGTGAAAGCCCTTTAAATGGAGATCTTTTTAGTTATAATGTTTACTGCATCTCAGCTTGGACTCACCAGCCTAACTACATTATATTTTAGGCAATATTGTGTGGTGAAAAGTTGGTACTTGGGTTCCGCTCACCACGGAATTGTGTCACTGGGACAAACTACTACCACTCTTGAGCTTTATTTAGTCTGCCCTTCTGTAAAATGGGAACAATAATACCTTCTTCAAGCATCTTGCTCAGTTCCTAGAGGATGGGAATCTCTCAATATCTCTGGTGTGTAAGAGTTCAGTACCAAAGCGACAATTCTTAGAAAGTCAGTGTTTTGCTTAGGCTTAAAATTAGCCTTCACACTTGAATTGCAAATTGGTCCCTAATGAATGCCCGTCAGAGCAAAAATCTGTGTTCAACCTGACTTAACGATTAGACAGAGATTGCAAAATCTTTTCAGCTGAGAAGCAACTAACGTTGCTTGCAGAGGGTCTACAATGTGCTAGCGCCCCTCCACGGTCAGGCCAGTGGATCGAGAACTTACATCGGGAGTTACAAATATTTATTGTGTTTGTTCTGCAGACCTCGTGCTGAGCGACCCCTCATTCATTCTTTCACTCCCGCCGCGCTCAGTCTGGCTTCAGTTCTGGTTGGCTGCAAGGCTCCCCGGGTGGGAATCCAGACCCTTAGCTTCCTCTAGTCCGACCCACCCGGGACCAAGCACCGTTCGTAGCAGGGGGTCGCACAGCACGTCTTGGTCTTCACCGGGAAGTCTCCCAGCCTACCTGTAGAGGACCCCCCTTTCTCCAGAAGAGAAACTAAGGCAGAGCCCTGGGAAAGCAACTCTGTGAAGTCTAGGTCCACTTTGATGCCCCCTCAGCCCTCATTCCTCTCCGCCCTCGCCACCCCGCACTCGCACGCGGGGACCGCAGGACTTGGAGTCGGCCGCTCGGGCCCCCACGCGCTGGCAGGTGAGGGCGGGGTCTGAGGAGACACCGCCCCGCCCCGCCCTCCGGGGCCCCGCCCCCCGAGGCTCCTAGGCGCGGGCCGCCGCCTCCGTCTGGCCGCAACCGCGGAGCGCCGCCGAGCGGCCGGCGGGTGGGCACTCGCTCCGCCCCCTCCCGGCCCGCCGCGCCGGCTCCCGCCTCCTTCCCTCTCCGCCTGCTCCCGCCTCCCTCCCTTTCCGCTGCCGAGGCGGCGGGAGCCGAGCCCGAGCGGACCGAGCCGCGGCTGCAGCCGGGCGGCGGGCGCAGAGGAGGCGGCAGCGGGGCGGGCCGCGGGCGGTCAGGCAGGCGGCGTCGGCGATGCGGCGGCCCCGCTGAGCCCGCCAGCTCCGGGCGCCGGGGGCCGGCCGCGCGAGGCGGCCCCGGGGCCGGGCGGCAGCATGCGGAGCGGCGAGGAGCTGGACGGCTTCGAGGGCGAGGCCTCGAGCACCTCCATGATCTCCGGCGCCAGCAGCCCGTACCAGCCCACCACCGAGCCGGTGAGCCAGCGCCGCGGGCTGGCCGGCCTGCGCTGCGACCCCGACTACCTGCGCGGCGCGCTCGGCTGCCTCAAGGTCGCCCAAGTGGTAGGTGCCGGGTGGGGCCCCAGGTGCGGGCGGGCGGCCTAGCCGGGCGCCTTCCCTCCCAGCTCCCGCTTCGGGGGCGCAGGCCCGACCGGCCGCCGCCGCGCACTCGCCTCCCGGGGCCAGAATCCAGCTCCTCGCGCCCCCTCTCCCTCGCGGGGTCCCGGGCCGCCCTCCCACCTTCCCTGGGGACCGCGTCTCTCCAGCCCTGCAGCCTCAGCTGTGCGCCTCCTACCTGAACACCTGCCCCCCCCCCCCCCCCCCCCCCCCCCCCCCCCCCCCCCCCCCCCCCCCCCCCCCCGGGCCTACCTGTTCACTCCCGCCCTCGCCGTAGCGAGCCTTTTGCGTTATTGGGCTTCGTGGTCAGCAAAGCCCGGCGCGGAGGTCATGCTGTCCCCTGAGTAGCTACTGATCATAGCAATTTGTGGCAGGTTTTCGGGGCCCGCACAACCTCCTCCTCCCTCGAAGGCCCTTCTCCGTGTCTGCTTCCACCACTGGGGACTGTGGCTTGATTTCCACCTCCGCACCTAGCAGAGTGCGGGGCATAGGACAGACAGTCTAATAGATGTGTTGAATGGAGGAGACCTGTAGCCTAGTTGCAGTCGGGGTGCCCAGATCTGACCCTCGGAGTCTCCAGGTTATATTGCGGAGGTTTGATTCCCCCCGATTAACCTAGAAGACCCACCCAGCATCTCTGAAGCCTCTGCCCCACGCAGCAGGGTAGCTGGCATTGCCCAATGGGTACCCAGCGTTAAATCACTCGAGGAGGGCAGCCAGTGTTGGAGGCAACAGAAACAGAGAACTTTCTGTCAGACTTGTCGCTCATTTCTCAGAATTCTTATTTTCAGCTTCCAGGGTATGCAGGGCAGGGGCCTGCCAGCTCTGCCCCTCTTTTATGGTTTTGTAACAGACCTCTCTGGGTAGTTGCTTAGCTCTCTTGTGGACAAGGCATGCTCCAGTTCAGAAAAAAAAAAGTGTCCCCATATTCCCAGTCACAGGTAGGCCTTCCTCTGAGGCCCTGCAGCAAAACTTTATAGCCATTTACATGGAGCTGCAAGGTATGCACATTTTGTTTCTCCCAAGCATTTTGGGCTTATGGTTACTTGAGTGCATAGAAAAACATCCCTTGGGAATAATATAAAAGGTGAACAACCTTTAAATAAAGGTCTCAGTATTTGTAAATTGCAGAATCAGAGACTGTTCTCTCCCTATCCGGCTTTTCCTGCTGATGGCCAGGGGATATTTTTGAAGGGCCCTAAAGAAAGACAAATGGAATAGGTTATCCCTATCTAGAATTTTAAACTGACCTTATCCGGTAAGCTGGAATGTTCTCAGGGAGTACGTTGGTTCTGTAGTTAGGCATTGCTGTTAGCGAAGAGAATGGAGGAGGTGGGGGAGGGAGGAGGGTGGTGCCTTTTAAAAGAGGCAGCTAGCCAATGTTTGAGTACAGCAGCGATAATCAGAAATGAGTAAAAAAAAAATAAAGAGCAGGGCGTGAACTTGGACCCAGGTGGAAAATAGGGCCTTCCTAAGTACCTTGCTTTGTTTATTCTGTGGACTTTTGAAAGTAAAGAGAAATCGCCACTCAAAGGATCTGGTAATAGAATGAAAATAAGTAGTTTGTATAAAAGCGCTAATTGCCATCTCATCGCTGGAACTTTGTCACCGAAGGCTAGAAATGGAAGCCCATGGTATTTGTCATTGCCTTTTGTTAAGATGCTGTTTTGTTGTAGAAATTTCCTTTTCATCTGGAAAAGTATGGGGGCCCAGCCCCTAATATCTCACGTAACTCTGCCATTTGTCTCTTGTTTGAATTTAAACAGCAGGAGGATGTGTGGGTGAGTGGAAGAAAGGGACCTGCTGGGAAGGCTATGGCAACTTGAAGCCGTCTTCCATGTATTTGGCCTCTCAGTCTTGACATCAAGTCAAGGATTTTAGTGGGTTGGGGAACCGTCACAAAGCTGGGAGAAATTGGCCTCTACATTTAAACAAGAAGTCCTTAGGAAGATATTTTTAAGGTTTTACTAAGTTCAGACTCCCAACAGGAACTATGGATAAGTTATAATTCTTACATTAGAGCTCATATTATGATTAATGTATTGTTTTTAAGAAAAATCTGACTTTCTCATTTTAGTTTTTCATGGACATTTTTGTGGTTCGTGGCCTCCCGCGACCTGTAGCGAGCCTGGCTATTCCAGGTGTGGTCCACGGAACAGCGGCTTTGCCAGCATCAGAGAGCTTGCTGGAAATGCAGGATCGGAGAGCTTACCCTAGACCTTCTGAATCATAATCTGCAGTTTAACAGCATTCCCCCGGTGATTCACGTGTACTTTCAAGTTTCAGACTTAATATATATTTTTTTAAGATTTTATTTATTTGAGAGAAAGAGTGAGCAAGAGAGAGAGAGAGAGACCATGAGCAGGGGGAGAGGGAGAAGCAGAAGCAGCCTCCCTGCCGAGCAGGAATCAGATGTGGGCCTGGAATCCAGGACCCCAGGATCATGACCTGAGAGAAGGCAGACACTTAAGTGACTGAGCCACCCCCTGAACTTACCTTTCTATATAACTTTATTTATTTATTTTTAAAAGATTTTATTCATTTGAGAAAGAGAGAGAAAAAGCACAAGCAGGGGGAGTGGCAGGGAGAGGGAGAGGCAGGCTACCAGCGGGCCGAGCAAGGAGCCCCACACAGAGCGCAGTCCCAGGACCCTGGGATCATGACCTGAGCCGAAGGCAGACGCTTAACGAATGAGCCACCCAGGCGCCCCTCTACCATTTTTGTATTAAAGCTTCACACTGGTGCTATCGATACGTTCTCTATCAGAACCATTAATACTCAGCCTCAGGGCTGAGGTTTTATTGTAAAAGGAGCCTATGCCTCTTGAAAGTATTAAGAGAATGAGGTGATGTAGAAATTAGCACCTAGCATTTTAGGTGCTTAGTTAGTGTGTAATAAAAGATAGATATCATTGTTGCTAATTTATATTTCCTGTCTTTAAAGAAACTTGGTGCAATTGCCATCCCCAAATTATTTGAATTAAAAATAGTTTACTTCCTAGTGATTTCTTTTTTTTTTTTTTAGATTTATTTATTTATTTTAGAAAGAGACAAAGAGAGCAAGTGGAGGGGAGGAGTTCAGAGGAAGAAGGAGAGAAGCAGACTCACCCCCCACCCCTGGCAATGAGCTTGGACTTTGGAGACTTTGGACCCGGAAGCAGTCTCAGGACCTTGAGATCATGAGCCGAAATCAAGAGTCAGTCGCATAACCAACCGAGCCACCCAGGTGCCCCAACTTCCTAGTCATTTAACAGTTAAATTGTTGGGGTGCCTGGGTGGCTCAGTTGGTTAAGCATCTGCCTCTGGCTCAGATCATGATCCCAGGGTCCTGGGATCGAGCCCCACATCGGGCTCCCTGCTGAACGGGGAGTCTCCTTTCTCTGCCCCTTACGTTGCTTGGGTTCTCTCACTCACTCTCTCTCAAACAAATAAAATCTTAAAGAAAAAGCTAAATTGATATTTTAAATGGGATGTTTTTGATAGTAAAACTAATCTGAAATATGAAAATTGATCAGTGTATTTTCATAGATTAAATTTTTTAAAAGTTTTATTTACTTATCGCAGAGAGAGAGAGAATGTGCAAGCATGCGTGGGGGCAGGGGCAGAGAGAGAAGCCGGCTCCCTGCCAAGCTAGGAGCTGGATGTGAGCCTCGATCCCAGGACCCCAGAATCATGAGCTGAGCCCAAGGCAGACGCTTAATCGACTGAGCCACCCAGTCTCCTCTTGATTAAATTTTTAAAAAATGAAACTTAGACATGTCTCTTAGTTGGGGAGAATGGCTTGTGGTTATATAAAACAATAAAAATGTACTCTTTTGTGTGTGTGGAAACAGACTCGCTTTAACTTATTGATTTAAATTCTTCCCTCTTGTGAATGTGGGTTCTGTGACTGCTTATTGGTTTTTAGCTCCCAGATGCCATTTAATGAAAGAGTTAATGTAGGCTTTTTGGTTTTTCTCATCAGCTTGGTCAAAAGCAGAGTTTTGCTCAAGGGTTGGGGGGGAGGTGGTTGGGGAAGGCATACTGTCATTTATACCATGATCGAGGACAGGCCCTGGATTGGCCAAGACTTTCCGAATAATAGTAGCAGCAGGCATTACTTAGTGAGAGCTTGCTCTGCTGCTGTTACCCCATGTTATGGATGAGGAAACCGGAGCACACAGGTTGTGTCTCATTCAAGGTCCCGTGCCTGGTGGGTGGTAGTGCTGGGTTTGAACCCTGCGGTGGTCCGGTTTCAGAGTGTGCTCTTTACTGCCTCCCGAACCCGCCATTTTGAGTTGCACAGAGCAGGCGACCTTGAGTCCAAGGACATTTCTGTGTTTTTTGGCCAGCTTGGTGATGTCTTGGGTGACTTTGCACACTTGAGACTTCCAAGGCTTTTGGTTTCTCAGTGGCCATGGTGCAGCTGTGCAGTTCCTGGGGGGGTCCTGCCCCTCACCCAGCAGAGGCGCACTTCCCTCAGGGAGGGGATGGGTCTTCTCAGAAGTGCCAAGAGAGTTAGCATTACCTACTTTTTTTGGTAAAGATTTTATTTATTTGTTTTTTTTTTTTTTTAAAGATTTTATTTATTTATTTGACAGAGGAGAGAGATCACAAGCAGGCAGAGAGGCAGGCGGGGGAGGGGGGGAGCAGGCTCCCCGCTGAGCAGAGAGCCCGATGTGGGGCTCGATCCCAGGACCCCGAGATCATGACTTGAGCGGAAGGCAGAGGCTTAATCCACTGAGCCACCCAGGCTCCCCAAGATTTTATTTATTTGAAAGAGAGAGTGAGCATGAGCGTGGAGTCGGGGGAGGTGGGCAGAGGGAGAAGCAGATTCCCTGCTGAGCGGGGAGCCTGGGATCAGGACCTGAGCTGAAGGCAGCTTAATTGACTGAGCCACCGAGGGGCCCCTAGTATTTCAGTTCTAAGAAGACATCTCAGGAAGCTTTCACCTCAGATCCTTTTCTTAAGCTTCTCCCGTGCCTGATGGATTTTCTGACATTGCATTGCCGTTATTTTAGAACTTTTTTTTTTTTTTTTTTTT
>CM053620.1:15274221-15302159 GCA_028646535.1 Procyon lotor
GGAGCAGTTGGAGCTGAGGCTACTTGAAATGTGGGTAGTATGAACTGAGACGTGCGTAAGAATTAGATACACCCTCGATTTTGAAGCTGGAACTGGAAAAGAATGTAGAATATTTCAATTTTTTATATTAATCACATCGAAATAATACTTTGGATATAACTGGATAAATATACTCGGAAAATTCTGTTTCTTTTAACTTTTTAAAAATCTGGCTCCTGGGACGCCTGGGTGGCTCAGTTGGTTGAGCGACTGCTTCAGCTCAGGTCGTGATCCTGAAGTCCCAGGATCGAGTCCCGCATCAGGCTCCCTGCTCAGCAGGGGGTCTGCTTCTCCCTCTGACCTTGCCCTTCTCATGCTCATTCTCTCTCATTCTTTCTCTCTCTCTCAAATAAATAAATAAAATCTTTTAAAAAAAATCTGGCTACTAAAAAATATAAAATCACTTTTGTGGTTCTCATGTTTCTGTTGGCTGTCACTGGGTTAAAGGGGGGTGAGGAGGGATGGTTTTGAGGTGGGTGAGATGAGAACAGCCCGCGTGATAGGAGATGTTGAGTAATTCAGGTGAGATGGAGACCCAGCTGGTCTTCTGGCAGTGGGAGTGGAAAGGGTGTGACAAATGCGATTTATAGGTGGCAGTTAGGTTTTATTATACTCCTTGTGTTTATTTTACATTATATTCAACTCACTCTCAGTCAGAAAACTACTGACGCTAACATTGACTGTGCCTTTACCATTAGGCCAGATTGGCGTGTGATACGTGTGCTCTCTCCCGCGATGCCCACAGCTGTCCTGGGAGGCAGATGCTTTCCAGAGGGGGAATCAGGCTCATTGGTGTCACTAACTCGCTCACGGTTCCCACCGCTCTGAGGTGGGGAGCCCGGCAGCCAGCCCTGCAGAGATCATGGCCAGAACCCCTGCCGTGTGTTCCTACAAGCACTGGGCAGGTTTTGAGCCTTGCTCCAACATCCTGCGTCTTTCTCGTCCTGCAAGGACTTAGTCCATTCCGGTTTCCCCTCTTCTTCTAGCCCTGCTCCCGGGAGGTCTGCCAGCCTCAAGAGCCCTTCCGGCTCCTGAATGTTCCACAGTGAAGGGGCCACAGCTGTCAGAGTCCGGAGAGGTGCTGGTTTCATTATCAAGGGGAGCCTCTCAGTCCTTCTCTTTAAGCTCCTCGGGTTGCCACTGAAATGTAAGGATTTCTAGATCAGAGCCAGTGAAAGTCGTGAGGAAGCTGGCGACTCTTGGCTGGTGGGAGAGGGGTGGAGAGGTGAAAATGGAGGCTCTATTATCCTCCCGTTCCCTTGAGCCGGCACCTCGAGTACGTGGGGTTAAATCAACTGTTCACCTCTGGAACCTGTTTTTCCCTTCGTGGAACAGCTACTGCACAAAATTGGCGTCTGTTTGGATTTTAGCTTGTTTGTGGGTCTTAAAAGATAATTTTTTTTTAAAGATTTTATTTATTTATTTGACAGGGAGATCACAAGGAGGCAGAGAGGCAGGCAGAGAGAGAGAGGTGGAAGCAGGCTCCCCGCTGAGCAGAGAGCCCGATGCGGGGCTCTATCCCAGGACCCTGAGATCATGACCTGAGCCGAAGGCAGAGGCTTTAACCCACTGAGCCACCCAGGCGCCCCTTAAAAGATAATTTTTGAAGGATAAAATCAGAACTCTTGTACAAATACAAAAAATTTTATTAATTAATGAGGGGACCAGTAAGATTAAACCTGTAAGATTACAACCTGTTGGAAGGAAAATTCAAGGCATTTGCACAGAAGAGTAGATGTGTGCATCACACACACACACACACACACACACACACACACACCCCCAACCCACCCACCCACCCACCCATGAAATGAATTTCAAATAGATGCAACTTTGGCTTTAAGGGGGAATCACTGGTCTCTCCACCAGACAGTTAATTTGCCTGTCTACAGACAAGAATCGTTTGCACTGCGTATCAGTTTTGTACAACTTAACAGAGTTGCAAAATATCTCAAAGGCCATAAAAGGCGCAACTCCCATAGGCTCAGATAACTTGGAAAGTTATGTTCTAACAAAGCCCGTTCTCGCATTGAAGATACTCGGTAACCCTTTTTGGTCCGTTTCAAAATCTTTGACGGTTTATTCTGAGAGCCTCCTCTTAGCGAGCCAGGCCCACCCAGACTGGGCTCTGTCTCTAACCGGCACAAAGGCACTGTATGCGGCGGCGTGTGTCTTCGGTACTTAATTGGGAAACAGACTGGCGACATGGCTTAGCCGTGATATTAAGCTAGATAGGAAAGTGTATTTTTAAATAAGACCAAATGAAGCAAAAAACGTAAACTTGAAATTTGATTTTCCAGATAGAGTATCTTAAACAGATTTAGTTTGAATTAATAAGTGCGTGCGAGTGCCGGGCCTCCCCGGTACCTTGTGCGGTCCTCCGTGAGGTGTGCGGATGGTGATGTAGTTAATACTGCATGACAGTTGCAATTAAGAGCTTTCAGTCCTGCCCAGAGCATCTGTCAAACAGTAGATGTTGTGTTGTGGGTTGTAGGGGTTGGTGTGGTTAACTGACTGGGACTTCACTTCCCCTCTAGGGGGTCCCGTTGGGGTGTGTGCACCGAGCCGAGCCGCCGTGTGACCGGCTGGGTTGGCTGCTCCCGAGGCTGAGCCCATCCCTGTGGGGTTGGTCAGCTCTCAGTTCTTTGGGGTTTGCTGCAGGACAGGTAGAGCCCTGGGAGGGCCAAGCAGCAGAGCCTCACGAATCTTGGGGTTTATCTTGAGCAGAGTGTATAGGACTAAGCGTTTCTTTCTTGCTGCCCAGTCAAGGGCCTCTCGTGGCTCCTGGGCCACAGAGGGCCCATGTCCTCCCTTCGTAGACTGGACTGTGGACAAATCCTGTCTGAAAGAGGACTGGGTTCTGCCCAGATTCATGTTGGCCCCATTCTAAACTGACGCCACCAAGTGCTTCATCCTCTGCTGCCGGGGGCTGCTCGGGGACAGATAATCTGTCCCTTGGACTTGTATCTGCCAGGGGCTTATGAGTGCTAACTTGGCCTGAGAACGTGTGGGCAAAAACTTGGTGGGGCCCAGGGGCCGTGACCCCCACTGTGGAGGGCGCCATCTGGCCCTGAGTCTGTGTCACATGGCCAAGGACCCGCGAGAATCCCAGGGGCAGGTCTGGTCAAAGACCCGAGAGGAAGTTGAAAACCATGGTGAAGGAAGGTAGTTTTCCTAATAAAAGTGAACGCTCTGCTTGGTTGCTTCCAAGTAAGAGAAAACCAGCTGAAGAAAATACTGTTTTAAAGTAAGTAGACCTCAAAAAAAAAAAAACAAAAAAAAGTAAAGTAAGTAGACCTCAAGGAAGAGTCGGTGAAAACCCTTGCCGCCTCGCTCGCTTGCAGAGGGAAACCCCATCTTCGGCTGTAAGGAATGCCGTGGTTAGAGGCCCTATGGAACAAACCCCATTTCGCTGTGAAATGGCCGCAGCTGAGTGTGGGACAACATTCCAGCTCTGCAGGGTGACCCCTAGGTGTTTTCTGCAAATGATTGCATAACCCAAAGAGCAGCTCTTAAAGGTCAGAAGAAGCATGAAGGAACGCTTGGGAAAGTTGCAGTCATGTTGTTTCCTGATAGAGCTATAGCTATACTTGCTAGAAATACATTCGGAGGGGTTATTTATTTTATTGTATTTGCTCTTAAAGTACACTCTGTACCCACCATGGGGCTCGAACTCATGACCGTGAGATCAAGAGTCGCATGCTCCAGCGACTGAGCCAGCCAGGCGCCCCAAGTCTGATAGGCTGTGGAAAATGTTCATCCCGGGTCTGTCTGCTCTCCCTGCGACTAGCTTGCTGACCGCAGTTGAATTGCAGACAGCGTCTGATTGGCCTGATTCCCACTGACTTTGTTTGGGTGGTGCTTTCCCAGCTAGGCCAAATCTGAGATGCCCGGCCAGCCGGACGACTGGCTGCCCTGGGGCCAGGTGTCCACCCCTCTCGTGCCCTCGGGGTCCTGAGCGTGACACCCCTGTGCAAGGAGCCGCCTGGGCTCACTTCTCTGGAAGGGGAGAGGGTTGGAATAGTTGGCTCTCTGAGGTATCGGTGAGCACAGACAGATCTTTTCCTATGAAACTACTGCTTCTCTCCATCACACACCCTCCTTCAACTCTTCCTTCAGACCTCTTCCAGATTGCCTGGTCTCCCCCTGGGTCCGCTCCTCGGCCTCGGTCCCATGTCGGGATCCATTGTGCCTGCTCACCATCACTCACGGGCCTCCCTCCAGCTGAACACCATTATCAGTGGCCTGATTTCTTCCCCCTTCTTTATTTAGAAACACCAGAGAAGGTAGCACTTCTCTTGAGAAGCCTTCTTTTTTTTTTAAGATTTATTTATTTGGCAAAGAGAGAGACAGCCAGAGAGGGAACACAAGCAGGGGGAGTGGGAGAGGGAGAAGCAGGCTTCCTGCTGAGCAGGGAGCCTGATACGGGGCTCGATCCCAGAACCCTGGGATTATGACCTGAGCCGAAGGCAGATGACCAATGACTGAGCCACCCTGGTGCCCTTTGAGAAGCCTTCTATATTTCTGTTCTTTATTCTCCAGCCACCCATCTGATGAAGTGTCTTTTGGGATCTGGTACTATATGAGGGTTACAAAGCTCCTTTATGTCAAAAAGCACACAGTCTTAAGTCATATGTAAATAGATCTATAATATAAATACCACATTTTTAACTTGAATTCTGTTTTCCAAAGTGGAAAAAACTTATTTTCTGATTTTAAAGGTATTTTGTATCTGTTTAAAAAAAAAGATCTGGTGCACCTGGGTGGCTCAGTCAGTTAAGCGTCTGCCTTTGGCTCAGGTCATGATCTGGGGGTCCTGGGATTGAGCCCCACGTTGGGCTCTCTGCTCAGCGGGGAGTTTGCTTCTCCTCTGCCCTCTGCCCCTCTCCCCTGCTTGTGCTTTCTCTCTCAAATAAATGAAATCTCTTTTTTTTTTTTTAAGATTATTTATTTATTTTTTTGAGAGAGACAGTGAAGCAGAGCATGAGAGGGGAGAAGGTCAGAGGGAGAAGCAGACTCCCCAAGGAGCTGGGAGCCCGATGTGGGACTCGATCCCAGGACTCTGGGATCGTGACCTGAGCCGAAGGCAGTTGCTTAACCAACTGAACCACCCAGGCGCCCTAAATGAAATCTCTTAAAAATAAATAAAATTTAAGAAGATCAGACCAATACAGAAAAATAAACAAGAAAAGTAAAAATCACCAGTACACTATTCTCAGTCAACTATAAAGAATTTCCATGAGCAGGTATATATTTGTAGAAATGGGGTATTATACATACACTACTATAACTTGCTTTTGAATATATGTATAATTCCAAAAAATACTCCATCTGAATATTAACACTCTGAACATTGAACACTGTGTCTCAAAAGACAACTAGCATCTGAGCGTATGTTTTCTTATGCTTTAGACTATCTCTGGTCGGCCCTGTCCAGTAGATTCTGGCTTGCTTTTTGGTTGCTGTTTTGGATATTGATCTGTTTCTTTCTTTTTTTAATGGATTTTTAAAAATGTTTTGTTTATTTATTTGAATGGGGCTGCAGAGGGAGAAGGAGAAGCAGACTCCACACTGAGCAGGGAGCCCGATGCAGGGCTTGATCCCAGGACCCCTAGATCATGACCTGAGCCGAAGGCAGACACATAACTGACTGAGCCACCCAGGAGCCCCTTAATTAAAAAAAAAAAAAGATTTTTATTTATTTATTTGAGAGAGACTGTGGGCAGGGGACGGAGGGCAGAGAGAGAGGGAGAAGCGGACCCCCTTGCTGAGTAGGGAGCCCGACGTGGGACTTGATCCCAGGGCCCTGGGACCATGACTCCAGCCAAAGGCAGATGCTTAACCAACTGAGCCACCCAGGCACCCCCCTAATCTGTTTATTTCTTGAGATTATTTTTGTTTTGTGTAATGACCAAATGGCAAAATTGAAGGCTTTCACTCTGTATTTGAATCTGGAGAAACAGCATTTAGAGGCTAATTTAGAATTGTCATATTACGGTTTTGAATTAAACCAGCAAGAGAATATTTAATTAGGGAGCACACGCCATTTTCTTAGCGCATAAGAAACCTGACAGAAGTTTGAGCTCTGGAGGTTTGGGCATATGCCAAGGATTTTGGTGGTCTCCACGTGTTCTGTTTTTTCAGTTAAAATACAGTGAAATGGGCTCTTTTGGTGTACAGTTCTACGATTTTTTTTTTTTTTTTAACGCATACACACATTCACATAACCACTACTGCAATTAGGACACAGCGGTCTCACCAACCCACAGAAGTTTCATGCTTCTTGTAGTCACAGCCGGCCCCCCGACAGCCATTCTTCTGTTCCGCGTCCCTGCGGTTTCGCTTTCCCCAAATGCCACAGAAGTGGAATCCCAGAGTATGTCACCTTTTGCGACTGTCACTCGGTGTAATGCACTCGAGATTAGTTCATGTTGTGCTTATTTCTTTAAAAAGATTTTATTTGTTTGAGAAAGAGAACACAAGCAGGGGGGGCTTCGGGCAGAGAGAGAAGCAGGCTCCCCGCTGAGCAAGGAGCCCTGTGCAGGACTCGATCCCAGGACCCTGGGATCATGACCTGAGCCCAAGGCAGAGGCTTAACCGACTGAGCCACCCAGGCGCCCCTCGTCTTGTGTTTTATTCGTAGTTCATTCCTTGAGCAGTTTTCCATTGTAGGTATGATACCACAGTTTCTTTATTCACTTATGTGTTGAAGGACATTTGGGTTGTTGCCAGTTTTTAGTGATTATGAGTGGAGCCGCTGTAAACATTCACAGACATGGGGTGCCTGGGTGGCTCAGTCGTTGGGCGTCTGCCTTCGGCTCAGGTCATGATCCCAGAGTCCTGGGATCGAACCCCGCATCAGGCTCTCTGCTCTGCAGGAAGCCTGCTTCTCCCGCTACCATCCCCTCGGCTTGTGTTCCCTCTCTCGCTGTGTTTCCCTCTGTCAAATAAATAAAATCTTAAAAAAAAAAAAAAAAACATTCACAGACAGTTTCCGTGTGCACATAGGTTTTTATTTCCCTGGGGTTGACGCCTGTGAGTGGAACTGCTGATTGTATGTTACGTGTGTATGTTTAACTGTATAAGAAACAACCACAGTCATCCCGAGTAACTGTATCATTTTGCTTTCTATGGGTGATGAGGAGTGTTCCAGTTACTTTCTACCTTGGCCAGCACTTGGTATTACCCACCGCCTCCTTTTTTTTTTAAACCCGCGTAGTAGGTGTGTAGTGACCTCGTGTAGTGGTTCTAATTTACATTTACATTTCCCTAAATGGCTAATGATGTTCAACATCTTGTGTTTTTTTTTGTTGTCTGTATATTCTCTTTGGTGAAGGTCTTCCACTCGCTTTTAACTGGACAATTTCTTTTAAGATTTTATTCATTCATTCAATTTCTTTTAAGATTTTTATTTATTCATTTGACAGAGAGAGAGAGAGCACAAGGAGGGGGAGCGGGAGAGGGAGAAGCAGGCTTCCTGCCAAGCAGGAAGCCAGATACAGGGCTCCATCCTGGGATCCTGGATCCTGGGATTGTGACCTGAGCTGAAGGCCGACGCTTAACCCACTGAGCCGCCCGGGTGCCCCGACAATTTATTTTCTGTTGAATTTTGAGAATTCTTTATGTACTTTGGATAGAAGACTTTTGTCAGATACATGACTTGTAAATATTTTAGCTCATTCTGTTTTCTTTTCATTCTTTTAACAGTGCCTTTTGTAGAATGAGTTTTTAGTTTTGATGAGACTTGGTTTGTCAGTTTTTTTCTGAGGGATTATGCTTCAGGTGTAATATCTAAGAATTAACCTTAGGTCATGAAGATTTTTTTCCCGTGTTTTCTTCTAAAAAATATAATTCATATTTTACATTTAGATCTATAATCCCTTTTCAGTTAGTTTTTATGCAATGTGAAAAATGTAGGTTGATGTTCATCTATGTGCCTATTGATATAAAGCTGTTCTAATACTATTTGTTGAAAGGGCTCTTCTTTCTCCTTGAATTGTCTTTCTACCTTTCTCAAAAATCAATGACTTTATTTGTATGTGTCCGTTTCTGGGCTCTCAGTTCAGTTCCATTGATCTGTGTGTGTGTCCTTTCATCAGTATTATTCTGTCCTGATTGCTGTAGCTTTGTAGTAATTTTTTTTTTTTAAGATTTTATTTATTTGAGGGGCACCTGGGTGGCTCAGTCATTAAGCGGTTGCCTTCAGCTCAAGTCATGATCCCAGGGTCCTGGGATCAAGCCCCGCATCGGGCTCCCTGCTTGGCCAAAAGCCTGCTTCTCCGTCTCCCATTCCTTCTGCTTGTGTTCCTCTTGCTGTGTCTCTCTCTGTCAAATAAATAAATAAATCTTAAAAAAAATTTTTATTTATTTGAGAGAGAGCAAGCAAGAGCACTAGAGAGAGTGAGCACGGGTTGGGGGAGGGGCTAAGGGAGAGGGAGAAGCAGATTTCCTGCTGAGCAGGGAGCCAGATGTGATGCTGGGGCTTCATCCCAGGACCCCAGGATCACGACCTGAGTGGAAGGCAGATGCTTAACCAACTAAGCCACCCAGGCACCCCTATAATAATTCTTAATATCAGGTAGTGCGGAACCTTCATTCTTTTTCAAAATCATTTTGACTAGTTTAGTTCCATATAAATTTTATCAACAACTTGTTTCTATCTCTTAAAAAATCTTGCTGGGATTGTGTTAAACCTACAGATGAATTTGTAGAGAATTGACATTGTCACTATTTCGAACCTTCCAGTTCACGAAGTGCAGTCCATCTGCCCACTGATTTAGGTCATCTTTGATTTCTTTCTTCCTCGGTTTGTAGTTTTCAGTATGTGGATCCTGTACACATTCTGTTAGACTCATATGTAAGTGCTTCATTCTTTTTAGCTCTTGTAACTGATACAGATTTTTGTTGCCATTGTTTTAATTTTGGTTTCTGGTAACAAACTGCTCGGATACAGAAATATGATTGATTTCCGTGTGCTGACCTTGGATCTTGCAACTGTGCCGGCGCACTCACTTGTAGGAGCGTCTTGAGAGATTCCCGTGGGATTGTCTGCACAGACAATCGTGCCATCTGCGAAGGGGGACAGTTGTTCTTTCTTTCCAGTCTGTATGCCTTCTATTTATTTTTCTTGCGCCGGCTAGCACTTCCAGTACAATGTTGAGTATCAGTGGAGAGAGTAGAGATTGTTGCTTCGGTCCCCTTAGGGAGAAAGCATTCATTTTCACCACTAAGTATGTTCACTGTCAATTTTGGGTAGATGCTCTTTTTTTGGGTTGAGGAAGCTCCCTTCTCTTCCTGCTTTGCTGGCAGCATTTATCATGAATGAATGAATTCTGTGAAATGTTTTTTCTGCAACCATTGACATAATCATGTGTTTTTTGTTATTTAAGCTGTTAATATGATGGATTACATCTGTTGATTTTTGAAAATTGAACCAGTCTTTTATTCTTGGATTAATTCACAACTGGTTGTGATGTACTATTCTTTTTACAAATTGCTGGATTTGATTTCCTAGTATGTTGCTAAGGATTTTTGTCTCTATGTTCATGAGGAATAGAGGTCTAGTTGTCTTTTGTCTTTCCTTGAACTTTTTTTTTTTTTAACTTTTTTAAGATTTTATTTACTTATTTGTCAGAGAGAGAGAGAGAGAGCACAAACAGGCTGAGAGGCAGGCAGAGGCAGAGGGAGAAGCAGACTCCCTGCCAAGCAAGGAGCCTGATGCGGGACTCGATGCCAGGCCCCTGGGATCATGACCTGAGCTGAAGGCAGTTGCTTAACCAACTGAGCCACCCAGGCGTCCCTCCTTGAACCGTCTTTGGTTGTTATCAGTGTCATGCTGGCCTTGTAAAATGAGTTGGGAAGTATTCCTTTCCCTTTTCTCTGCTGGGAGAGATATTTGTAGAATTCGTATTCTGTTTTTGACATTTGGTAGAATTTGTCAGTGAAACCATCTGGACCTGGAGTTTTATTTTTTAGAAGATTTTTAAACTACTAATCCAATTTATTTGATAGGTATTAGACTATTTAAGTTCTCTTTTAAGACTTCCTGGGTGAGCTTTGGTAGTTTGTGTCTTCCCTGCAATTGGTCCCTGTCAGCATTGAATTTATGTGTATTGATTTGTTTGTAGTATTTCTGTATTATTCATTTAATGTTTGTGGGGGTTAACAGGTATATCTTCCTTTTTATTCGTAGTAGTTGGTAGATTTTTTCCTCATTCCCTCCCCGCTCCCCCCCGCACAAACCATCTGGCTAATGAACTAAACCAGTTTTTTTGTTTCAGTGGTATTTCCATATTTTTCCATTTTGTTGATTTTTAACTCTTTACTATTTCCTTTCTCCTACCCACCTTAGGATTATTTGGCTCAAAGAAAAGTTTCTTAAGGGGTGAGTCTTATTTAGATTGTTGATTTGAGATCTCTGTTCTTTTCTAAGATAAGCACCTCAAGTTTTTGATAAAATGTACTTTCATTTTCATCCACTTCAAAATATTTTCTGATTTCTCCTGAGACTTCCTCTTTGACACATCAGTTATTCAAGAGTATGTTGTTTAATTACCAAGTGTTTGGAGATTTTTCCAATTCTTGTTGCATTATCAATTTCTAGTTTAGTTCTGTTGTGGTCAGAGAACATCTTTTATGTGATTTTGTTTTTTTAAATTGTGATAGAATATACATACCATAAAAGTTACTGTTAAAACCATTTTTAAAAGTCAGTTCAGTAGTGTTAAGTATAGTCACATTATTGTACAAGCAATCTCTAAAACTTACTCATCTTGCAAAACTGAAACTCTACGCCCATTGAGCATCTGCCCATTTCCCTCTCCCCTAGCTTCTGACAAGCACCGTTCTACTTTCTGTTGGAATCATACAGAATTTATGTTTTTGTGGCTGGCTTATTTCACTTGGCATAATGCCCTCAGTGTTCATCCATATTGTAGATATCTCAGAATTGCCCTCCTTTTTATGGCTGGATAATACTCCATTGTATTCATATACCACATTTTATTTATCCATTCATCTGTCAGTGCACCTTAGGTTGCTTCTACCTTTTGGCTATTGTGAATAATGCTGCTAGGAACGTGGGTACACAGATACTTTTTCCAGACCCTGCTTTTAATTCTTTTGGATATATACACAGCATTGGAATTGTCGGGTCTCGCGGTAATTCTATTTAAAAATTTCCGAGGAACCACCATACTTTTTTCCATAGTGGCTACACTGTTCTGTGTTCTCATCAGTAGTGTGCAAAAGTTCTGTTTCTCCACATCCTCACCAACGCTCATTACTTTCTTCTTTTTATTCTTCTCCTCTTCCTCCTCCTCCTCCTCCTTTTTAAGATTTATGTATTTACTTGAGAGAGAGAGAGCGAGAGTCCTTAAGCAAACTCCCTGCTGAGCATGGAGCCCAAAGTGGGGCTCAATCCTGGGACCTGAGATAATGAACTGAGCTGAAATCAAGAGTCAGCTGCTTAATGGACTGAGCCATCCAGGTGCCCCAAGACTTGTTATTTTCTGTGTTTGTTTTGTTTGACAGTAGCCATCCTGATGGGTAGGAGGTGATACCTCATTGAGGTTTTGATTTGCATTTCCTTAATGATTAGTGATGTTGAACATCTTTTCATGTGCTTGGTGGCCATTTGTATATCTTTGGAGAAATATGTCTGTTTAAGTCCTTTGCCCATTTTTTAATCTGGTTGTTTGTTATTGTTGAGTTTTGGGGGTTCTCTGGATATTAACCCCTTATCAGAGATACAATTTGCAAATATTTTCTCCCATTCTCTTGTCTTTTTACTCTGTAAATTGTGTCCTCTGATGTACAGAAGTTTAAACTTTTGATGTAGTTCAATTTTTTTTTTACTTTTGTAAAAAGTAAAAAAGTACTGTTTTTACTTTTGTTTTCTGTGCTTTTGTTGTTACATCCCAGAAATCATTGCTAAATCCAATGTCATCAAATTTTTCTCCTGTGCTTTCTTCTGAGAGTTTTATTGTTTTATGTCTTATGTTTCAATCTTTGATCAATCACTTCTTCTATATTCTTGCTGATTTTTTTTGTCTGCTAGTTGTGTCAGTTATGGAGAGAGGAATGCTGAAGTCTTCAACTGTATTTGTTATTTCTTTTCTCATTTGGATCAGTTTTTGCTTCATGTATTTTGAGGCTGTATTATTGTATACATATTTAGGATTATTATACCTTTTTAGTGAATTGAAGCTTGTATTTTTCATATAATTTCCCTTTTTATCCCCGGTGATTTTCTATGCTCAGGGTGTCCTTTGGTATTAATATATCATTCCAGCTTTCTCTTATTGGTGTTTGTATGGTGTATGTTTTTCCCTCTAACCTACTTATATCATTATATTTGAAGTGAGTTTCTTAAAAACAGCATATAGTTGGATCCTATTTTTAAATCCATTCTGACGGTGTCCTTTTTTTTTTTTTTTTTTTAAAGATTTTTATTTATTTATTTGTCAGAGAGAGATTGAGAGTGTGAGCACAAGTAGGGAGCAGCAGGCAGAGGGAGAAGCAGGCTCCCCGCCCAGCAAGGAACCCTACATGGGACTCGCTCTCAGGACCCTGGGATCATGACCTGAGCTGAAGGCAGATGCTCAACTGACTGAGCCACCCAGGCGCCCCACAATGTCCATCTTTAATTGGTGTGTGTTTAGACTACTTACATTTAGTGTTATTATTAATATGTTTTGATTTAGGCCTGCCAATTTTAAATTTATTTTCTCTGTGTTCCCTTTGTGCTTGGTTCCTTTGTTTTCCCTTTCCTCTCTTCTTTTGGATTATTTGGATATTTGCTAGTATCCCATTGTAATTGGTCTGCTGGGTTTTGACCATATATGTCTTTCAGTAATTTTGTAAAATGTTTGCCTTAAGAATTACTTTATAGCGGGGCGCCTGGGTGGCTCAGTAGTTAAGTCTGCCTTCAGCCCAGGTCAGATCCCGGGGGCCTGGGATCGAGGCCCGCATTGGGCTCTCTGCTCTGCAGGAAGCCTGCTTCTCCCGCTACCATTCCCTCTGCTTGTGTTCCCTCTCTCACTGTGTCTCTCTCTGTCAAATAAATAAAATCTTTTAAAAAAAAAAAGAATTACTTTATAGCATTTTACAGTCTAATTATAATTACTATTTTACTACTTCAGGTAAAGTACAGAAACCTCACCCTCACATAGGTTCATGAACCTCTTTACTCGCTCCCCTTATTTTAGCTGTCATATACACTGAAATCCCCTCAAACAATGTTAGAAATTTGGCTCTCAACCACCATACATATTTTAAAGAACTTAAGAGGAGAAAATTGTCCATTGTATTTACCCAGGTTTTTACTGTTTGTGTTGCTCTGCTCTCATTCCTGACATTCCAGGTTTTCCTCTGGGATCCGTTCTGTATGACGATTTGAAATTTTAGCATTTCATTTAGAGCAGGTCTGCTGGCTATGAATTCCCTTATTTCTTTTTTCTTTCTTTCTTTTTTTTTTTTAAAGATTTTATTTATTTATTTGACAGAAAGAGATCACAAGCAGGCAGAGAGGCAGGCAGAGAGAGAGGGGAAGCAGGCTCCCCGCTGAGCGGAGAGCCTGATGCGGAACTCAATCTCAGGACCCTGAGATCATAACCTGAGCTGAAGGCAGAGGCTTAACCCACTGAGCCACCCAGGCGCCCCTTAATTCTTTTTTCTAAGAATGTCTTTTTTTAAAAAAAGATTTTATTTATTTATTTGGCAGAGAGATAGCAAGAGAGGGAACACAAGCAGAGTGAGTGGGAGAGGGAGAAGCAGGCTTCCCGCTGAGCAGGGAGCCCAATGCAGGGCTTGATCCCAGGACCCTAGGATTTTGACCTGAGCTGAAGGCAGACGCTTAATGACCGAGCTCCCCAGGTGCCCCTAAGAATGTCTTTATTTCACCTTTAAACCTGAAGGATAGTTTTGCTGGATATAGAATTCGGGTTGTTAGTTTGTTTCTCAGTACTTTAAAAATGCTATTCCTTTTCTTTCTGGCCTCCATGGTTTCTGATGATAGATCTGCATCAGTCAAATCATTGTTTCAATTTCAATTCAAATCATTGATGTAGAATGCATCTTTTTTCTCTGGCTGATTTTAGGACTTTTTTTCATAGTTTTCATCAGTTTGATTATGATGCATCCAGGCCCAGATTTCTTTAATTTTTTGTTTAGGATTTGCTAAGCTTCTTGAGTTTTTAAATTTATGTCTTTTGCCAAATATGGGAAGTTGTCTGGCATTATTTCTCCAAATGCTTGTTTCTATTTCATGTTTTTTTCTCCTCCCCTTTTGGGATGCCAGTGACAGAAATAAGTAGGCCTTTTGGTATTGTCCCATCGGTCCCTGAGGTTCTCTGCATTTTTTTCTCTTTATTGTTCAGATTTGGTGATTTCTATTGATTTATCTTGAGGTTCTTTTACTTGGTCAGCTCCATTCTGCTTTTTAGCCCATCTATTGAATTTTTTTTATTTTGGATATTGTTTCATAGTTTTAAAATTTTCACTTGCTTCTTTTTTTAAAGATTTATTTATTTATTAGCATGCACACGCAAGCCTGAGTGTGGGGAGGAACAGAGGGTCAAGAGAATCTTCAAGCAGACTCCCGGCTGACCATGGAGCCTGACACCAGGCTGGATCTCAAGACCCATGAGATCACAACCTGAACTGAAGCCAAGAGTTGGATGCTTAACCAACTGAGCCACCCGGCACACCTTGGTTCTTTATATCTCAGTTTCTTTGCCGAGACTTTCTGTCTCTTTGTTTCCAGTGTACTCTAACATCGTTTTCCCTTGGATTATTTTTACTACAGCTGCTTTGTAACCTGATAATTCCAGCACTGTGTCATTTCAGCACTGGCATCTCTTGATTCTCTTTTTCCATGTGATTTGAGATTTTCCTGGTTCTTTGTATGCCGAGTAATTCTGGATTCTATCATGGACATTTGATTATTATGTTTTGAGACTCTGGTCTTGTTTAAATCCCATGAAGAATGTCGATCTTTGTTTTGTTTGCTTTCGAAGGCAATCGGCCTGCTTGGATGCAGATGGCAAGCCAGCCTTCTGTGTGGTTGAGGATTCGATGTCACTTCTGTTTCCGAGCCTCCGTGGTGCTATATGGCTCACCCCCTTGTGTGTGCTACCCGGGGGTCAGTCCGAGACCTGCGTGGTGACCTGTCCCATAGCTCAGTTCTCGAAGTCTTCACTGTGCTGTTTAGGGTCAGGTCTACACGTGTCCAGTTTGGAGTGAGCCCCCAAGTTTATGAGTGACTGATGGATCGCTTTCCCTTTCTGCTAGTTCTGGTTGCCTGGAGCCCCCCTGCTCACCCCCCCCCCTTTTCAGGCCTGTGTCCAGAAGCGGGCACGTTAGTTGCTCTTGTCCTCTTTTCCTAGCTGTGCCCACGCCCAGTGGCAAGCAGTGGGAGGCCTGGGACAGGAAAAGGAGTTGGGCCTCCCTCCTGGAATTCTGCTTCCTCAGATCACATGGGAAGAGTCCCCTTCCTCAGGATGTAAGGTGTCCGCCGGCTCCTGCTGCAGCGGCTGCTTCCTCGGCTTCACGATCACCTGGGGTCTGGAATAGGAGAGTGAAGGAAAAAAATTTTTTAAAGGAAAATTAAAAACAGGATTTCCCTCCAATATTTATAGTGTCAAGAATCTCCTCGACCACTTCTCTAGCCAGAGCTGGAGGGATTGGCCTGGAGCTCTCTCGGTCCAGGCCTGCTTCCCTTTTCTGAGTTAGAGGTTGCCTGGAGTCCGAGTTGGGCAATACCAAGAGGGAAGATAGGAAACTGGCTGCTGGTTCATTGAACTCTGAATTCTGGTCTGCTTCCCTCATCTGCCTACCGCTGTTCAGTTTTCAGTGTCCTGAAGGAGCTGCTCCGTGCACTTACAGTGAGACAGACAGGGTGCACTGTACTTAATCCATCAACTGGAACTGGAATCCCCAAATTGTGATCTTTGGAAGCTTTTTAACTTGTTTTTCTTTTTTCTTTTCTTTGTTTCTTTTTTTAGGATTTATTTATTTATTTTAGAGAGGGAGAGAGCATGTGAGTGGGGAGGGGGGGTGAGGAGCAGAGTTAGAGAGTATCTCAAACTGACTCCACACGACTCAGTCTCATGACCTTGAGACTGTGACCTGAGCCAAGACCAAAAGTCAGTCACTTAATTGTCTGAGCCCCCCAGGTGCCCTATTTTTATTTTCTATAGCAAATAGGCTATTGGCTTGCAGGCTGCAGGGACCTTGGCCTGCTGAGAGTAGAGAGAAATCTTAATGCTGTGGTTTTTTTTTTTTTTTTTTACTTATTTTTGTTTTAGAAGTAAGGAAATATTTAAAATACTGCTCTGGATCTTCCTGGCATGTTCAGGGAATCATAAAAATATACTTTTTTCTTTGTTTTTTAAAGTAAGCTCCAGGGGCACCTAGTGGCTCAATCGGTTAAGCATCTGCCTTCGGCTCAGGTTCCCAGGGATCCTGGGATCGAGCCCCACATCAGGCCACTTGCTCAGCGGGGAGTTAGCTTCTCCCTCTCCTTCTGCCCCTCCCCCCACTCATGCTCTCTCTCTCTCTCTCTCTCTCTCTCTCAAATAAGTAAATAAAATGTTTAAAAAAAAAATAAAGTGAGCTCCACACCCAGCATGGAGCCCAGTGTGGGACTTGAACTCATGAGCCTGAGATCACGACCTGAGCTGAGATCAAGAGTTGAATGCTTAACCGACTGAGTCACCCGGGTGCCCCACAAAAACACACATTAAAATGAGTTTGGTCTTCATATCTTTTCAAACTAACAAACAGACTTCATCTTGTAGGTGTGAAAATGGAATGTCCAAGATGAGAAAAGATTTATGACTACTCAGTTCTACCCCTGCCATCAAAATTTAAGTCTTCTACTTCATCCTTTACTGACATTTAGCTTCACTGTGACTCATGACACATAAAATCACCTAAATTCTGTTTTCACTTGACTGCTATTATCACGTCTGCTCTCTTCCTTACTCCTGTAGCTCAATCTTTGACCCTTGGGTGTGTGCCAGACGGCACTAGCCTGGCCCTCTATCCCATGGGGTAATTTTAAAGTTTATTATCTTACGAATTGACAATCCCGAATCTCTTATCCACAAATATGGCAAGTGATAAGCCAGCCTCGCATGTTTCCTACCAAATAATTTCTAGAAACTTACTGGGCAGGGGCCATCCCAAAAGCCTTTCACCTGAGCCTGTGTTCTAGGCTGACCCGAAACATTAATTGTCACCCTTTGGATAGTGTCCAGTTGCCCTGTGGGTATGGCTTAATGGTCATTTCTTAGGTGCCCGTTCACTGCTCATTGGCCGGTCGGTCATTAACCAGCTGGTTACCGAATGCCCACTACGGAGCACAGAGCAGGGAGCCAGAGAAACGTGATTCCTGAGACATGCACCACCACGCGGTAAACGAGTGAACATAGGAGCAAGGGACGTCGGAGGCATTTCCTCCTGGAGCTCAGTCAGCAGGACAGCCTCGGGGGCTATGGAGAAAATGAGACCAAGGGCAGCCTGCTTGGAAGACATTAAAGGGAAGCCTGGGGGGAGAAAGGCTAATTGTGGAGAGATCGGGAAAGCTTTCTGGAGAAGCTTGTGTTTAGCTTTTTATCTACTTGTTTTGAGATTACTTTTTAAAGAAATCATAAAAGTACCACAAACTTATTTTTAGGAAAAAAAAAATTAGAAAATTCTAGTACCTTAAAAGAAAAAAGCACTTTTCCTGGAATCTTACTAATTAGAGACAAGCACTGTTCACATTGTGCATAATGCTTGTGTCTCTGTATGGACAGTGTGTGGACACAAACCCACACAGACACACACAGACACACACAGACACACACACACACCATGCACAATTCTTTATAATGTGATAGTAGCATGCTTCTCTTTATCAGTAGACTTGACAGCATTTTCTATTCTCTGTTTTTCATTTTTATTTAAAATTTTTTTAAATGGACATACAATGTGTTTTTCGTTATTTTTAATCTGAATAACAATAAACTTCACTTTTTAAAAGTGTACTGATCTGTGAGGTTTTTTGTTTGTTTTACCTGGGTGGCTTAGTCAGCTAAGTGTCTGACTCGTGATCACAGCTCAGGTCTTTTTTTTTTTAATTTTTTAAAAGATTTTATTTATTTATTTGACAGAGAGATCACACGCAGGCAGAGAGGCAGGCAGAGAGAGAGGGGGAAGCAGGCTCCCTGCTGAGCAGAGAACCCGATGCGGGGCTCCATCCCAGGACCCTGAGATCATGACCTGAGCTGAAGGCAGAGGCTTTAACCCACTGAGCCACCCAGGAGCCCCCGATCTGTGAGTTTTGACAAATATATAGTCATATGTCCACCCCTACAATCAAAGTTCAGAATAGTTTCATCAGCCCTCAGAATTATCTTGTTCTGCCGTGTTCTTGTTAATCGTTCCCTCTCCTTCCATCCAACTCTTGGCAACCATATGTCTTGTTTCTCTCCCTTATAGTGTAGCCTTTTCCAGGATGTCACGTAAGTAGACTCATACAGTGTGTCTGACTTTTTTCACTTAGCATGATGCATTTGAAATATTCTTCCATGTTGCTGTGTGTATCAATAGTTGGATCCTTTTTTTTTTTAAATTTTATTTATTTGACAGAGAGAGATCACAAGTAGACAGAGAGGCAGGCAGAGAGAGAGGGGGAAGCAGGCTCCCCGCTGAGCAAAGAGCCCGATACGGGGCTCCATCCCAGGACCCTGAGATCATGACCTGAGCTGAAGGCAGAGGCTTTAACCCACTGAGCCACCCAGGCGCCCCTCCCTTTTTTTTTTTTGCTAGGTAGTATTCCATTTTTGCTTATCCATTCATTGAAGGCCACTTAGATTGTTTCCAGTTTTTGGTGATTATAAATAGAGCTGTAGTAAACCTTACGTATAGGTATTAGTGGGATCGTAATTTTCCTTTCTCTAGGGCAGACACGTAGAAGTGGGGTTACCGGGCCGTATAACATTAAGTGTATGTTTGGCTTTTTAAGAAACTGCCAGACCATTTGCAGGGTGGCTTTCTGCCATTTTGCATTCTCACCGGTAGGGTATGAGAGTCCTAATGGCTTTGCATTTTTGTCATCTCTGCAAATTGTCTGTTATTTTCTAAATTGTAGCCATTCTGGTGAGTCTGAAGTGGTATGTCATTGTGATCTTAATCTGCATTTCCCTAGTGACTAATGATGTTAAGGGTCTCTTCTGTATCTATTTGCCATCTGTATGTATCTTCTCTCATGAGGTGTCTTCTACCCATTTTTTTTTTTTAAGATTTTATTTATTTGAGTGCGAGTGAGAGAGAGAAAGAGAGCATGAGCTGAGGAAAGGGGCGAGGGAGAGGGAGAAGCAGACTCCCTGATGAGGAGGGGACCCCACACCCCCCACATGCAAGACTCCATCCCAGGACTCCAGGATCATAGCCTGAGCCAAAGGCAGATGCCCAACCGACTGAGCCCAACCAAGGTGCCCCTCTTCTACCCACTTTTTAATTGGATTGTTTTCTTACTGTAACAGTTGGGGAGTTCTTTGCATATTCTGGATATAAGTCCTTCAGCATTTTTTTTTTAAAGATTTTATTTATTTGGGAGCGAGAGGGAGAAAAATCACGAGCATGGGATGGGGGGGTTAGAGGGAGAAGCAGACTCCCCACTTAGCAGGGAGCCTGATACGGAACTTGAGCCCAGGACCCCAGGATCATGACCTGACCCAAAGACAGACACTTAACCAACAGAGCCTCCCAGATGCCCTTGACATTCTTTTTAAATTAAGGTTTTTAGGGGCGCCTGGGTGGCTCAGTGGGTTAAAGCCTCTGCCTTCGGCCCAGGTCATGGTCCCAGTGTCCTGGGATCGAGCCCCACATCGGGCTCTCTGCTCAGCGGGGAGTCTGCTTCCCCCTCTCTCTGCCTGCCTCTCTGCCTACTTGTGTTCTCTCTCTCTCTGTCAAATAAAAAAAAAAATCTTCAAATTAAGGTTTTTATTGGGGAAACTTACATTTACTAATTGTATTAATCAGCATTCTCTAGAGGAACAGAACTAGTAGGATATAAAAGGAGATTTGTTGTGAGAAATTGGCTCACGTGGTTGTGGAGGCTGAGGAGTCCCATGATCTGCTGTCTGCAAGCCGGAGACCCCGGAAAGCGGTGTTGTACTTCAGAGTCCTCTCAGCCTAGACCCGGTGACGGAAACTCCAACCCAAGGGCAGGAGAAGACAGGACGCAGGCAGTGGGGCAGGAAGAAAGGGATGAATTCTTCCCTTCTCTCCCTTTTGTTCTGTTCAGGCCCTCAGTGGACCGGATGGTTCTCCACCACGCTGGGGAGGGCAACCTACTTCACTGAGTTTATTACTTAAGGCTCAAATGCTTATCTCACCCGGACACACCTAGGAACAGTGTTTAATCGGGGCACCCCCCCCTGCCCCCGGCCCACTCAAGCCAACACATAAAATTAACCTTCATCCCAGCACAGTGAATTGTATCATGAATCCCCATATCCCCGTCACCCCTCTTCAACAGTTACCAACAATTTATGTTCTTCTTTTACTAACACCCCCCCCCCACCTTTTTCTGGCTGTCCTGTGTTAAAACTTGTCTCCGACGCCATAGCATTTCAACTGTAAATACTCTGCGAGCATCTCGGATGGTTGAAGACCGTGTTCCCTAAATGACACCTCCACAGTGTTCTCACATCTCAACAGTTAACAGTTCCTGAATATCTAAGATCCAGAATGTGTTTCTTCTTTCTCCAGAGATCTCAGAAGGGCCTTTTTGGTTTCTTTGAGTTAGGATCTAAGCAAGATCCACACACGGCCTCTGCTCAGTATGGTTCTTAGTCTCAGTGTGCAGGAGCCCTCTTCTCCTCTTATGCTGTGGGTCTGTTGACCAGAAGGGGTAACTTGTTGCGTGGCGTTCCCCACTTCTTGAATTTGGCTGACGGTCTCGTCAGTGTAAAGTTAACATGCTTCTCTGACTCTTCCCAGTCCCGTGAACGGGTTCACTCTGGAGGCTAGGTTTTGGGGGACGGCAAGAGAGCTCTGTGGGTGCTGCTGTGCCGTCCTGTTGCACGACGGCAGAGGCAAGCGTGTCTGATGGCCTCACTTTCAGTGCGACTGGGATTGATTGCTGAGTATGAGTGTTCTGAGCCTGATCCATCTACTTAAAAGTCCTCATCGGCCTTTTACTTAATAGCTTGACAGCCCATGACGATCATAACCTGGATCAGCGGTTCTGAACGGAGGTGGGAGATTTTGCCCCTCGGGGAACATCTGATAATATCTGGAGACGTTTTTGGTTGCCACCGCAGGGGTTGGGTTGAGTGCCGGCACCTTCATCAGCTTTCCTTTTTTCTTTTCTTTAATAAAGAGTTTATTTATTTTTATTTTAATATTTTATTATTTTTAAATAAAGATTTTATTTATTTATTTAATAGAGAAAAAACAGAGAGGGAACACAAGCTAGAGAGAGGGAACACAAGCCAGGGGAGTAGGAGAGGGAGAAGCCCGCTTGATCCCGGGATCAAGATCTGAGCTGAAAGCAGCTGCTTAACGAACTGAGCCACCCAGGCGCCCCCCTTTATCTGCTTTCCTAGTAACAAACTGGTGCTTTAGCAACCCCCAAAGGTGAACAGTGGGGTTTTCCCCTTGAAATGTCCGTTAAAAACCCCTGGCTTTTATGTATTTAACATATTTCATTATTTTGTGGTCTTTTACAAAGACTTGGAATTTGAAATAATTTCAGACTTACACAAAAGTTGCAAGAGTAGTACAGAGTAATCCGTACCGTCTCCTAGATTCTCCAAATGTTAACTTTTTACCCCATTTGCTGTATCATTTCTCTTTGTGTGTGTATAAACACATATGTATGTGTATATTTATGTAGTATTTTAAGTCTTTTGAGTCTTTTAAGTCTTTGGTAGTGCAGATTTGATGCCTATTTATCCTTAAATACTTCATTGTCCTTAAAGACAAGACCCTATTGTTACAAAACCACAGTACAATGATCGAAGTCAGGAAATTAACACTGATACAATACTAAAGCTAAATTGCAGACCTTCTTCCTATTTTCTGGTTGTCTCAAAACTGTTATACACAGGGCGCCTGGGTGGCTCAGTCCATTAGGCGCCTGCCGTCAGCTCAGGTCATGATCCTAGGGTCCCGAGATCGAGCCCCATGTCAGGCTCTCTGCTCAGCTAGAAGCCTGCTTCTCCCTCTCCCACTCCCCCTGCTTGTGTTCCCTCTCTGTCTCTCTCTCTGTCAAATAAATAAATAAAACCTTTAAAAAAACTCAACAAAACCAACCCTGTTATACATACTACAAGAATATCCTGGATCACATGTTGCATTCAGTGTCATTTCTCTTTAATCTCCTCGAGTCTGGAGTAGTTCCTCAGTCTTTGTGTTTTGTGACATTGATATTTGGGAGGAATACCGGCCAGTTATTTTGTGGCACGTACCTCAATTTGGGTTTGTGTGACGTTTTCTCATGTTTAGACTCTGGTTACTTTGTGGTATCGTCAGGAATGCCGCAGAAATAATGCCTTCTTTTCAGTGCCTCCTGTCAGAGGCAGATGACGTAGATATTTGTTCCCTCACTGGTGTTCTTAACTTGGTTAAAGTGATATCTGCCAGGCTTCTCCACTCTCAGGTTACTCTTTTTTCCCCCCTATATAATTAGTAAGTATTTTTGTGGGGAGATGCTTTCAGAGTATGTAGATTTCCCATAACTCCTCAAACTTTCACTCATTGGTCTTAATATCCATTGATTCTTGCTTGAATCATTTGTTATGATGGTTGACAAGTGTCCTTTGTATGGATCCATCTTTCCTTCTGTATTATTAGCTGGATTGTGTTTGTTTTTTTTTTCTTTATTGTCAAAGAGCACAAGTAGGCCGAGCAGTGGGCAGAGGGAGAGGGAGAAGCAGGCTTCCAGCTGAGCAGGGAGCGTGATGCAGGGCTCGATCCCAGGACCCTGAGTTCATGGCCTGAGCTGAAAGCAGCTGGTTAACTGAGCCACTCAGGCAACCCTTATTAGCTGGATTTTCAATTGTAAGGAAGAGTTTTCTCCTCTTCCCTGTTTATTTATGTCAGTATGTGTTCATGGGTTCATGTTTTATTCAAACACTTTAATATTTAACGATTATTATCTATTTTGATGCTCAGATTGTCCCAGATTTGGCCATTGGGAACCCCTCTGAACCATCTCCAATGCCCTTTTTTTTTTTTTTAAAGATTTTATTTACGTATTTGACAGAGAGAGATCACAAGTAGGCAGAGAGGCAGGCAGAGAGAGGGGGAAGCAAGCTCCCTGCTGAGCAGAGAGCCCGATGCGGGGCTCGATCCCAGGATCCTGAGATCATGCCCTGAGCCGAAGGCAGAGGCTTTAACCCACTGAGCCACCCAGGCGCCCCTCCAATGCCCTTTAGACATGTTCCCTTCATTCTCCGACACAAGAATTCCAGGCTCCTCCTAGATCCTTCTACCTCAGCCCTGGAATTCTCCAGGGAGCCTTGGTTCCTTTCACTGGAAATGATAGTATTTAGAAACCAAGGTCTGAATGTTACTCAGGTGTATACAATGTACTCAAATGTATACATTTATATGTAATAAGTGTTTATGTATATATTTATATATATATATTATATAAATAACATCTCTTTGTATTGTCTTGTTGGCCATTGGGAGCCCCTTCAGGTTGACTCCTGCCTCCTTCTGACAAAACCTCAGTGGTCTTTGACAGTGTACTTGCTTTCCCATAGGCTTACTCTGTGTATGTCCTGCCTCAGACCTGAAATCAGTCATTTCTCCTAGAAGTTCTTATTCCTGTTAGTATAAAATAATCCTTAGAGACCTCAGTCCGCGCAGTTGGATGCTTGATGCTTATTATTATTGACCTTGTATTTCTAGGCCTTCTCAGTGGACATCAATTTTTTTTTTTAGAAAGATTTTATTTATTTGAGAGGGAGCACAAGAGCAAGCGTGTGTGTGTGTGTGTGTGTGTGAGAGAGAGAGAGAGAGAGAGAGCGCGAGAGAGCGAGCACAAGTAGGAGGGAGGGGTTGAGGGAGAAGCAGACTCCCCGCTGAGCAGGGAGCCCTATGTGGGGACTTGATCCCAGGACCCCAGGATCATGACCTGAGCCCAAGGCAGATGCTTAACTGAGGGGGCCACCTTGGCGCCCACAGCTATTATTATTATTATTTTTTAAGAAAATAGCTCCTATTAGTATCTTCTATTCAAATGTACAATTTAAGGGTTTTACTTATTACTGTGTTTTTTATACTTTCATCTCTTTTATGCTTAAATTTTTTGATTACTAAGAACGAAAAGTAGACTTACTCGATCCAGCGGTCCCGCTTCTAGGTGTACCCTGGAGGGAACGGAAAGCAGAGACCCCGGCATAGATTCGTACACCCACGCTCCCCGCCGCGGCGTTCCCGGTGGCCAGGCCGCCGGAGCGACCCGCGTGCGCGCGGACAAACAAAACGCGGCGTGCGCCTAGCAGAATGTTACTCAGCCTTCGAAAGGGGGGAATTCCGATACTTACTTACAGCGTGTGCTCCTTCCCCACCACACTCCGCTGGTGGAGACAGTACTTGGACTGTCCCTTGGACCTCTCACACTGCAATGACAGCGGCTGCTGGTCACTCGACAACCCACTCTGCCGAGCACGGTGCTAAGGACTTATATCTGATTTTCGCAGCGCCCCTGCAAGATAAACATTGTCCGCATCCATTTTTTTTTTTTTTAAGATTTTATCTATTTATTAGTCAGAGAGCGCGCACAAGCAGGCAGAGAGGCAGGCAGAGGCAGAGGGGAAGCAGCCTCCCCGCTGAGCAAGGAGCCCGATGTGGGACTCGATCCCAGGACCCCGGGATCATGACCTGAGCCGAAGGCAGCTGCTCAACCAACCGAGCCAACCAGGCGTCCCGTGTCCGCGTCCTTTCTAAAGATGGATGCATAGAGGTCCGGAGACCCAAAGGGCGTGAAACCGCTGAAATCGGAACACAGGGCCGTGAGGCGCAAGAGTCCCGGCCCTTGAACTGCTCTCTGCCCAGTGGCTGTGCTCATGGCCAGTGATGCCATTAACAGAGTCAGGGAAGGGTACTTTTGTGCCCCATTTGTGGGTGCGGGGGGGGGGGGGGACAATGAGGTGGTGATGCCCAGCATGGGGGGCAGTGGTGTTGCAGCCTGGATTAGGGAGGCGTTCAGATGAGAGAAGTATGTGTGGGAGTCAGAGATGGGGCAGGGACATCTGTTGGGTGCACATGTGTGGTGAGAAAGCAGCAGGGCCACAGCCCTGGGGAGCGCCCACCATTTGCGGGGAGGCGGGATGGGAACAGAGCAGCGGAGGCCAAGAGTGGCTGGAGGGGTGATCTGCAGTGACGGGGCCTGGGAAGGCTTCAGGGACCCGTTTCGACCCAGTCTGCTGGAGACTTGGTGATCATGGGTGGGTTAACATCTTTTTTTTTTTTTTTTTTATTTGAGAGCACGAGCCAGCTGAGGAGCAGAGGGAGAAGCACACTCCCCGGTGAGCAGGGTGCCCGATTTGGGACTTGTTGCAGGGATTCTGATAATGACCTGAACGGAAGGCAGACGCTTCACCGACTCAGCCACCCGGCGGCCCAGTTGCTTAACATCTTGCCCTCATTTTTTAAATTTCATCATTAGGATGGGAGATTAAAAACCCATCCGTGTTCCTGGGTGGCTCAGTTGGCTATGCGTCTGACTCTCGATTTGGGTGCAAGTCAAAGGTTGTGAAATTGAGCCCTGGGTTAGGCTCTGCTGGGTGTACACCCTACATAAGCGGTTCTCTCTCCCTCTTGCCCCCACAAACAAACAAACAAATAGACGTATTCCTCTTAGAATTACATAATGGTGATGGTTGTGTGGCTTTGAATATACTAAAACCCACTGAGTTGTTTATTTTGTTTTTTGAGTTGTACATCTTAAATGGGTGGATTTTATGGCATGTGTGTTGGATCTCGATTAAAAACAAGCAGACCAACCACACGTTCTTCACAGGGTGGAATGGAGATTAAATAAAGCGACAATGATCATGGCAGTGTCCACCACATCGTGTGGCCCACGGTAGAAGTGCTCAGCAGACGTTGAATTTCTTAGGAGGGCCAGTGTCCTTACTGTCTCTGGAGGAAGGTCCTTGAATCTGCAAGTCTCTGAATGTGTGTGCCCGGGCCTGAGGGCCACGGGTCTGGCCCGTTAGGTAGGTTCCTCTCCTCTTGGACCCTCCCTCCGTTGGCTGATGCAGAGGTCCTGGGCTGGTTGGGCTCAGGGTCTCAGGGCTGTGCTGGGTTTTCCAGGCCCGCTGCCTCCTGGCCTCTTAGGATATGCAGTTCACTGTTGTGGCCTAAATTAATCTTTAGCAAAAAGCTCATTTTGGACAGCTGGCTTCTTGTTCAATGAGAAAAACAGTGCCCTTGCCACTTAAGGTTGTTTGTGGGGGATGCTACGATGGGGAGCTGCCCCAGAGTTCAAGTAAGGGGAGGAAGGGAAGGGGGTAGGTTTTGCCTTTGAATCTGGTAGGGGTGTGATGCTACTTCCTGGGACTTGAGCTTCATCTGTGAAGCAAGGACTTGAGAAGGGCAGCGGGGAGAGGAGCGTCAGCTGCAAAGGTAACTGTCTTCACATGTGCACAGTTTGAAGGCAGCTCGTTTCCTGTGTCTTCTACATGTGCATTGTTTTTTGCTCCATTACTAATTTAAACGGTCTGAAAATGTAGCTTTTGGGGCAGGGTGGCATTTGCATGAAAATGTTGTGGGCATTTGTTTTGGCAAGAAAGATGCTGACCGTCCTGTGGTTTTCTGAAGTCATGTGCAGTTCTGTCATCAAACCACATAATAAGGTTTTCGAAACTTTTTTTTAAAAAACAAGAATATGTTTTGCGTTTCATTGGGAGCACTGTTTGTGTGCTCTGCGTCGCTGGATGTCCAAAAATAAGCCAGTTTTAATCTGTCTGGGACTGCGGTGTGCTGTGGCCAACCATTGTGTACAAGTGACCCATGGGGTGTGTGTGTGTGTGTGTGTGAGAGAGAGAGATTAAGCTCACTTCCGCTGTAAGTATAATTATTTATGTTAAAGGTGAGAGTCTAGCCAAAAAGAGAGGTTGAAATGTAATCCCTTGAGCTCAGCTCTAACTTATGTATAGCTTTAGGATTTCAAAATGGCAAAATAATTGACACAGCAGAACCCAGCCTGGCAAATGTGCCAGGAGCACTGGTCAAGTGGGCCTGGTAACTTGGGCCAAGCCCCGAGCAGACCAGGCCGACAGCTTCCCGGAGCGGCCGCACCCTGATGCCTTCTGTCCTTCATCGGAAATGAAAATGAAGCCTTTGGGGTTGGGAGCGGCTGGGAACGTGGGCGCCTGGGGGGTACCTGGCAGAGCCTGGGGTGCTGGTCACCTCCCCGTCTCCTTTTTTCTTCTGGCTGCTTTCTGCCCTGAGTCCTTGGCAGCCTTCCCTTTCTGTGCCCTCTCCCCCTTTCTTCTTAACGATAAGCCCCTTATTTGCCTCTGCCCCTGGGCTCCTTTGCCTAACGAATTCTTCTGCCTGCCGGGGCTCCCTGCCAGCCCGGGTGGCTGTAGCGCCCGAGGGCGTCCCGGCCCTTCCAGAGCAGGCAGTTCTCTCATTCCCCGCCTCTCTCCAATCCAGAGCTCCAGTCCGTTGGCACTGCGGTTAGCTGCCTTGTTTGAGAACAACAACAACAACAAAATTAAATAAAATTTAGCTCTTTGGTCTGCCGTCTCAGGGGAGAGGAAGGAAAATTTTTAAATCTGCTTTCCTCACGGGATGGTCTCCCTTGAGAGGAGCAACTCATGGATCACTTTTCTTAGGGGGAAAAATGTTTTTTATGACTTCTGAATTTTTTTTTTTTT
>CM053620.1:15318687-15341045 GCA_028646535.1 Procyon lotor
CTTGTGATCTCTCTCTCTCTCTGTCAAATAAATAAATAAAATCTTAAAAAAAAAAAACCCAAAACAACACAAAACCAGCTGTTCTCCCAAGTGTCCCTCGGTAGATCGATCCATCATCAGCAAATCATTAAAACTCTACTGCTGCTCACCCAGGAGCTGCCCACGTGGGGTTGCTCAGGGGAGAGGCGTCTGGGCAGCAGGCGAGGGCTTGGGGGCCACGATTGGGAACGTCAGGCATTGTGGCTCAACCCTCATTTACTGTCTGGTATTTTGGCTACGTTGTACTTTCTTACCTGAGACTGGCGGCTGTGAAAAAGAGCCACTTCCGTGACGTGTGTGCGTGCGCATGCGTGTGTGTTTTCATAGATCCAGAATAGTTCAAGAGAAACCTTAGGCCGTCTTCGGGTCAGGCAGGACTTTCTGGGCGTCACGTTTAACTACACACTTGGCCGTCGTCGGACCGCCACCTAACAGTGGGTGTGGGCGTTGTGAGTACAGCTTGGGGCCAACAGGAGCTGCTCGGGGCAGGTCCTGGCCCGGTACCCCGTCGACGCCCGAAGTGTCCGAGGACTAACCGTGCCCGTGTTTTGTAGATATTTGGCTTCTTGGCAACTGCGGTGTATGCGGTGAACACGTTCCTGGCGGTGCAGAAGTGGAGAGTCAGTGCCCACCAGCAGAGCGCCAGTGACTACATCCGCGCCCGCACGGAGTCCAGAGACGTGGACGGCCGCCCCGAGATCCAGCGCCTGGACACATGAGCCCGCCCGCGGGGGCCCTCCTCCCCATCGTCCTCGTGCCCACCCTCCCGACCAAGTTTTCTTTCCCTCGTCACGTCAGATTTTCCTGTGATTAAGCTGAATTTTGTCCTCTCGGGTTAAAGTTCGTTCCGGGAAAGGGTCTTCGGAGTGGCCCTGTTGGGTCTGTGAGGCAGGGCGCCCCAGTGGCAGCTGCTGAGACGGGGGGCGGTCAGGAGAGGCCCGGAGCTTCCCCAGCACTTGGCGGCCGAGGGAGCCACCGGCCTCGCTGGCTGCCACGGCTCCTCTTGGTCCTCACTGTCCCCGAGCACAGGCTTCACATCTGGCTCTGAGCCACCCTGTCCTAGGTATTTCTGACAAGTCAAGACTTTGGATTAACGGGAGCTGGTAGGAGGGGTAAAAAAAAAAAAAAATCAAGGAATGAATGTGCGGGGTTGAAGAGTCAGCAACAGTCGCTGGGCAGGCCCCTCGAGGGCCGCAGGGCAGCATGTAGTCCTCGGCCTGGACCCCTCCCCTGCTCCTGTCTCTATCCCTGGGCCTCCGAGGCAGCCGGCCCAGGCCCAGGACGCCGAGGGCGACGCCGAGGGTTTGGCCACGGGTGTGCGCTAGAGCGGTTTAGCCGTTCTGGGCTCTACGGGGATGGGAGAGCTGCTGACCTCTTGGCACAGCTTGGCGGGCCTGCTGCCGTGCGGGAAGGCTGCCCTTCGTTTCCTACCCTGCTGAGAACTCACGCGACTGCCCCTCCGGTGCGTCGCCTCCCCAAATCCCAGGTTCTCCCCCAGGAATCTGGGACCATCTTGTTTTCCAGTTTCCTACCCACTCTTACTACTTGGAGACTGAATTGCAGACTTCCTGCAGTTTTACCTTCTCAGGTAAAAGTCTCACAAAGAAGTACAATCCATTCCACCAGCCAGAATGCTTGCCCATTGGCTGGCTTCATGGACCACGGGTGGGGACACATCTCTATTTTAGGGACGTGTGCTAATTTTTGAATGCCTGAGGACAGTTGCAAAGCGATTCTGAGTAGGTTTGTCTAGGATTTGAAAATACTTGAATTTCCACCATGACACATGCTTTCACTGATGTTTCGGGAGGCACAGATTGTAGCTTTCGTGCCTCAGAGTCCTAACTATGAACACTGATCTCGGAAGTTGTTGGGAAGAATTCCATTTACGTCGGGTTTCAAACGGATTCTTGAGAAAGCGAACGTTACACGTTTGTGAACGTGTTCCTTGAGCCCCTCTGATGCGGTAGTGTTTTTTTGTTTTGTTTTGTTTTTTTGTCCTTTGTATTTTTCCTGTTGGGAGACTAAATTGTATCTTTCATGGAAAAGTTGTTTTACCTTGTTGGGTTTCCCCTGTCTGAACTGTTAATGTTTACAGACCTCCTTCTCACTCTACTTACTCCACGTTCAGCCCTCCCCCGGGAGGAGACCCATCCTGCTGGGGGGACAAGTGTGCAGCCCGGGGAGAGGCCCCGGGACCTCGAGGAGTGGTGAGCAATGGCAGTGGTAGCCAGGCACCGTGTAAGGGGGGAGTGGGCGGGAGTAGGTCGGGTGGTGGGGGGCACAGCGTAGGTGAGGACACGTCCAGCCTGGCCTGTGCCTCTGATTTCCCAGTGCAGGTCCCACTGGCTGTCCATCCAGCCAGTGATTCCACGTCTGAAGGGTAGGGGTGAGGGATTGGCCCCGTGGACCAGCTGTCCAGTACGATCCAAATTCTGCTGTGGCTCCTTTCCGGGGCAGTGGCCCCGGTCACACGTGTGAGCTCCTTGTCCGCGTCCCATGCAGATCCCCCCCACCCCGCACTCCCACGCAGGTCCAATGGAGCCCCCTGCCCCTGTGGTTTTGAGCCAGCACCAATCAGGCGTCGCAGACTTTGACCTTAGTAGATGTAAGTGACTTGGGAGATTACGACATCTGGATTTTATCTGTTCATTTTGTGTATTTATTCTGCATTTGTTGAGTGTGTCTGCATCGTCAAAAATGGACTTCTCTCCCTCGGAGAGTTCCGGTTAGAAACAGGGTCACGAAGATTCAGCCCTGCACTCAGCGGGGCCCACTGGGGGAGACCACCCTGAGCTTTATCAGCAATCTGCTGGGAATCATGTTACTTGGCCTCACTAAAAAGCCGCTTTTGAAGTGAGATCGAAAGAAAGAATACCACTCAGGCAGGACCGCCGCCCAAGTTTTCCCAAGTCACTGCAATAAAACCGGTTTATCATCTGGTGAAAAGGGGCCTATTGGTCTCCTGAGGATGTGTTGAAAGCTGCAAGAAATGGTTCTGAAGTCTATCAAGACTGTAAATGCTTACAGGTGATCAAAAGCGATGGCACCTTGTGCCACACAGGGGCTTAGAGTAGATTTGCATTGTAGTGTTAGAATCTTTGGAGTTATTTATGTCCCTGTAACTATTTAATGTCTTCTGTGACATGAGGCTCTTCCATGGTTTTTGTAAATATATTTCTTTATATTTAATTAGCTCCCAGCACACCCAGCAGTGGCCAGGCCTGCTCTCTAGCCCGGGTGACATGGTGACACGGGCCGTGGCGCTCGGCCGTGTGGCGGGGAGCACTCTTGGAGGGAATTCAGCTGTGTGGGACGAGTGTGACGATGCCTGCATTTTCCCCGTGTGGCCTCTGTGTACAAACAAGACAATCTAGATTTAGGGGCGCTTGACAGGCCATTTTTTTTTTTTCCTTCTCCAAATTGAAGGAAGCCTTCGAGCACAAGCCTATTTGTGCATTTAATAGTTCCAGTGTGGACCACATCGATTAGGTTTGGGGCATTTTAAGGCTGAGGCAATCTTTGCGTTTCCCAGCTTTCTGGTAGGATGATGCTGGCTTTCATAGTGGGTGCCAAACTCGATGGGAACTGCAGTTGCTGCGTGACTTGGACTTTGTTCCTGGAGACTGTATGGCTGAAACCCGCAAGCGTCTGGGGGAACCTCTGGGGGTTTTGGATGGATGCGAACACTGCGTCTTCAGGGAAAGTTGATCTTGGCACTGATTCGGTTGATGTGGTATTTTCCCCTCCGATTCTCCTGTATCTTTTCTCACTGCTGAAGGCACGGAGGGAGAGGTCTTCCCCTTGCAAACAAGGGATTACAGTCACGGAAGCTTAAAGAACCTCATTGGCCTCATAGAAAGCCAGGGAAGGCAGTCACGGTTGATGTAAAGTATTTTTAGATTTTTACTCTGTGCAGTAACGCTTGCCCAAGAGGGATGACCTTTGCCTACTAGAAGGCAGGGATGGCGTCACCTGTCCAGTCCCAATGCCTGGCCTTACTCAGCAAGCAGAGCTGAAATGCCCGTATGGGCAGAACCTGGGGCACCGATGCCAGTGGGGACCCGGCCCTCAGGGCATCATGACAGTCCCCTGGCAGGGACGCTCTTGCCCGCGGGTAGACGTGAAGTTTAAGTCCGATGTGTTGGATGCTTCTGGTGAGAGAAGCTTTTGACTCCGTTGAAAACATGTCTACTCTTTTAAAATTTGCAGTTTCATCTGCCTTTCTTTGATGTTTTCTTAGTGATTCAGACCTCAGTTAAGCCGCAGGCAGTCTTTCGGGGACAGGAAGCACCAACTCCCTCTGTCTGCACACGTCTGCACCAGCTCTGTCTTGCCTGCAGCCAGGAAGCCCGGAGTAAGGCCCCCGTGTGTCACGTCCTATGTGTGGTCCAGCTCACCTTCTCTCGTAGATGCTCGTGTGCTCTTTGGGAAGAAATTCCTCGCCCCTCCTTGTGCTTAAGATTAAGGGGGGGACCAGGTTCTGGTCTCTGGCTGTGCAAGGTCCTCCCTCCCAGACAAATAGCGCGTGGAGGCAGCGTGTGGCCAGTCCCGTGATTCTGGGAGGCAGTGATGGTTTAAGTGGTCCCCATTGCGCCTCTGTGTTCAAAACCAACCATGAAGTCGTCTTGCCTCTGCTTGTCATTTTCTCTGTCTCTTGTTTATAGGAAAATAATTAAACAGGCAGCAAAAGGCAAACCAACCAACCAACCAACCAACCAACAAAAAGCACTTTCTGGGCTGAAGGCTTCTGCCACCTAACTCTCTCCAGCCAAATAAGTTGCTTCTTGCCCCAGGGACCGCCATGAGCTTGTGAGGTCCCAGACGCTTTTTTTTAGTTCCTAGTGAACTTTATGGAACCCAGGGATTCTGTCTTCGAGTGTTTCTTACCTTGTCAGCACCCACTGTGAGGACCGGCTGGGCGGCAGGCTGGAGAGGTGGGAGCAGGGGCCGGTCTGGGCGGTGAGAGGAGCGGGGGGCTCGGCGCACCCAGACCGTGTACCGGGGGACCCTTCACCATATGCACATGGTGACTGACCCGGGCCATTTTGAAAAAGTGCACTCGGTGACCTACCTTCCTATCGTCTTGCTTTGGAAAAGATGAGGTCTTGTGTTTAGAACCAGCCTGAGAGCGAAAGCCGGATGTTGGGCCCGGCCTGCCCTGGCGCTCTAGATGGGCTCTGGGTGTCTCGTTGAGTCTGGACAGGGCGCCTCAGATTCCGGTCGGCGTGCCCCGGGGGACGCAGGCCTAATGCTGCCCGTCTTGAGCTTTATACACCTTCCTGGCTCCTTAGAAAATCTTGTGTTTCCTCTCTCCCCAGCAGATATTATTGAGATCGTAAGAACTGGCTGGTTGAGAAGTTCATTTGAAATATTTGACCCTGTACATTGCTTTTATTTAGAAAGCATCTCTGACAGAAAACACCCTCAATATCTGTTAGATCGGGAATTTTCTTCTGAAAATGAATATCCCAGTTGACTTTTCGTTACACCAGTAAGTGGCATTTATACACTCTTAGGCTTGAAACAGAAGAATGGGTCCTGATGTGTTTTCCCTTCTTTGGTCTAGATTATATTTTTATCCCATTTGGATGTCATTTCTCAACCTTGGGGATTTTTCCCTCCCTTTCTAGTTTTTCTTATTCCATCAACAGTACAGAAAAAATTTACCTACAAGCCCACTGAGCTCGAATCAGTGGCAACTTGCCTAGAGTAAAACTTAGATTATGGATCCCCTAATGGTGCATCTTTTTTATAAGGTTAATTTTGTCTACGTTTTTATGCCGGGACATTAATTCAGGTGACTTATTAGACACCCAAGAGTGGCCTGTTTTCTTTGGGCTGCGTTGTACACGAAGGCCAGAGAGCAGAGAGCCTTCATGAAGGGGCTCAAAGCCTGGCCTGTAGTGAGCTCTCAGAACTTTTCTGTTTCTAATGGACCTTGTCTCAGAGGACCTTAGTGAGCTCTGCTGATGGGATTAGGGCGAGGCCTGAAGTTTCTCTTCCAAATTGTGCCTCAGAGGAGAGGAGATGTGACACAGTTGATTCAGGGGCTGGTTTGCACGAGACTTGGTAATAGTCTGAACCTGCCAACTCTGGAAGACAGTGCTAAAACCTGGTCGGATGCACCCTGTTTAACCAGGAAGTGAGGACACTGGGGGGGGGGGGGGCTGGTGCCCAGGCCAGGCAGGGCCAGGTTTAACTGATGGCTGCCTCCCTCCGCAGGCTATTTCGCTTTCCTGCCTTTTCCAGAATAGGTTTTGCAAATTTTGAGACTCTTTTCCCTTCTTTGCAGAAGCGAGGAAGGCAAATCATCAGGGCTTGAAGGGAGAACTGGCTGGTCCAAGAGCTGGGGGACGGCCGGCTCCCTGGGGGGAAGACAAGGGCAGGAGGCCTGGATGGACCCCCCAAACTGGTCCAGACCCACACGGGGGCTGCCTACTTCCAGCGCATTCACTCTGTAACCCAAAATGAGTTTTCCAGTCCTGCCTCATGATGAAAGTGACGTATGTGGATAAAACCAGTACTTTTTAATAACTTGATTTTGATGTGGTTCCCTTGAAGCGAATGTAGGGATCGAAACTATTTGTATATGTTGAAGTTTGTAGGGGTTCAGGAACCCGTGGCAAAAACACTTAACTATTTATTACAGGTATGACTGTATGTGTTTTCCCCCCCCCAAAGTAGGTAATTCTGGCTTTGTATATTTTAAGACAAATAATAATCGCTTCACCTTCGGTGCCTTCTGTGTGTCAGTCACATAAACACTTGTCAATCATGGAATTGAAAAAAAAAAAAAGATGTACATTTAGTTAAACCAGATGACACTATTTTTGTAGCATGATTTTAGATTGTGTCCTTTTAATATTGCTTTTAGCAATGATGATTTTGAGGTTTGGCCATTATCCCTTTAAACTTCGTTACGTATTTAAAAAAACAAAAAAAACCCCCCACCTTGGCTATTCCTGTCTCCTCTCTGCTGTTTTCTCTCCCCAGCGACTTGTTTCTGCTTATTTCAACAGTCTGAGAGTAAGAGTATATTTCTGTGAAATAATTGTTAATCAGTATAACTGCATCTGGCATTTTTAAACCACTTGGTCAGTTAGAGAGAGCCACTGCTCACCTCACGCAGAAAGGGGAAAGTGGTTCCATAAAAAAGGATAGATCCCCGCGGTGCTCTGACTTCCCCCTCTTCGGGTCCAAAATGGCGAAGAGCCCCGTTGTTGTGGGCTGGTGAGGCTGAGGGGGCCTCCTCGGGCCCGGGGTCTTCCAGGACCGGCCCTGGCCAGCGCTCATGCTCTGCTGCCGGCTTCCCTCTGCCCTCGGGAGACGGGCTGCCCGGGCGGCCCCCACCGGCTGGCCTTCTCCTCAGACCTCACATGGGTTTGCGGATGCTCGGGGTGGGCTCCATGGCCCTTGCCGGTTTTTTGCCTGGACAAAATAGATGTCCTGCTGTGAGGAGCTTAATGAAACCGAGACTCAGCTACACCCAACTGCTCCCTTGGCTTTCCCACCCCTGAAGGATGTGGGTTCTGTCCGGTCAAGATGATTCTTGAGTCAACTAGCTGAGCTGTTGCAACATGAAGGAATGGATTTATGGAAACCTAAGATTGTAGCTTCTTTTTTGTCCTTTTGAAGGGTCAGAATATGTCAATTATTTTAACAAAGGAAGTCAAGTGGGATGGCTAATAATTCTAATATGATTATTCATTGGTACTTGGCCCGGTGGCACTTTGGGGGGCAATGTTAATTTAATAACTATTACATTTTGCTTCTTAAAAGTCTGTTTCCTTTGCTAGTTTGGACACAGCCGTGGGGCATTCTGAGGTGATGCCCATTTGGCACATGTTGGTTTATGCTGTTGGTGGGTCTCCTGGCTTCTCAAACCCTGGTGCGTGGGTTTGACTCTATCCATTTGGAGTAGTTTTGGGGTCCCAGATCCTTTGCTTCTGGTGGTTTGTCCCTGACGGCAGGCTAAGCCTCACATTGCCCTCAATTTTGCCCCTTTATTTCTTTCGAAGGACCTATTTTTCATGGTACTTGTCCTGGTTGTTTTCATAGTGTTCAAATCTGTATTTTTGTATGTAGAGGGAAATAATTTTCTCAACACTAATCGCTAATAAATATTGTATTAAATTGTCACGAAGGAGTACTTGTTTAATAAATGGGCACGTCAAAGTGGCATGGTCTCTGTCCTCGCTCTCACTTCCCTCCTATCCTTTCGAAGGCTGTGGACCCAGCTCCCGAAACAGGCCTGGGAGGCGGGGGCTGAACACAGTCCTCGTCCATGAGAGAGGCCACAGTGTGGGTGTGGACAGGCAGCGTGGCTGGCTTAGCCGGGCAGGCAAGGTAGAGCAGAAATTCCCGCCGTGTGCCCCTCTCAGCATCTGCGCACCAACTTGCAGACAGGTTTTCAAACGTGTGCAAAAGCTGGGGCAGAACGCCGGGGCCAAACGCTGACCCGGCGCCCGCCCAGGCTTCCAGCCCGAGATCCCTTGTGCAGCCAGTTTCCAAACCACGAGAGCCCCAGGTTCTGGCTGCCTCGGAGGTGCCGTGGGTCGTTACCCTGACACATAAGTGAGAGGGCCCTGGGCCCCCTCAGAGGGGCTCCGGGGCCCGGGGCCAGCTCCCGAACCTTCTGCCGGTCTCCTGGGCTGGGAACGAGGCCCGTGTGAGGAGTGAGGGAGCACGCGCGTGTGGCAGACGCATCGCATCGGCGGTGTGAGCGGTGGAGCGAGCGCTGAGCCCCGGGGCGGTCGGACTCTCCCACCCACAGGCCCCGTCTGCGCCGAGCAGGACACAGGACCGCACGGCTCTGGGTGGCGCGAGCAGTTTTCAGACACACACACTTCAAGCACGGAGTCAGTCTGGTTTAATCCATTATGGCTTTTTTTCACATGCAAGAGAAGAACAAAGGTTACAGATGCCCGAGACGTGGGTCCAGATCTGGCTCATTCATGAGGCCTCGTGGGTCAGAGGAAATGCCATTTAAGAAGCTACTTTTGTGTAAAAAAAGAAAAAAAAAATTACATAAAGTTACAAAATCCCACTTATCATACACATACCGTGTGTGTCCTCAGGTGAACCCAGGAGGCACAGCTCCCCTCTCGAGAGGTGGTCAGGGGACCTGCTCTGGTGTCGAGAGACTATGATCCCGGGGGCCCGAGAGCCCCTGGCCTGCGGGGGGGCCCCCGGGAAAGAGGGTTTGGCCGGGCCTGCCCAGCGCCCCCAAAACGCTGTCAGTTATTTCATGCTTCAGCACGCGGATCTCTTGGACCTGGTAAGCTGATCTACAGCTGTCAGGTCCCCGGGGAAGACGTGGCTCCTCAGGAGGAGGTGTGAGGACCAACTCGCTCCCAGGTGACAGCAGAGGTCGGTTTTCTCCCTGCTTCAAAAAGGGAGAGGGAACTGGTGCTCCTTGAACAAAAGCATTTGGAAGGATCATTCTCTCGACAAAGTGCCTGGCGTGAGTGGGACACCAAATGCAGACCAAAATTCCTGGGGTCTAGGAGGTTGGCCCCGTGGTGGCTTCGGTCCTATTTTTACTCCCCCCCTCCCTCAGCAGGTGACAGAGGTAACAAGGCTCCATCAGCTCTGTCCCCTTGTGCTTATTTTTGGCAGAGAGTCTATAAGGCTTAAGGTCTCTGGGGCAGAAATGAGGAGGCATGGCGGAATATTCACGATGCCCCCATGTGTGCAGTGGTTAGACGATGCTCGGCCGAGGGGTGCCGTCTGGTAGGCCGGGCTCGGGGGGGGTCACCGCGGGGCCGCGAGGAGGCCAGCTCCATCAGCAGCTCCCACTGCTGCTGGAGAAGTCACCGCCTCCCTCCCAGCGACGCGGTGTCCTAACGACTGTGGGGCCCGTGGGGCTCGGGTCGCCGGGGCGAGGAGGGCCTTCAGTCAGAGTCAGAATCGGAATTCTCTTCTGAAAGCGAAGCAAAGGGGATGGTTGGTGGGAGTTTCCAGGCCAGCAGTGCCTAGAAGCTGTTTCTGGGGAGACTGGCTGGTTTCTGGCTGTTGGCTGGAGCCCCTTATGCACGGACCGCGCTGTTGGTGGTGCCAGCTTGGCAGAACTTTTGTTCATAGTTTCAGTCGCCCTTGTCCCCAGTCCTAGTTTTATATGGTGATCAGACACATTTTATGACATTAAGGGCCTATCTAAAGTATGATTCAAGGGCTCCTGGAGTCTCATACTGAAGAGTACTCTGTAGAGCCTTCTGGAAACCCCGACCCCAGGGAGGAAAAGCACCCAAGTCACTAACCCTCCAGCCTCAGCCCCAGTGCCAGCTGCTTCTTTCAGGGAGGGACACCCCTTCCCCAGCCAACTCTGACTCTCAGAGCCCCGGGCCGTCCTCACACCGTCGCCTGGTCACGGATGAGCTCCGAGAGCCTCCATAAACCCTGCCTCCCTTGGTCCTGTGCCGAGGGCTACACTGGTCTGATTTTGTGGGTCTGCTGTATTCATTCTAACACATAAACTAGGAATCATCTTACAGCAAAAAAATCATCATACGTCTATCTCCAAGTCTCAAAGCCCACAATACGCAAACACGTCTCCACTGCCACTTGCTACTTGTCCACTGGGGTGGTGGTCTGGCAGCCCCCAGGGAAGGCAACTGGTAGGTCACAAAGGCCTAAGGAAAGTGTCTAGGGACAATGAACCTAGGAGTGGCTGAAGTACGGGATGGCAGGAGATGAGCCTCATTCATTCTTGGCAGAAGGATGGTTTCTGCTGGCTCCCAAACCCGAGTGAGCTTGCCCAGGTGCTTCGGATAAGGATCAGAGCCTGGTTCTCTGGCCCCTGAACCGCGGGGCCAGTGCAACTGTCGGGGGATGGGGGTTTCAGAGCAGGTGGCCGCCCCGGCTGCCTCTGGGGCTCATCAGGGCAGGTCTCACCAGCAGGAAGGGTCAGGCCTGCCCTCAGCATGCCTTTCCTGGAAAGGCAGAGGCCCTGGGGAGCCAGCTCGCTTTATGATCTGTGCCCCATGAAGGGACAGGAGAACCAGGCTGGGAACCCACTTCCTGCCCATATGGGGAGAGGGGGAATGCTCCTCCAGCCTCAGTCCTGGGTTGAGAAGCCGGGGTCCCAGGTGAAAAACCCCAGAGTGGCCACCCACCTTCCGCCTTGTCAGCTGTGTTCTCTTCTGCGGAGTCCCCTTGTTTGAGGAATTTGGCCACATCATTAAAGATCAGGTAGAAGTCGATGGCAAACACGATGGTGGCAAAGAAGCCAAACACCTGTGAGATAGGGGACAGGGCGGATGGGACCCATCATCAGGAGCTGGGAATCCCTGATCTGAGAGCCCGGGAGAAGCAGAGAAGCTGCTGCCCTGCTCGATCTGCTTGGATACGTAGCTCAGATTGGCAAACACACACCCCGACCCATACGACAAGTAGGAAAATGAGCTGTTACCTTGGTTGGGCAAACAGCCTTCAAAACTCAGGGCAGATTAAATCTCCACTAAGAGGACTTGGGAATCACTGAGATTCACATGAAAACCCAAGGGGCCCCTGTGGGCACAGACTCTGCCCCAGATGCTGAGCATCTAAGGGGCATCTGGAGCTCCATCGGGGGTGGGGTGAACTTGAGGGGGCATCGCTGGGCAATGCCAGGGTTAGGGTGGCCACTCACCCCAGCTGCTTTGGAAGCCCCGTCCGAGTACTTGGCGACAGCTGTGATGGAGATGGCGAAGTAGATGAGAGCGGCTGTGACACAGCGCAGGAAGTCCTGGGGAGAGGTGGGCGTGGTCACTGCCCTGGGCTCCCGGGGTGGAGCATAGCTTTGGGGTCAGGGGTGGTGTGGAGCAGGGCTGGAAGCCCAAACAGGGGCAGGGGCTCCAAAGGGCACCAGGTGGCAGGGATGAGGCTGGAACCCACTGTTCCCAGGGGACAATGGGCCCTGCAGGCTGGACACACAGCTGGTGCCCGCAGGTCCATCATCCTCGGGGCTCCCGCCCTGTGGGGGCCCCACCTTGCACTCCCTGGTCCTTCTCCCACCCCCATTCCTGCCCCTGCCCAGGCGCCCCTGGAGGCTACCAGCAGCTGGGCTGCCCCGTTCCGGGTCCAGCTGGCCGCCCCCTGCCCAGTGGATAACAGGACGTGGGCCAGGCTGCAGCTTGCCCTGTGGCTGGGCCCACATGCAGATCTCCTCATTTGATGAGAAAGATGTTGGAAACCTGGTCACTTGCTTGCTGCTGGCTCTCCAGTGGGGAGATCTGGCCCTGGGCCTCACTGTGCCACACACTTGAGGCAGATACATTTATGTCTCATGGTTTCTGCTCACTTGTCCCTAAAATGGGGACACAGGGTGCAGCCCATTGGGAAGCATATTGGACCAGAGTTCAATCGCAGCCTTGAGTCCCCTCTCAAACAGCAAAGTTTGAGGTGGGACTCTGAGGCTTCCCAGGTGACCACGCAAGTTGCCAGATGGCTGAGGTCTGGATAAGCCCTGCAAGTCCTCAGTTAACCTGTCCTGCCCTTGTGGAAATGGCTTGAATTCCTGTGGCTGAGGTTCATTCCGGCAGGCCCGGCTGGGAGCACCAGCGCCACCTGGTGGCCAGAGGCCAGGATGCCAGCTAGGGTTCCTTGCCTCCTCCAGGGACCTCCCAGAGGTAAGGCAACCCGCTCTGGGTCACCTGGCTCCAACCAACTGTAAAGAGCCCCTCCAGTGCACGGAAGAAAGGATGAGGGCCGAAATGCAGCCAGCCCCTTACTCCTGGGCCCAGCCCTCACCATCATGGGCCAGCACAAGCCCTGCCACTTGTCATTCAGCTGCATGGCATCCGCAAAGAGGAAGTAGAGGGCCAGCAGGAACTCCAGCAGAGGCGCTGCGAGGAAGGCGGATGCAGAGGACGCCACATAGCAGACAAAGGTGATGAATGAGAGACCCTGGAGGGGAGGGGAGGGGAGGGGAGGAAAAATCAGAACCTTTGCACAACCCCTGGCCCCGGGCTCTGCAGCCAGGGACAGAGGATGCTCCAGCAGGGGAGGCGACCTCCCCACAGTCCTACAGCTGCCAGGATTAGAACCCCATCACAGGGCCCTGGCTCACACAATTGCTGCCCTCGAGGCCTCTGGGCACGCTCTGCACTCTGATCCCCCTACCGGTGCCCTGCCAGGACCCAATCAGGATCCTGCTGCTTCCCATGTGTGTCCAGCCCCCAGGAGGCTGCCTCCTGCTGCTGCTCACCCTGCCCCCCACCCCAGCAGGCCCTATGGCAGAATCCACTCAACTCAGATGTCCACCCAACAGGGCAGATCAAACCTAAGCTGTCTCGAGGCAGCTCATGAAGCAGGAACCATTTCAAAAAATCACACCAAACTCCCAAGAATGTAAGTTTTAGCTGAAAAACAATATACAAATCTTGAACTTTAATGATATGCATGCTGAAGTGTTCAGAGTTGAAATGTACTGATGCAGGTAATTTATTCTGCACCAAAAACAAACTGGTGGACAGATGGATAAGATAAGTGATAAAGCAAAGCCGACAGCAGGTTAGCAACTGTATAATCTAGGCAGTGGGTACATGGGCGTTAATGGTATAACTCTTTGGGTTTTCTATGTTTGCCAATTCGTACGAAGGGAAAAACCTCCGGGAGGGGGAGTGTTGACCCTGCCGCTCCAGGTCCTGCCGCATCATCCATCCAGCCGTTGTGCAAAGGGCACACCGCGCTAAGGAATAAGGATCTGTGTTCTCTGCAGCCCTGTCCGCAGGCCGTGGGTGGGAACCGATGCCGGAAGATGCTGAGACCCCGGCCAGTTCTGCAGACCGTATGCCCTGCAGAGGCAGGGCAGACTAAGATGAGGTGCTGTTTCCTGGGCCAGGGCTTGGGGTTGGGGCATCCTCCCAACCACCCATGCATGGGTGCTGCCCACAGCCCACCTCACAGATCAGAAGACGGAGGGGCACACAGGTGAAGTGAGTTGCCCAGTGTCACGCAGCCAATAAAAAGGCATTAGACTTTGAACCCAGGGCTGGCTGGCCACACAGCCGTAGTTCTTAAGGAACCCTGCCCTGTGGGTGCTGGCCTTTATCTGTTCTGAGTTCTGTCACTATGGCTGGGCGGGGTTTGAGCATATCCATGGCTGAGTAGCTTGGAGTGGGGCCCAGGGAGCCCTGCAGGGACACCCAGATGCCCCACAGGAAACGCAGTGGCTGCTTCAGACAAATGAGCTGCAGAGATCCCAGGGAGTCCCCAGGGCACCCAAATCTGCCTTGAACAGGGCCGGGGAAGTAGTCGAGTTCAACTCGAACAGATGGGAAATCAAGGCACAGAGAGGGGCCTCCCAGGAAAACAAGGCCACAGTACCCTGCCCCAGCCTCGTCCATGGCTCCGGCTGCAATTCCTCCGCAGACCGCTGTTCGCGTGGCTCTCCCTTCCTGTCCACCAGCCCCCAAAGCCAGATTCTGGGGAGCCCTCTCTTCATTCCTGATTCCTCATTCCCTGATTTCTGGTGGCTACTTCCTCCCCTTTCCCATCCCTGTCAGCCTCCCCACTTCCTTGGGCCTGGAGGCAGCCAGAGGTGACCAGAGGAAGGCAAGAGTGACCAGAGGGGCTCCCCTTGTGATCAACTCTAACCCGTTCTTCCTCCCTGCTTCTTCATTCTTCTAGATCTGGATTCCTGGCACCCAGCTACACCAAGGGCCTCCTCTGAGGCTGGGCGGACTGGGGTTGGGGTTGGCGTCCCTCAAGGCCTGTGGATTTAAGGCTTCTCTGCACAAATGGCTCCCATCAATCTCCAGGGTGGGACTGGGGTGGCCAACCAGAGGCGACTCCCTGGAGTGTGGGCCGAGTCCTGGGCCCTTGGTGCCTCACCTGGGAGCTGGGCTGGTGACCTCTGGGCTGACCCCAGCGGCAGAAGAAGTGGCAGGAAAGCCTCCTGCCATTGCCCTGGGCAGTAGGAAGGAGAGGTCTGGGCCAGAAGCTTCCTTCCTCTGATGCCCACTCTCATCCTTCTGTCACCTGGCCCTCAAGTGACCCACCTGTCAAATCCCCTACACGTCCTGGCCTCAGCTTTCTTGTCTGCAAAGAGGGAATAACAACAGGGACTGCCAAACTGCCAGGGATCTAAGTGACAAGAGCTGCTCCTTATCTCGCCTTCCCTGCTTCTGGCCACTTCGTTCCCTTCCCTGCACCGAGGCCTGGCACCAAGACCCCGCCCCACCCGTGGATGGTGCGGGAGTTTTCGTAGTGTCCCCAAGACAAAGGCCTGACGGGCCCGGGTGGGGGTTGCGGGAAGGAGGAAGGAGCTCGGCGGGGGCGGGGCGGCTGGATCCGAGCGAGGGAGGGGAGGAGGGGGATGAAGTCACCCCGCTGGGCTCCCGCCCCCGCCCCTTGCACCCAGGGGGAGGGGTCGGCCTGCACACCCCTCACTGTGCGGCCCGGGCCTCACCCAATCCCGGGGGTCCCCTTCCCACTTCCCGCTGTTCCCCGTCTTGGCTGGCCGGAGTCCACCCGGCCTCCCCCGCAGCTCGAGGCCCGGCCGGCAATCCCTGCGCCCAGGAAAGCGGGCAGGGGCGCGGAGAGCCCACCCTGGCCCTGACCCGGGCGTCGTGAAGCTCCGAGCGGGCTGATTCCTGCCAGGGCGCATCCGGGGATGGCGGGAGGGTTTGCAGAGCGGAGCGCCCAAGAAAGAGGCCAGAAGATGCGGGGCCGCAGCCCGTTCCGGGGGCCCAGAGAGGGCAGAGGCGCCCGGGGACACACAGCGCCGGGCTGAGCTTCCAGGGGCCCGGCCGTCGCGTCGGCAGGCCCGGGCCTCAGGCTTCCCAAGCGGCCCCCCACGTTGGGTTAGAGAGCTCGGAGGGCCTGGGTTCGGGCCCCGCCTCGCCTCCGCCTCGCGCGTTGAGCTTCGGGGCTCCAACGCCTGGGGAAGTGCGCCCAGCTCCGCCCGACTTGCGCGGCTCCGAGGGCTCGGCGTGGCCCGCGCCTCCCGACGGCGCCTCCGCCACCCCCGGCCAGGGCCCGGGCCCCGCGCCGCACTCACCGACTCGGCCAGCAGGAGGCGGCCTTTGAGCGAGCAGAGGAAGGCGCGCGCCGGCAGGAGGGCGCGGAGCCCCGGCATCGCCGCGCCGGGCGGAGAGCGGCCGGCGCGCGCCGGGGCTGGGTCGGGGTTCGGGTCAGGCTCTTGGTCTGGGGGCCACATGGCGGCGGCGGCAGGGACCGAGGCGCGCCCCGCTCCCTCACCCCGCGCCCGGGAGGGAAGCGGAAACCCGGGCTGTGCGGAAGGAGAAAAAGGCGAGACCCGGGAGCGGGGGCTCATCCCCCCCCACCGCCCCGCCCCCGACCCGCCCCGCCCCTCCTGCCCCGTCCCCTCCTCCCCTCCTCGCCGCCTCCGGCTCCCCGCTGCCGGGCTTGCTTCTTCCGCTCCTGGTCCAACTCCTCCCTTTCTCCCCTCGGACCCGGGTTGCCCCAGCGGCTCCAGGCACCACGGGGCGGGAGCGTCGGTGAGGCTGGCCTGGGGCCCCCTCACACCCCCCGCACTCTCCCCACAGCCCCGGCCCGGCGCTCCTGAGACCTTCTTTCTGCTTCCCCTGAACGCCCCGTCGGGGCTTCCAGTTTTCTGCGCCTGCCCTGAAGGCTTGTGTACACTGGCTGCGTCGTCTATCGTCTAGCTTCCTGCCCGTGTCCTTGCTCGTGTGGGGGACCCGGGACGCCCGGGTGCAAGACCAAACTGCAAGACCCCTGTCTCGTCCTCTTGCGCTTTTGGTCAAGATGTCAGCTCCCCACTCCGCTCCCTCTTTCTCCCCTGGCCATCCCTCCCATCTTTGGCCAGCCCCAGCCTGCCTTCTGCTCCCTCTCCTGGTTCATACGCAAGGGACTCCCAGATGACGCAGGGGCCCCAATGAAGGGCACCTGCTGTCCTTCTGCCCCAATATCTGAGACCCGGGGTTGTCCCTGTTCTCCCTCACCCTCAGTCCATCACCAAGGCCTGCACATCTTCACCTCCTAAAGCTTTCTTAGTTTCTGTTCACTTCTCACCACCACCAAGGCCTCGACGAGGCCCCAGAGTAGTCCTGTCTCCTCCTTGGACTGCTGTGAGGGTGTCTTTAAGAGGCCTTTCTGCTTCCGTTCTTGGCAGCCAGAAGGATGCTTAAATCCTCAATCAGGATCACCTCCATTTCCCTTATCCCCCAAACCTTGGGAGATTCTCATCTTGCTCAGAGTCTTGGTAGAAAGACTAAAAACACAATCCCTTGGTGTCCTCTGCTCCCTGTCTCTCCCACACATAGACCTTCTTACGGCTTCTTGAACAAACCATGCTCCCTCCCCACTCCAGGGCTTTTGAGAGTGCTGATCCCGCTACCTGGAATGCTCTTCTCCCCTCCTTATCTGATGAACTCTTTACTCTGATCATCTCACAGTGTCACTTCCTCAAAGAAGACTTCGATGGCCAGGTACTTACCCTGGCCTTACCCTCCTGCCAGGTAAGAGGCATTCATTCATTCATTCATTCATTCATTCATTCATTCATTCATTCATTCAACAGCAGTGCTAGGAAGATTGCATTTGCAGGATGCAAGGATGCATTAGCTTAATTTGTGGGGAGCCCGTCAACAATGTGTTCAGAGAATCCCAAATAAGATGATTCTTGGTAATAAGTATCTGGCTGGTTACGGCTGGTTCAAAGGGTTGCCAGGAGCCTTTGTGGAAGAAAGGACTGAGCAAAGTGGGGGGGAGTGGGGGAGGTGAGGGGGGAGGACACAGATTGTAGAGAACCAGACCCTGGTGTTTGGAGCTTACTCTAGATCCCCTGGGAGAAGTCCAGGTGAGGGTTAGAACAAGGACAACTTGATACTAATCAGTGTTAATTTGGCTCAAAATTGGAACTCATTAAGAAGTAGAAAACAACTCAATTTTTTTAATTGGCCAGAATTTTGAACAGACAACCCAGCGAAGATACATGAATGTCCCGTAAGCTCTCGAAACTATATTCAATATTATTAGAAATCTAGGAATGCAAGTTAAAGCCACAATGAGATACTATTTTATACCTATTAAAATGGCTTCATAAAAGGGGACTCTCCCATTGAAGTGCTGGGGAGGATGTGGAGCCGCTGGAACTCTTATACACCCCTGGTGCAGTTGGAAGTGATGACGTCCACTGCGGAACATAGTGTGGCAGTTTCTTAAAATGTTAGAGACATACCGTGTGACGCAGACATTTTATTTGTATTTACCTAAGAGAAATGAAAGCACACGTCTTTGCAAAGCCTTGGACCTGAACGTTCACAGCGGCTCTGTTTTTATTTTTTAATTTATTTTTAATTATTTTTAAAGATTTTGTTTACTTGTCAGAGAGAGCGCGCGGGAGCGAGCACACTTGAGCAGGAACATGAGAGGGGGGAGGGGCAGAGGGCGAAGCGGGCTCCCTGCTGAGCAAAGAGCCTGATGTGGAATTCAATCCCAGGACCCTGGGATCCTGACCTGAGCTGAAGGCAGAGGTGTAACTGACTGAGCCACCCAAGGGCCTGAAGCTCAATTTTTTTTTTTTTAAAGATTTTATTTATTTATTTGACAGAGAGAGAGATCACAAGTAGGTGGAGAGAGAGGGGAAGCAGGCTCCCCGCTGAGCAGAGAGCCTGATGTGAGGCTCGATCCCAGGACCCTGAGATCATGACCTGAGCCGAAGGCAGTGGCTTTAACCCACTGAACCACCCAGGTGCCCCCCGAAGCTCAATTTTTAATTACTCAAACTACACAATGTTTAATGGTCATTACAGCTGAGAGGATAAACTAACTGTGGGGCATCCCTAAGCTGGAATACTTCTCGGCAGAAGGAGTAAACCACTGACAGATGCAACAATGGGAATGCATTTTGCAGACATTACATTGAATGAAAGAAGCCAGGCTCAAAAGGGCACGTGCTGTATGATTCCATTTTTATGAATTTCTAGGACAGGTGAAACTCAGCTTTGGTGACTGAAATTGGATCAGTGGTGACCTGGGGTGGGGGCAGGAGGAAGCTCTCTGGAGCGCTGGAAATGTTTTTTATTTTGATGAGGATGATCGCTGCCCAGAAATATGCATTTGTCAAATCACATCATGTGCTCCATTTAAAATGGTTGCTTTGTATTTCAAGTAATCTCTCACTTTAGTGAAAGGGAGCTCACGCAAACAAAAACAAAAACAAAAACAAAACGGTGACTTATGGGGTTGGCTGAAAGGGCCCAGGGAGAGGCAAGGAGAACCGGAGGGGTGCCCCTGCTTGAGGTGACTAGACCCCTGTGATCGCTGTCCCTCCAGTGCAGGCTGTGCGCTGCATGGGAGACTGTCCTAGCCCAGCCCAGGGGGCACCAGGAAGTGTCTGCTATGAAATGAAGCAGGAGGCTCTATTCCCTTTTCATTCCTGCCTAAGGACTATTTTCTGTTCTCCTGCACTGATTTATTTATTTTAGTCTTTGAGTTATAATTGAATACTATTGTGCTTGATTTTGTTGGTTACATTGTTTCATCCTTGACCTTTATTAGTTCCTACTGGTGGGCTTCTGGGTACCCGTCCCCCATCCTCTACGCCTCCTCATTTCCTTATTTTCGGGCCCTATCAGATGCATTAGGTTCATTTTTGTATTCTCCCTATCCCAGCCCTAGATTCCTAGTTCCTCAAAGAAACTCTGGTTTTTACTGGAGAATGAATGGTATTTAGAGATAAATCCCTCAGGGCATTGTTAATTTGCATTTCTCTAGTTATGAGTGGGTCAGGAGGTTTTTTTGGGGTTGTTTTTTGTTTGTTGTTTGCATATGTAACGACCATTTGCATTTGCTTTTCTGAGAACTGACTTTTCACACACTTTGTATGTTTTTCTATTAATTGTTGGTTTAAAAAAATGGATACATAAGAGGGCATATATTCAGGAAATTGGTCCTTTTTCTGAAATTTGAGTTATGAATAGGTGTTCCTGGCTTATCATTTGCCTTTTACTTTGCATTTTTGCCCTACAGATTTCTCCTTTTAGAACGTGGTGTTTTTCTCCTTCAGTCTATGAATGTGGTGACTGATAGCAGTTTTCCCAGGGCTCCCTGTCCTTATATTCATGGGATGTGCCTTTAATGGTCACATTGCTTTGCCCTTTTGACAAACCCCTAAATTAATTTAGGTAGTATTTTGGGGAGGATTTTAGTCTTTGTTTTCATAGATAGAATTGACCTTTGGTTTTCATTTCATTTTATTTGTTGTGTGTTGTGTTCTTCTTTATTTAAGTCTTTCTTGGTTCCTAATGAAGGCATTTAAAGCTATGAATTTTTCTCTGAGGACTGCTTAGGACACACCGTTAAAATAATGCTCTAGTTTTTTTCCACTTCTAATTAGCTTGTAGTTTCCATTTTAAATTTCCTCTTTAGTCCAAGAATAATGAAAAAGGATGTTTTAAAATTTTCCATGTGATACGTTTTTGGCTACACTTTTATGGTGAACATCCAATTTTAGTATTTATTTTATTCAGAGAACAGGGCTGTATGTTCTGCTTTTTTGGAATTTGTTGAGATTTTCTTTGAGTCCTGATAGGGGGTCAGGGGTTGTAAGTGTTCTGTGTGTGCTTAAAAAGATTGAAAATTCTCTCTTTGTTGGGTACCATGTATCCATTATGTATCTTGTTAATTATATAATTTAAACCCTCTCCTTACCCTTTGTTTTAAGTTTTATTCATTTATTTGAGAGAGAGAGCACACGTGGGTGAGCGAACACAGGAGCGGGGGCAGTGGGGGAGGGAGAGAATCTCCAGCCAGCTTCTCCCTGAGCGAGGAGCCGGATGCAGGGCTCAATCTCAGGACTCCGAGATCACCACCGAACTGAAACCAAGAGTCCAATGCTATAATAAACGCGGGGATGCAGATATCTCTTGAACACGATGTTTTTATTTTCTTTGGATGTATACCCAAAAGTGGGATTGCTGGATCATGTGGTAATTCTGTTTTTAATTTTTAAGATATTTACTATTTCCGTTGCTCATCCTTTATCCTTGACATTCCATGTTTCTTTCTGGTATATATTCCCTACTGTCTAAAGAACTTCCTTTTGGGGAGCCTGGGTGGCTCAGTGGGTTAAAGCCTCTGCCTTCAGCTCAGGTCATGGTCTCAGGGTCCTGGGATCGAGCCCCGCATGTGACCCTCTGCTCAGCAGGGAGCCTGAGACCCTCTCTCTCTGCCTGCCTCTCTACCTACTTGTGATCTGTCAAAATAAATAAAATCTTGAAAAAAAAAAATAAAGGACTTCCTTTGGCACTTCTTTCAGAGCAGATCTACTGGCGATGTGTTCTCTTAGTTTTCCTCTTGTTTTTTTGGATTTATTTATTTGAGAGAGAGAGAGAGTGTGGAGGAGAGGGAGCGTGGGTGGGTAGAGGGAAAGGGACAGAGAGAATCTCTGGCAGACTCACTGCTGAGTGCAGAGCCCACCTTGGGGCTCCACCTCGTGACCCAGAAATCATGACCTGAGCTGAAATCAAGACTGAATGCTTAACTGACTGAGCCACCCAGGTGCCCCAGTTTTCCTCTTTTTGATGATGTCTTTTTTTTTGACCTCCATTGATGAAGGGTATTTTTACTGGATATAGGATTCTGGGTTTGACAGTTCTTTTCTTTTAGAGATTTATTTATTTGGGGGAGAGAGAGAGAGAGAACATGAGCAGGAGGGGCACAGGGAAAGGGAGAGACAACCTGAAGCAGGGTCCGTGCTGAGCGTGGAGCCCAGTGCAGGTCTCAGTCTCAACCCTGAGATCACGAGCTGGGCTGAGACCAAGAGTCAGACGTTTAACCCACTGTGCCACCCAGGTGCACTGGTGGTTATTTTCTCTTAACACTTGAAAACTGTGCTGTTTCTTTCTGGGCTTCTTGGGTCTCTGATGAGAAATCCTCATTCATTTTTCTCTAGGTGGTCTCAATATTTTTTTCTTCATCTTTAGTTTTCAGAAATTTCATAGGATGTACCTTGATATGCATTTTTTTTTGTTTCTTCTGTTTGAGCTTTACTGAATTTCTTGAATCTGTAAATTTATGTCCTTTGCTAATTTGAGGAAGTTGTCAGCCATCATTTTTTCAAGAAGTTTTTGTGCCACACTCTTACTCCATTCTTTGTGGGAATCCAGTAATACAAGTATTAGACCTTTCAATATTGTCTCTAAAGTCCCCTAAGGCTCTATTCATTTTTTTCAGTCTTATTACTTTCTTTTGTTGAAAGTGGGTAATTTCTATTGATCTATCTTCAAGTTCACTAACTCCTTCCTCTGCCATTTCCATTCTGCTATTAAGCAGATCCAGTGAAATTTGTATTTTGGTTATTGTGTTCAGTTCTAAAATTTCCCCATTTGATTTTTTTTTTTTTTTTT
>CM053620.1:15341545-15367836 GCA_028646535.1 Procyon lotor
TGCTTTTATTTTTATTTATTTATTTTTTAAATATTTTATTTATTTGACAGAGAGAAACACAGTGAGAGGGGAACACAAGCAGAGGGAATGGTAGCGGGAGAAGCAGGCTTCCTGCCGAGCAGGGAGCCCGATGCGGGGCTCGATCCCAGGACCCTGGGATCATGACCCGAGCCGAAGGCAGACGCTTAACAACTGAGCCACCCAGGCACCCCTCCTCATGTGCTTTTAAAATATAATTCTTGGGGCGCCTGGGTGGCTCAGTTGTTAAGCATCTGCCTTCGGCTCAGGTCATGATCCCAGGGGCCTGGGATCGAGCCCCGTATCCGGCTCTCCGTTCTGCGGGAAGCCTGCTTCTCCCGCTACCATTCCCTCTGCTTGTGTTCCCTCTCTCGCTGTGTATCTCTGTCAAATAAACAAAATCTTTAAAAATATATATATATATAATTCTCTAGTCCAAAAGAGGCAGAGTCCTATTTATAGACAAGAACACCTTGTTGCAACATTTAAAAAAAATAGTATGTACATTTCTTGAAAGGGGAGTTTGTACCTATTTGGAGAATGAGTATTAGAATGAATGAAGATTTTCATGAGTTTAGAGTTTATGTAACTTTACATCTTCTGAAGAAGTCAGTGCAGAAGGAGAAGTGGTGGTGGTTGGGATGTCAATGAAGTAATTACAGTCTGCCGGTTTCCCTTTACAGAGTTTGAAGTACTGATTTTAAAAAAAGACTTATGTATTTATTTGAGAGAGAGAGAGCAAGTGGGAGGGGCAGAGGGAGAGGAAGAGAATCTCAAGCTGACTCTCTGCTGAGCACTGAGACCGATGTGAGGCTCGATCCCATGACTTTGAGATCATGACTTGACCCGAAACCAGGAGTGGGACGCTTAACTGACTGAGCCACCCAGGCACTCCTGAAATACTAATTTTTTTTTAAAAGATTTTATTTATTTATTTGACAGAGAGATCACAAGTAGGCAGAGGGGCAGACAGAGGAAGAAGGGGAAGCAGGCTCCCCGCTGAGCAGAGAGCCCGATGCGGGGCTCGATCCCAGGACCCTGAGACCATGACCTGAGCCGAAGGCAGAGGCTTTAACCCACTGAGCCACCCAGGCGCCCCCTGAAATACTAATCTTAAATGCAGTCACGAAGGCTTTGACTTACCCCTCCAACATAGAATAAATTCCTTCTTTCCATTTCTTGCATCGCCAGGATGGCAACTATTAAAAGGAACACAGCTGTAACGAAACTGTTGACAAGATCCTGTAATACAGAATTGAAAGCTGTCAATTTTACGTGAAAATGTGATTTCATAGAATATTTTAAATTGGTCAATTACCCATCTAAGGATGGATGTCTTTTTAAAACTTTGCCTTTGATTAATATTAAGAGGCACCGTTAGCAGCAAAATTCTTGCATCTTCCAAGACATGAGTTTATGTGATTTTAAGGTCCTGGATAGGACTTTGGCAGCAGAAGTAGGTTTAATTTCGTTAAAGAGTGCCATTAAAAAAAAAAAAAAGCTGGCAACTTTCCCATTATATTCTCCATTCTCCTTAAAGAGCATTTAAGAAAGTGAGCGTGAAAAACACTAGAGGTATAGGGTCCTACCTCCATAAATATGATTTTTAATAATCCTATATTTTAAATTAGTGTAAATTCTGCATTCCATTCTGTAATATGTCTTTAATATAAAAATTAAAGTTTAGATTAGCACTTTACTAATATAATTGCATTCCCAAATCTGCAAGGAGAACGGATAGTCCGGAAGTTAGCTGGGATTTATTCTGTGGGTTCACGTATCCTAAGGAGGCAGGAACTCATCTGTGGAGTAGGCTTGGTATTCTAGAGTGAATGCCTATGCTGTCGACTTCTGTTCTTTCCTAAGAAATGGCTGGAATTGAGTCTGCCCTGGCTGACTTTGTCCTTTCTTCTGGATTCCAATACTGGGTTCTTTAACTGCCAGCCCAAACTGCAGCTCTGTGTGCTAAATAAAGGGCAGGGATGAGTAGATGGAGGCCACTCCTGAGAATAAGCACAGGCTGGGCTTTGGTAATTGAGCAATAATGGGAAAGTGGGTGCTCTCAGTGTGTCTGTGGCACCAGCGTGGGGAGGGTCAAAAGCTCAGGGTGATAGAACCATGATATGGCCCGGATACCTAATTGGAACATTTTAGGTCCTTAAGTCTTGATGTCTTGACTGGGTAAGCATCAGCCTGTCCTGTACACCTGCCCAAATCTAGCAAGGAGCCCTACCACCCAGTACGTAAAATCATAATGGCTCCTATGGAGCTCTTCAGTGTGTCCAGTATTTTCCAGTCATTACCTTATTTAACCCTCACAAACACCCTCCGGGGTCAGTATTGTTGTGATCCCTATTTTAAGAGGACATAGCCGAGGCTTAGAGAGCTTTATTAAGTGCCTAAGATTGGGTATCTGCTAAGGAGGGGAGTCAGAACCTCTTTCACTGTTGTCTCCCATCATCCCCCTAGGGTGGAAGTGCATTTTCTGTGGATAACGGGTCACGGAGGGTCAAAATGCTATGGGACATGTACGGTGGGAGTGTATTTTGTTGATGGACTTTTCTGGCCCGCCAATTCCTAGATGTGTGAGCTGGGGCCTGTTTATCATCTCTCTGTGTCAACATGTTCATTTTAAATATGAGGATAGTGATTGGGATCGATTGGGTTGATCTGAGGAGTAAATAGCATAATGAATCCGCAAGATAAGTGCCTGGCATCGAGTGGGTCATGAGTGCATCAGACTGTGGACTTGTGATATCTGCCTTCAAAATGTACACAGGGAGTAAACTGTCTGCAGACTTCGGGTGTTCTTCCCACTGAGATGGCTGAGCAAGGAGTCCTGTCCCCGTCACGGAATGTGACTTGCCTCATGGAGGGGCATTGATTATTTGGACACCTGGTGGGTAACGCTGGGGAGAAAAGGAGCAGGGGCGGTGTGGGTTAGAAGTAAGATCCGGCTGGGTTCTGTGGGCTGAACGAAAAGTCTGCCCACGGTGGGACAGGTACGGCCGTTTGCAGGTTTGCCAGAAGCTTAGTCCTTTAGGATTATGAAAACCAAGAGAGTAAACAATGTGAACAAGGACTCTTACAACTAAGAAGCAGGATGTAAACTTTTTAAAATAAAAATTAACTAGCTGTGGCCATAGGTGGTTGAGAATTTAGATGAGAGCCAGTGAATAATGATAATAGTAATTATCTACATAGCTACATATCTACATATCTACCTAGTCTACATAGCGTAGACTAGGCTTCGCTTGTGCCTTGTTGCTTCCTTGTCGTAATTCCATCCCCTCACCAGAACACTAGACATTCTTTTATTCTGTCCTTACTGTAATCTACGCTGGTCCTTGCTCACAAGGACGTGCTCTCCTGAATTGTCCTTTGGAGCTGTTTGATGTATATGTGACGTTCTCTGAGAGCTCACCCTTGGTGAGCACTTCCTACGTGTCACATATTAGCCAGGGTGTTAATCTCACTTGATTCTCACAACAAACCCTCATTATCCTCAATTTACAGGGGGCTAAGCAACATGCCTGGGGCTGCCCAGCCAGTAAGTGGCTAGGACCCTCTGCAGCCTGACTTGAGTGTCCAGAAGCCTTCTCCGGACTAAAGCCCCTCCTCCCTTGTGCCTTACACACATCATCGTTGTTGGCCTCATCTTTGACAGAGAGAAAGAGAGAGACACGGAGAGAGAGATGCTCTCCCTGATGAAGTAAGATTGCAGCTGAGCCTTGTCATGTGCCGTCTTTACTTGTCATCTTTTTCTTTCCCCCTTGACTAAATACCCTATGGACTCAGGCAGCCTCTTCTGACTAAAATGAGAGATGGATTTGTTACCTGACTGTTATTTTTCCATAAAGCTCCCAAATTGCTTAGATAAAATTGTGTAGGATTTTAGCTGGGAAAGAAAAAGATGCTTTAATGGTGAATGCTTATTTTTAAAAAAATCACTGAATATGAGAAAAAATTTGAACATTTACAATTTGTTTCACAAAATGTGGTATTTGTAGCAAGAATATATGTGGGGTAAACATTATATCGTATTCAACTAGCTGCAATTCCCACGGATTCCATTTGTGCCTGGAGTTCTCCACACGTGTGGCGTAACCTGATCAGAAAGCACCAGAACTGTGGTTTTTCATTAATCTTATTTGAAGGGGACATTCTAAAGCTGACAGTTCCTCCTTATAGATGTAAAGATATTGCTGGTAGTTTGGGAATCATCAGAGTTTTAGTTTAAAATGCTTGTTATGTTGTTGTTGTTGTTTTTGATTGCTTTCTCTTGGCAAAAGCATCTGCTTGACCAGAACTCAGTTTCTCTGACCATATTGGATAATATTTTTTATAATGTATAAGTGTTAAAAGTATGGGCTATTCAGAAGGGAATTATGGTTCCTACTTTTCTTGGTTGTGTTGACAGATGACACTAGATTGAGAGGTAAAACTGATGACGAAGTCTAACAGTGAAGACAGGGACCCCACCATGGGTGGGGTGAGGAAAGCTCTCTGCTCACTAGCTCTGATGCAGGCTCATGACATCAGGTCAGGGGCTGGCTGGGAGGTGGACCCGTGGGTGTGAGAGTCACTGTCATAGTCTTCACAGAAGCAACAAGATGCAATTGAGGGCGGAGTAGGGATCCCCCAGCCCAGGCTCCACCGTCTCCCTGGAGAAGGAGGCCTTTGCCAAAATATGGTCCCAGGGTCCTAGAATTCAGCAGGTCTGTACGTGAGGCCAGTCCTCCTTGATGCTGCTCTGCCGGGCATCCGAAGCCCTGGTTTATCAATCTTTCTATTTCCCTGCTGGGAGTCTTCATCACTAGCCCCTTGCCAGACAAGAATGGGGAGAGAGGAATAAGGAACTCTCTACTCCTGGGAGCCTTTAAGGAAACCACCACTTACGATCAGTACGATCAGTACGACTAGGCTGACGCTCTGCCTTGGGGGCACCAAACCGTCTCTCCAGGGGAGGGGCTGCGCACGCTCCATGCCTCCAGTGTGTGAGCGGGCCCCCGAGCCTGCACAGAACCCTAAAACAGGGACGGTATGGAACAGGCCCTGTGTTCCCTTGGCTTTCCCCAGTGCCAGCAGGTCCCAGGGGATTTCTGCAGCTTGATGCCAACACATCTCCAAGTCCTCCTACTCTCTGAAGTGACAAGTAGTCCTCTCCTAGGCACGCAAACTGTCCCTAAACCAGCACATGGCCTCCTGGGCCGAGGCCTCCCTGTTAACAACCAGTGGTAACTAGTCTTGTGCGCTATCTCACGCGTACGTGTCCTCCACCTTATGGAATCTGAAAGAGAAGACTACAAAGGAAGGGATAGGATGGGAGAATGTGGTTTTGGATCCTGTTTTGATGGGTCTTTTAAAAAACCTTCCAAGTCCCTTAGATCACACGCTATCTGACCAGCTGCGTTGGTTAGTCTGTGGTGGCTCGGTGTGTGCACTGCTAGTCAGTTGTGCCTCAGAATAACTGAGCAGCCTTCACGGTTTCCCTACTGTGGAGCTCCTGGGAGCTCACCAGGCATGTGAATCCCGCTCCGGGGCTCCCATGATCATCCAAAGGAAAGAGAATGCTCCGACCCAAGGATAGAGGCAGCCAAAGGGGGCCTGGCTTCCTCGGAGTTGACCGAAGGCCTGGCATTCTGCGAACGCTGGCCTGAGCCTTCTGTGACCCCTGCGAGAACAGTTCTTCTCATAGGACCTTCCTGGTTCATTCTTAGGGTCCCCCACTTCCTAGGGCTTCTCCCTGGTGCCCACAGCAAGGCCTCGAGGCTCCCTCTAGCCCTCCAGCTTTATGGCAGCAGACCTTTCCTCAGAGGGCTCCAGTCCCCCTGAGCACAGCTGACGTTGGCACCCTGAAGCCCTCAGTCACCTGCCCTCCAGGATCACCTGTTCCCCTCTAGCTCCGTATTTTAAGGAAACATGAGGAAACGGGAGAAGATACAGAGAACATAAATTGAGAGAATCCAAGGAGGATAACAATGAAGGGAGAATGGAGACAAGAGAAACCACTGTAAGGCAGGAAGGCAAAAAGTCTGGAAAGAGCCTGGGCTAAAGCCGGGTCTGAGTTTCCAAGTGACTGTCTGTGGCCACGGGTAACTTCACGTCTCTCATCAAGTGCTCTCATCTGCTAAACCACAACCTCACTGGGCTGTTGTGAGGATTAAATAAGGTAACACGTATGAAAAGGTATCTGGCACAGGTTGTGTGCTCAAAAGGAAAATCTCCACAGACAGAGATTTTAGTTTCCCCCAGAAACCTCTTTACCCGTATAGCTCTCCATAACTGAGTGGGCCCTTCATGTGTCCAGTTAGAGTTACGCATATTTTGTTTTGTCTGTTTCCTGTTCTGCACTCTGTGGGATGAAGAGAGCTGAGCAGCTTTTTCAGAAAATGCCTCACACGCTTTAAAAACGTTATTTTGAGTTTTAGCTCAGTTCCAAAAAAGGCATTCCAAGGAAGTGGGATGCGGGAGGGGCCTGACCTCTGAGTTAGGATTGTTCACCGTGCAAGATAAAACGGTAAAAGCCATCTAACTCCTTTATGGGGTCTGATGGACATTTTGTAAGGGAATGTTGGGCTTTTACTTTGTGCCAAGCATTGTGCTGTTTGCTTTAAACACATTAAAATGAGGTAGTTATTATGATCACCCTTTTCCTTTGCTGAATTTCCTAGATGGGGAAACTGAGGCTAATGTTCACACACTAGGAGGATGCCCGGGCCAGGAAGTGGGGCCTGTCCGTATCTGGACAGAACAGTAGTTCTCCATTCTGCAAGGAGGCGGAACCTCGGGCCCCACAATAAATAGGATTTATCTGAGACCTGAGGGATTAGCTTCAGGAATTTCTCAGTTGTTAAGGAATAGGAAGTTCTGGAAAAAAGCTACTGAAGAAGGCAATGCAATGTCTTTTCTTGAATGCTCCACCGTGTGGCACCCCTTTGGGAGTGTGGGCCCTTAATACCCATGAGAAGATGGACTCCTGCAGTCTTTCAGGGTGTGGGTGACAATTTTGGACAACTGTGCCATGCCAACTCTTGCTTACGCAGGGGGGAAATGTTTATAATGTTAGAGTAGCTGCTGTTTGACAAGTAGAAGCATGTGCTGTTTGACAAGCAATAGATGAGAAATGTGTTTACCTACTGCATCTACTAACTGAGATTTTCTTTAGGACAAGCTGCAGAGTACCCTGTGTTCAGTGCCCTGATGAGAGGGAAGCAAGTGTGTGTGTGTGTGGGGGGCGCTACAGACAGAGGTGTCTGAGGAATCTTTCTGGGTGTTAGGCTAGTTTTCTCCCCCGGAACGAGGGGAGCACCCTGTCACAGCTCATTTCTGTTCTTGTCCAGAGAGAGGGCTCTTAAGTTTTCACTTGAGGAGAGGCTTTACTCTGGGACCGAGGGCAAAGCTTATATTTGAATTATGAAAACGAACACTTACAAGTAAGGACCAATCTAAATCAATCAGCAAGTGGTGAAGGGTTAGCATATATATTAGAATAAAAAAAAGAACGATGCAGATTTCCAGAACTGTGATGGCTATATACGGCTCATGGGCTTTGGCACTGATGAAACAAACTAATGCTCCTATGAGAAGACCCTGCAATAAAAGAAACAGGATGTGTTTTAATGCACGTGGGCTAGTAAAAAACAAAGCAAACCCATAAACTGTTAGAAAGTAAATCTGATTATATTGCACTTGCCTGTATCATTTTATACATATATTTTATTTGTAAAATTCCTCGTATTTCCAAGAAATGAAATAATACATGGAAATAAGAAAAGTGCAATTTCTTTCTTCTCCCTCAACCCAACCCTAGTCTATCTCCTGAAAAGTAACCACTGTTCACCGTGGATATTCCATACTGGAAAGAAGTATATACAAGTAGAGTAAATATAAACTGATTTTGATAGAAAGAGGTAGAGCTCCAGTTTTCTTTCTCTCCAAACAGTTGCTGATTATCCAAATCAGCAAAATTATCCCAAAATCATTTATTGGGAAACACCAGTATTTTCCCTGCTCATCTGAAATCCAACCTTTATCATGTACTAAATTCCCAGGTGTATTTGAGTCTCTTTTGAGGCTACCCTCTTCCATTGAGGTGCTGATTTCTTCTCTAGTACTTTTGAAATTACAGGCAGTTTACTTTATATTATTGTCTGACCTAGTCCTCCTTTCAGTGCTCATCCTTAGATTGTCTATGTCTCCCATGTTTGTCTTGGTCAAGTTCCCCAAGCTAAGCCTGTTGGTATTTTAATTGGGATTTCATCTAATTTCTAATTTTGAAAGATTAAAAAATTTACTTTTGCTATTCAAGGACAAAGTATGTCTTTCCAGTTATTTTAGTGGTTTAAAATATCTTTGAGTTTTTAAAGTTTTCTTGATATAGGTCTTTCTAATTTATTTCATTTAATCTTAGATATTTTAACATTTTTTTGATATTTTACCATTTTGATTGCACTTGTAAAGAGAAATATTTTCTTCTATTTTAAATGCTTGTTTGTTCATTTCTACTAATTAGTAGAAATTTTTTTTTTTTAAAGATTTTATTTATTTGACAGAGAGAAACGCAGCGAGAGAGGGAACACAAGCAGAGGGAATGGTAGCGGGAGAAGCAGGCTTCTTGCTGAGCAAGGAGCCCAATGTGGGGCTCGATCCCAGGACTCTGGGATCACGACCTGAGCCGAAGGCAGACGCTTAACGACTGAGCCACCCAGGCGCCCCGAGTTAGTAGAAATTATCTTGTTCTAACTTGTTTCCCAGTTGACTTTGAGGTTTTTTTTAAAGATTTTTATTTATTTATTTGACAGAGAGATTACAAGCAGGCAGAGAGGCGGGCAGAGAGAAGGGAGGGAAGCAGGCTCCCCGCTGAGCAGAGAGTCCAGGACCCTGAGATCATGACCTGAGCCGAAGGCAGAGGCTTTAACCCACTGAGCCACCCAGGCACCCCTGATTTTGAGTTTTTTTAGATATACAGTGATATCAGCTGAAAAAATGATGTATTTCCCTCATCTTTTCAGCTATTATCTTTCTTAATTGTGATGATTAGCAGTTACAGAAAAATACTGAATAACGGTATTGATGAGGGCATCCTCTTTGTTCCTCATTTAATGGGAATACTTCTGATGCTTCGTTATACATGATGCTGACTTTTGGTTTTATTTTTGTAATGTCAGTAAGATATGTATTCCTATTTTATGGATCTCTCTCTTTTTTTTTGCAATCAAAGATGAATGTTGAATTTTGTCAAATGTGTTCTTTTCCTTATTTGATATAATCTCCTAACTTGTCCTTTTACCTATAATGTTGGTTAGTTTAATAGAGTCTTAGTATTGCATCATCATAGTGTTAGTTTAGTTTAACAGAGTCCTAGTATTGCATCATCATAGTGTATTTTTTAAAAGTACTGAATATTTTCTGCTAATAATTAATACTTGTTGCTTCGATACAAGTGAGATTTCTATTCTGTCTGACTTGGTCAGGTTTTGATATCAGTGTTACACTACTTTGAAAAAATAATTCAGAAGGGCTTCTTCTTTCTCCATTCTTTGAAAAAGTTTCAATAGTATCAGAATTACATCCCAAGAAAGTTTGAAAGAGTTAATGTGTAAAAAAGACTGTCCCTGATATATTTTTGAAAGATACTAATTTGATTAGTTCTCATTTTCTTCTGTGTTTACGGTGGCCTAGTTAGGTTTTTCTCCATCCTGGGGTCAGTTTTGGTAATTATATTTTCCTAGAAAATAAAGTATTTCTTTCAGTTAGGTTTATTTGTTTTGTAAAGTACTCTTGGGGATCCTCTCAGTTTTTTTCATCCTTGGTGATTATTTTCCCTGTCCGGTATCTTAACTAAATATATTCTCTCTTCGCTCTTTTTCCTATTATACTAGCCATTTGTTGATCAATTTTGGTCAATTCTTTTATTTTTGTTTGCGAATTTATACATTTCAGCTCTTATCCTCTCTGCTTCCCTAATTCCCTTTGTGAGGGAAAACCTGAGGAATACAAAGTTAGGCAGGAAAAACAGCGCTGGTTTAGTAATGAGGGTTGAGTGTGGGGAGGAGCAAGGGAGAAGGGAGGAAAGATGAGGCAGAACTGGCTGGCTGGCAAAGGGCAGTAAGGAAGCTTTCGGAGGTGGCGCCCCCTGCGACCCCCCCCCCGCCCCCGAGGCCGCACCCACCCTGCATCACCAGCTCTCTCTGCTCACCAGCCTTATGATCTTCAACATTCCCGTGGGCGAGAAGAAAAAACGCTTGAAGCTGTCCCTGAATTTGAGCGGGACTTGGGCCCGTCCTTCGGCACGCTTTTGGATGGCGGCCTTCTCCGCTTCGCTCCTCGGCGCCAGCGGTGGCTTGGCGGGTGTCGTTGAGGTTGCACCTTGCGGCGCACCGGGTGCTACCTTCTTGGGTTGTGCGGAAGGCCCCGCGCCTGCGGGTTTCCCCGGAGCTGCGGCAGCCCCAGGGCGTGCAGGAGCCCCAGGGCGTGCCGGAGCCCCTGGGCGTGCCGGAGCCCCTGGGCGTGCGGGTGTCCCCGGAGCTGCGGCAGCCCCTGGGCGTGCGGGAGGCCCCGGGCGTGCGGGAGCCCCTGGGCGTGCGGGTGTCCCCGGAGCTGCGGCAGGCCCTGGGCGTGCGGGAGGCCCTGGGCGTGCAGGAGCTGAGCGTGTCCCCGGAGCTGCGGCAGCCCCTGGGCCTGCGGGACGCTGCTGCTGTTGCAAGCTCCCTGTGGGGGTCTTGGTGGTTTTGGCAGCCATGGTGGGCCCCGGGGCCTGGCTGTGTCACGCAGGCCCTGCCGCTCGGAGCCTGCCTCCGCCGGCAGGCTGGCCCCTGGGAACCAGCGGCGAGCCCCAACGGCTGCCAGCCCCCTGTCCCTCGCGCACACCCAGCTCTCGCTGCCCCGCGGACAAACCAGGCCCCCCAGCCATCCTCATCGCCATTTCGGATGCGATACCACTGCCTAGCCCCGGGGAACTCATTTTCCCTGCAACCCCACCCCTCCGTGCTGCCAGCCAGCCAGCCAGCCAGGAAGGGGACTCTGGAGACCATTTGGGGCGGTCCGGGTGCATTCTTCTCTGCCACCCAGCCCCAGGAGGAGGCAAACCCAATCAGATCAGGATCAGTGTTGACTTGGAAATGACGGTATGGGTGAGCGCTGGGTACAGAGTTCCCACATCTCTTCTTCCAGTTCCCATACTGAGATTAAAATGAGAACAATCACAGGAAATATGTGGAGGAATACATATATTTAATATATTTAATACTTAGCATCAACTAAAAAGTAATATAAAATTACAAAACTTATATTTTGTCATGAATAGACTGTTTCTGATAAGGACCACTTGGATTAAATAGAAGCTTCCGGTAAATAAGGACCCCGTCGGCAATACAGCACACTGCTGCCAGGAGTCCAAACACCTGGAAACAAACACACTTTGTCACTGCCGTGGCCACCTTCAGGCCCTCAGTCACTCACAGGTTTTAAGTGGTCTGCCCACTGGCTTCCTCTCCTGCTAGGGTACTGAGATGGCTCCCTCCACTTCCACCCAATGCTAAAATGGGAAGAGACTTAAGAGATTATTTCATTCTCATTCCCAAGTTTTCCCAATACCTGCCCAAAGAAAGGGACAAGATAACTTAGGTGAGCAGAAATAATATTGAAGGGGTGTGGGCTCTGAAAAAAATACTTGTCTGGATCTCTTGACTTGCTCCCCCGTGTGTGATTTAAAGCCCTACTGAAGATATTTCGTTATCAATCAACATTTCTACCCCCAATGTTCAGTTGCCTTTCTTCCTACAAGCTCTGCTTGAAGGCCAAGGTTAACAGCAGCTCAAGATTAAACCAATGCAAAATTAGTTGTGACAAACACTTGAGAGAACTGGAGTGGTAAGATGATCCAAAGAGAACTCTTAAAGGCTGGGCTACATCTACTTAAAGGGCAGGATTCTAAACAGGCCTCAGGAAAAAAAGAAAAGATAAAGGGAATAAACTAGAGCTTGGTCTTTAGATACTGTGATGGCTGTCTGAGAGCTGGCGCCTGGGCTGGAAAAGAGGGCTATCATTCCTTGTGTGCTATTCGGTCAGTTCCATGGAATGTTCGGCTCGAGACACCACTCCATTTTCCATGCTGAGTCTCAAACTAGCTTCTTAGCTTCTGATCACACCGAGTACTTCCTTAGGTAGGAAGTACTGGTATTCTGGTACTCTGCATGGTGCTGGTTCTTCTACCTGGAACCATCCCCCTGGTCTCCCCTTTATTCCTGGCAAGCTGCGCTTCCACTGCCAGAGTGAGGTGTTGCTTCCTCTTTTCTGTGCCCTTATAGGACTCTGTCAATAGCTTATATACAGCTGTTTACGTTTCTCTTCCCTGTATTAGGCTCTAAGCGATTTGAGGATAGGGTAGGCTCTTGTTCTAGTCCAGTGCTGTCCAACAGAAATAGAAGGTGAGTCACCAATGTAAGCCACATAATTTTTTCTAATAGCCACATTAAAAAAAAAAGTGAAATTGATTTTAATAACATATTTTCTTTAGCCTAGTATATCCAAAATATAATTTTAACATGTCATCAATATAATAAAGTTATTATGAAATAATATACTGTTTTTTGGAAAGTCTTTGAAATCCAGTGTGTATTTTAAATGTATAGCTCATCTCAACCAGACCAGCCACATTTCCAGTGCTCAGTAGCCACACGTAGCTAATGGCTCCTGCATTGGGCAGCACTTTGTCAGCATCTACTTTGTAAACACTGAATCAGTGAATGAATGAGTAAGTGAATAAAAGTACAGTTGACTTATGAATTACATGGGTTTGAACTGCATAGGTCTACTTACATATGGATTTTTTTTCCTCTGATAAATATAGCAGTACAGTACTGTAAATGTATTTTCTCCTTATGACTTTCTTAATAACATTTTCTTTTCTCTAGCTTACTTTATTGTAAGATACAGTATATAATACATATGATGAAGAAAATATGTGTTAACTCTATGTTTTTGGTGCTTGTCAACAGTAGGCTATTAGTAGTTAAGTTTGTGGGAAGTCAGAGTTTTAAAAGTTTCAGCTATGTGGGGAGTCAGTGTTGTTCAAGGGTCAACTGCAAATCCCATGCCTTGTCCCTCTTTGTCCATAGTAGAGGGCTAAGATTATCTTTTTTGTTTGTTTGTTTATAAGTTTAAAAAAATATTTATTTTAGGTGGGGTGGGGTAGAGGGAGAGCAAGAGACTCCTCAGACAGACTCTCTGCCGAGTGCAGAGCCTGACTGAAGGCTCCATCCCAGGACCCTGAGATCATGACCTGAGCCAAAACCAAGAGTCAAGATGCTCAACTGACTGAGCCACCCAGGAGCCATGGGATAAAATTATCTTTAAAGATAACTGGAAGAAATTGCTGTTACTATTCATTTCAAGAATAATTCTCATCCCTCATGAAGTTGCTTGGGTCTTTGAAAAGAGATGAAAAACCATGGATTGTGACATACATGGCTGTGGAGAATGGTTAGTTCTCCTAAGTGGCCCATACTATGGAAAGACAAGGAAGTAGGAGGGAAATTTATTTAAGAACTTTCTGATTCACATCTCGAGATAAGAATCTAGAAAAGTCAAACAATTTTGAACCTCCTAAAAGAAATCTCAGAAGAGGGGCACCTGGGTGGCTCAGTGGCTAAAGCTTCTGCCTTTGGCTCAGGTCATGGTCTCAGGGTCTGGGATGGAGCCCCACACCGGGCTCTCTGCTCAGCAGGAAGCCTGTATCCCCCTCTCTCTCTGCCTGCCTCTCTGCCTACTTGTTATCTCTCTCTTCTGTCAGATAAATAAAATCTTTAAGGGAAAAAAAAAAAGAAATCTCAGAAGAGTATCAGATGGAACGAAAACTCAATTATTTGACTCTTGTTTATTTTGGCTTGCCTTCCAGGATGAATTTTGATTAAACTGGCTTGCTTCTCTTTAAGCAATGTTCAAAATAAATCCTTTACTTATAAGGTTTCCTAGAACCTTTTCACGAGACATCTTGTATTATATTCCATCTGAAGAAAGCTCTGGACAAAGAATAACTGAGCTCAGAGCAATCTGTCTCACCTTAACAAATGGTATGTATCCTTTTCCTTAAAAGGGAGTGCTATGAAACTCATCCATGGTCTTTTGCTTGTCATCAGGTTTCTCAGAGCTAAGTGTAATGGATTCCAGTAGCTTTTCTCAGTCTAGTTTAGCTCTACATATTGATGCAGAACATACAGGAAATATTATTTGGTTAACTTCCGTTTTAGGGTGAAATCATATTCCTTCAGGTTAATCAGGGCATGTACTCTCATAAGAAATATTAAGCCACTAAGAACTATACACTGGCCTAGGAAACACAAGGATGAATATAGTATAGATTTCTGTTCTTATATCTGTAAGTTTGAATACCTAAAGCAAGAAATCGGGAGGACCTCCACTTACCCCTCCAAGGGCTGTAAATGTTGTGGTTTCTGGTAACAGTGCCAACACAGATATAATTACCATGAATATTGCTGCTATCACTGAGTTGATAATATCCTAAAACAGAATAGAAACGTCAGCTTTATATGAAGATCACCAAAAAAAAAAAAAAAATGAATCAGCTACCTACGGATTTCAAAGTTCCATTTTATTAAATAAATTTAGTGGTTCATTTTTTTTGGAAATCCAATTGCCTCAGTAAAATGACAACTACATTGTATTTGATCTACAGTGATGCCTAGTGTTTCTCTTAACCTATGATATACCAATCATTTAACTATTTAGGCTTATTTCTTTTTGTATTTAAATATAGTTGGAGGGGGAACACAACTGGTTGGGAATGGATGATGGGCTGTGTGGAAGGTTTATGATAGAATGGTACACTGGAAAGTGAGAATGCTACGAGAAAATGTGGAGTAGTTTACACTTTAAATCAAACAACTTTATAATATTACTCAAATGCAAATCAATAAAGCTGCACACATTTGGCAGAAAATGATAATTTTCAGAAAAAAACTTTCCTGCATCTATATGTAGGCTGACTGATTATACTATTATTTCTGATGACGAGCTCGTTCAATAATTTCTAGAAAAAAGACGTTTGCCTTCTGAACAATGGCTTGAAGGGATGCAGCTTACATTATGAATGGATGTATGGTGTCAGTAAGGTAAACCGTCTTTACTCTGGAATGGTCTATATCTGTTTACAGATAACTGTAGGCAGGAAGGTATTGTTAACAGAAACATCAGACTTCAAACTCCCGGTAACTTAGAAATGTGGTTATTAAAAAGAAAATGGTGGGGCACGTAGGTGGCTCAGTCAGTTGAGTGTTCAACTTTTGATTTCAGTTCAGGTCAGTCTCAGGGGCTCGGTGCTCAGCACAGTTGGCTTCGGATTCTTGCCCTGCCTCCTACCCCCACCCCCCACTCATACTCTCTCAGGCCCTCAAAAATAAAAATAGGAAGAGGTTCAGTGGGGACAGGCAAGATTCGATGCACGTAGGAAGAAAAAAAGTTCTCATTTGCAAGAAACATTGAGGCTGTCCTAGGTTACTGCTCCTCTGTGTTGGCTATTTTGCTCTGCTTCAGGGCCAGCCACTCCTCTACTTCAGACAGCCCTGCCTCCTGCCCCTGATTCAGGTAAGTGTATACGAGTGGCTTTAAGTCAAAGCGGTCTTCTAGGGAGTACAGAGAACTAAGGAAAGAAAAGGATGCACCTGACCCTAAATATCAGTGATCCTTCTTCTTCTTCTTTTTTTTAAAGGATTTTATTTATTAGAGAGAGAGAGTGCACAAGCAAGGGGAGCAGCAGGCAGAGGCAGAGGGAGAAGCAGGCTCCTGCTGAGCAGGGAGCCTGATGCAGGGCTTGATCCCAGGACTCTGGGATCAGGACCTGAGCCAAAGGCAGACACTTAACTGACTGAGCCACCCAGGCCCCCAATATCAGTGGCCTTTAATGGGCATTTAAAACAATGTTTTTAGGGGCGCCTGGGTGGCTCAGTCTTAAGTGTCTGCCTTCAGCCCAGGTCAAGATCCCGGAGTCCTGGGATCGAGCCCCGCATCGGGCTCCTTGCTCGGCGGGAAGCCTGCTTCTCCCGCTACCATTCCCTCTGCTTGTGTTCCCTCTCTCCCTGTGTTTCTCGCTGTCAAATAAATAAAATCTTTAAAAACAACAACAACAACGTTTTTATAATGAAAACAAACATCAACATACCATGGAGTAGAATGTTAATTAGAAAAAGAAAAAAGAAAAAAAAGAAAGATTTCAAGAAGTTTTGAGCCTGTACTTGGATATCACTGCAAAGCCCTGGGTTGGCTCAGGGTGCTTTCTGTCATCGGAACACTTGAGGGGAACAGTCAGAGCAGCCTGCTCTACAGACTATCAGTTACTGCAGCTTTGGGACAGTGATAAACATAATAAATCCAAATGCAGACGACCACGCCCTTTCCTTATCAGTGAGCACAATGGTCAGGAGGCAGAAGTTACCTTTCCCCACTGACACATTAATTGAAATCGTCAGCCATCTTTGTGTCCTTCACTTTTGTCACAGGAGAAGAGCCCCAGGCGGCTTCTCCTGGGCTGTGCTCTGGCTCCCACTGCCTTCCTCGCTCTGCAGGAACCTTACTCTGCTCATGACCCTCCTTTGTCCCTGGCCAGCTTTCCTCAACTCTGGCTCCTCTGGTTACAGTTGTTGCCCTTGCCCTGCTCAGGCTCCCCATTCCTTCAGCTTTCCCGTTCCCTGCCCACTTGAGAGGCACACCACTCTGGTACAAAGGCCTCTAGTAACACAGCCTATGAATATATATTTTTTTCCAGGGCTGCTTTTTTTCTCTTTGCATGTGACAGTATTCACCACTCGTTTTTGAGATGCTCTCCTCGCTTACCTTCTGTGACCTGGGTCTCCCTCGCATCCCCTCCTGCCTTTCTCTGGCTCGCCAGATGGTGGCGTTTCCCAGTTCTACCTTCAGCTTGCTCCCTCACGCCATGTAGGCCAGTCCCCGAGCTCATCTACCATGACAAGGCGATGACTTCCAAAGCTACGGCTGTGGCTCCTCACTCTCCTGAGCTTCAGACCTGTTCTGAACATTTCTACCTGAATATTCCATAAGCAACTAAAACCTAGTGTTTCTCAAACTGAACTTACTGTATTCCTCTCCCTGGCCCTTCCTTAAACATATTCTTCTTTCTGTACTTCCTATCTCAGGGTCGTCTCCAGATATTTAAATGGCACGTATTCTTAATTCTTATTTACTTAGTCCTATCAATTCTACCCTAGTAACCCCTTTCTCGGTAGTTACTGTCATGACCATAGTTCAGGCCTTTATAATTTTCATGCCTGGAAAGTGGTCTCTGAGACCTGCCTCTCGTTTTGTTCCTCTTTAAGCCATTATTGACACGGGCACCACCAATTTCCTATATTGTAAGCTGCTCATGTCACTCTCCTACTTAAAAACTCCTAAAAGCTTCCAGTGCTGTTGGTTTAAAACCCGGAGCATATGAGGCCTTGCGTGCTCTGACCTATTGCCTCCCAGCCTCCTACTCCTACTCCTTGTGCCTCCACACTATCCTGTGTATGCATCTGTCTCAGCACCTGTTGCACTGAATCGCTCACTATCTTGCTTCCTTGAAAATTCCACAGGTATAAGATTTGTGTTGTATCAAAGAACCCACTACGGAAGCTGGGATTAGCAGACACTGAACACTTGCTGAGTAAATCATTACACTAGATCAAGAGCCGAGAAGAATCTGGGTTTCATAATGGAATAATCTCATAGTTAACCGTATAACACCATTTCTCAGAGATTACAATATCAGCACAGTTTGATCCTCAGAGATTTGGAGACTAAATTGCAGTCTACACATAGGCCACCCTCTCTCCCAGGGTACCCTGTTACACGTAGGGCTCCAGTTTATTACGGGGACATGTAATAAGCTCCAGAGAATTATTATAGTTTGGAGAAAAAAATATTAAATGTATTAGTTTTATTAACCTTGGAAAGCAGAATGTGAAGAGCAACTATACGACTTTTTGAGTAAAGAGGATATGGGCCATGCTCCTAATGTCCTTGAAGAAAGCCCTGGGATAATTTCGCTTAGCCCTTTCCGTTTCCGCTACTAAATAACATTGTATACTCTGAGGGCCAGCTGATGAAGGCCTTGTGATCTCTTTTCCTAGAACTCCCTCTGGTCAGGTCCAGCTCTAAAACTTTGATCAAGTAGGAGTTTGGAGAGTTGCTATGAAGATCCTATTTCCCAGCTTTCTCCTTTTGGGACTTTTTTAGCTTGTGATTAGCTTGAAATGTTCATCACTGGCCTTCAAGGGTGGTTCTAAAAGGTACCACTTGAGAGCATGCTTAAAGTTCTAAAGTCTTCTCTCCTTCATAGGAGTTCTCAGTTTGGATATCAGCACTTTGGAACCCAGGAGGATGAGACAAGCAGCCGAGGAAGACTTAAGTGCAGCTTCCAGTCCAGCCAAAAGTGGGAAGGGCAGCAAGAGTCTTAGGAGGGAGACCTACAGAGACAGAATACCGGAGATAAAACTTGAAAGAGGAGAGAGAGGTAAAGCCACTCAGTTTTTCCTAGAACTGGAGAATAGTCCCTGCTGAAGGGACACGTTCACCTTAACTAGCATCCTCAACTTGCCTATTGTGAAAGTTTCCAGAATCATGTAGGCACCTCACTGGGCAGTTATTCTCAGTGCTCTAAGTATGGCAGGTGAAGTTCATATGGTACTAAATAAGCATTGATGATTACAGACATTCTTAAGTAAGATAACATTGTGCTTTATTCAGCCTCCCAGATGACTTGGGTTTTCCATTTAATGATCAGGGATGTGTAAGATGTGGCTATTTGTGTATCTGCCTCCATTTCTTTCCCCAATTTTGAGGCCATATCAAAACATACTTAAAAGGGAGGTGAAGATTAAGAATGCTCTATAACTTTCTTAGCCATGATCTTAAGTTTAAATTTCTTTAGAAGATCAACACTTAAGTGAATTCTCTTAACAGAAGGGTCAGTCCCATCTACTGGTAGATGGGAGTCAGAGGAGAATTTATCCTCTGTAGTTGCTAAGGGACAACACAGAACACGGTAGCAGAGGGTCGAGTTCCTCCTTCCTAAGCCCTTGGACATTCCTTAAAGGCTTAAGAAAACTAAAGAATAGCTTATTAAAATGTCTCACTATGACAGGAAAAAAGTAGTTAATTTTAACAATAAAACTGAACACTTACAAGCAAAGGCCAAAATAAACAGGCTATTAATCGATCAAGTCTCAGTATATATAAAATTATGAAAAAGAAAATAATAGTAACTTCAAATCCAGTGATGACAATGTACGGTTCAGGGGCTTGTGCAATGATAAAAAAGGTCATGGATGTCACATTTAGCGCCTGTAAGGATAAAAAAACATGATTTATTCAACGATTACTGAATGCAAGTTTAAGCTGTAAAAATGATCATTTCTAAAGTAACTAAATAAATGGGTTTAGGCCATATATACACACACCTAAGAGAGGAATTCCTACAATGTATAGATATTGCCTTCTCTTTGTGTTTTAGGGAACTAGGTGTCCCTCTTGTTATTCCACTTGTACAACTAATACCATTACTTCCCACATCTGTTCCCTTAATCTTTTTCCACTACATATCTCCTTTTCTCTCTCAGACCTTCAATCTCTCCTCACTGGCTCCTTTCCTCATCACACTATAAATATATCCAAGTTGTCTTCTCCTAAAACACACACACACACACCCCTTCCATTCACTTTGCTCCCAGAGAAACTCCTGTTTTCTATTTCTTCCTATAGGTTCTTCTCAAAAACGTCTGTATACTGAGTGCTATAATTGCTTATCATCTGCTCATCACGCCTTAACTCTTAGCAATTTGGAATCTACTGTCAAACTTAAACTTAGAATGTTGCCATGAAAAATACTGGAGAAAAGTTTAAAATAAATTGTTAGAGAAAAACGATTCTCTGAAAAACACTGTGGGGAACAAAGGAGAAAAAAAAAACCTCCCAACAATTCTGATGCTTCACTTTTCACATACTGTCTCTAACCTAAATAGAATGCAATCAGAATTGATGAATATTTTAAGTAAAAAAAAAAGAAAACACCTGAAAATAATTAATCTAATCCAATCTCCTCATTTACAAATGAAGATATAAAACACAGACATGTTAAGTGACCTAAAGGAAAAATAAGCTGATGGGTCCCAGGAAGTCTGTCAACGTCGTATTTTTAGGAGCTGTCATGTTACAGCTCTATCCAAAGTCTCTTTGTTCTTGGAAAATGGTTTTGTCAAGAGTTTTCCCTGGCTAGACTTTTATGATGAGTCTGTTAGCTAGTAGCATCTATATACTCTTTTAACCTTAAATCTCTATGGGCTACTTACTCATAATTCTTTCAATGACTTTACTAGTATGAAAATAGCTTACCTTTGAACTTCTAAATTGATCAGTTTGATTATGTAGCAAATATAACCAGTAACTAAATAAGCCATTCTTTATAATTAATATAATTACTATTAGCAACATTTCACCTCAAAGCACTTGATTTACTCTATTGAACCACAGTCTTGAGGTCGCGGATTATGAAATCTAGGGTCACTTTTTCAGCCCCATCCTCTGTAAACTTTCCGCACCATGGAATTTGACGTTGGTGATTAATTCATTTTCTTAAAAGTTCCTATAACTTCAGTCACACTGAACTCTCCCCCAATCCATTATTTACAGCTCTTCTATCATTACTCTTTGTAATGTTTTCTTTTAAATATCCCACTAATATCTCAGACATTTCTTCACCACTCTACGAAAACTGCTTTTGCTCAGATTATCAGTGATTTCAGAATTACTGAATTTAATGAGCACTTCTTAGTTCTTATCCTTATTGGACCCCCATGGCTTAACTGCCATTGGGTATTTTTTCCCTATTTTTCTATTCCTTTGGTTTGCATGTCACTTTTCCTACTTCTTATACAATTCTGCAACTATTCTCCCTTGGTGGGCTTCTCTCCTTTTACCCATCCTTTGAAAACACTGGCATTCCTTAAAAAACAAAACAAAACAAAAACAAAACAAAAAACACTGGCATTCCTTTAGATTCTGTCCACCACCCAATTGATGAATATGGGTTCCTATCGCAGGTCGGTCCTCAGCATCTCACACATAAATAGCCATTTGCAATCTCTCTCTGAATACCTGTAGGAATCTCGAATTCACCGTATCCAAAACTGAACTCATCTTGCCGATTCCTCCTGTATTCACTATCTTAATTGGTGACACCACCATCTATCTTATCACCCACCCTAGAAGCCTATTATCAGTGTTCCTAATACTCCCCACAACTGATCAATCATCAGGTCCTGCTGATCTAACACTAACTATCTTGGGAAAACACTCCCTCCTCTTCGTTCCTACAACTACCGCCCTTCAGAATTTTTCCTGAACTACCATGACAAAGGTATTATAGTATAATTTCTAAAATGCAAATGCACTTCTCAGCGGCTTCCTGTGATCTTTAGAATAGAGCCTACCTCTCACCGTGGTATTCAGCCTTCCATCCTTCAGTTCCCATCTACTTCTCTAACAGAATTTCTTCACAATTTATCCACAGTATAAGTCCAATGTTTAATTCTCAAATTGAACTTCTGATCCTCCTCCTACATTGGCTTTACCCACAGGCTTTCAGTGGATGGTAACTCCATCCTTCCGGTACTTAGGCCAAAGACTTTGGAGTTATCCTGACTTCTCTCTTTTTCTTAGATCACACCTGCTTCATCAGCAAATCATATTGGGGCTACTTTCAAAATATATCCCAAATATGATCACTTCTTGTAGCCTATTGTGCCAGCACCCTGGTCCAAGCCACTGTTTTCATTGCCCAGATTACTGCACTAGCTCTAACTGGTCTCTTGGTTCCACCCTTGCCTTTGCAGCAATCCCCTCCTGTCTTTCTGACCAGTCTGTTGTCAACATAGCAGCTGGTCTAGTTTTTTTTTATGTTAGTCAAATCACATACAACCTTACCCAAAGCCTTCCTCATCCATCACTGTGTCCCCAGTCACTCCACTCCTGCCATACTGGCTTCCTTACTTTTTCTGGAACCCTTTGGGTACATTCGTGTCATAGGGCCACTGTAATGTATGTTCCTCTTTTAAACACTTCTCCTCTAGATACTCTCGTAGCTAACCCTCTAGCCTCACTCAACTCTTTGCTAAATCGTCATCTCAACAAGGCCTAACCTGACCACTCCATTACTGGAAACTGCAACCTTCCCTTCCTTAAACTCCTTTCCCTGGCTTTACTTGTTTCATGTTTCATAGCACTTACAACTTTTTACAATACTGCATCGTTTATTTACTGTGTTTACTGTTTGTCTCCCCTGCCTTCCCACCCCAATATGTAAACTCCATGAGGACTAGGGATCTTTGCTTTGTTCACTGATCTCTCCTCAGAGCCCGGTACAGTGCCTGGAACCTGGTAGGCTTTCAATAAGTATTTCTTGAATGAAAGAAATAAGGCAACACTTACCTTGTTAAAACTTGCTGCATAAATCATGCTTTTTTTTTTTTTTTTTTTTTTTTGCCTCCTTGTCTTTGCTCAAGTGGCTACCCCTCAGACTCCGCTCACATTCCTCTAGGAAGTTTCCTGATACCTCTCTTTCTCTTGTGCTTGGTCAAATGTTTCACTGTCTGGCCTATCCGTATCTAATCACATATTATACCTACCTGCTTATAGGTCTGTCTCTTTGACTAACCTGAAGAACTCCCTGAGTCAGGGACTTCTGTCTTGGTCGTCTTTGTTGTTCCAGGGCCTAAGTCAGATCTTAGAACACAACTAAATACTCTTAAATGTTTGTTGAGGGAATTGATATGTCTGAAACAAAACCTTTCTCATAAGATCTTGTTCGTCCTCTAGTGTTCTTCCAGAGGTTTCAGTACTGGGCATAACTCCGTACCTGCGGGTCACTTCTTCTCTGATTATTTACTCCTAACCCAAAGTAATCTCTCTGTCCTTTGAATTCCAGAATAGTTTCCTAAACCTCTCGTATGCACTTTGACTTCTATTACCTTAATTTCTCAGAATCACAGTTTTGATGTGGGAGGGACCTTGTATGCAGTTTGTTCTACCCACTCACCTGAAGTCCGAATCTCTTTTACAGCATCCTCCCTACTTGCTTATTTATGCATTTTACCTTTGCTGTGTGGGAATGTACTACTGCCTTCCCAAGTGATCTGGCCACTTAATCTGGGAAACTTTCCCAATAGAAAATTCTTCCTCATATTAAGTGGAACTGTTTCCCTGTAGCTTTTAACTATTCCCATCCTCTCCCCTATAGGGGTCACCTCTTTAAAATTTAAAAATTATTTTTTTCCCTTTTTTTTTTTTTTTTTTTGAGTTCCTTCAACATACTCTCCTGTGACAGTCTCCACTACTCTAACTAGCCAGGGCACCTTCCTGAAATGATGGCTCATTCTCCAGACCGCTGTTCAGAACTAACTGCAGTGCCGTGAAGCCGAATCCGGCAGCCTCGCTGTCATGTGCGAGGTACAAGTGCAGCTGCCGGGCCTGCTAACCGGGGTACCTGGTGTGCAGGTCCAAGTGGGGGCCACTCATGCAGATGGGCTTCCTTGGCTTTTAGAACGTGTCTGTGAACCCTTGAAGGGCAGGACAGTGCCTTCTTTCTCTCCTTCTGCCCCCAGGGTGCACAGTGAACCTCCCTCCGGGGAGGCCGAGGCTGAAAGAGAAGGTAGGGGAATCCTCTTTATCCTTGAGAGCCATCTCCTGCTGTCCCTGGGCACGCCCCAATACCGCCCCTACTCGGTGGCCTGGCCTTACCAGCCGCAGCATCTTCACGTGGCCTTTTACGCTGAAGCAGAAAGGGCGATGCTTCGGCTTTAGGGTCGGCATCATGTCTGCAGGCTCAGCAGCAGCAAGCAGCACTTCTCCGCCTTATCCCCGCTCCTCGCCGCACAGCTCTGCCAAGCCTCGCGCAGCGACAGCAACTGCCACCACGACCGACCGACCGCGCGCTGCAGTCCTAGGATTCCCGCCCTCCCGCGCGCATGCGCACCTCACTAGGCCCGCGCTCGTGCGCACGCGCCTCACGGGCCGGCCGCTCGCAGCTCTCGCTTTGCTGGCTGCCTGCTGCATTTCTGTGGACCTAGCGGGGTTGGGGGCTACGCCTGCCAGCCCCTCCTAGCGCTGCCGGCCCTGCTCTGCCAGGTACAAACACCTGCTCTCCAGCTCTCCGTAGGGGTTTTCCAGTCAGGGAGCGCTTCTGGAGGGAGGTGCAAGGAGGGGGTGGGGCTGTTCAGGAATGGCTGCAGGGCTACCCCAGACTATGAGCATCTCAAATACCAACTCCTTCGAGAGGCTTTCCCATGGTCACCCCGTCTAGAGCAGCCACCGTCACCCTCTCTTCACAACACTTATCACTAGCTAACATATCTTAATATAGATTGCACAAAAGCCGGACCTGCTTGTGTCTGCTCCTCCCCCTGCAGGGTTCCCAGGGTCTGGCACATAGTAGATATAAAATATGTGCAGTCTGAATCAACGGCCTGGGCCTCGTACCCTGCTCTTGTCCCCAGAAGATCACAGTCTGAACTAACAGCCTCATTCAAAATCAGAAAAACGTTGTACTTAATCCTGAAGTTTATGGAGGGCGTGTTTGTGACAGATAAAACAGGGTCTGTGGCAGATAATACAGAAAGCACCAGATGGAGTTGTGGCTTTCTGGTAGCGGATCTAGAGACTGAGAGAACCCTCTTGCAAATGACTTCCTCTTCTCTGTCCAGCTTGCACCTTGCACTCCTGGGAGAGGAAGGTAACCCTTCCACCCAAGCCCTAGAGTGGGCATGCCCACACAGTTCTTAGTGCAGCAGTTTAGGTTTTGAATTATATATACCCATCTACCTCACACCTGGGCTTTGCTACCTGACTATGGAAGAGATTTACAGGCTTCCTTCCCACCCACAGATGTCTCTTCAGTTGGAATATTGGTTGCGCCTTTGTTAAAAGATAAATTGAGGTGTTTTAAACATCTTAAGAGTTTGAGCAGAAAATGATTTGATTTGGGCAGCATCCAATCTAGCAGATAGAAAGGAGCTCCAAGGAGCTGTACAAAATGAAAAACTTTTATAGGCAAAAGGAAGCAGAAACAAGGAAATTACACTGGCAAAGAAGCTGGGTGTTTGCTGCAATAATACTTTGGTTTAGGTGATGGCAGAAGTCTATCAAGCAGATTACCTAACTAGTATTGATTGCCTAGGCTATTTCTGATAGACTGGCCTAATGTTCCATTTCTGGAAGAGCCAAAACAATTAAGTCTTGGTTTGGTGAGGTGGGGGCTTAGCATAAGCAACTCCATTTTGGGGCCTTGCGGGTTTTTTTTTTTTTCCCGTGTTTTTGTTTTGTTTTGCTTTTTGTTGCTGTTTTAACACTTTCTTGAGGCATCTAGTACATTTATAGTCTAGACCCTGGTTATGTCGAAGTTCAGAGGAAAGAGTGCAGCTGTGAGGCAAAATAGATGGCTTGAATTCCAGCCTCATCCCTTAATGAATGCTTAACAAGTCAGCTAAGTTTCGGAGGATCAGCTCAGCCAGGATTATTTGAGTGACGATATCCACTTGCAGGATTGTTGGGAAGAATAAATGACACCCTAAGTGTGTGCCAGGTTCCTGGATAGAACACGGGTTGAATTAAGGAATCGCCAATAATTAATTAACCAACCAGTTGAGGTTATTGTTGGCCATCCATCCCCCCAAGCTTTGCCAAGTTGGGGTTCATTCCGCCAGCGTCCCGTTAGCGGGAAGATTTCCCGGCTGCAACCGGCTCAGCCCCCGCCTTGAACGGTTTCCCTTCTCGGGGAGCCGGTGAAATGCGACAGGGTCTCTTTAAGAGCCCGGTCCCAGCAGGCGCCCCGGCGGCCGGCGCGGGGATGGCGGCTGCGCGCTGCGCTGGCGCTGACTCGCGCTGGCGCTGACTCGCGCAGGGAGAAAGCCGCGCCGTCGGATCCGCCCGCGGCGAAATGCTGCTGCGGCCGCTGCGGAGCTGGGTCGCCCGGGCGCTGCGGCGCGAGCGCCCTGAGAGCCCCGCCCCGGGCCCGGGGACGCGGGGGCCGCAGCGCCGGGCCTGGCCTCGCGGTAACGCGTCTCTCTGTTCCATCTCTGGCTGCCGGCGCCAGGCGCTCCGCTGCCGCTGGTCTCCCCGCGCTCCATTTGGCCTGAACCGCCGGGATTTTTGTCCAGGCGGCTGCGGGGCGGTGGAGGGGCGAGGGCGGTCAACGTCAGCGGCCGGGGACG
>CM053620.1:15367936-15388624 GCA_028646535.1 Procyon lotor
GGGAGCAGAAAGATCCTCCCAGCTCTGCACGCGGGGGCTGCTCCCGTCCCGCTCTCGCTCTAGGTCCCAATCTCATGGCCGTGGGGGAGACAGAGGCCCGGAGCTGCAGTTAACCAGTCCCCAGCGGGGGGTGGGTGCTTTAGTCTCGGAGCCTTCCTGCTCCCACTGGGAGTGGAGACTTACCATTTCAGAAACGGGAACAACCCGCGGAATAGCTGAGCTACAGAGTCCTTTGGCTTCGGGCTGTTGGGTGGCACCTCAGAGCCCCCTGTGTGGTGGGTGGGCCGAAACCCATGCCCGCTGCGCACTCTTAGCCGTGGGGTCCCCAGTGGAGGCCCCCTTGCCGCCCCCATCTGTGAGGATCATAAATGTGAAATGTGTGGAAAATGGAACGTATGATACACTGAATGAAAAAGGCCGAGCGCAGTTGGGGCCCAGAGGCGGCAACGGGACCGAGGCAGCAGCGGCACAGTGTCAAGTGGAGGTAGACGGCAGTGCTGGGTCTGCCTCCACCCACCTGTGGAGGGTCTCCATTGTCACTGGAAGGTATCTTTAGGCCAGGGAGTAAGCGTAAACATTATCGTTCTTGTGGTGATTTCCAAAATTAGGAGAAAGAGTGAATTACTTAAAACTGATTTTAAATAATTGATTTCATTTCTTTTGTAGATAACGATAAAGAAAATGAGAAGGAGAAAAAATCGGTGGTAAGTCTTTTTTTATGTGTACTCCCCAGGGAGATATATATTTTTGTTGTAAAATTCATATTTTATATATAAATTTACGTATTGATATATAAAAATAGAATGGGAAGATTATATATGCAGAGAGAGGAGGGGAGAGCTGAGGGCAGTGAAGAAATGTGTGCACATATTATAAAACAAAAAAATAAGAGGATCTCCAGGGATGAGGAAGTTTGTCTCCACTGCTGAACCTCAGACCCCCTGCCCAGAGCTACCTGTTCCCAGGTGCTGGTATGTCCCTATCAAGAGTCTACACAGGGAACGCCTGGGTGGCTCAGTTGGTTAAGCAGCTGCCTTCCGCTCAGGTCATGATCCCAGGGTCCTGGGATCAAGTCCTGCATCGGGCTTCTTGCTCACCAGGAAGCCTGCTTCACCCTCCACCTCTGCCTCCTTGTGTTCTCTCTCTCTCTCTCTAATAAATAAATAAAATATTAAAAAAAAAAAAAGTCTATACAGGTAGAAGCATACTTGTTTTCAAAGCCTTTAGGTGGATTTGGACTTTCAGCTTGATGAATGATTACAAAAGGATTTGAAAATGCTTAGCTGTGTGGGGAAGATTGGTTTTACCTTGGGTTAGTGGGTGGCAGCCTGGCTGTGAGACCCGGTCTGCTCACTGCCGCCCCCTGCCGTCCAGTGCTGAGCCTAGTGGGTGGGTGAGGGTACCCGAGAGAATCCATGGGGGTCCACAGACATGGCTTCAGCCACTGTAGTGACTTTGAGATGCCAGTGGTGGGGTAGGACTGGCTAGTGTGAGGTTGAAGGTTCAGGAGGGCCAAACTGGAAATGTTCATGGGGACGCTGGAGCCTTTAGCTGGCTGGGGTGGGGAGCAACATTTTGGTCACCGTCAACCCAGAGGCTCAGTTTCTTGAGGAAGCTAGAAGTCGGTAGCTTCTGTGGCTCGAAAGGGAGTGGTTTGGTGGGTGGTGGCAGGAATACCTTGGCTGCGATCTGCAGAGGGCAGAAAGGGTGGGCAAGCTCCCTGTGGGATTTGGGGCTGATGGAGAGGGCCAGGGAAGGAGTCAAGTCACATGGGGAGCATTGGTGATTGAAACACTTGAGCTTTATGGAAGTGTGTTGAAATGAGAGGTGGAGTGGGTTCTGAAGGTGGGCATCTCAGAAGGAGAGGGGTATTATGTTGAGCTGGCTGGGAATTGATGCGTTGCTGTGCTGATTATCAAGTTAGCACTTACGTGAGCCAGGCCTATCCTGGGTGCTTTCAGACACATAGTAGGTCCATCAGAAGTGGTATGGAGTGTGCACTTAGGCCCAAGGCTACTCTTAAGCCTTCACATCCTCTGAGTTCCTGGGGACCCAATAACCCGTTATTAGTGAGTCCCCGGTCTGATGGGGGAGACGGCAGTAAATAGGACTGTGGTGGACCCAGAATAGCAGAGAATCCGGGGGCTGTGAGTAGGGGACAAGGCCTCCAGAGGATGGTGCTGAGGGGAGCCTTGGGAGATGAAGGAAAAGGGGAGGCATGAGTGTTGGAGCAGAGGGAGCTGCACATGTGAGTCAGAAGGAGGAGAACCTGCAGGCCTGAGGATCGGGCCTGTCCCCAGAGAGCTGGTGAGGAGGGACTGGAGAACCACTGAAAGACTCGACTGGATGTGATCTGGTTTGCCTCTCGGGAAGAGATGGTGGTGGACCATGGGTGGGGTTGAGGGGCTCTGGTGGGCCAGACTGGAAGGCACAGAGGCCACTGGAGAGGCTGCTCCAGCCACGTGGGGTAGAAGCCTTAACTGGGGCCTGGGGGACAAGCCAGGTTCTGCAGATGAGTGGAAAGCAGGGCCCAGAGCGGTTGCTGAGTTGCCGGGTGAGGGCTCTGAGCTGAGCTGGAGACACCCAGGGTGTTGAGGGGTGGATGGCACAGCCTTCCCTGAGGACTGGAACAGGATGAGGAGCCGTATGTGGGGGTTGGGAGGTGATGAATTGAGGTACCCAGGGGACGACACACGGGACAGGATGGTTAGGGAATGTCTGTGCTGAGGAAAGTTAGTCACCACCGTGGAATAGAGACAGGAACTTCTGGAAGATCTCATCTATACAATGTTTCCTGCAGTGAACAGGAAAGAAACAAAGTCTGCAGAACAGTGTATAGGTTGAGCTCTTCTTCATTTTCTAGGAAGAGAAAAAGTTGTTTCCTTTAAAGAGCAGCAACAAAACACCAAATCCATTAGGGCCCTGATAGGATCTGCCTTTTAGGATCTGCACTCTTTTAGGTTCATTTTGTGGTTTTACATGCTAAGGGAGTGAGCTGGTGGGGACCTGGAATTGGAGGGGGGCCTGGCGTCGGGGGTGATGGTCTGGTCTCCTGGATACCTGTTAGGATCAAGGCGGGAGGAACCTTCACAGCTGATGGACAGAGTTCCTAGTGGGGGGAGCAAAGTGAGATGACCTCAGAGTGTGCGTTCAAACTGTCCCCTCTCCTTTACTCCCTCCTACAAGCCTCATTTTTCTCTTCTGTGAAAGTATTGCGACCCACTACTTAGCTGGCAAGGTCACATGTGGTACTGGTACACGTTACTCATCTCATGGCCTGGCCTGCAGCAAGGTGCTCAAGCACGTCCTCTCCTGTCCGAATACTTTCCAGTCTGTGTTTTTCTGTGTCAAGCAGTGAGTGAGGTCTGTGGAACTTACACGTTTCCCAGCCTCAAAGCCATTGGGCTCTGGTTAAGGAGGCAGGACACTTGGGCCTGAAAGCTAGTAGTCTGAGGGGTGGAGCTAGGGAAGGGCAGAGTTGGGTGGGCAGTGAGTCTAGGAGGCGACATAAGGGAGGGTCTGTCCTGGAGGTGGGTGGCCCGGTGGCCATCAGTGGTGGGCCTGGAGCTAAGAGTCGGTTTGTTACTGCTCATGGTGGGACCTTGGAAATGTGTGCACATTGAGGTCTTGGACTGAGTCATTTATGCTGTTCACCTGAGCCTTTCCCTAGAAATTCTTCCATGATACTCCCCTAGGTGTTTGATTTTGGGTTCTAATGTGCATTTGTCTTTTGTTAGATCTGTGTTGAGGGCAACATTGCAAGTGGGAAGACGACGTGCCTGGAGTTCTTCTCCAACACAACAGACATGGAGGTATGGCCCCCACGCCGGGTTCGAGAGAACCTGCAAAAGCTCAATGGGGTAACTTACGGAGGGTGGAGACCAGCTGGATCCCACAGAAATAAAATGCGAGCCGCACGTGTAATGTGAAATTCCTAACAGTTTTGCTGAAACAACAACAAAAAACCCGAAAAGAATATTTAATTTGACGTAATATCTTCTAAACGCTGTCATGTCAGCATGCAATCAGTATAAAAACCATCAATGAACTATTTTGCGTTCTGGTTTTCATGGCAAGCCTTCGAAATCTGGAATGTAGTTGATACATACGGTATATCTCAATTTGGCCTTAGGAACGTTTGAAGTTTGTAAGAGCCGCACGTGGCTCACGGCCACCGTGTTGGACAGGACGGGGATAGACTTCCCTGCGGTCTGGTTAAGAGGGGTCCGCAGACTGCTGAGAGTGGCTGGAATATGAGAGTGTTATGTCTGAGATACCGCGTCCGAGCTGGGGGATGTTACTGTGGGTACCCCGTTAACGTAAACGCTCGTTTATTTACAGCCCACTCAGAATAACCTCACAGATACTTGAGAAGTGCCTCTACACTAAGACCCTGACTCTTGTTCCTGGAAGAGTTTAGCCATGTGATTTTTTTCCGTTGCTGTCTCTTTTTGGTTACTCTAGTTCCTACAGTTTTCGTATGTGTAGAGGTATTTTCTTTCCTTCTTTCCCTTCCTGCTTTTTACTTCTATTAAAAGTATGTATGGTTCGAGGGGCGCCTGGGTGTCATAGTCTGTTAAGCAAACGACTGTCAATTTCGGCTCAGGTCCTGATCTCAGGGTCCTGGGATTGAGCCCCAAGTTGGCTCCTTGCTCAGCACAAACTCTGCTTATCCCTCTCCCTCTGCTCCTCCCCCCCCAAATAAATAAATAAAATCTTTAAAATATATATATATACATATGGTTTGATAAAAAGAATAAATACTCTGTAGCCACAGTCTTGCTTGTGTAGAGAAGAGTTTACAGGCCCCAGACCACTGTCCTCAGAGCGGCTCGTGTGCAAGGTCGGCCCTTGGCTGTGTGTGGGAACTTTGATTTTGGGAGAGTTTCACCATTTCCTAACTGATAGAAATGGCTCTCTGTGCCTGAACTGTTTGTGCAAACAATACAGTTTATTCGGGACGCCTGCTTTCTTTCCGGGAGGCTGGAGTTTTTCTGTGTGCCGGCCAGAGACGGCCTACATGCCCGAGCTCTGATAAAAACCCCGAAGTGCGGGGCTCAGGCCAGCATCCCCAGTAGATGCCGCCTCACGCGTGCTGACAGGGCTTGCTGCCCAGGGAGTTCAGTGCCTGTGGTGTGACTGCCCTGGAAGAGGCCCCCTGGAACCTTGTGCCTGGTCCCCCTGCAGACTTTGCTCTGTGCATCCCTTTTCTTTGTATGCTCTCCCTGTAACAAGTCTTAGCTGCGGATGGCACCATAGGCTGTGTCCTGGGTGCCCTCCTAGTGAGTCCTCACACCGGGGGAGGCAGGGGTCTCCAGGGCTCCTGACGTGCCTGTCCCGCGTGCTGCCGCTCCGCACGGCACTTGAGGAGCACTCAGGTTGTCAGGTAAGACCTTGGAGCCAGGGAACAGCAGCAGAAATAGCAACAGCGATGCGAGTCAGCACCTGGGAGGCTTATACTGTATGCCAGGCACGGTCTTGAGGCTTCATTCTCTCGTCTCACTGATTTTGTCTGTATAAGGGTCGTCTCTGTGAGTGGGTGCCATTACCACCTGGGCTGCAGAGCAGGAAGCAGGGAAGCAGGCTCCGGGAGGTGAAGGGATGGCCGGATGGCGCGGCTGGCGGGCGGTGGCCCTGGATCCCAGGCCGGCCGCCAGCTCGGCGGGGGGGGGGGGGGGGGGGGGGGGGGGGGGGGGGGGGGGGGGGGGGGGGGGGGGGGGGGGGGGGGGCGGTACGGGACACAACACACCACACCCTTGTTTGGTTCTTCTGTAATACAGAGGCCTTTGTTGGCTTTGGGAAGGCCCAGTTGGCCTTTGGATCTCAGCTCAGAGCTCTCTGACCTCTCCAGTGAGGTTACCCTTCTCGGTGGAGAGTCTTCTGATCCCTCTATCCTTGTTTTATACTACTTCTCAGGGCTTAAACATAAATGGTTTCTGTAATGATCTGATTAAGGTCTGCTTCTCCTAGTAAGTTGTTTTTTTTTAAATTTCTTTATTTGTTTTAGAGAGTTGGAGAGAGCGTGTGTGGGCACGTGAGTAGGGGTAGGGGCAGAGAGAGAGAGAGAGCATGTCTTGAGTAGACTCCCCGCTGAACACGCAGCCCCACTCGGGGCTCGATTCCAGGACCCTAGGATCATAATCTGAGCCTAAACCAAGAGTCAGATCCTCATCCTATTGAGCCATCCAGGTGCCCCAAGTTCAAAGTTCCATGAAAGCAAGGACTGGGGTGGTTTTGCTCTAGCCCAGCATATTCCCTGTCACTGTGAGTCCTCAATCAGTGTTGCCTGATGGCACCTCAGCTGGGGCATGGGTCAGGGTGGCCTGAGCGAGCAGCATATGCTACTTGGGACAGGAATAGAGTGCTGAAGACCTAGAAAGAGAGGACGTTTGGGAGGGCCGGGGAACGAGTCACAGAGGAAGGGATATTGGACCTGGAGTTTGAAGGATGTGTAGGAGTTTTCCATGTCATGGAAGTTGATGCGAAATGAGGTGACATGGGCATACTGGGCAGAAGGAACAGTATGAGCAAAGGCACAGAGGTGTGGAAGGTGGGGGGAGGTTACTCTTCATGGCTCCCATGCATTGCTTTCCTATGGTCTTCTGTGACCTATAGACACTGCTCACATGCACTCTCAGGTCCCCAGATGGATCCCAGTACTCTCAAAATTTTGGCCCCAAGAGCCCCATTTAAATCCTTTCTGGCACATACCTGTACTCCAGAGAGGCTCTGGCACAATTTAGGAAGTGAACTAATGCAACGTGACTCTTAGCTGTCAGCATGCCCAATGCAGAGACCAGAGGGAGCAGTGGAGGGGGAGCAAATCGCTGAGGTCACGGGAGAGCCCCCAAGTAGAGAAGCTGGCCGGAAGTGCCTCAGGTAGCTTCCCTCTTGCCTTCTCCCCCCTGTCTGGGGGACAGTCGGAGCTGGGAGGGAACACACGGAGGAGAGGGTGAGAGAAGTGCCTTGCCCTCAGGGAGCTCCCGAGGTAGCTGGAAAGGTGGCCTGTGTGCAGACATGCATGCAGGGATAGACACCGTTCTGAGGTCACTTTGGGAAAGCTTGTGAGAAAGCCGTGTCTGGGTGGAGTTGTGGCTTTGTGGAGGGAGTTGCCCAGCTTTCAGTCCACCCGGGGGCCTGCATCCTGAGGAACGGCAGACCGCTCATGTTTCCTTCTCTTGCAGGTGTTACAGGAGCCGGTGCCCAAGTGGAGAAACGTCCGCGGTCATAATCCTCTGGTGGGTGTATTGTCTCCTCCGTGAGCTGCCAGCTTCTGCCTCAATGCTTGAGCCCGAGCCTGCCCTCTCCCTGCACAGGTCCCAGGCCTTTTCCTGGCTCTTCCCTGGGCTGGAGGAGAAGAGGGAGGGGACAAATGGAAAACGGCAGCATATTCATATCCTGAGGTCAACGGTCTCTGAAGCCTGGCTGGGCCTTCGCAGGTCACGGGGACCCCCTGTCAGCTGTCCCAAACTATCCCGAGTGCTCCGTCTTGGCTACCAGGGGTGTCCGTTTCCTGCTGCTCATTCTTCCCTTACCCTCTCCTAAGAATCTCATTAGGACCGAGGTCTCCCCAGGCCTAACCCCCAGGACCTATGTCTAAGTAACCAGGTTCCTTGGTAAGCCTCTGATTTGGGTTTGCACTTGGCAATATTAGGGGCTGAATCTGGCTCACCCCGAGGCTACCTGTCTGCTTTCCCAAGGATGGACCTAGCAAGCAGGGGCAGTGGTGTCCATTCCTTGGCCTGCCCCAGGCAGAAGGCTCTGCTCTGGCTGCTTCCAAGAGATGGGTGGGTTTTGAGTCCGGTAAGAGGGAGCTGAAGAAAGGGATATTGCTTCTGGGCTCCTACCCCGTGAGGGACAGATGCTTGGTTTTAGTTTTCAGGTGAGGGAATTGGAGCTCAAGTAAGCTGTCCAAGGTCTTACTGCTGGCAAATGACAGACCTCGGTCTGACTAGAGGACCAGGGGGAGCTGGTGCTGTCTCTTCATTTCCAGCAACACCACTGACATCTCGTGTGGTTCTATAGCCTCTGAGTTCCGCTAGGGGCAAGGACTGTGTCTCCTGTGGCTAACTGTTGTTTGCTAGGACATAGCGTTCTGTCAGGCACTCGGTGGGTCCTTATTCATTCTCCCAGTACTTGCTGCACACCTCCCAGGTGCCAGACACTGTCCTAGGTGCTGGGCAGAGAGCCAATCAAAGCTCCTGCTCCCTTGGCCTTCATAGTCCAGTGCGGGGAGGCAGAGGACAGTTTGGCAAATGATTTGGTGGGTGGTGATAGGAGCTATGGAAACATCTAAAGCAGGCAAAAGGATATTATTTCAATAAGGCAAAGAGTCTCAGAGTCTTTGAATAAAGAATCCCAGAGACGTCAACAGTTTCACCTCTGTGCATGTGGGAGAAGATGGAATGCCAGTCGTTCTCATTTGAGCATAACAAAGAAGCCGCAAAAACACTCATATTCCCTGGGACCCAGCGCTGGGTTATTAGGTCAGACAGGTCATAGACCTATGTTAGGGCTCAGAGGTGACATTTACAGGACACAGTCCCAGTCTCAGGAGCCTGAGTCTCCGTGGTACAAGGAGCATTTCCAATGACAGTTTTATAACACGAAGTATAATAGAACTAGGTATTTTGAAACACGTTTCCACTCTGGACAGAAGGAAGGGTGAGATTGATAGTTTTGTGAAAAGTCTCAGTTCATCACTTAGCCGGAATCAGCTCTGTGATGCAGGAAGGTGTCTGTGCAGCCTTCAGAGAAGGAGGGTTTCTCCTAACTTGTCTCAGGTTTTCTCTCACCTGTAGGTAGGCGTCTGTAGTTTTCTAGGAATATCACTGGAATATCATTCGTTAGCACCAAGAGGAAAAAACAAAAGCAAAAATGTGGAAAAGAGCAGAATTTACGATTATTAGCCAGAGGAATGTGGAACATGGACTGTTCGAGAAGTACAGGCAAGAGAGAACTCCACGCATGGGGCTGCTCACTTGGCCAGGATCATTGGGGAAGGCATTTCTGTTCGGGTGACACTGGAGCACAGACTTCGACCTGCGGAGGGAGGGAGCCTTGCAGATACCTGGAGCAAGAGTGTTCTGTGAGAAGGCCCAGCAAATGCAAAGGCCCTGAGAGGGGGTTGTGCTGGGGTGTTTCAGGGAACCCTCAGGAGGCTCTCGTGGTTGGATGCACACTGAGTCAGAGGGAGGATGGTAGGGGACAAGAGAAGATGGAAGTGATTTCCTAGGGCCTTGTGGGTCTTGGTAAGGGCTTTGGATTGCATAGTGGATGCAACCGGAAGCCAGTGGAAGGTTCTGAGTGGAGGAGCGACAAGAGCTGACTGAGGTTTAGCAGGCGCACGTTGACCGCTGGGTGGAGAAGTGAGTGCTGGGGGCTCCACAAACGCTTGTTAAGTGACTGAGTGAGTGTTCCCTGGCGCCTTTGTATAGGCTCCTGTCACTGCTCTAGTGCCTGGCCACTCTGTCCTCAGGGCCCCGACACCATGTTGGGTTCATTCCTGGCCCCACCGCAGTCCCGTGTGGGTTTCATGAGCACCCGTCGGTGACTGAAGAGACCAGGGTCCTGCCGCTGGAGCTCTTTGAGGTCAAATGCTGCCTTCTCCCTCGTGCAGGGTCTGATGTACCGCGATGCCTGTCGGTGGGGCCTCACGCTGCAGACGTACGTGCAGCTCACCATGCTGGACCACCACACTCGTCCTCAGGTACATTTCGGGTGCTCGGCTTCGGCCTTCTCAAAGGGTTCTTCCCGTGGTGGGTACAGGGTTGCCAGGAAGGGAAACCCCACAAGGAAGCTGCTCGGGACCCGGAGTGCTGCTCAGCCGTCTCTGTGTCTGGGGCCAAGTTTTCCTGTTCCCGCAGCTCTCCCAGCTCCAGCCTCCGGTGCCCCTACCCAGCAACCTCAGCCAGCCACAGAGTTGCTAGGGAGGCCACGGTGAGCCCCGGTCTTCACGACCTGACCACTTCTGGGCTCACCGTTATTTACCTCAGTTCTTCTCCGTGTGTGCCTGGAGCTGGAGCAGCAGGAGCACCAGGAACTTGTTAGAAATGCACATTTTTGGGCCCCATCCTGGACCTGCTGAACCAGAAATTCTGGAAATGAGTCCCAGCAATCTGTTTTATCACGCTCTCCAGGTGACTTCAGTGCATGCTTTGTTTGTTTGCATGTTTGAGAACCGCTGACCTATCCTTCACAGGATCTTTCTCTTGGTTCAAATTCTTGCGAGAAAGAATTGGACTGGTTCAGCTTGGGTCCCGGGTCTAGCCCTGGGCCAGTCAGGTGTTGAGAGAGGTCACAGGGCACAAACGTGCTGCTTCGACCGCTTCCATCAGGCTCCTGGACAGGGGCGGGGTCTCTTGGAAAACAGGCTGCTCAGGAGAGCCTGATGCCCCTGCGGTTCAAAATTGAAAGCACAACCTGAAAGACCAGCTTTCGGTGCTCTCCATGAAAGAGATGGGAGATCCCTCCAGCCAGTGATGTGCCCACAGCCGCTCTGCTGGATGGTTCGGTCCAGGGCTGGGCGGTTGTGACTGTAGCTATCATTCTACAAATCTGCGTCTTTTAAAAATGGAAAGATAGGAGCAGAACCATATGAATTTCTGTCTCCCCAAGTATCTTAAGTGATACAGGTCAGAGCATCTGAGGTCGACACTTTTCCCCTTTGCCCACTTCCCGTGGGCAAGGACTTGATTGCAAATCTAAATTGTATCTAATAGATCTGAATATAAGGAGATATACGTGTGTTTCTGTATTTAAGGAAGTCTACCATGAAGGATGCGGAGAGAGAAAGAGAGATGGACAGAGAAGGAAAGAGGAGCGGTAGGAGAGATGGATGAGTGGGGGCTAACAACAGGTGGGCAGCAGAGGGTCCTAAGTAAGGAGAGGGTGGAGAAAATAGGAAGGAAGATGGACAGATAAATGCAGGGAAGGAGAGTCAGGAAATTCCTGGGTTATGGCCTCAAAGGTGCCTGTGATTTGCTGGTCCAGGTGCCAGGGGTGCTGTGGGCCAGGCTGAGAGAGAGCAGGGTGCACCCAGTTGGGCACACTCCTTCCAGTTTCCAAGGGGCTGCAGTGGTCCCCAGAGATGTTTGAGAACTGCTGTGAGAAGGCACCACGGTCTCACATCTTTGCAGCGTTCCAGAAAGCCAGGCCCTCCATCGCTGAGGTCATAGTGTCCCCCCTCCCCCAATGTCAGCCGCACCCCAGCCCTCTCAGGGATCTGTGTCCGGCATACAGAGCCCTCTGCTTGAGCAAGTGCACACTAGTTAGCTCCACAATCACCACCCTTGTCGCTTGGCAGCACTCCGCTGAATAGCACTTGGCAGTTTTTCTAGCACTTCCCCGAATCGATACTCGAGTGGAGCCTCACGTCTCCTGTGGAAGAGGCTGCTGCTGACGAGCCGTCAGTCCCCGCATTGCTGCACTGGTCACTGAGGTTTGGGGTGTGGGGAGGGTCCCTGACCGAGGGCGGAGCGCAGCTGAGCCCCATGTCGGACCCACGCTATTGCTCTGGTCACTGCCTGCCTCTCCCATAGCTTCTCTGTTCTTGTTGGGTATAGACCGTAGGCAGGGGGAGCAACAGGCATTGTTCAGGCCTTCCTGACCTGAGTCAGTGAATCACTTTGTTTTCTTGTAGACATCACCTGTACGGTTGATGGAGCGGTCGATTCACAGCGCAAGATATATTTTTGTAGAAAACCTATATAGAAGGTACCGTAGTTTGCACAACTGATAATTTATGAAACCATTCATTTTGTAGAAATGAAATTGGAACCTGTTTATTCACGGGACGGCTCTGGAGTACCTACTGTGTTGTATCTGTTAGCTCCTGCCACAGTCATGCTCTCTAAGAACCAGCCACAGACCCTCACGGGCGGACAGTTTGCCCTCGGTGGTTGCTCAGGCGGCGAGAGTGGTCAGCTTTGATGGCTGACCTCGATGGCTGGGCTCTGTGCTGTATCTCAGATGGCTCCAGCGGGGGTGACTGGGGTGACTCATTCCTCTCTTCTTGCCTCTCATCCTCCGCTGGGACCGGCAAGCTAGCCTGGTAGACGGCAAGCTAATTGTTACTTGTCCTGCTGACAGCGGAGAACAGAGGCACCGGCAGGAATGCATGAGTGCTGTTGAGCCTCAGTTGCACATTTGCTAACATCCCAAAGCAGGCCCCATGAGCCGACCCCGGGCTGAGAGGGTGGGAAGGCCCGCGGGGGTCACATGGCAAAATGGGAGGGTGTGGGGCCCGGTAAAGACCCAGAGCCACAGAACATTCAGTTGAGAACATTTTGCACAGTGTTTGTTATAATTTCACTCCAAATTGTCTTCTGCCTTCAGGGGAGTGGACTCCATCATGTAGACATAGTTAGGGGCCTTCTGGTGGCCCGCCGTGCTGAGGCCTCAGAGGCTTGGGACCCTCCCGATTTCTGTGCTCCGATTTCTGTGGACTGCTGATTCCAGGGGTCTTGGGAGATGGGCTCCAGGCTGCCGTCTGAAGTGTGGGCTCCTTCCACGCCCCTCCCTCCTCGGTAGCTGTGTGCCTGGTCACCCTCTCCTTGCCAGCCCCCACCTTACTGCTTCTTCCTGCCCTGAGCTCCCTTACTGAGAGGTCCTGACGTCAGATTTGTCCTGACATCTGCCTGCCACTCTCCACAGGCCGGCTCCCTCTCCCTCTCATCTGCAGCTGTCGCCTCAGTGTCACCTCTCCCGGCCCCCAGCCACCCTGTGTACATGGGTCGTACTGCTTTCTCACTTTTAATTACTTCTTCCTGTTGCCTTTCTTCATAGTATTTAAGACAACTTTTAAGTAGGTTGAACCATATGGAATTATGAATATTTGACCAATTTTGACCTACAAGAATGGTAGTTACACGTGGTTCAACTTCGTCTATGTTTATTTGTTCAGTTGTCTATTGTGTGTCATCCCCATCCTCCCCATCTCCCCCCTTCCCACCCCCCCCACAGGAGGACCGGCCGTGGCAGGTGTACTTGCCTAGCTCGGACCCAGCCTGGGGCCAGCACCTGTGCCGGATCATTAGCTGTTGCCAGGCGATGCGACTCGGGGCTGCTCTTGGGTCTCCACCTGGACATGTTCCTCAGGCTCTGGCCCCAGCTGCTTCATGCCCCTTCCTTTGAGGGGGCCACTAAACAGGCTTCTCCCTTTGGTCCTGAGCTGCCATGGATCATGCCCATCGGCCTGCACGGCCCCAAAACGAGAGCCTCTGCTCCCATCCGTTCTGAGCATTAAACTGATGCCATGCGGTCAGGACAGCAGCCAGGGCAAGTCCTGACTGTAGCTTTGTCCTCTGACCTTCCAGCAGGAGTGGGCCTGGTGCTAGAGCCCTGTCCTCCCCCAGCTGTCTGGGATTCCAGGGGAGCCAAGGTGTGCACCGCAGGCTTACTCAGCCCTTCACTCTCCTTTGCTCCCTGCTCATCAGTGCCTCTGCTGGAGGGAGGGACAGGCAGAGGAGGGAAGAGAAAGAACAGAGGAGTCCCACCGGGTTTGTTTCTTGCTCTGACGAAAGCACAGCCTGACACGTGGACCCTGGGCAGCAGGATGGGACTTCCTGTGCCCTTCTCCTAGTGAGGCTGGTCGTCTTGTAATTGCCGTCAACTTGGCCAGTTCTTTGTGGCAGCCAGTGGCTCCTTTGGAAGAGGGTAACCTTGAATGCAACGACCAGAGGCCCAGGGGAGAGAGTGAGGTGCAGGGTTCGGGGAACCTGGGTCCCCTCCTGGCTCTGATTTGCTGTCTTTGTGAGCATGACCAAGTTCTTAAAGCTCCCCAAGCCTTTCTCATCTCTAATTCCTGTCATCCATCTCTGGAGAGCCTATGGGACAGTTGCTTAGTTTAGGTTTTGTGCCCCTTATGCAGGTCCTTGCCTACCCTGCTCTTCACGAAATTCACCAGTAAACACCCCCCACATCCCCTCCCTGGGCCCCTACCTGTGGGCTGCTCAACACCTGGTGGATTTCCCCAGGAGCCATTAGTCTCTCTCTTCCCAGGAGGCAGTTTTAGCTGATGTCTGTGGGCTTTGGGTACTCATGCCCGTAGCCCTTCATTCCAGCACTTCTGATGGCCGGTTCTGATTTCCTGATCTCTGTGGCTGTGGTTGAGGTCATAGGTCCAGAAGACATTGCTCTTGCTTTATGGGTAGTGTAGGATAAGACTATAGCTTTTAATTTTTTTGAGCTCTTTTCCTGCCCTTTTAACTTCATATTTATGCCTCACCCTGGCCCTCCCAGAATGCCTGGCATCTGTGGTCAGGATTTCTGCAGGATAGTGAGCCACAGGAGGAATTTACTGTGTCCCTGTTCCTTTACTTGGGATCTGATTGGTTCAAGTTCATACAGCCTTGGGAGAGCGTGGATTCCCCTTAAGTCCTCATTGGAGACTAAAGATTGGTCGCTGGTATCACTTGAAGCAGCCCAGAGGCTGTTGGTTGGTGCGTGACCTTGGATACTCCAGGGGCTTCTGGGAGCACCGTGGCGGCCTGCGGTGCCAGGCCACCCGCCGCTTCGGTTTCAGGGAGATGGGAGAAGGCGGTGCTCCTCTAACCCTTTCAGTGAAGTCCTCCAGAGGCCGAGGACCACTCACACAGGTGGATGCTTCTCACTGCCCTCCGAGCCCACAGAGCCAGAAGAAACCTGCTAGCAAACCAGAAGTTACTTTGAAGTCTCCTCTTTTGTCTTAGAAATTTATATAGGCTTTGCATCCTGTTCCGTAATATGTTCTTCCGTTTGTATCTGTAGCAAACACCATGCTTACAGTGTGGCTCGGAGTACCCCCTTCCTCAGCCACATGTCCCAGAGTTCCCAAATTTGGGAGGCAGAGAGACCTCCCCTCCCGGGGGAGGGGCCCTGAGAAGACCCTTCCCGGAGCAGGGGGTTCAGCTGTGACTTGCACCAGATTGGCTGTGCTCCCTGAAGATGAGGGCTTTTGCTCAAGTGGTTGAGGGGCAGGCCAGGAGCCACATTTATTGTCTGGTTCTTCACGCTCCTCCCTTTGGAGCCCTCAAAGCAGCCCTGACTCACAGGTACTGTTGACCCTTTTGGCAGAGCAGGCTCTGAGATGGGATCAGAAGGTCAGGGCTCCTCCCTGACCTGGCGGGCGGCTGGGCCTGCCGTGTGGGGCAGCAGCAACGAGGGGATGGTGAGAGACCTCTGGGTTTCTCTCCTTAGGGCCAAAGGCTTCAGACCGGTTGGGGCCCCCAGGGCATCGACCTGGGGGAACTAGGCCTCTGTCTCTTTCTACCCAGGCCTGACGGTGGGCTTCTCCCATAGATCACCATACATCTTGTTAACACACACATGCTGCTTTATGGAGTCCAGGGTGGAGCCCGAGAACCTGCATTTCTAACTTAAGAGCCCTGGGCGGCCATCATCCTGCTGGTTGGGGAGCACAATTGGCAGAATAAGGCCTCAGAAGAAGCCAGTCACCAGCCGCAAGGAGCTCTCTGCTGCGATGCCGGGCCCTTTTCCCTGAGAGTTTTGTTCCTGTGGCTTCCTTGGGGTCAGGCGAGCAAGAGCCCAGTCCTGCGGGCTTTCTTGGGGGTGTGCGGCCCATCTTGGTGAACGTTCTGCAGTGAGGGGCTTCCTGTTTCCTGCACTGCCCGCTGTTTGCTCCCTTCTCATTTGTTTCTTCAGGTTTTAATTGTTGGGGGTTTTGTTGTGTTTGCTTTGCTTTAAGGATCTGCAGGTTTACTCCTGGGCCAGGAGAGGTACGGCCGTAGGCCAGAAGTTTCCTGAGTGGAGGCACAGTAGCGTGTTTGTAGCCAGAGCTAACGGAGTGTCGAGTGCAGGGTAGCGTGGAATGTGGGCTTTCCTTGCGGCCAGTCTCCTTACAACGCCAGCTTTCCTCGATGCAGGGGGGCAGCCCCCACCAAGTGTTACTGACAAAGGGGGTGTTTTGAGAGGTTTCTACTCCCCCCAGGTACAGATGACTGTCCTTTTGAGCCTAAACCAAATGTATGCTTGACCTAAGTTTGCCTGGATCCTTGGCCCATGCCTGGAAGAGGATGTTTTGGTTCCCACCTGCGGGGAGCTAGGCTGGGCCCTGGGAACCCCAGGACGGCACGTGTGGCACGTCAGCTCCTGTCTGACCTGTCTCCCCTCTCTCTCAGGTGCCCGAGGAGCCTACCATCCTACCGTGCCGTGATGGGGATAGGACCCCTCTCCCAGGGTGGGGGGCAAGTTGCTGTTGCCCTTCAGTGTTGGGGTTGGTCCTTTTCTCTTTCTCAAAAGCTGTTGAGAAACATTCCAGGCTTAGGTTGGAATCTGGGGGGGGGCCCTGGTGGAAGGTCCCGGCAGGCCACATACTGGCGTTCTGCATCTCCTGAAGCAAAATTTCTTGACACCGTCCTTGCCTTTTGGGCCTCCTAGGGAGGGACCTGCCTCTTCTCGACTCCCCGCTGCAGTGAGTTCGGGGCGGACAGAATGTAAGTGCAGTTATGCTGGCCAGGGGTGTGAGAGCAGTGTGGTAATTGCTGAAGAGGAAGATTCCAGTTACATCGCCTCCTCAATGGCGGGCACTTGTGAGGCGTGGGCACTGTGCTGAAAGGAAAAGCTGGAGGTGGCCAGAGTGCCTCGCAGGCCATTATGTGGCCCAAGGCCCAGGGGCTGAATAGTTGAATCCAAAGATTTTACAAGATTGCTGGTCGCCTTTTTCCAAGAACAGAGTAGGGGAATTGAGTGGGACCCAGCTGGGAAATGACAGCTGACTCACCTGGGGCTGGTGGACATTGATTAAGGCCTTGCATTTGGAACAATAGCCCTCCCTAGCTGGCCTAGGGGCTTGGTCTCCTCCTCTGCTCTGGTTTAGACCAGGGACTTGCGCCTGGGTCATGACCTTGACAAGAGCTGTGCCTTTCCGCCAGTGGAGGCCAAAGAAGCCAGAATAGCCCCCCTCCATGGACAGACCAGGGAGGGCGAGTGACATCATGGAGATCATATAGGTTTGGGGGCCACGGAGAGCCAGGCTTAAATTCCTTCTCAGACTGAGTTGGGCTTCACTGCTCTGGGCCTCAGTTTTCCTCACCTATAAATTGGGACTAAAAGTGACCTCACAGGGTTTTGTGAAAACAAAAGAAAATAATGTAAACAGGGGGCTGGCATTGGTGTGTGAGGTTCCTATTCTGACCTGTGCTGTGCAAACTGGGGATTCTGTGGGCCCCTGGGGGAAGGTGGCAGCGTACCGTGTCAAGCAAAACAGCCAACAAGATTCGTGTCAACCCAGGACCTCAGTTTTGCCTCCCTGGGGAAAGGGAAGGCACCGTGAAACCCCCTCAGTGCACCCAGACTGCTGTTGGTGAGTCATGGGGTTAGATTTTCCGTAGAGAGGCGCGGCCCCTGGGCAGTGGCTTGCTGGGGGTGCTGGGTGCCCTGCTCTTGAAGCAGACACAGGAGGAGCCGGGCAGGGTTTCCAGGAGGATAACTGCAGCTGTGGATTAAACAGCCCCTGCTGCCTGTCGTCTCTGCGTCCTGGACACCAGGCCTCGGGTTCCCCACTCAGCCAGTGATGGCCTGTCCTTGATGCACCCTCTGCGCTGCTCCCAGCAGCCTCCGAAGGGTTTCCTGGAGCTCTGCCTGCTGACCTTGTCCGAGGGAGGCTGCCCAGAGCACTGGCCCCAAGAGAACCTCTCCAGGAGAGCCTTGGAAAGGGAAGTCCCGCTTCCTCTGTCTGCTCTCAGCCCCGTTAGGGAAGCCGCCAGTTTGGGCTGGGCTGGGCTGGCCCCTGAGCCACCCAGGATGTGTCCTGAGAGCACCTGGAGCTGATTGCCTGGGGAGCAGTGGCCCTCAGGCCGCAGAGAGCCCCGCACGTGTGAGCCCCGTCCCGTCTCCGTGTCCTTCTGTGTACAGGTGCCACTCTTTTCTGGTGGTTTTGGTTTAGATTCTGAGTTAACGCTCAAGTGTTCCATGTTGTGACTCAGCAGTGGCAGCTCCGGGATCCGGCGGCATCTGCCTTGAGCCCTGAGGACTCCTGTGACGTCCTCTAGGGCACAGTCCAATGTCTGACTGTCCAGCGTCCGTGACTTGTGAAGCCGCCGCCCTGGGCAGCTCTCCCTCTGCGCACTGCCCTGCCGACTGGCCCATGGCCCTGCGTTGCTAGTCTGTTCTCTCTGTGTGTGGTGCTGGAGGAGGGCAGGGGCTGATGAGCAGCTTCCATTTTGGAAATCCTCACTCCCTCCCAGTTCACTTTTGTTCTGGAGAACAAAATTTTTGTTTCCCAGAGAAGGAAAGCATGTAAAGAAAGAGTGCTTCGGTTTCTTGAAATCAGATACTCTCAGGGGCAACTAACCGTAACCCAACTCCAAGTAGCTTGAGCAATGAGGTTGTTACTGGCTATCTTAATGGCAGGCTTCAGAGGGTTTCTTTTGGCCCTGTTTTCCTACTCTCTGTCTTGTCTGTGTCCTCAATATGATTCCCTCATGGTGACAAAATGGCTGTGGTAGAACCAGGCTTCTCACCTGCTGTCCAGAGGGTAGGTGTCTTGCCAGTGACTTTCCTCTAAGTATGAGGAAGCATGGTTTCCATCAACCCCTGCAGACCTCCCTCATGTCTCACTGGTCCAGGCTGGGCTCCTGTGGGCAAGGGATGCCTTGTCCTGATCGGCTCAGCTTGGTGAGAAGAGAGTATTTCCCTTCCACCAGCAGGGCCTCCCCTGAAGCTTGGGGTGAGGTCAGGTTTCCCTGGAACACTCAGGCCTGTGGATAGACCCTGAATAAATAACAGGCTGCTCCTAAGGAGATCTGAGGAAAGAACTACGGGCTGGGTAGCCACCTGTCCTCACTGTCCTCATACCAGCCTGTGGTCCTAGAGGCCTTACGTCTAGTTCCTGGATATCACTGGCTCTGGTCCCCTCTGCAGTGTTGTGGGCTTACCTCCCACTGCCCTCCACCACTTTTCTGGGGAGCACTCACATGTTAGCTCTGGTTCCCTGGCTGAGGTCCGATGCCCGAAGACGGCTGAGGTCCGTCTGCCCCTGCTGTTTTCTCTCGGGCACCGTCCACCTTCCTGCTGCACAGTCCAAGCACAGCCGCACCAGGACAGTCTCAAGGACTAGGGGCAGGTGTCCTTCTTCAGTCTGTGCCATGTTGTCATTTGGGCCCCGGGCAGGGCTGCTTGTGGCCCTAGTCTCCCAGAGCTTCTTGCCTGGGAGAAGCTTGCAGGCTTCTGAGCTTCTTGCCTCCCTCCGTGCCCGTCCCTGCATCCCTCCTCCCTGCCAGGTGGCAGTGTGTTTGCAGCGCCCGGCAGGGGGCTGGCTCCAGCCCACCCTTCCAGGGGGCCCTTCTCCCACCCCCATCATTCTCCAGCCAGAACCCCCTGTGTACCCTGGACCCAGGCACGGCTCCTGTCCTATAGCCAGGCCTGCCAAACCCTGTTCTGAGTGAATCCAAGATGGTATCCAAGGTGGCTGCGGTGTTAAAGGGGAGACTTCCCTTCCTGGGCCGAGGAGGGTCACCCAGCCTTTAACAGATGTGTGTCTTCCGCTTGCCCGTCCTCTGGCCCTTCCCGGTGGCTTTTCTTCTGCGGGGGAATAATGTACAGGACCTGGGGACAGATGCCAGGCCTCGTGCACTCTTGGTCTCTCGTCTTGATTCCTTCCTTCCTTCCTTTTTTAGTTAATGTTTCAAACATGTAGTTATTTTCCCTCCTCCCAGCCCTTGATTTGGGAACTACTATGTTGGGGATTTTGGAACATACAGGAAGGTAGAAAACATTCAAGTCCCCAGTAGTCCTACAGCTCAGAGAAAAGCACTGGATACATTGTGTTGTCTTTCTTTCCCGTCTTTTTTCAAAATGTGTGAAAGATTTCTCACGAAAATACAGTTGGGCCGCACTACATACAGGTTTATGTCCTGCTGTTCTCACTGAACCTTTGGATTGTGAGCGTTTTCCGTGTCATCAAATACTAGTTTACGGCACCATCGTTCAGTTCCTGCATGGCTTGCTCTTATATCGGCGTGCCAGGATTTCGTTTTTCATTATTTTTGGCGGTGCTACTGTGGGCGTCCATGATTGTTTGCACAAAATAAATTTCTAGGGGTGAGTTGGTTTGCCGCTGCCCCTGCCAACCTGAGCACTGTCCCTCTTCTCCAGGGATGGGCCTCAGAGCCCCTCTCTGTGCGGGGAGTTCAGATCGCAGCTGAGCGTTCCCATCCATCACGCACTTCCGTGGCACTTGCTGCCTCAGAGTGGAACCCGTCCCGGGTGGTGGCAGAGGGTCGGAGGTGTGTTGCGGGCCCAGTGTCGTATGGATCGTGCCGTGCCCTGGCGTCCTGGGCTACGCTCTTTGCACAGAAGCCACCCGTGGATCCTTTCCTAACCCCTCTCGTTACAGCGGGAAGATGCCCGAAGTGGACTACGTGGTTCTGTCGGAATGGTTTGATTGGATCGTGAGGAACATCGACGTGTCTGTTGATTTGATAGGTGAGGCCCCCCCCACCCCCCACCAGGGCCCCAGGGAGGGTGTGCTTGGCGGGACTGCCGGCCAGCAGGGGCAGCGGGCGCGGCCCTGACCGCTGGTGAGTCTTTCCCCCACGTTAATTCTGCTTTCTGCCCAAGGACAGGCAGGATTTGGTGCCTCCTCGTCTTCGTTCCGCAAGCTGATCTCCCCTGGGCCCGTTGTGATTGGATTAGACGGGTTTTTTTAGTGTGGAAGGGAGGGACGAGGGGCAAAACCAAGACATTTCC
>CM053620.1:15388724-15398727 GCA_028646535.1 Procyon lotor
GGAAAGAAAATGAAAGGGGATGAGGGTCGGGATGCCTGAAGGCCACACCGTGGCTCAGTGGTCAGGCTGGGAACTGGCTGTGGTCCTCTGTCTCCTGCTCCGAGCGCCTGGTGGATGATTCTCTCCACACCCGGTGCATAAGCCTTCCTTCCCGCTCGCCCTGGCCTCCACTTCCAAGCCACAGAGTAATTAGAGCCATGTACTGTACTTTTAAATCTCAGTGTATCTGCGGACCACTCCTGAGACCTGTTACCGGAGGTTGCAGCTGAGATGCAGGGAAGAGGAGACGGTCATTCCCCTGGTAAGAGCCCCCTGGAACCCGCTTCAGACTGGGAAGCCACCTCCATCCCAACCCGGCCCCTCCCTCTGTGAGGTCACTGGGCTGTCACTGCTGAGAGAGAAGTGGGAACTGAGCACACTGCAGGGCAAACTCCCGCTTCCTCTGTGGCCCGAGACCCTGTGTGAGGTCCAGAGCCGCCTCAGTTCCTGGGGCACCAGACGCAGGGATTGGCACCCTCTGTGCCGGAAGGTATCCCTTGTCCCGCTGGGTGCCCCCAATTGCTTGCCTCTGCGGCCAGCTCTGGAGCCTCGCCGGAATGCTCCCTCCCGCTCGCAGCTACACCCCCAGAGCTGAGTGCCGTGCTGGGCTCAGAGGCCGTCCTCTCTGGTCCTGGCCCAGTGCCTGGCCCTTCCGGGGGCTGGCTCAGGGCCGTGGGGCCTCTCGTCAGGACCGTCATCATTGTAGGACTGCTCTCCTCTTCCTGTTCCTTCGCTCCCCACGCTCCCTCCGAAACCAGGCCTCCACATTGCCACTGGGGCCACGTTTCCAGGACAAAACACCATTCCTGCAATTTCCCAACCTCCAACTCTTTGGTGTCTTGGTGCTGTCTAGAGTGAGGTCCCCGATGTAGCACGCCACCCCAGATCCTACCGGATCGGCGTTATCTCCCTCCGCTCCCTGCCTTTCAGGCTCTGGCCATAGAGACCAGTCATGGCTACACACACACTCACACTCACCCTGCAGTTACACAAATGTGCCTTTGTGTGGTGGTTTCTTTTGCCTTCCAAGTTCGGTTCAGATGTCACCTTCTCCAGGAAGCCTTCCCTGCTCCCCTAACCTCTGGGCCTACGATGATCACGGCCCTAAGGACAAGCATACTGAAACTGTTAAATGTTTGTTCCCCATTCCTCATCAAACTGTGAGCTTTTTAAGATCAGGTCTTATTCCCTACATCCCCAGCATGTTTTCTGGGGCTTGGCACCTGGGGTTGCTCACTTAATACCGAACTGAATGCCTCATGTGAATGCCACTGGGACAGAGGCTGGGCAGGCATTTCCTGGGACGTCATGGGAGTCTGAGCTCAGGATGGGCTGGTCTGCGGGCCCTGAAGACCTGTCCGGCTCCTGAGGCCCACCCAGCCTTGTCTTCCCCCGGTACCAGTAAGGTTGGTATCAGCCGTGAGGGCGTAGGCCTCCTTCTAGGTAGCTCCTTTGAAATCTAGGGACATGAGTGATTGGGGGAAGGGCACAGTGGAGCAGGGCCGGCCCAGGCTTGGTAGGGCACGGCCACTCTGTGCGGTGACCCAGATGTCCTTCAGAACAGGCAGGTCTGCAGTCCCTCCCAGCCATTATTAGTCGGGCCATTGTGATACTGTTTCTGACAAAGCCTGTAGGACCTACCTGTCATTGCCAAGGGATAACTCGATGGTGGACGATAAGGTAGCATTGTGGTTTCCCTGAGAGCTTCTGGGCCAGCAGTAAATTGCTGCTTAGGAAGGTGGCCGCGAGAAGCCAGAGCACCGTGGCCAACGCGTGAGAAAGCATCTGTCCAGTCCTGCCCGGTGTAGAGGCGCTGATGGCTTAGGGGTGTGTCTGGGCTTTTTCCTCTGGGTTCCACCTTGTGGGGCTTTCTGAAGTTGATCTTCTTGATCTAGAGGGCCCACAGGGCACAACTTGTCTGCTGGGGTGGAAGCAGCAGGAGTGGGTCTCCTAGGCCAACGGGGGCAACAGTCCTCTTGGGGAGGACAGAGTGGTGGGGGTGGTTCAGAGGCTGCCCGGGGCCGGGATGCTCAGCCATGGAGCAGCTGTGGACCCTACCACGAAGGAACTGGCGGCCCTGCTGACGGAGAAGTGGGCGTCAGAAGAGAGGCCAGGCTTGAGGGTGTGTGCGAGGCATGAGCGGAGCAGGGCTGCGCTGGAGGGAGGAAGTAGGTGGCGGGAGAGGTGCCTCTAAGTGTCGCCATGCCGCGGCTGGCTGGCGGAGGGAGTGGCTGCACTTAGGGCTGTCCACTTGAGCCGGGTTGGTGGTTGCAGACCCCGTCGTCCGAGCCAGTGTCCTGTGGCCATGAATATTCACGCCCCCGCCCGAGATCCTCGCTGAGGAGGTTTGCTCCCCTGGCCGCTCCCAACGGCCTGTGTGCATATGTGTGTCTCTGTGTGTGTGTGTTTCCTGCAGGAATACCTGACCGGTATTCACCACCTCTATGAGGAATGGCTCATCAAAGGGGGCCTTTTCCCTGTGGCAGCCCCTGTTCTGGTAAGTCCCCCTGGCAGGGCTGGAGATGTTTCTGGAAGGAGTGACCCGGGGAACATCAGCCATTCTGCAGTCCGGGGAAGGGCCAGGTCCTTCAGAGCTGATGGATCGAGAGGAAGAAAGCAGGGAGGGTAGAAGGGGTCCTTTCTTTCTCCTGGTCCCAACTCTAGACTGAGTCTCGGGGTCTGTTGGACAGACCCGAGAGAAGGTGACCTGTCCCCGTGCCATTACACTGGTGGTCACAGTAGCATCTCACTTATCCAGTGTCGTCAGTGGAGGAGCGTTCCAGATGGCTGAAGCCTCTAGACCTGGGTTTTGGCTTGAGCCCCTTGGGATGGTGATCTCTCTGACGCAGCCATCCCTTCTCCAGTGGATGGCGGCCACGGAGCCTCGTTGCCCCGCTCCTCGGTGACCCAGGGCATCTGAAGGAACGCCGGTCGCTGTCCTGGTCTGTTACACAGTGGCGCCCTTAGGAGGTGCTGAGGTGTGTAGGACGGTTTGTCCCCGGCCACTCATGGCGTGGAGTTCCCGTGTTGGCTTCGTGTAGCAGCTTCTCTGGCCGACACTCGCCACTTCTAACTGCGTGCCATTTCTGCCCTGCCTTTCCCTGCTTCCCTGTCCCATCCTTCCCCGATTTGCTGCTGCTCAGTTTCTGCAGGCAGGCAGATGGATCCCGAGATGGTCGGGAACGTGCACCCAGTGTGGGAGATGAGGGAGGGCTGCGCACAGACTTCTGTGCATGGCCGGAGGGACATCTGTGTGGGCTGCTCGGACGGGTCTACTCATCATGGCCATTGCTGGAAAGTGAGATGTTACTGTGCTGGATTTTTAAGGAAACAAAATCTGTTTTCCCCCATCATTATTGGATAATATAAAATGATAGGGGAAAAGATCGTTCACGGGCTGGCTGCAGGGACAACCCTAGTGGATTCTTCAGTGGAAACGTAGTTGAGAATGTGCATTGACCTAGAACCTGGTGCTGTTCTGCTCTAACCCTCCTTTTCATCTGCCTGTGACCTTGGAGTTCTCTGCCCTTCCTCGCCACCTCCTGCCTGCCTCCGTCTCTCCCCCTCTTCATCTGTGAAGGGAGGATGATGTTGAGGTCAAGTGCAGCCTTGTGACCCGTGTGTTTAATTTCCAGGTTATTGAGGCTGACCACGACATGCAGAAAATGTTAAAACTCTTTGAACAAAACCGGGACCGAATATTAACTCCAGAGAATCAGAAACATGGTTCATAGGACGGGAAAGATCATGCCAGAAAAATGCCTGCTGCTGCCAAGTTAGCTGTTAGGAGCGATCTGGGAATATCCACTCTCAGGAGGGCTTGATATCTGGCCACATCTTTGTTTTCCTGATGGTCTTTTCCTCTTTGCCAGCATCTTCCTCCTGGGTCTCTGGCCCTGGCGGGTAAATGACAAATGGGACCAATGGCTTTGCCATGCCCTTCGGTGTCTGCAGCCTTGCATTCCCCCAGCACCTCTCCTGGTGGTTTCTCACTGCTGGGTCCCCGTGATTATGGGAAGAGCCACCTGAAGTTATGCTGGGCTTAGGGTCTCTAACCCTTCTGACTACCCAGGAGGGTGAGGTAGAGGCCTCACACCCCGGGGAGGAAGTTGAAGCTCAGAGAGGCTAAGGAGACTCCCCCAGGGTCCCACAGCCATTGACAGTGGTGGCGTTGGCACAACTCAGACGTTTGGTGACTCTAGCACATTCTCTCCCTCATCTTGAGAGCCTGTCTTCCCTTGCTAGAGATCTCACGTGTGTATGGGGAGAGCCAGCAGTGTGTGGAGCCAGTGCCATCATTTTCTCATTATCTGAGCAGTTTGTGAGGCCAGTCAATGTTCTTAGACTTCCACAAAATTGTGCTGTGTTTGGCTTGAGCCCAGTGTTCATTGGTTTCCCAGCAGGAGGCTGCTGTGGCATTTACCACCTCGGCATCTGGCCTTTATGTCCTTAAGGAGAATCACGCGGCGGGTGCTGCCTGGTGCTCGGTCTCCTTGGTGACGAAGGCCTTGCTGGAGCTGCTGCCAGTTCTCTTGTCAGGGAAATGGCTTTGGGGCCTGGGTGGTTTGCCCAGGGCCAAGCTGGGGCAAGGGGCCACTAGCCCTGGCTTCTGAGGCTTCCTTACTCTGTTCTGGCCTTGTGTGAAGAGCTTTGCCCTTGGAATTACTGAAAGCCTGTGGCCCAGGAGAGAGACACAAGTGGCCTTAAGTCTTTTTGAAATGTTTTTTCCATCCAAGGAGACACTTTGGAGCATAGAGCATGAAATTATCTTTATTGGTTCAGAAAATATCTTAGCTTCCCTCAGCTGCAACAGTGCATCAAAGCCGCAGCTATCTCTTGAGTCAAGTGGAAAGAGAAAGAAAGAACATTGTTTTAAGGGGACAGTCTGGACCGGAAGATCGGGGCTTATAAGCATAAGCTCTTGGAGCACGGGTGTTCCTGATATTTTGGAGCTGAGTGATTACTGGTTATAGACATGGGGAAGGGTCGGTTGTGACTTTGGGGAAACAGGCCTCAGCCTCTTCTGGCAGCAGTTGGCATCACCAAAGGTTGGAAGGCCTCGTTCCGGCCTCTGCGTGAGTGTGGAGCCTGTGCGTGCAGCTCTCTGACTTGGCGTGGGTGACTGGAGCCCTGGGGGTCCCGTCCCAGAGGGAGGCAAGCACTGTGGCTCCTGGACCGGTTCTTGGGCTCCGTGGGCAGCATGAGTGGTGGCAGCCCGGCGGAGACGTGTGGCTCGGCCCCCACGTCAGGGATTGACCAGTAGTCCGGGGGCGGGAGGCGGGAGCCTGTGCTGCCAGGGGTCGTGACGAGCCCCGGCAGTCGTCCGGAATTTTTAAGTGCCCAGTCCACATGTGCCCCACAGCTCCGTCTGAGCATCTGTTTTGGGGGAAATGTGATTTTAAGAAAAGTCAAGTCTCGCCCCGTGGTAGCCAATAAATCCTTCACCTAAAACCGCCGTGAGTCTTGCTGTGCTGCTGTGGCCAGAGATTTGAGCTCCGAGCAGCAGTAGGATAATGTGTTTCCATTTGTTTAAACCTCATCTTTCCTAACATGGGATGTGCGGGTCCAGGAGAGCTCCCCGTCCTCTCACTCCGGCACCGTGGGTGCCGTGGGTCTGCAGGCGAGGGTTGCCTTCCAAGTGTGGCAGGCGGGGCCGGTGGCATCAGGGGTCGCGGAGCAGTGACGGACGGCCGTCAGGGCAGGAAGAGGGCAGATGGCACACGGTAGGCACGGGGCCCGGTTTTTAGAGCAGAGGGAGGTGCGCTCCAGGGACTCAGGAAGGGCTGGCGTCTCTAAATTGCCAACAGTGCGAGTCAGGGCAGTGACATCCCCGGTTTGCTGGTGTCGCCTCAGTCTTACCCTGAGACGGGGTTCCGGAGGGCACCACGGGAGCCACCCCAGAGTGGCCCCAGCTCCTCTGACTCTTGTGGGTAATTAAAAAAATTATTTGAAGAGCATATACATTTTCTTTTAGTCAGCATTTTCAGTGAAATAATTCTAATTTACACTTGAGCTTTTTAATTTTAGATGCAAAAGTCATGATTAGAATCATTCGGAAATATTTCCTGTACCTGGTGATTAAAAAACAAACACTGAGGTGGAAGTGTCTTTCTGTGTCACACGGGAGTGCGGAGGTGGGTGATTCAAGGCCGGTGTGGCAGCCCCAAGGCTGTCAGGGGCCCGGGCTCTGTCTGGCTTTCTGTTCCCAGTTCAACTTCCTGGTTCGTGGCTTCCTTCCCCCAGGGACTTCCCTGTCCAAGGTGGCGCCAGAGCTCCTACTCCGGCCACTGTTGGCATCAGGACATCCTGTCCCTTGCCCACATGTTAGTTCTAATGTGGATGATGACCTTCGCAAGGCACAACTGAGATAAGCTGGAAGGTGCTAGGCCTTGGAGGTGGGGCACAGACAGGGGGAAGTCGGGACTCACCGGCTGGACCACAGGTCCAGTGTCCCTCTGGCCCGACCTGTCCCTCCCTCCTGCTTGCAAGTCACGTCTCCCTCACCTCCTGGGGCTCTGGTATCCTCGGCTCAACCTGCCTTCTGCGTTGGGCGGAGCTGGGTGAAGGCAGGCACGACCGCCGGTCTGAGGCCCTCCCACAGCGTGGCTCTCGGGAGGCCCTCCCCACTCGTGGACCCCGGGAAATGATGTCACCTTTCCATTCCTCTTCCTACCCCCTTTCATTTCCATCTGAGCCCCTCACCTAGACTCGAAGTGTGCCCCTCCCTGCCTGTGGAATACCTCAGTCAAGAGACCCTCCCGGGACCTCCTGCAGACTCCCACCACCAGACCTGGGGAAGGATGGAGGTGGTGACAGTGGTGGCGTTTGTGGTGGTGTAAATGGAGGCATTTACAACTGAGAGCAGGTGGATGTTTCCAGAATCTGCTGTTGGATCTGTGTCATCTTGTTTTCTTAGAGCCCTGGGGCCAGATGGGGGCACTCACTTCAAGTGCTCCCCTATCTGTGGAATGAGTAACATCCATCCCCGTGGCCTCTCCACCCTGAAGAATTACAGTTATTAAAGTAATTGCCAAGCTCCTGGAAATGTCAGCCCTCCCTGTTGAAAATCTAATAACAATAGCCCGCCTGGTGTCTCTGGGCTCTGGCGGTGGATTACTCACTCGGGGCTCCAAGGTCACTGGCCCAGGCCTTTCTTTTCCTCAGGACCCCAGCCCCGCAGCTCCCCTAAGGCTGACTGAACTCCGCGTTCCTCTAGTTTACATAAGATCGTGAACTCGCCAAAGGCGGTCATTAACAGAAGCCCAGGGAGAGCCAGTCCTGTGGAGTCCAGAGTGGGGATTGGCATTTACTGCCATCTTCCCGAATTTCTGCATTTCTCGGCTTTTTCTCCTTGAAGGCTGGGTTCCATGGAACACAGGTGTCCTGGGAGATAATACTAGGTGTTCTGAGAAAGGAGGGTTCCGTAGTCCAGGAGGTTTGGGAAGCGCCACCTGGGTACTTCTCTGAGATGCATAAGGTGCATTAGTTTAGTTAAACTCAAGCAGTCCCGTGATAAAAACACCTTTTCAGCTTTATTTAAGTGAGGGACTCTCAAACTCATTGACAGTAGAACCCCTCATTGGGGAATGGCCATTAATAATCTCTAAGCGTCCTTTTGTTCCTCGGAACACACTTTGGGAAAAGCACTGTTTTAGGGCACCTGCAGCTGCTGCTGACCCTCGGCTCTTGTGCCCTTTGGGAGTCCCTAGCTCCTGGTTCTCTGACTTGAGCGCATCTGAATCCCTGGAGGACATGTTAAACCATGGATTACGAGGCCCACCCGCAGAGTTTCCAGTTGAGCAGGTCTGGGGTGTGTGCCCGAGAATCTGTTCTCTCACACCGTTCCCAGTAACGATGAGGCTGTGGTCTGGGGACCACCCTTTGAGAGCCACCTCTCTGGATCCACACTTTCTAGAATTGGACATCCCAGAGTTCCAACAAAACTGGGCACCTTGTTGGTTATTGAACGTCTCGTGAGTGTTGGTTATCCTGTCTGTCAAATGAGAGAATTGCTCACTTCTCAGGACTTGGCACATGGAAGGGGCCTGGACCGGGGCCCAGTCGGCAGCAAGCGTCCCTGTAAACGTTCATTCATCTGATGCGGCCCAGGAAACGGGCCATGATGCAGTGACTTGGCGGAGGAGTAGCGGCAGCCGCAGTGACTGGCACTTCCCGGCGGAGCGGCATGGACATGCGTGCTCACTGGCTCATCGGGGGGCCGCCGCGACTGATCTGTTCAGTGGGTTCAGGGCACCGGCCTGGTGGAGGCTGACCTTCAGGACCGAACCTCTGAAAAGTGCCTCATGGCCTTTCCAGAATAACAGAGCATGGGGCAGGCAGTTGGCCTTTCTTTTCTTTTTAAAAGTGTTCCTGCTTCTCATGGGGACTCTGGATCTGTACCTGGCATCCTGTGGCATGAGAGGGAGGCCTGGAGAGACATGGCTGCCTCTCAGGCCATGGGGAAGGACACTTCCTGTACCAACGAGGCCCTGGATTCCTTACACAATAAACTCATGGTTTTCAATTCTGTCTGTCTTCTTGGAGATCTCCTTCTCAGTGGGCTCAGGTGACCTCTCACTTGTCCTTTCCCTACTGCACAGAGCAGATCTATTTGTAGCCAGGGATGGGTAGATTTTGGCAGCTCCAGGGTCATCTAAGGAAATGCCCAGAAAAAATGGGCAATGGCCACTTGTTAACTTTGAAGGGAATCTCATCTTTTGGGATCCACTTGGCTTTGTGGGTTGGACTTGGGCTTTAGGGTCAGAATACAGGCTGGGATCCCAGTTTCCCTGGTTGTTGGGTGCAAGAACTTGGGCAGGTCACATCCCTTCCCTGGTCCTCTTTCTTCCTCCTCTGGACACTGGGGTTCTGTTTCCTCCCTCATGAGGAGCGTGGCTGCGCAGACTGTGAAGGGGTAAGTTAAACGAGAGATGGACACAGGGGGCCTGGAGCGGTGCCAGGCTATTCCCTGCTCCTTCAAACCCCTTACAACTCTCTGTAGTTAGCTGTAGAAGAGACCAGAATTTCTTGAACCTTCCTGGAGGGGGCAGCTGTTGGTGGGCTGCTCCAAGCCAGGGTGGTTGAGATCTTGCATTTTCATTTTCCTATGTATGTATGTATGTGTATTTTTTAAATTAACATATAATGTATTTGTTTCAGGTGTGCAGGTCTGTGATTCATCGGTCTTACACAATTCACAGCACTCACCATAGCACATACCCTCCCCAGTGTCCGTCACCCAGCCATCCCATCCCTCCCACCCCCTTCCCTTTAGCAGCCCTCAGTTTGTTCCCTGAGATTAAGAGTCTCTTATAGTGTGTCTCCCTGTGTGGTTTCATTTTGTTTCATTTTTCCTTCCCTTCCCCTATGATCCTCTGTCTTGTTTCTCAGATTCCTCATATCAGTGAGATTGTATGATAATTACCTTTCCCTGATTGACTTATTTCCCTTAGCATAATATGCTCTAGTTCCATCTACGTCGTTGGAAATGGCAAGATTTCATTTTTTGATGGCTGCGTAATATTCCATTGTGTGTATATATACCATATCATCTTTATCCATTCATCCATTGTTGGACATCTAGGTTCTTTTTTTTTTTTAATTTTTATTAACATATAATGTATTATTTGCCCCAGGGTACATGTCTGTGAATCGTCAGGCTTACACATTTCACAGCACTTAACAGCACATACCCTCCCCAAGGACATCTAGGTTGTTTCCATAGTGTGGCTAAAATGTAGGAAACATCCTACATTTTCATTTTTAAGACCTTCTTCATCAGGGCTCTGGGGGAGCTAGTCGTTCACCATCTTTGCTAGCCATTTTCTCAGCCCAGAGTCCTCGGGCCATCTGTAAGTAGGCCTCTATTCTCTCCCTGTCTTTTGACAGCACTTCCCATGTATCAGCCCTGTGCCAGGCCCTGCGCCGGATGAGAGGAGCACACTGGTGAACAGGACAGACGTGG
>CM053620.1:15398827-15474026 GCA_028646535.1 Procyon lotor
AAACTCTCCTCAAAGACAGCAAATAAGACTTGAACATATGTAAGGACATCTCATTCTTGGGTAGGAGGACTCATCAATGTAAAGATGTCGGTTCTGCCTAAGTTAAATTACAAATTTAATACAACCTCAGTAGAGACGCCACAGTCTATTTTATGGAATTCTACACATCATTTTACAGTTCATATAGAAAAGTGAACATTTAGGAATAACCAGGAAACCGCTGAAAAAGAAAAAATGATGATGGGGGACTAGCCTTACCAGGCATTCAAACATGTCTAAAACCTGTAGTATTAAAACAGTGTGGTACTGCTGTGTGAAGAGACAAAGCAGTGGAATTGAATAGCTCAGAAATAGACCTAAGCACGTGTGGAAATTTACTACATGATCAAAACGTCATCTTCATGGAGAGGGGGGAGGGTGAAAAAAAAAGGTCATCTCCAATCGCTGGGGTAAAGATGGACTTTTAAACAAATGGTGCCAAGGTGATCCTTTGGGGAAAGATGAAAATAGATCCGTACATTTAGGGATCTAAATGTAAAAATTGAAACCAGACAAGTACCTTGATTTATGGAAAGCTTCCAGACTATGATTCAAAATCCAGGGGCAGCTAAAGGTTAATCAATTTAACTAAAAATTTTTAAAAAATTGTGTGATAAAACCCATCACGAACAAAGTTAAAAGACCAGAAACCAGGAGAAAATGCAACTTATGTAACAGACAAAGGGTGAGTATTCCTAACTACCAATGAAAAATTCTTTAAAAATGAAGGGCAAAGGACCAAAAATCAAATAGAATGAGGAAAAGATGTGAAAGACAATTTACAAAAAAGATCTAAAAATGGCCCATAAACATGTGAAAAACACTCAAATTCACTCAGAAATACAAATGCCATGGTGTGAATATGTCCCCTCCACCCCACCACCAAATGCACATGTTGTAAACATGATGCCCAAGGCAATGGTATTTAGGAGAACCTTCAGGAGGTGATCAGGCGTGAGGGTAGAGCCCTCCTGAATGGACCCAGTGCTGTTATTAAAAGGGACCCCACAGAGCTCCCATGCCTGTTCTATGTGAAGACACAGCAAGGAGTCAGCAGTCTGCAAACTGGCCAAGAGCCTTTGCCGGAACCCGGCCATAATGGCACCGCATTGGACTTCCAGCCTCCGGAACTGTGAAAAATAAATTTCTGTTGTGTATAAGTCACCAGTGTGTGGCATTTTGTTATAAAAGCCCAAATGGACTAAGCAAATTAAAAGAACAGTGACATACCATTTCTCGCCTAGCAGACTGGCAAAACAAACCAAACCAAGCCAAGCCAAAACAACAAACACATTCTGTCGGTGAGGCTGTGGGGAAACAAGTACTCACGTACGTTACTGGTGGGAGTATACATTTGTACAACCCTTCTGGAGAGAAGTTTGACTACAGCTAACTAACTACATCTGCACTTATGTTGTGACCCAGCAATCCTACTTCTGGGATCTAATATATATACTTGCTACAGTACGAAAAAGTCTATGCACCAGGTTATTTATTGCAGCATTGGTTTTAACTGCAAAATAATTGGAAACAACCAAAAGATCTTACATAACAGCTAAATAAACTATGGTACAGCCACACAGTGGGGTAGAAAAAAGAGGAAGTTCTCTCTGAACAGGTGTGATTTCCAGGACATAAAGCAATGTTGAGTGAAAGAAAAACCAATATCCAAGGGAGTATCTATGGTACACTACTCTTTCTGTAAAAAGGAAGGAGAGACCTAAGAACATACACAGAGGCAGAGGAAATGGTGAAAGGAAAATCCAGAAACTGCACAGACTGGTGAGCAAAGGCAGGAGAGAGGGAAGGATGGGATGGGGTTGCAGGGAGGAGAAGGGAATGATTCTTGTGTGAATGTGTCTTTTTGTATAACTGACTCTTAGAACCATAGGAATGTGTCACGTTACCCCCTCAATAAACAAGATCAACTAGGATGTAAGGGGAATGGAACACAGAATACAAACATAGCTGATCCTGACAGCATGCCAAGCGAAAAATGGCCATACTGGAGGGGGATGGGAATAAAGAAGTAGCCTAAGCAACTGGAAAACAGAATCTTGACTGGATGTAGGAAGAGTAGAGACAAAAATCACTCTTCCTAAATGCTGTTCTATAGTTGGACAAGTTTTCTCATGGAGGCGTGGTTAGCAATTCTGGAACTATAGTAGTAGACTCGAACAAATAAGTAGGCTGTAGATTAAGAGAGCTAGGTTCATACTCTTCTAGAGAAAGAATGTAAATTAAAGGGGACAGGGAGAATAAACCTTGGGATGTTGGGTTAGAAGAAGAGGTATCAGTATAAACTCATGGTTTTAAAATTCTGTGTAGTTACAGAAATAGAGCCGCATGTGTATATGCACGAGTTAGGACACATCCCTATGTTTCCTGACTGTCCCCTGAATAGGCTTGGAAGCAGTGACACCCGGTAACAGTGAGCACACCCGGCACCTAGATCTTGGTGTCGAAACATCGTTCTCCAATAAAAGGAACCAGGGCTCCTAGGACAAGAGGTTTATTCCAGGGATGCAGCAGGTAAATATTACCAGTAATCAGATGTATTGTTGTCATGAACCCTTTGATAAGATGCACATGGACACAGCATAATTTTTTCATGATATTTTTGCCAGAAATGCATAATTCATTCCAGCCATTAAAAAAAATAAATCCAAACCCCCACCACACTAGATAAACCCAAATTGAGGGACATTCAATGACATAAAACTGGTCAGTATTAACTTTTGACCCAAAGCATCAAGATCATGAAAGACCAAGAAGAGGCTGAGACAGTGTTACAGACTGGAGGAAAGGAAAGAAAAGTCACAAATGTGATGTGGGATCCTGAATAGGATCCTGGAATGGAGAAAGGGTAGTAATGGGAAAACTGGTGAAATTTTAAAAAGGTTTGTGGTTTTGTTAATACTGTATCAGTATTAGTTCCCTGTACTTGACAGTCATACTGTGGTTATGCAAGATATCAGTTTCACGGGACACGGGGAGGACGATAAGGGAATTCCTTCCATTGTTTCACAACTTTTCTCTAAATTTAAAATTAGTTAAAATATCTGTCTTCTTGGAAATAAAAGCAGAACACAATACTATAAATATACAATCCGACATTTACACGAGAAGACCACAGGGTGCCTGGGTGGTTCAGTCAGTTGGGCGTCTTGATATGAGCTTGGGTCTTAATCTCAGAGTCCTGAGTCTGCGCCCCACATTGGGCTCCATGTCAAAAGGAATTAGGCTAACACCCTAACATTGAGTGTCTCCCAGTGATATGCTAACTTCTGCTTTTATTTTCATATTCATCTGTATTTTCTTTTTCAAGATTTATCGATTTGTTAGCGAGGAGAGTACAAGTGGGGGAGGAACAGAAGGAGAGGGACAAGCAGACTGAGCTGAGCACAGAGCCTGACACGGGGCTCGATTCCACAACCCTGAGATCATGACCTGAGCCAAAATCAAGAATTGGACACTCAACTGATTGAGCCACCCAGGTGCCACTCATCTGTATTTTCTAAGTTTTCTACTCACTTGATGGTTTCATTTGATGGATCCTTGGAAACCATGGTGAATGAGTCAAGGTGAAGTTTCTCAGAGAGCTTATGTTCTAATGTGGGAAATGGAAAATAAGTAAGTGAAATGTCTTTGTGTAGGAAATAAACTAAGCTGATGTGATAGGTGGGTGGCCGGGGAAAAGTCTCTCTAGGAAGGTGACATTCAGATGAGATGGGGATGACAAGAAAGTCGGGGACGGTGCAGAGTGGGGAAGTGAATAGTTTGCACGGAGGCTGGGAGGTAGGGGTTGGCTTAGCTTGTTGAGGAACCTAGAAGATGCCAGTGTGTCTTGTCTCAAGCGGGTTGAGGGTGGGGAAGGGACACGAGATGAGGTCTGAAGGATAGTGAGGGGCCGAGCCTCTGGGGCTTGGTGTGGCCTTGGGAGCCCCTGGAGGAAACTGAGCAAGAGAATCCTGGAACTTGGTTTAGACAGGGTCCTCTGGCTTTAGCTCGTGCATAGACGGGGTCATTTGCTCCGGTGGGGAGTCCTGTGAGGAGAGCAGCACCACTAGATGTGCCTATTGTGTGCAAATGTGTGTGTGTCTGTGTACATGTGGGAGCAAGAGGTGGCTGGTGGAGGGGGGCCCAGCCCAGATGGATGGAACCCGACCCCTGGATGGGAAGCCAGCGTATGATCCTGAGCTCCCAAGTGTGGTTTTGTTCTCTTGTTTTCTTTTTTTAAGATTTTATTTATTTATTCGAGGAAGAGAGCGAGAATGAGCAGTGGAAAGGGGAGAGGGGAAGAGAGAGAGAAGCAGATTCCCTACCAGGTGGGAAGCCCTATGTGGGACTCGGTCCCAGGACCTGGAGATCATGAGCTGAGCCAAGGGTAGATGCTTGACCAACGAAGCCACCCAGGTGCCCCACTTTTGTTCTCTGTTAACCAGAAGTTAATAGAGCGAGAAGGGAAGCTGACCAAGGAGTCTGAGCAGGTTAAAATTATATTATGTGTCTGGTTACCTACACAGCTGTCGTCTTATCTGCCCTGTGACAGGTGCCTTAAGGATGCTGAAGGAAACTGCCCTTCAGAGATGCCCAAGGAATGTGGAGGGACAGGAGGCACCCAGAGGGAGGCATGAGGGGCACTATGCACCCCCATCTCTCTAGCTCTTCCCAGCCTTCTGTGAGTGGGTCTGACCACACACACTTTACCGATGAGGAAACGAGGCTCAGAGAGAGTGGCCCAAAGTCACACAGTCAGTAGGTGGCAGGGCTGGGACCTGATACCGGAGGGACTAATGAGCAGATTGGTCCCTGTGCCTGACAATCTGTGGGTCCCAGCTCGGCTGCCCGAGAGCAGTCACTTTCCTGGTGGAAGAGCCGTGTGCTCAGTCAGGGTGTCTGTCCCGGTACCATCCAGGGGTGACATTTTCAGCTGTTGCCTGAGTGGTGGTCTTGGGTGGGAACTGGTACCTCCAGCTCCCACGGGAGGGAGATAGTGAGTGTTGGGGGGCTCTCGTACATGAGAGGGGGTCTGAGTTGCCCTCCAGGGCTGAGGGACCCTACTGTCTGGACTGCCACCCTCACCGGCTGGCTCTGGCCCCCTGAGAGGCTGGGGTTGTCCATTCTCCTGAAGCCCAGGGCCTGGGAAGCCCTTAGGACGGCCCACTAGAGTTGGGGGTCCAAGGAGATGGGAGAGGCGTTCACAGAGCTCATCCATCTCGGAGGAAGTGTTTGGAGGAACGGTGTCCATGCCAGGGGTGGCCAGCTCTGGCTGCGCCTCCGGCTTTGGGTCCATGGCCTTCCCTGACAGCTGGGTACCTGGTGTCAGGCAGAGCTGGCTGGGTACGGTGGCCACTGTGTTCTCAGGAGCTGCATCAGGGACCAGGGACCACTCACCGCTGCTAGCTAAGGAGGAGACTGCCTCACCTGAAGGTGGGCTGGGAGCCAGGCCTGGGCCCTGGACTTGCTCTCCCTTCAGGCTGCTCAGGAGAAGGTCCTTGGGGAACAAGGGCGTCCGGTGCAGAACGAGGTCACTGTAGCAGGTCAAGAACTCCTCGCTGTCTGAACGTGTGCTGGTTCGGCGCTGGGAGTCTAAGGGGAGCAGGGGGCCAGCAAGGGGGGTGCAGGGGAACGTCGAGACCTCAGACAGACTCAGGGCCCCCGGCACAGTGCTCTGATGGTCAGGGCCCTCGGCCAGGGCCCTCTCAGACCCCAGCCCTTCTGGGGGCCCTGGCCGGGTCCCCTCAGGGCAGTTGTGAGCCTTCACCAGCCTTCTTCCTGAGGTGCGCCTGGAGTGGGGCCTGGCCGATTTCTCTCTGCCCAGTCCCAGGACCTGCCTGCTCGAGGTTTCCAGAATGGCCTCACATGCGGCTCTCGCCAGGAAGATCTCAAACACCATCTGCTTGGCGTCCTCCTTGCCGATGGCCTGGACCAGTGAAAACTCTGCCTCGGAGGTGGCCACGTAGCCCAGCCTGCCCAGAAGGGTCTGCAGCATGTGTTTGGGAAGCACAGGCTGCACCCGGTAGGTGAAGTTCCCAGTGTATGTCTGGAACAAACAGGGGTATTAGCGACGGGCCACAACCCAGCAGAGTGGCTGGCTGTGAGTGGCCAGGCAGGACCGAGGGTTGATGATGGGGAGCACTGGAGGCTCCTAGAAGCAACAGTCTGGAGCATTTGGCCAGAATGGAAATCCGATTCATGATCATGTTACCCTCTGTCCCATTTTACAGAAGGGCACACTGAGGCCTAGAGACTGAACAGGACTTAAGTCACATGGCAAGAGAATAACTGAGCTGGGGTGAGGACCCGATATCCTGGCTCCCAACCCAGCAGTTCTGCCCTGGAGCCTGAAGGATTAAAGCTTTCCAGAGCCACACTCCTCCCCTTGTTGAATATGATCTCCTTGGTTCCTCCCCTTTGGAGAGGCCGTAGGGTCTAGCGGCTGGAGGCTGTGCCGCCTGAGTTTGAGGCCTGTCTGGGCTACTTATTAGCTGGCAACCATAGATAAGTTGCATTAACCTCTTCTGCTCTCAGTTTCTCCCCCTGTAAAATGGGACCAGAGTCAGTGGGCAGGTTGGATATGCTGTTCCCCGCCCCCCTCTAGAGGCAGGGCTCTGGCCCCTACCCGAGACCCCCTTGCTCAGTCATGGTGGTGCCTACCTTCAGGGACCTGATTTCCTTCCTCCAGGGAGACAGAAGTAGGTTGACAGATATGAGCTCCAGGAACTCTAGTGCCTGCACCAGTTCGTGGCAGACATGCTGGGCAGGGCCGGGCGCCTCCCGGGAATGAGTGGCCCCCAGACCAGGGACCAGAAGCTCAGGCATATAGAACCGAGAGGGGGGTCCCGTGTCCAAGAGCCGCTGGGCCCTCTGGGTGAGGGCTGCTTCCCTGCACACCCGCAGCCGGCCCGCCCCTGCCTCTTCTTGGTAGTAGCTGATGAGGTCACCCGAGAGGGTCTCCAGGGCAGCCTCCTCTGGGCCCGGGGGTCGGGGATGGCTCATGGTGGCTCCGAGGGCCTGGGCGCCGAGGAGAGCTATGTGGGCCTCCCGGGTCAGGCCCAGGCTGGCCCGCCTCTGGCCCGCCCCAACCCTCAGTCAGGAAGCCGAGGAGGAAGTGTGCTAGCAAAAGAGAAAGTTGCACACAGCCCAGCCCACTACTGCTTGTCACTCTGGGGGGACTCTGACCTGAGGCTGGCTAGGGCTGGGCCATCTCCCCCCCGCCCCTCCCCAGTGGAGCCGAGCTGAGGCCGGGCTCTGTCCTCATCCTGTCTCGCCCCCTGATGGGAAGGCAGAGACAGCGGCACCCACATCCGTCCGCACCCGTGCAAGCCTGTAGCCTTCAGCCCACTCCGGATGTCACCGGCCGAGGTCCTTACGCTCCTGCTTGAGAATTTTCTCTGGCTACAGGAGTGTGCTCCGCTCGTGTGCGGGCCCGACGGCGAGGGCGAGGGTGTTAACACACAGGGCCAGCCCTCGGCCAGCCAAGGAGGGTGGGCGCACAGAAACCCTATCTTCTTGCCCTCAGGGGGACAGTTCCGAGGTGTGCTCACCCTTGCAGAGGCTCTCCAGCTGTGGCCCGCAGCAGTAACCCGCTCACGGAGGCACGCTGTGGGTTTGTGTCCCTCCCTTATCTTCATTCCCTACTCCTCCTCTGCTTCCTGCCATCACTGCCCAAAGATGTACACCACTCCTTGGACTGCTTTGGGGTAACAGAGCCCAACAGTTATCTGCGTACTCTCGACCCTTGACCATCTCCCTCCCTCCCCACCTTTTGCCATCCATCTTCATTTTTGTTTTATAGCTCATTGGTTTATTCTCAGATTCGAGATTTGAATTATGCCCTGTGGCCCCAGAGGGTGAGGATCATGCTAGAATCTCACCAGATCCCAGCCTTCCCTCAGGAGGAAGTAGATTAAAATGACAACAGAGGGGATTTTCCCTTTTCACACAGACCCAGATATAAATTGGGGCAGCACCATTAGGATCTGGATTCACTCCCGCTGTCTGAGCCCCTTCCCACATGGTGGAGCAAGGTGCATTTGGGGAGATACAGGTGGGGGACAGTATTTGGAGCTGGGCTTCCTCCCTGCCTTCCTTCCTTTCTTCCTACCCTCCTTTCCTTCTTCCCTTCCTTTCCTTCCCTTCGTTCCTTCCGCTCATTCACCCAATACTTAATTAAGTCATGATTCACTCATTCAGCCACTCAGTGACTCACTCCTTCTGTGCGGGTGAGCATTTCTCAAAGGGTGCTCCTCAGGGAGCCCTTGTTGGGGGTTCGTAATCAGTCTTATGTGAGTAAGAGTTTCCTGTGGCCAAATAAATTCTGCTGGGCTCCCGAAGGCCCCCTGGCTCCTCGGCTCCAGGACTTGTCCTGGAGCACGTGTGTAGGGGTGTGAGTTTCTGGGGTTGGGCAGCACGTGCACTCTATCCTGACTTCTCAGACGCTGGGTCCCCTTTCATGTCCTCCCGTGGTGCTTGGGGAAGAGCTCTCCCTGAGCAGCCAGCCTGTGTCCCCGTCCACGCCAGCCCGGGGGCTTCAGAAGCCAACGAGATAGAGCCCCAGCCCTGGGGTGGCTCACAGCCTGGAGAGCCCCAAGGAGGGGGTGGTGTGACCTTGTGGTAACTCAGCCCAGGATTCTTTCTCATCAGCTTTCTTCGACACCATGCTGACTTTCAGGCCCTCCAGTCACCAGCAAGGGCATCTGCCAGGTGCTTGGCCTTTGAGCTGCCTCAGACCTGGCCTTGCCACGTCTGGGGGCTCTTGGATCCCTGTCCCTAGCTCCCCTGCCTCCTGCAGCCTCTCTTGAGCCCTGCGGCTGGGGTGAATCCTGTCCCCATGGTTGGGAAGTCACTTCCCCATTGGAGTGCTCCTTGATAATGGGTCCCTGGGGAGCGGCACCTCTCCTCCCGAGCCCTGGAGGGGAGCAGGGGTCAATCTCTCATTCTCCGGCCGCTTCAGTTTGGCACGTCTTTTCTTACGTTGACCCTGAGGCCTTCCCCTGGGGACAACGCTTGTGGTCATGTTGGGTCCACCTGGATGACCCAGGTTCATTGCCTCCTCTCAAGGTCCTTCATCCCATCTGCAGAGTGCCTTCGCCACAGGAGCTAACATTGTCGTGGGTTCTGGGAATTTGGAGGTCGTTACACAGTTTACCGTGCCAAAGCTACGAGACCCAAAGCCACGCTTTTCCCTTGATGCCAAAGATTTATAAGGGCACAGAAGGGGAATGGTGGATTTGGGTGAGGGGGATATGCAGAGTTCCAGGCCGCTGAGCTCTGCGGAAGAGGCAGTTGCCAGGCCGAGGAAAGGTGGTGGTACCAGGTGGGGTATGTGTGTGTGTCTATAACAGAAGGGCCTTAATTCTCATTGTATCTTTGTCTCTGCTTCTCTCCTTGGCCTCAGGCAGATCTGCTCCCTGAGGACAGGGCTGGAGTGGCCTGTATTTTTTTTTCCTACTTTTTTTTTTTTTAAGATTTTATTTATTTGACAGAGAGAGTGAGAGCACAAGCAGGGGGAGCGGCAGGCAGAGGGAGAGGGAGAAGCAGGCTCTCCGCTCAGGAGGGAGCCTGCTGAGCAGGGAGCCTGATGTCGTCAGGACCCAGGGTCATGACCTGAGCCAAAGGCAGACGCTTAACCGACTGAGCCACCCAAAAGTCTCCTTTTTTCTTATTAATAGCCGAAGTTTACCAGTTTGGTACACACAATTTAATCTCCACCCCCACCCTCCATCCAGTGTGATGATTCCATGGCTTTTGGTTACTTATTGATGTAACTGCTTCACTCATTCTGGACATGTTGTTCCTCAGCTTTGGGAAGCCTGTGGTGCCTGTGAATTGTCTCTCTAGGGTGGCCCGAGAGTGTGGCGGGGAAGGTTGGGCAGGGTGCCTGGAACCCCCTCTCTGTCCTCTGGCGCCTGGGTCAGCTCAGCTCCTCCAGGACCAGCTTCCCCCTCACTGGACCTCTGCGGCTTCTCCAACATCGGATTTGGCGTTACCTGCACGCACACTGGGTCCTCGGGTGAGTGACTAGCTTGGTGAGAACCTTTCTCTGCCTGGCAGGCTGACTAACTTTGGTGACAATGCAGGAGACCGGGGGAGGTGAGGGGGCACTGGAGATACGCAGGAGCTGTGGTGGGAGGGAGGGGGTCCCAAGGTCCAGGGAAGGAGAGGACCTGGCTCAAGGTCACCTGAACTGATGACAGAAGTGGGGACAGCCAAGCCTCTGGGTCCCAGCACCTAGCCTTCCCTCACAGCTGTCCCTGCTGCCCAAAGGCTCCCAAGTCCCCTGCAAATCCTAGGAGCTCGGGGACCCTCAGGAGCCACAGGGAGTACAGGGATGCGTGCTGCCTGGTCAGGGGCTCCCAAGTCTGGAAGGGTGCATTTACTGTCCTCGAGGCCATTGCCCACAGGGAGGAATTTGTTCCCATTGTAATTGTACTGACTGCTCTTGGCAGTTGTCCACCCCGCAAGCCTCCCCATCCTTGGGGTTCACCACCCAGAGAAGAACCATCCCAGGCTGGCAAGGATGACTCAAACACACAGTCCAGAAAGGGAAAGGCGGGGAAGAGGACGAGAGGTCAGAGCCCAGCAGAGAGGTAGGCCTTGAGGCTGTGTCATGAGCCAGCCAACATAGACTTGGGGCGTCCCCAGCCGTTGCTTCTGTGCGAGAATGAAGGTGACATGGTGGGCAGCAGAGCCGAGAGAGGCAACACACCTGCTCATGTCCTTGGACCTCCTGGATCCAGTCAAGCCTGAAGTCAGAATAATCACTTGGACAATTTAGTTACATGAGCCAATAAATATCCTTTCTTGCTTCAGAAGTTTCCAGTTGGGTTTCTGTCTCTTGCAGTTGAGTCATGGGAGTGGGTAATGGGTCTCAGAACCTGCCAGAGGATGGAGGGTTCCCCTTTCAGAAGTTGCCTCCCCTCACTCTGTAATCCAGGGGGTACGGTTTTGTGGTGGGTCACGGACCAGGCAGCCACCAGCTGTGGGCAGAAGGCTGGCCATCCCCAGGACCTCGGGGGTCAGGCTGGGGAGGGGTTAGTGTGGTAAGGCTAGGGCCGTGACGACAGCGCCTGGGGACCTGGAGCCCTGGGATTCCTGGGCGAGATGCAGCGGGGCTGCGACCCTGGGGGGAAGGGCGTGCCCAGCCCCCAGCCCCGACATACCAGGCCTGACCCGGTAATTGGCTCTGATTGAGAGAGTTCACCTGACTAGGGAGGTTCAATGTGAGGTCAGGCAGAGAAGAGCCCACGACGGAAGATCCGCTCTCTCAGACGCCGAAGCTGCTTGTCCGTCCACCGCTCGTGCCCACAACCTGGTCAGTCATCAGGTGGACACCAACGGTGACACCTGAGTATGAGTGGGTGGCGTCAGAGTGTGCATGGGGGACCCCTGAGCGTGGGAGCACTGGCCTGTGTGCCCCAAAGCCACCCGAGCGGGCGTGTGCATAGCCTCGGGCAGTGTGATCGGAGTGAAGCACACATGGGCGTGTGTCCGAGGGTGTTTCGAGGAACTTGGTGTGAGAGACCCCTCTGTGTGCATGTTGGGGGGGGCTAAGTTATTTTGAGCCAGGTGGTATTCTGAGGGGCGGCTGTGGGTGCCCAGACTTTGTATCAACCCTCCTCCCTCTCTTGGGTGATTTGGGCTGCTCACGCGTGGCGGACGCTGGTGGTGCCCGGTCCGAGACCTTGGAGTGCGCCATGCCCATGCACACCCGCCTAGTGGCAGAGCCTGCTGACCGTGGCGATAACTTCCCCTGCCAGCAGCAGCACGCCCCCATCTGAAGACTTTCTTGGGCCACAGAAGCCCACTTGGCTGCACCGGGGACAGGGTGCAGCTCTTCCAACGGAGAGTCTGCGAGCCACAGTGGGTGCTCTGTCCCCTTCCCTGTTGGGTGGCTAACTTAGAGGCGCGTTCTCCACTGTCTCCACCCTCCTGGGAGGGGGACCTGTGTGACCATGACACCCTGAACTGGCTTCCTTTATTTCTTTGTTTCACTGCCCTCTCCTTCTGGGTGCTCCCCGGTCATCACCCTTATCAACCCCTCCTCCTGTCCCAGGGTCTGGTCCTGCCCCTCCTTGTTCCTACCATCCTGAGAGTTGTCACCTCCTGTCTCACCGGGCTGAGCCCCAGGCTGAGCCCCACTGCCTGGGGTGTGCTCCTCAGCCCCATGCCTCAGGCCGTGGCAGAGAGAGGCCAGTCTCCTTGTAGGAGTGTGCCAAGGGACCTTGCATGTGGCACCGTATGTAGACACAGGGTGCGTCATGGATGGGAGAGGCAGGGAATGCCAAGCCCAAGAGTCTCCTGGGCTGGGGGGGATCCTGTGTGTTGTTGGAACTGGGCGTTGGTGTGGCTCGGGCTGGAGTGGCTGGACACCGTCACTGTGAGAGCTGTCACATTCATTCTGGACAAGAGGGCCCCAGAGCACAGAGGTGGCCCCTGAGCTACACACGGTGGTGTTGAGGCCGGAGGCGTGATGAGTTTGCAAACAGGGAGGAGGGACTTAGGCATCAGGCTGCGCCCAGAGAGGCTGGGGAGCAGGAGGGATTCCTGAAAGTAGAATGCTTGACTGGTTAAAACTCATGGCCCATCGCCAGGGTGGAAGACCAGTTCAGAACCCAAACAGGTTCTGTCTACAACTGCTAATGTCCATGGGCGGTGTAGGTTTGCAAGTGAGAGAAGGGAAGTGCCGCTATTATTCCAAGACAGACCTGTTGGTTTTGAACAGTGGCAGCAGGCGGCCAGCAGGTGGCAGTGTGCGCTTGGAGTGGGTGCAGGAGGGCTGGGACCTTTCTTCAGAACTGAGCCCTACTTTCCGGGTACTCCCGGACCCTGCTGGTGGATGCCCCTCGACTTCCAGTGGGAGGGAAGGGTGATAGAGGAAGGGAACCAGCCTCTTCCAGCTGAGGGATTAATGAACAAAACTGAGTTCTTACGGAGAGCACAGAAAAGAATTTCTGCAAGGGGAAGAAAACAACTCATCTCCGTCTGATTACCAATCCTCCTACCTCCTTCCTGGTAGTCAAAACCATCAGGTGCTGAAAGTCAACTGCTGGGTTAGGAAAATGTGCAGTCCCCGGGGTTCCTGAAGTCAAGTCCAAAACTTGATGGCCTGTGTTGGTGACACTCACCCTGACCACAGCTCAGAGAGATGATGCCGTGTTTCAGGGAGGTTAAGAAAAGAAGCGAATCAGCATGGAAGTCCCTGACTACCCCAAGAGCCGTGTCAACAGGGAGATGACAAGGTTTGGGGGCCACTCATCTTGAGAGAAGGAAGGTACTTTCGGTTTGCCGCTATTTACATTAACTTTCCTTGCATGTGAACGATGGCGAGCCCCTCACCCCATGCACTCCTCCAGAATGTTATTTTTGCAACATTTTTATTGATACGATATATTTATTTTGAACACAGAAAAGATACATTGTTGCTTATTTAGCACTTTAACCAGGAACGAGAAAAGCTGTTAGCTCCATCCTTCAAACACTGGTGAGTACTTAGGGATTTTTATCTTTTTTCCCCCAGTACTCTCTAGGGTTGCAGAAGCAGGATGCATTTCTTAAAAGAGTCCCATTCCTGGAGTGCATTTAAAGGCTATACAGTACAACAGACAGATATTTTTTGCCTAGAAAACAGTACACCACAGAGGCGGACAGAACTGCTTGTAAACAAGATCCCTTTCCTGGTGGAGTCGGGTGCTCCGGGATGCCACAGAACCTTTGCAAGGATTCCTTTTGGGTCTGCACCAGAAGAAATCCTATTTCTACAGAAAATAAAATTCACGATTGCCATCCTTGTCACCCTCCTTCTCAAGAAAGGAATTACTGAAATATCTTAGCCCTTCATTATAGGAATGGAAATGGGGGGCAGGGGATGGATGGGGGTGGGAGGAGGCAGGGTGGACTTGAAGATTCCACTTCCTGCCGCTGGCAATGCTGGCGGGACACTCTGTAAAGATGTTCGGCTGCCTCCCTCTGGCAGGCTGGGTCTTCATCCATCTTCTTGGATGGAAATTGCTGGAATTTGTGGGCTGCTCTCTAAGCAGGCACACCCATATATCCCCTTCCGGGGTGCCCCTGGCAGTGAGGCCCACATCTCGTGGGACCGTGCTAGTGTTTAGGGGGCCTGCTTCCCCTGTATTTCATCTCTGCAAGCGCCCTGAAGGACAGGGGCAGAACGCATCAGCTCACGATTCCCAACTAGGAGCTGCCGCCCCGGGGAAGGGGGGACAGCCCAAACTCAGGCTATGATGGTCAGCTGGGCACACACTTAGCGAGGGGCCACGTCTCCGTCTCAGAGCTGTGCCTAGGCCGCCCTTCTCTTCTTTGAAGACCCTCAGCCTTGGGCCGTGGTTGGAGTGACTCGGGGACAGCTGACACCCACCACCACCACCATCGCATGCCCACCAAGGACTCTGCTCATCACCGGTCGCTTGGGGTGGGGGCCCTCCGAAATAACGCCGCCAGCGCCACGAGGCCAGGGGCACTGGGTTAGGGAGGGGGCGGGGGGGCAGTGAGGGCCTCCAGGCTCTGCCTGGGCCCCCACACCGTGTCCCTCACCCCGTGAGTGTCAGGGTAGTGATAGTGTGATGCCCTGGAATTGAGGGAGGGGTCCAGTGTGTGGCTGAACCTCACTGAGGCCTGTCCCGCCGCCCAGGAGGGCACGCCGCCGACCTGGGAGGGTCAGGCAGTGTCTGGAGGCAGAATCAGAGTTTGGGCACAGCCTGCCAGGCAAGGGCAGAGGCAAACAGGCCAGAGAGGGGGGGAACCAGGCCCTGTCCCTCTCCACTTGTCTTCTCCCAGCATTGCCTGCAGAGGCATAACCAACAGGCTGGGGAGGAGACGGGAGGTCACGAAAGCTTCATTTTCAATGAAACCTTAGCAGATGGGTTTGTGTGGATGTGGGGTGGGGGCTGTGTGTATTCACATGTCCGTACATGTGTGGTGCATATCTGGATGTGTGTGTGCACGTGGATGTCAGTGTGTGTGTGTGTGTGTGTACAAACTGTATCTGTGTGCACAGGGAAATGTGTGCGCAGCTATGTATATGTGTACTTGCACAAACTGTGTGCACATCTCTGTGTGTAGGTGTACACACTGTATGTATGTGTGCACGTGAGTCTGTGCATCTGTGTGTGTGTAGGTGTACAAATTATGTGTGCACGTGAGAGTGCTGTGTGTGCACATCTGTGTGTGTAGGTGTACAAACTACGTGTGCACGTGAGAGTGCTGTGTGTGCACATCTCTGTGTGTGCAGGTGTACAAACCATGTGTGCACATGAGAGTGCTATGTGTACGTGTGTGTGTGCATGTACACATACCCTCGAGAGCCTCTGTGTGTGTGTGTGTGTGTTTGTGTGTGTGTGGCACGCCCTTGTGGCTCAGCTCGAGGGACCGGCAGGACCAGACCTGGCTGGCTGGGTCACTCACAGAATCCTTTCTGAACCAGAGGCCAGGGCCCGGGTTGGGGTGAGTGAGCCCTCAGGGCTCCTGAACCCTGGTTCTGGTCCTGGCAGCGGCAGCAGACCTGACAGGGGGTTGAGCCCACACACGGACTCATAAGGGGGCAGGGTATCCATGGAGATGGTGCGGAGGCCAGCCTGGCCTGGGATCCGCGGCACCTGCTGGAATCGGCCGGGGTCCAGCATGGGGTAGGCGTCGGTCAGCGAGTAGGGCGGTGGTGCGTCCGTCGGGAGGTACAGCTGAGTGGCCCCGGGCCCCATACACTCCTCATAACTGCAAGAGAAGAGGCTCCCTCAGGGCTCCGTGGCACCTGGCCTCAGGAGCCCGTGTGGCGGTCCTTCCTGAGGGCTGGGAGCCTGGCGGCAGGGACGGTGGCCCTGGTGGCTTGTCGTGCTGGCTCTGATGAAACCCCCAACCGCCCCCCTCTCCAGGAAAGGCACCCCGAACCACTGAGACTGGATTCTGGTCCTGACTCAGCCTGGGCTCCATGTGAACTCACACAGGCAAGTCACTGCACTCTGGGTCTCGGATGGCTCAGCACAGCGGCTGCGGCCAATGGAGTGGCTTCCCGGCCGACACAGAGTGTGTGGTGGGGGGACAGCAACCTCGGCCTGTCTGATGCTCCTTGGCCTCAAGTCACCAAAGCGGCCCTTTCAGGCTTCGGAAGGAGACCCGTAGCTGCGGGTGCTCTTTTGCCCTGCAAAAGGGGTACAGGGTGACGGGGCTGTGGCTTTGTGGGGCCAGAGGGGTCTCCTGGAAGTGATGCAGGCCCTGACCTCTCCTTTTTTCCAACTACTAACCTGTGGGTCGCCTGCCTGAGGGTGCCAAGAAGAACCCACAGGAACCCCAGAGAAGAATTCCCAGTGGGACTGGGCCACCTGATGACCACGAGTGCAGTTTGGACACGGTGAGGCCTGACCCAGTGCATGGGGCTTGGGGTTTGGGGGTGCATACTACGGAGCTGGGGCCTGGACCCTTCACCCCGACCCCTGACCCCAGCCTGAAGGAGCTGAGCCTTTCCTTCTCTAGTGACATCTGTTGCATCACACCTTATGTCCCTCCGATCTGCTTGGTCAAGAGACGGCCACATCCCGAGATTTTCTGCATCTACACCCTTTGGGGCAGACGTTGCTATTTCCTCGGGGGGGGAATGATACCCAGTGCCCCTCCCGCTCTTGCCCCCTCCCCCACAGTCTCCTTACCCTGGGGGAGAATCCGAGTACATCTCTTGAAACACTGTGGTATCTACGTCCCCATCAGAACTGACGTCCAGGGCAGGGGACCATTCCTCGACAGGGCTGCAGGTGTAGCGGATCCGGTGGCTCGAGCGGCTATAGGCGTGCTCATCAGATACTGCAGGGGACAGACATTCAGCCTGGCTTTAGACCGGAAGCAGGGAGGGCCCTACGTGTAGAGCTGAGGCCACTGAGAGCCTGTATTCTCCAGGTCACCGTCTGGTCGCTCACCAAGCCCAGCGGCCTGTCACTCTCTCAGAGCTAGCCCCAGAATGAGGGAGTGAGCACCACTGCTATGCTGCGTGTGGGGTCTCTGAGAGAAAGCGGAGCGGGTTCTGCCCTGGTGGGGCTTCCAGGGTGGTGAGCAGCCTGTCCTGGGGACAGCCCGGTACTGAGCAGTGTGTCATGAGATTTGATAGCTGTAGCACTGGTCCTGTGGGAACAGAGCTGACCCAGCCTGGAGGTCAGGGAGGCCTTCCTGGAGGAGGGGCTCCTAAAACTGAGTCTTATCTAGGAATTAGCCAAGAGAAGGATAGACCGGGCAGAAGGAACAGAACAGTTGACCCAAGGAAGGAGATTAGAAAGAAGAGTGTGGTGTGAAAAGGAAGCTTTGAAAATGTGGAGAAGGGCTGGAACATGAAAACTGGGGAGTCAGGGAATGAGGGCGGCAGAGGTCTCTGGGGTTAGGCCTTTCTACCCCCTGTGCCCAACCACACATTATTCCCTTAGTTATCCCAGGAGAATAGGCACTTCTGTGATGAATATTGGTCTCTTCATATACTGTCTTCTCTTCTGTTTTTGTTTGTATGTATACCATGTAGTAGCACATTAAAGGCTCTGAAAAGTCCTGCAGCTGAGAATTCCATCTGACAGCATGTAGGCAGCATTTGACCACAGAATCTTCTTTTCTTGGATCTGGTAACCCTGCTTAGGAGGTGCTGATAGAGCACATGCATTCTACAAGTGTGGTTCAGAGAGGGCCAGTGGCTTGCTGGAGGCCACACAACAAGTTACTGGGAGGACCAGAGGGCAACTGGATAGCCTGGCTCCTTACTTTATAAAACTCTCCACCTCCCTGTTCCTGGCAGTTCCAGTAGAGGCTAGGGGACAGTGGGAGCTGCAAAGATGGCTGAGGCATGAGGTCTCCCCACCCACAAGGGGCTCTCAGCCCCCTCCTCCCCTCAGAGATCAGGAGGCAGCATCAGGGGGTGGGGCTGGTGACCTTGCTTGGTGACCTTGTCTCCCCACCCACAATGGGCTCTCAACCCCCTTTCCCTCAGAGACCAGGAGGCAGCATCAGGGGGTGGCGCTGGTGACCTTGCTTGGAGGTCAGCAGCACCGTCCCTCCCCAGCTTACAGACTGAGGATGTCCGTCCCCATTCTCCATTCTACAAACTGAGGCTCGGGGCCCCAGAGTTGGAATTCGCCTACAGTCATTATAACCCTACAGACTGTTCTTTGCACTCCCCTCATCTCTTTTTTGCCCACTCTTGGTACAACGGCGTGTAGAAAAGTCTGTATGTGAAGCTCTATCTGCGGGTATTATCCCAGGGTTATCTCTGGACATTGAGAAAGCTCTTCGGAAGAAAATATTCCAGACGCGTTAGCCGTGGCTCTGTCTTGATGACAGGATTTTGACCCTCATTTTCTTCTTTATATTTTCTGTATTTTAAAGGTTTTCCACAGTGAACACGTATTCCTTTTCTACTAGGAAAAAGGTCCCCAGGAATGCATGCCATAAAAAGGAGCTAAAAGGAGATTTGTTTCCCTTTAGGGCACCAGCCGAAGGGTGAGAATTTCTAGAAGAACTTGAGGAAGAAAGGAAAGAAGAAAGCATGGGATAGGGTGAGGACGGAAGTGGGACGCGGGCCTCTGGGCTCTGGGGCCAGGAGGGGCCCACCTACCACGCTGGAGGCTGTGGCCTACCTCCACCTCGGGTAAGCTAAGGCGTGTCCTGGACAGGGGTGGGGGGCTGTGGTAGGCACGGCCGACGGCTAACAGAGCCGAGCACACTGCCATTTCCCTCTCTGGCTGGGCTGCTTTCCTGGGGCTTCCCAGAGGCTGAGCAGCTTAGGGAAACTGAGGCTGCCCTGAGGCACTCACCTCGCCCAGACCCCAATCCTGAGTTGACCCAGCTCAGCCCAGACAGAGCTTCTGAGGAACAGCTGGAAAGACCTGACCCCTCATGTCAACTCCTCAAATTCCTTTCTTATCCCCTCTCCTCTCCCGACTTCCACATCAGCACGCACCCCGATGGTCCAGGCCTCTGGAAGGCCCTCTAGCCACCTCATGGGGAGTGAGATCTCCCTAGCCCCTTCTCTAACAAAATCAGGAAACACCTCAGCTCATGATTTAACCTCAGCCTGAGGTTAACACCCCTGACGAGCCCAGGAGTGGGGGGAACAGGAATTTGCATCCATGGGCACCTACTGTGTTCTAGCCTCGTGACCACATTCCCCTCACACCTGTGAGGGGCGCTGTGGCCGCCTCCTGCTCTCAGATGTGGAAACTGAGAGGCGGGGCCGCTTGCTCTAAAGCCCCAGCAAGTGAGAGACCAGATCCGTCTCCTAAAGCTGAAGATCTTTCCATCTTACAGAAATAGAATTTCTTTCATTCACTCATTGACTCACTCACTCCATTCATTCATTCATTCTTAAACATGTACTGGCTCCTCTCTCTCTGCCTGGCCAGACTGCACAAGGGCTCTGTGTGTGGGTAGAGGAGGGCCAATTTTGTCCCGAGGGCAATGGGGAGCCACTGAAGGGTATTGAGCAGAGGATGGAAGTGTTTCCAGGTCAGTTACTTGGATTGCCTTTTGGAGAATGCCTGGCAGCTGCCAGTTAGGTGGCTGGCAAGGGGCGGTGGCCAGTGTCACCAAGGCCGGCAAGGGGTGGTGGCCAGTGTCACCAGCAAGGCCCCGGCTCAGGTTTTCTTGGGGGAGAAAGAATGAAAAGAGTTAACATGTACTGAGGATGGACCCGGAAGCTCAGTACTGTGGAAGCTAGGTGCTGTGCGACTTCGTCCTCACAGTACCCTTTAGGGGTTGGTCCTTATGTACCCATGGTGCAGGCGACTCACCCGAGGTACATAGTGGTTGGACTACTGTCACTGGGTGGTACAGTAACACGTGGAAGATGAAGGCCATTTGGGATCCCTGGTTCTGAGGGGCCTGTGAGACCTTGAGGAGAGATGGACCCGTGGCCAAGGGTGACAGGTGGTGCCAGAAACCGGCAGGTGGCTGAGATGGAGCCGGGAGTGGGTGTAGAGAGAGGCCCCCGGGCCAAGGGCTGGGCTCTGAGGGCTCTCGCTGTTCCTCTCCTCAGAGGCGAGGACTCTACAGAGAAGTCTGAGCAGGCGCCGGCAGGTACACATGGGTACCCATGGGGGCAGGGAGGCAGGGCTGCACCAGTCAGCTCGGGGCAGCAGAGGCCTGATGCCGGCCGGGGCCTGGCTGTGACCTGCTGTCACACTCCAGACAGAGACGAGGGCCAGGGCCTTGCTCATGGGGCACAGGCCCCGCGGCCTCCAGGCCCATCTCTCTCCTCAAGGCCAAGGTCGACCTCTCAAACCTCAGCTTGGGATTCGCTGTGGGCCCCTCTTCCGTGCTCTAAGTACCGGGTTCAGGCTGGGAACTTCCAGGCTGTTCAACAAGGTGCTTTGGTTTCCCAGTCTTTAAAATGGGCTAGGGGCACCTGGGTGGCTCTTGATCATGAGGTTGTGAGTTCAAGCCCTATGTCAAGTGTAGAGATGACTTAAACAAACAAACAAACAAATACTAAAAAAGTAAAAAGGAAATGGGCGCGCACAGCTCTTGCAGTGAGGAGGAAATGAGGTGGTTCCTCCCTGGCCTGCAGAACATCTTCTCTGGGTGAGATCCTGTGCTGGGCTATGGGCCCCGCTGGTCGAGCTACACACAGGCCCTGCTTGCCCTGGTGCGACCCAGCCATCCGTGACAGGGGCCTTGGCAGAAGTGGCATTTGAGCTGGGCCTGGAAGGACAAGTAGGCTTTTTTCAGTTGTGGGGCGGAGTGTGGGGAATGGCACTGTGGGCTTAGGAAGAGCATGTGCAGAGGTGAGGAGGTGGAGAGGAAACATGAAGGAGGTGCTCGGGGACAAGCTGGCCGAGGGCAGGCAAGGGTCGGGCCGTGGGTGTGTTGGGAGGGGCTGTGGATTTCAGGCCTTAGGAGGTCCAGGCAGATGAGATCCAACCTCAACAGTTTTTAAATTTTTCTCTTCTTTCTTTCTCCCAAGCTCGGCCTGTCCCAGAGGAGGGGAAAAGATTCCCAGGCCCTGCCAGCCTGCAGTGTGATGGTCGCCTCTGGGCGCATACAGCCCCCAGAGTCCGGGAAGAGCCTCAGGGCGGGCTTTTTCCTGCACTTGACAACCATCTCAGGAACTGAATGAATTGAGCTCCTTCTTGCTGCTTTTGGATAATGGGCCCCTTCCAGGTGTAAGACAGAGTCAGGTGGCTGCATTCTGTAAGCAGTTCAGGACTTCTGGCCAGATGGACACTCCTGGGACTGGTTAGGCCAAGAATTAGCCACCACGCCTGGGTAAGGGAGACTCCCCTAGTTGGGAAACTCTCCAATCAGTTCTCCATGCACTTTGCTGGCTCTCGGGGGGTAGATTCATCCACTCATCATTGGTGCCATCATTCATCCATCCGCTTATTCATATACGCATCCCCCTCCCACTTATCCACCCCTCCACCTTCCCATCTGTCCATCTTTCCATCCATCCACCCCCCATCCCATCTATCCACACAGCCCACCTGGTCCATGTCTGTATCTCCCCACTCCGGCCATGCGTCCTCTCTTCATGTGTCCTTCTGTCCACCCATTTAGTCATCCGTCTCCCACCCCACCCACTCACCCATCTTCCCTTCAACCATTGGTCCGTCCACTCACTTGCCCCGCCCCACCCCCTCGCCTCTCCATCTCCTCATCCCTCTCCCCCTCTGTCCTCCCATCCCACTCACCCCTCCCTCTATCCCTCTGTCCTTCCATCCAGGCCCCAGCTGGACCAGCCGTCAGTACCTTCGGGCCCACACTGGCCAAGGCTGGGAGTGGCACCACACCCTCCCTCTGACCTTCAGGGTCCCCCTTGGCAGACTCCTGGACCTCTCGGGCCCCTGCGAGCCTCTGATCTCTTCCTGACCAGCCCACCCCGCCCACGACACAGCTGCCCCCTCCCCCGTGTCTCCTGGGTGGCCTTCGCAATCAGATGGGAGGCCAGGCCCCAGGGTGGATGGCGACTCACCATATCCTTGCTCATACTCCTCATGGTAGCTGCGGCGGCGGCGGTGGTGGTGGTGATGGTGGCGGCGGTGGCGGTGGCGGTGGCGCTGGAGCCGGGCCTGCCGGTCCCTGCGGATACTGCCCACGATGATGGTGATGCAGGAGAGGATGATGACCACACCTATGACTGCACTCGCCACCAACACAGGAGACACCAGCAGGTGGCTGTGCTCCGAGCTCTCGGAGTACGTAGGGTAGAAATAATTGGTACGGTTGTACCGAGCTAGTGAGACAAAGAGAGAGGACACTGAGTTGGGGCACGGACCCTGCCACGCTTCCTCCTCCAACCCGGCTGCCCTGTGAATGATCGGTTCCTAATAAATGGAAGGCAGTTGGGGTTCAGCCCCCCGGGCTGTGTGCCGGGAGGAAGGGAACAGTGCTTTGCTCTACTCTCTGCAGGAGCCTCTGAGCCTGCGGCTGGACCTCCCCTCCCCTCCTCTCCTGCTCTGGCCTGAGGGCTCAACTAACTCACAGATAGAAGAAAAACGCAGGGCAATAGACTTGCTCATGGTCACACAGCAAATCAGTGGCAGAATGGAGGCCTGAGCTCAAGACTCTACTCCACCAAGACATGAGGTTGGAAAGTCAACTTTACCTTGGAAAGGGGTGGCTGATGGATGGTGGGGGTCAGACTATGAGGACCAACTCCGTCGGCCTCCAACACTGGCCTCCTGCCTTGAGGTGAAACCTACCCAGGGGGTTCCAGGGGAATCAGGTGGTGACTGACCCAGACAGAGCCGAGAAGGCTTCCCAGAGCAGCTATACTAATATTGAGAAAAATAGACTTTAGAACAAAAAATGTCATTAGAGATGAAAGGGATGTTTTATAATGACAAAAGGGGCAATCCGTCAGCAAGTTGTAGGAGTTATAACCCTATATGCACCCGAGTACACAGCCCGATGACACAGGGGCAAAGGCTGACGCACCGAAGGGAGAGACCAATGATGTGGCAGTAACGGTTGGAGACGTCAGGACCCCACTTTCAACAACGTACAGAATTCGGTTTCATGTCTGCTTTTGACTGGTGGGGCCTGCTTGAGTTTTGGGGGGAAGTGTCAGCTGCTTATTTTTATTCCCTTGGCTGTCAGCTTGTTAACCCTAAGCTCCTGTTGTCCGTTTTTCCATAAGACCCACAGATGACAAGTGAGGCTCTCCTCCTTGTCTTTCCCTCAGGCAAAAGAGATCTGCTTAAATCGTCCAGTCGGACCTCAGTTTAGGAGGACTCGAGCCCTGGGCTGTGGACATGAAGTACACCGGCCACTCTTTCCTCAGTTAAGGACAGTGGCAGACGTTACGAAGTGACGATGGTTCTCTCTCCCGTTGGGTCCAGGAGGCAGCCTCCGTGTCCTTTCCAACAGCGCCCCGCACAGTGATTCCACCTGGTCAGGAAATGGACCTCTGGCCCCACTCGTCTAGTGTGACCACAGTGCCCCCTGCTACTACTCCGCAGCCAGTGGCCCGGGCTTTGGCTCAGACTGGAGCTGAGCCATGGTCACCTGCTACTGGAGTCTCTCTAGGAAGGTCCAGGCTAGCCAGCCGTCCAACCGATGTCACCCTCTTCCTCCTCACTAAGTGGCCTCTCATTTTGGAAGCCAAAGGGCAGGGCTGGGGTGTGTCGGGGACATTCGCTCTCTTCCAAGAAGGTGGGAGTGTGGGGGGGTCCACGCTGCTGTCAGGGATCTGGACTGTCCGGTTCAGTGTGTCCCCGCTGCTGCCATGGCTTGGGTCGCACCGGTCACCCATGACTCAAGGCGGACGTGCTCCCCGAGAGCTGGCTCGTCCAGGCTGCAGGTGCCTAGCCCGGCCCCCTAGAGCCGGATGTGAGCGTGCGTGTCTGTTCTGTGGTGCTGAGGTGCCGGCCCCTCAGGGTCACCTTGAAGAGGACCCGCCCTCCACCTCGTCACCCAGGGACGAGAGCCTCGCCCCCTGGCAGCCGCCATCTCATCACCAGCTGGGGGCAGAGATGGCATCACCCGTGCCCGCAGACGGAGCCAGTTGGCGCCGGCGCCCACCTGCCCGGCCGGTTGAGGAGTTAATCTCCCAGTCACTGGGACCGGCAGAGGTAGGTGTTGCTTTAAAATATGAGGGAAACTTCCAATTTCTAAATGCAGGGCTCATTTTATCAACAAGATATATATGACTGCAGAGAAATAACACGAGGACAGCCCTCCTCCCCACCCCTCTGCCTCCCTGTCCCCCTACACCAGCTGCGGCAAGGACAGAGGATAAAGCAAGCTTTGCCTCTATCCTGGACTTTCTTCCCAAGCTGCTTCTACAGAGGAGCCCATGGCCAAGAGGAAGTTGTGCCTCCAAGTTCTAGTTTTTCCCTGGGAGGCTGCCCTCCCTCCACAGACCAGCCCGAGTAGCTCCCCTCTCTGGAACATCTACCGTGGGTCCCACACCATGCTTGGTACTCCTCACGCACTTAATTCTCAGGGTGGCCTGGGATGGGATCCCCAATTTAACAAATGGAGAAACTGAGGCCCAGACAGGTTAAGTAACTTGCCCAAGGTCGCGTAGCCCACAGAGAGGGAGCTAGGTCAGTGGGCAGCCTCAGCCCCACGCTCTGAGCCTAGGGGCTACCAGGCACTGGGCTCTGTCTGGGAGCTCATGTTTTTTTAGATCTTGATAAACTAAAAAGTTCTTATCTCTGAAATGACGCTTGGCTTCTTCTGGATCCCTTTATTGTAGTCAAAGCAGGCCACGACCTGCAGCTTATGCAGGGTGAAGGCGTCCCGACAGCTGAACGTTGCTGATAAGACACCAGGATTCCCGACAAGGGAGCCCATGTGTGTCAGGAAGAGACAGATGGGGACAAGGAGGTATTCAGGGCCGAGGGGCTGGGGGAGGGGACCCCCTTCTGTGTATCTTCCATCTCTGCCTCTGTTCCAGAGATGTGGTGGGGACTGTGGGGAGGGGCCCTGGGGCAATTTCTCCACAGAGGAACAATGCGGATACTAAGGTATCTCTCACCGGAGCATTTACCAGCACCAGTCAGGCTCTACACCCTTTATAAGCACCACCATCTCATTTAATCATCACAGCAACCTGAGAGGTGGGTGTTGTCTTTCCCACCCACTTTACAAATGGGGAAGCTGAGGCACAGAGGTAGTAAAAGAAGTGGGGCCAGAACTTAGATCCAGCTGGTTCTGTGCAGTTCCCGGGCCTACACTCATACTCCCTCTGGTTCCACATGGGATGAGAGCCCCCGGAGGGAGAACCTGTGTCCCCTCGGTCTTGGGTTTCTCCAGTGCCTTGGGCGAGGCCAGCCCAAAAAGGGAGCTCGGGGGCCATTTGAGTCCCAAGGAGGGAGGTCAGGGATGGGTTGCTCGAGTGCTTGGGGGCGTGGGGTGGGCTCCATGAGCCGCTCTCCGTCATTGTCACGCCTGCCGGTGCGTCCTTCTGCTCATCACTCACCCAACCATCCCACCCAAATGCGGGGTCCGTGCACACTCACAAGCACTGGCGGACTGTGGGAATGGAAGAGGTATTATCGTCTAGGGGAGCGGAGCAGGTCTTAACTGAGGAGTCCAGGTCTGGGGTGGGCTCCACATCGATGGTAAATCAGTCTGGCAAATCCCAGCACAGGAGAACCTTGTGCTTTTGAGGAATCATGAGAGAGGTGGAGGCTGATTTGATGTCCTCTGAGCAGGCCTCAGGGACAGGCCTGTTGCTTCTGTACTCTGCAGTTAGGGTCCCAAGGCCGCCTTTGGGGCTGGGGCGGTACCCTGGGCCATGGGCCACGGCTGTGCCGGGCACAGATTTCTGGTCCAGGGCTGGGACTGGGAGCCACAACTGAGTCAGAAGGCTCTACGTGACCCAGGCCTGCATGTGGGGTGGGGTCTGGGACCTGCTTCTTCTCTATCAGATGCCTTTGTCACCCTCATTTATAGATGAGGACACTGGGTCTTGGTGAGCTGAGATTTGCCCTAGTTTCGTGGCAGACCTGGGATTTGAACCCAGGCATGTCTGATAGTTCATCAAATAGTGGCACCGAGCAGGGGAAGAGAGTGGGACGTGGTGGGGTGGAGGCAGGGGAGCTGGGCTGTTTCTGGTTCTATCACTCACTTGCTGTGTGACCTTCGGTATGCCCCTGCCCTCTCTGGACCTGCTTGCACTCTGTCCAAAGATATACTTATTCTTGAATGTTCATCCCTCCAGGGTGGATGAATGGGTCTGAGAGGGGTGAGGGGCCGGGGGCAGCCGGGTGGGCACAGTGGGTGTGAGGGGAGGCAACAAGATCCAGTCCTGTCAGGTGGATGGGGTCAGGGCTGGCTCCGGTCTGGGGAACAGGGAGGGCAGGGAAACTGAGGCAGACGAGCACTACCAAGTCCTCGTTGAGTGTAGCGTGCAACCAGCTCTACAGTGCCTCCGTCTGGGTACAGGGCAGTGGTCTTTGCGGCCTGAAGCTCCCTGAGGAGCGCTGACAAGGGAAGGGCACCGAGATGCTGGAGGTGCTGAGCCAACATCTGTAGGCCTCTAGTCCTGCCCACTCCTCCGGGGAGGCTGGCTAGAAGGAAAAGGGGGGCCATTGACTCAAATCTGACTGATGGCTCCTGTCACGGGAAGTCTGAGGACATTTGTCATAGGTCCGCTTCCCTGGCAAGTCTAGCCTCAGCAGTGCACTTCTTCCTACACCGCTGAGGCCGCCAGGAGGAGGCCACTAAGGTCACTGGAGGGAATATGGGAAGAGGATTCAGGCGCCATCTTCCCTCTGCTTGATGTTGGCAGGTCTCAGCCTCCTGGCAGGAATGTGCAGAGGGGCTGGGGCAGGGGACATGGCACGGCGGGCTCACTTGCTTGGGCGTTTCTGGGTCTCCTCCTTTGCTTTTTAGGGTAGCCTCTTGGCCCACCTGCCGACACCTGTCCTGTCATTGCCAGGTGTCTGTGATGGAGAGATGTCATGGGCATGGGGGTCAGGGACATCCACATGGTGGGGTTGGGTCTTGGAGGACAAACAGAGGAGGGAGGAAGGAGCAGAGAGGGATGAGGTCCCAAGAGAGCTCAGGAAAGGAGGAGGTGCTCCTGGGGTGAGGCTGTAGGAGGTCACCTTGATGGCAGCCAGACATTGGGATTGTGGAAGTGAGGAAGAGGAAACTTGGTGTTCGAGATTCTTCTTACAGTGGGGATGCGTCTCTACAAGAAGTCAGCTAATGTCATGTCAAGGTCTTGAAATGTTTTACTGGGCCATTTGTGGCATCATAAGTGGGGTGGATTACAGTGGAAAGGAGGATTGGAATATGAAATCATCTACCCTCAATCCTCTATAAATTCACTCAGCCAACCAATCACCCACCCTTGCATGTATTTATTTACCTGGGCGTCTACTCAGCATTCCCTCGGTCATCCATCCATCCACCCATCAATACTCAGTAAGTACACATTCCATGCACATGTCTGGACATGTCCTAGACACTGGGAACATGATACAAATCATACGATAATGAACCTCAAACTGTGTGAAGCAAGACGTCCCACACAGGTGCCCCGGGCCCGAGAAGAGAAGGCTTGGGACATGATGGAGCTCACGGCTCTCCCTCCACACAGAGTAGCTCTGTTTCCGTCTGTTTTACACATCAGGCTTAACAAGGGAGTGCTCCACTGCCTACTAGAAGCTTCTCAACCACTACATTAAAATATAACTGGAAAATCTAAGTGACTACCCACAGGCCTTTCATAATTCCATAAATATAAGATGAAAGTGATTTATTCCACTATTAAGACGCCACTTAAATAAACTCATCAAAATGAACTCACGTGGACTATCACTTCTACATATCTAACAAGCTTACTGTCTTGTTATCATTCGCCAAGTTTTATCTCTGGTTTGATGGATAATTTCTTTATTGGCTGGCAAATTCACTGTAACGGTGTCACAAACCACTTTCCCCTATTTCTACAGAGCAAATGGTGAACTGGGTGACCTTACAAAAGCAAATCCATGATAGAATTAGGCTTCCCACTTAAAACCCACACCAAACTCTCATTTTCTTGCTAGAATCATCACTGGTCCCGACCTCCTCATTTTCTCTCCTCTTTTGTCAACCCTAAAGTTGGCTCTTACGCTGTTTTCCATGAAGAACATAGGTTTTTATAACACTGGCTGAGTCACAGTCAATGCTCAATGAGTAGGAAGTCATGCAATTGTGTTGGGAAGCAGATGCTGGGGTGCTGGCTTGGCCCACCCATCAGCTGGGGGGATTAGCTCCCACATCCCAGCTTGCATTACGAGACTCAAAATCATGGCTTGGAAAAATGACCATTTACTACAACATGGACTTTCCAGGAAGCTCATGAATAATTGATATACAACATGTTAAATTTATGAATGCTGCAAATTATCCTCAGCTATCCCACCACAAGCTGGTCCAGGCTCGAGCTATGTACTTGGGCTACAGTCTTCTCTTCCTTCAGTTTTGCTTTGGCCTTTTGCTTTCGTGGGTTCTGATTCTGGAAAATGTTAGAGGTGATGGGACTTTGTCCCCTGCTCCACAGAGGTTCCCTCAGCTCCCAGAATTTATGAGGCCATCTGGGAAACCACCAGGGCAACGGTGTATTGAAAAGAATGTTCCAGAAGTAGACAGGGCTTCTTCTGGGAATGCAAGAATAGTTTAAGACCAGGACATCTATTAATATGTCATTTCTGTAGGTAGGATGAGAAAAACTAGTAGACGGGACAAAGCCAGGGACCTCTTGGCCATGATCTTGGTGATTTTTTTTTTTTTTAAGATTTTATTTATTTGACAGAGAGAAACACAGCAAGAGAGGGAACACAAGCAGAGGGAATGGTAGCGGGAGAAGCAGGCTTCCTGCCGAGCAGGGAGCCCGATGCGGGGCTTGATCCCAGGACCTTAGGATCGTGACCTGAACTGAAGGCAGATGCTTAACGACTGAGCCACCCAGGCGCCCCAGATCTTGGTGATCTTAAGTGGTTGTTAGCGTCACACTGAGCCATGAAGTTCTGGAATTGTTTCTCAGCATGTGGTTCATGAAACATGGATTCCTAAAAATATCATGGGATGTTTGGGAATAGCCTTTCATCCCCTGAACCCCCAAGGTTGCTTTGCTGCCCTTAGTGGTCTTTGGAGCCAAACCAGACCCAGTACCAGTCCCTTTATTCACCAATATTCTGAGAAGGGTCAGTCCTCAGCCGCCTTCCTTGGGGGGAAGCCTAGAGCTCCTCCGTCTGTAGCTTGTCCTAGGCTCTGGCTAAGTAAGACACAGACGGTCCTGGGTTCAAAGCCTGGCTCTGCTTCTTGCAGGCAGTGCCCTCTGAGCTCTTCACCCCTCTGAACCTCTATCACTTCATCTGTAAAATGGAAACAGCAGTCTCGGCTATGAACTAATCAAAGCACACTGCCTAGTAGGTTGCTTGTCACACTGTGTATGCTCAATATAGGACAATGGTACCTTAAAATCTTAAAGATGTCCCCTAGACATAGATCTAAATGTGAAAGGCAAATCAGTGAAGCTTCCAGAGGAAAGCACTGGAGAATGTCTTCATGACCTTGGGCTCCTTGAGCAGATAGAAAAATGCCACTGAACAATGGATTAAGTTGGACTCTATTAAAATAAAGATCTTTGGTAGGAATTTGGGCTTTGAGGTGGGTAGGGGGCCAAGGAACAGCACAGGACTGAGATGTGAACAGGGTCAAGGCCATGGCAGGAGCAAGCAGAAGGTTTTGAAAGACTTTCTTAATATAGTCATCATTTGCAACCTGCCCCAGGACATTGGAGAATGCCTCCCATGGAGGTTCCTGTCTGTACAGGTACCTGGAAGTAGTTAAGAGATCCCAAGACACTAAGGGGTCCTTCTTCACATCTCTGTGGAACAATCCACTTTTTAACAATTAGTTATTTGCCTCTAATGGGTTTGTTCTTTGCGGGATACCCCAGAGAGTATAACAGTTATAACAGTTCAAAGTCAAACAGTATTAACAGACTATAATACGTCTTGTGATGACACAGGAAAACTAATTTTGCAACCTAGGCCTCATGTTCAATGAGGGGACCTCAAACAGCCTTTCTTCAAACAAGTGATAAGTAAAAAGCCCCGCAGGATTCCTCTTCATTTAGAAAAATGCAAGTCTTAGCAGCAGCTGACAGGAAATGTGCCGTATTTACCCGGCCTGTCTTTTGATGATAACTCACATGACCTGTGCATTTGGCACCTCTGATTACCTATGTCAATATCCGTGCAATATGGAAAACCTCCATCCTGCAATGGTTTCTATGGCACAACCATGATCCTTGGGTGCTGAATCAAACCTACAAACAGAACCTCGTTCTGTGTTCATGATGTGTTTTTGCTTCCTGTTCTCCATCAAAGCCAGTGCCGAACAAAGGGAAAACACCATGTGCACCTTTCTCCTCTTACACGTGTCCATCACCTTGCCATCCCCGTGCCTCTTATAATAATAACACAGTGGCGTGGAGCGGGGCCTCTCATTCTTGCGCACTTAAAAATAAATCCTACCGGGAGAGAAATGCCGGATGTGCTCGGACCGAGCAGGAACGGAGATTGAAATGGTGGGTAAGCGTTGGTTAAATCCTACGCTGAACTTCTGCCCCGATTGTGGGGACCTGGTTCACTTCAGTGTTTTTACTTAATACTCAATATCATTTATATTTTAAAAGCATTCCAAGAACACGCCACAGGTTTCTGAATATAGAAATCCTGTTATAAATTACATAGTGTCTGAGAATTTGATAGTCATGTTGTTTTAGATAATTGGATTTTACGCTCAGTAGATGAGCCCGTGTGTTGGATCGCAGAGCTGTCATTGATCATCCTGCTCCCTCTTGAGGGTGCCGGGTCGGGGGGATGGGTGCCCGTGGCTGCGGTCCCCCACCCCCCGCCCCCCGCTTAGGGAGTGGCGGTGATACCCGGCGCATAGTGCACGCACCACAGATACGTGTGCTGTAATCACAGTCCCGAAGCTGTTGGGACCACTGTCGGTATTTTAAAATGTTGGCGGTAACTTTTTATCTCGGAAAAAAAAAAGGTTTTTGAAAAAGTTTAAATTATTTCATGAGCCACCCTTTACATGTCATTGAACTGAAAACCCTGAAATTTCAAAAATAGAAACTCTTTGATAAGGCTGCTGTCTGACTTAAGAGGGGACCACCTGGCTTTTACGATTATAGAATTGTATGCTCGTTGTTTTTTTTTTGCTTCACCCCTAATCCTCACCCTTACCCCCATTCCTAGGAGAGACAAGTTTCATCCAGGGGCTGAAGAGCCTGGGGCATGGGCAGAGAAGAGCTCTAGAATGACGGTCCCTAGCAAGGCCTAGCGATCACCTACAGACATGGAGTCCAGGTGGGGTCCGGGGGGCTGAGGGAGCAGCCCCTAGAAGCTGAAGGTTAGGGGACTGATGGAAGATACAGTGTTTAAAAGCAGAGAGATTCAAATAGAGAGGACTCAGGGACTTGAAATGTACTTGAGCCCCCAGAGGGGTCAGTGTGGCCAGTGCCCTGGGCTTAGATCCAGGAGCCCTGCCTTTGAATCCTGTCTCCTCTTCTGGCAGGTCCCTGGGCATGTGACTTTTCTCTCTTGGGGCCTCTCTCTTCTCTCTGGAAAGCAAGCAGGCCTGCACACTGCTATAGTGACGTCACAGAGGACAAGCAGTTTATTCCAGTCACCAGAGCTGAGTTTTGGGGTAGCTGTGGCAGAGAAATGGCTGTGTCCTTACACATTCCTGTTTGCAGGGAAATCCATCCTCTCTTCCCAGTGTACTTGGCTTTGGGATACCACAGGTGACAACTCTGAGGATCGTGCTTTCCTTAGTAAGACTTCTAGGTACAGAAACCACTGTCCCCTCCACCATCCCAGGGCTCAGTTTCTAGAGCTTTCCTGCCACACTCCCTGGTTGTGGCAAAGAGGCTGGACAGTGGTCCAAGTGATGACGATGGAGTCTTGGTCCAGGGGGGGCAAGAGGGAGCCAGATCTGAAGGTGAATCCGTTAAATGGAATTGGCAGTGGATGAGATGGAGAGCATAAGAACTGACAAAGTTTGGGGCCTGAGCCCACGGAAGGCTGAGCTGTTATTTAGTGAGATGGGGAGGATGATGGGCAGGTTTGATGGGGGACCGCGAGTCACGATTTCAGGTCTTGACATGTTACATCTGAGATGCTTTAGAGGCCCTGAGTGGACATCTGAGGGGCCATACATCTGAGGGGGGCAGACGGTCGGATATAGGAGTCTGGCGCTCAGGGAGAGTCCGAGCTGGGGATGTAAATTTGGGGGCTGTCTGCGTATGGGTGCTGCTCGATGCCACGAGGCCGGAAGACATCACCCGGGGCTCACTGCCGGGTGTATGTGTGGGGGCCGTGAAATGCAAGAGCCCTGCCAGCCGGGAGTGCTCTGCAAAAGCCGGGGAGGGGGGTTCGGCTGCCATGACAGGTTCTCCCCCGGCCCCCCTGAAAGTAGAGCGTTCCCACGAAACCTTTCGTAAGCCAAAATGGTGGAAAGCAAAGAAGCGATTATCAGTAACTTATTTGAAAAAAGTTCTAGCATTCCCAGACCCAAAAAATAACCTCGCTTAGGCTTTTCTGATACCTTAGGCTACACCTTGCTAACGGATGCACAGAATTAACTGAGATGAGGAGATGCTCACAGATGCAGTTCCAAGCTCTGGTGGCTGGATGTGGAGATGCTGGGTGTGGTTTTGGGGAAGAAGCTTGGTGGGGGTGCCCTCACTGCCTGGGGTGTCCAGCTGCCTCTGTTACACTGGCTTGCTTCGGAACAAATGCAGACCATTTTTATTTTTCGTGAAGGCAAAATTGTATTCTGATTTCTTTTGGTTTGTGAAAAGAGGTACAAATTTAGGTCTTCTGTAAAAGCAAAGTGGTATAACTCAAACTTTCAAAAAGTGTTCAAGCTGAAGTGGATACCTCCTTCCTGCCAGGGACTCTTTTTTTTTTTAACAACTCATCTGCCAGGGACTCTAATATAACATGTGTATTTAAAAGTAAGATTAGCGATCAGATGCTGAGCAGCTGCTCTAGTCAGACTCTGCTAGACCAGAGACCTTTGAGGACGGGCAGCCTGGATATTCGTGGGACCGTGAAGTCCTGCAGAGTGGACCCTCCATCCAAGGGCTGGAGTCGAAGGGGTGAACTTGACTCCATCCTTGTCCTGTTGGCTGTCTGTGGCTTAGCTAGAATTGAGCCCTGGAAAGACTCACCTGGGGTATGCCCCCGGCCCCATCTTTTTCTCACTCTGTCACCTAGACCAGTTTCTCTATGTCCTTGAAGCTCAGCTTTGTCACGTGTGGACTGGGCACACTCACCCTTCTCTTGCAGAGCTGCTTTAAGGAAACCATGGGAAAGAGACGATCCTAAGGCCTTGTAAGCCCTTGGCCTGTGATGCCTCCTTGGATCCTTACAGCAGCCCTCTGAGGTGGAGCCTTTTATTAATTCCCATTTTACAGATGAGCAAACTGAGACTCAGAGGGAAATGTCTAGCTGAAGTCACTACTTCTATTCCCTTGCTCACTCCAAAGTCAGACCGTAGCAAGGAACGAACAAGGGTTTCATTGCACGGGCCTGTGATCATTGTGTGGTGTTTGCTCGTGTTTCAGGGAGCCTGAGCTTGCACAGAGGCTCAGTAGGAAAGAGTGCTGCAACTGATTAACCACCTCTGCTCTGGGCACAGGAGAGGCAAATGTCGAGGGTGTCCCGTCATTTGCGCTCCTCGCCCTCAGGTCCTTCCTCCTGTTGACGGCTCAGTCTCTGCAGAGGCAGGTCACTTTACAATGAGCAGAGCAGCATCTGGTCCGAACCCGGAATTTCCCCCCAAAGTCCCCATATGTCTCCATTTCCCTGCTCTGTTGCTAAAGATGTGAGTAATACTAAGCTGTGTAGTGAGGAGAAGTCAAAAGGATGAGGCTTTCAAGCTTCTTGAGGATCCTCTCGGTGCCTGGCACCAACTGAGATTCTCCTTGTGGAGCATGTTAAATCTGAACATCACACCAAAGGCTGGTATGACTATTGCCATTTTGCAGAGGAGCGAATGGGAACTTCTAGCTGTTCCGTAGCTAGCTCCAGATAGCACGGCTGGTAAGTGTCAGCACTAGGTTGTACACGAACCCGAGCACTGTCTACCACATAGCCCCAATTCTCAGGAAGACCCAAGCCCGCCCAGAGGCTCTCCAGACTGTGTTTCCTGGCAGCCTGTGGGCAGCCTGAGAGCTCAGCAGACAAACCCCAGCTGACCTCTCCATGCATCAGTGGATGCTACCTTCCCTGCCTCCTTCCTGCTTTGATACAGGCTCAGTCTCTCTTGGGTCCCCAAAGCCCCTCCTCCTGCAGATCTGTTCCCCACAGCTGGGGGAAGGCGGGCCACCCCCATGTCGCAGGGAGCCCCGTGGCAGGGCCATCTGCCAGTGGCTAAGAAGAGGTTATGAAGCATCTGTTCTTGGAGCCTGGGTTCTGGGGGAATCCTGGGCCACTCTGCCCAGCCAGGGCCAGATGGAGAAGGCTCCCACGCCTCCGGCTTTCCTGAGGAGCCGGGCTGGTTCTCCTCCACCTCCCTCAGTGGCTTAAGGCTGGAAAATGGCTCACCGGCCTGGCACTTGCAGGCAGAAGACCTGACTTCCCAGTTATGGTGGCCAAAGCCCTGTGGGCTCCCCCTTGCCTATTCTTGCCTCCGCCCTTTGCCTTCTGTCTTCTCACCTGCAGAACTCGGGGGAAGGGACAGGGATGAGCTGCAGTGCCTGAAAGGTGAGATGGGGTGGGGGTGGGGGATGCCGTGGTGTGGGCCAGTGTGGGCTGTGCCTGGGGGGAGTTGGCCCAGCCTGGTCCTGTTGAGAGGCCGTTGGACAGTCCTGCTTGCCCGGTGTCTGAAGCTGCCTGGTTTCCAGGCAGAACTCTGCCCTTTGCCCGGCTCTCCCCCTATACTGGCGACACTTCATTGCTCACTCTCCACGCCTCATGAGCTCTGACTCCCAGGAGGGGGGGTCTTGCTTGGGAAATGTTGGGGGTTTCTTTTCCTTTTGGGAACTTTTTCCACCCTTTCTCAACTGGCAGGGGGTAGAGGGGTGTAGAAACCCAAATGGGAGCAAGTTATGGCTCCTACCCCAAGTTTTCCAGGTTTTAATGGGCTTTGGTATCTTCTTATGAACTGGGATAGATAATTTTGTGAGCTAAGAAGGCTAAAGCAATTCTATTGATGTCTAAATTCACAGTACAGGAATGGAGGTGTTAAAAAGGAGGGTGTGTGTCCTTGTCAGGGCCCTGCTGGGATTTGTGGTTTCATTCCTTAGGACGTTCCTGTGTCAGGTGTTTTTAGGATGTCTGGAGCTCCGTCGTTCTGCGTCCCTTCCAGGACTGGTGTGAGGGTCACTGGTCTGTGGGCTGAGGAGGCTGCCCGCAAAGCATCTGTTCGCCTTGGTTCATTTACTTGTCCAGTTGTTCAATACACATTCACTGAGGCAGCAATTTCCAGGTTGAATCTGAAGGGTAGCCCAGATTGGGGCAAAGCCTGAATGGCAATCTGATGACCCACTTTGGAAACCCCTGGGTCTGCTTTGGGCACTTTGGCCCAAGGGATTGAGTCAGTGGTGGTGCCCTGAAGCAATATAGCAAAATCAAGCCAAGCCAGCTTGGACCGAAGAGCTGTGACTGGGACAGCAGAATGTGAGGTGCAGGGGTGCGGACTGCCAGGGAAGACGGGCAGCAGAAGATAGAAGAAGGAGTCTAAAGGCAGCTAGAAACTGGGGAGAGGGGAGAGGGCCTTGGAACCTGCTGGCCTAGAAGCGGCAGCTGAAAGCAGGGCGAGGAGGAGAAGGTCTGGAGTGTTTGGAGGGGAAGTCCGGGGCAGGGTTCGAGCCCCAGGGACCTCAGCGTCCCAGGGCCGGTGTAGCAAGAATCCATCCTCCCCCCGCTGCCAAGGGACATCACCAATGGCCAGTCAGAGAACCAGATGCCTGGAGGGGCTGGGGGAGAACCAGAGGGCTCAGTTAGGGAAGCCAGAGGGGGAGCCCTCCAGAAAGCGGCAGTGACCAACAAGGAGAACCAGAAGTTCTGGACTGGAATGTGGGGCGGGGGTGCAGAAGCCAGACTGAAGTAGGCAGGGGTTGCTGAGGGGGGGGGGGCAGTGAATACTTCTCAGACAAGTTCAGAGAAAAGGGAAGGAGTCAGATTGGAAAATGTGAGAAGAATCTGGCAGAGGAGGCGAGGGCAGAAGGAGGAGTTGGGGGGGGGTCTGGACAGCCCCACGGCCTGCCTTTTCCAGGGACCACTTCTCCGAAGAAATCTGAGCAGATCCCCATCTACTGGTAGACAGAGGCTCAGCTGCCCTGGCTGAAGCGATGGGCAGTGGGGGGCTGAGGGTGGTGCCCACCCATGCCCCCCTTGCCTTCCCTGGAGCCTCCCAGCAGCCCCGAGCTCCTGGAAGCCCCTGACCTCAGAGCACCGCTTCGTCTCAGAGAGGAGGGCTGGCTGCCTGAAGCCACAGAGAAAATCTGGTGGCAGAGTCAGGAGCTGTAGCTTCTCCCCCGCCTACCGCCTCCTGCTCCTCATCCAGAGTGTTTGCCTATACATTTATTCATTCAACAAACATTTATTGAGTGCTCACTGCATGCCAGGAACTGGGCCCGGAGGGGGAGGGGCGAATGAAGGGATGTGTAGGAACTGCTTCTGAACAGCCTAGAATACCCACGCGCACATCTTGTTATTCTCAGGGAGTGTGTATGCAGGGGGCTGTCTTATGCTGATGGCCTCTATCTGTGTAGACAGGGCTTCACAGGGCTTGGGTTGGCCCCAGAAAGTTCTAGAAAGCCCTCTACCCTGAGAAGCCCAGTTTACCCTTTACCAGCCTTTTCCATTCCCAGCTGTTCGACATGATCATTCCAGCCCTCTGTGGGGCAGGTGTCCCTGGACGGTAGCCTTCTCCCCTGGCCTGGGACTCAGGCTTCCATTTCCTGATTATGCCGCAGCAGCAGTGACAACAGTAACAAGAACTTACTGAGCTTGTTCTGGCTTCCTCTGAACACCGCTCTGGGGACAGTGAATCCCAATGTCACTGTATTCCCCAGGGCGTGCCTGGTGACGGTCCCCACCCCCACCCCCCAGACTGGGTATGCCAGTTTCCTCTACCCGCCCATGGCAGCCATCCCTTGACGTTTAAAGATTTGACAGTGGACATTTGGACTACTGAGAAGAGAGGACCCCAACTCCAAGATGTGTGACAGGTCACCAGTGGTACACATTTGAATGGACATTGGTGAGTGGGAGTGAGGGATTGGATAGAGTGAGCATGAGAGACAGGAGATGACAAATAGATATAAGAGGGGCCTAAGGTGGGGTCTTTGATTTCACACAGACTCGTAGTCCTGAGTCATCAAGGAGAAGGCATGTGTTGCCAAACTGCACCAAGTGATGGTGATTTTGGGGGGCACAGGGGACATCATGAGAGAAAGCAGGTGGCTGCCATGGGGACAGGTGAAGGGGACCCCGGGGTGAGCGGGGCTGGTGGAGATCAGGGGAGTAAGGCAAAGGGAGCTATAGCCTTGAGCCCCAGGGGTACGGCCTGATTGCGCCCATCACCTGGGCTGACGGACATCAGGGAGCCAATGAGAAGAATGTTATGGGCAAAGTCATCTCAAGCCTTCATTAGCTGAAATGAATTAGTAAATGAGGGGCTTCATGGTAGTAGGGATGCTGCAGGGAGGGCTTCCTTAGGACAATGAACTCTGACGAGTATGTTCTGTGGAGCACCAGTCCTGTGAGACATTCCTTGTGGTCAGTTAAATTTGGGAAGGCCACTGGGCTTTCTCTTTTCTATGGCAGCTTCACAATACACATCACCACATTAAAGGCTCTGAGAAGTCCTGTGGCCACAAAAGCTACTTAACTTGTCTCACTCAGCATTTCCCACATTCATTTGGCCATGGAATTAAAAAAAAAAACCCAAAAAAGTAATCCCGTTAATATCCCTCAGAGGAACCCCGCCCCACACTTTGGGAAGTGCTGATACAGAGGGACTGATAGAGGAGGGCTGTCTCCTGCAAATGTCAGGGGTCTTCTGTGTTGCCCTCCCCCAACCCCTCAGAGCACATCAGCCCCTCATCAGACCCTTGGAGCCCTCTGGCCAAACATCCTAGAAACATTCTCTACAACCCTGATTGCAAGCCCAGCCCTTGCCTGGCCCCAAGACACGGAGGATGTAGGGAGGAGACTTACAGGGACATGGGCGTTTGAAGGACATGTAATCCTTGGAGCAGAACAGGGGAGCCAGCCTGGCCACCTGTAGAGTCCTGATTTCGAGAGGAGGAGCTGCCGCTCACCTGTAGAGACGGAAACAAGCAGATGATAGGGATGCCCACACAGCACCCCCTGATCCCCAAGATACTCATGTCCCTGGGGTGTCCACCTCTGGGGAAAAAGTGGGAACTTTGACAGCATATGCCCAGCCTGGGCCTGGGTGTGGGGCTGGGGGAGCTCTGGGCTGCAGAGTATGGGGGTTCTGGGGCAGAGGTGGGGTAAACGCATGCTGGGATCTCAGTGTTGGGTGAAGGGGGGAATCTCCTCTGGGTGGACTCTTGAACAGGAATGAGCAATCCCCTGGAGTTCTCCTGTCTCACAAACCTGTGAGAAACCACTGTTTGAGACAATTGCAAGGGACCATGGCAAACTGTGCCTCTGGGGGTTGCTGAGCAGGGACCCTGAATGTAGAGCTCAGTGGGCTCTTGTAGGGGAAAGCTTGTAGCCAGAAGCCAACAGGCAGAGGGCCTGGCCCCTCCAGGTCCCAGGAGGCAGCTGACCTCCCTGTGGAGTTCTGTGGACACAACTTCTGTGTAAGAGGTGGGTCCAGACGCACCCATCCTTGTCTCTCACAGAGATCCTTTCTTTCTTTCTTTCTTTCTTTCTTTCTTTCTTTCTTTCTTTCTTTCTTTCTTTCTTTCTTTCTTTCTTTCTTCCTTCCTTCCTTCCTTCCTTCCTTCCTTCCTTCCTTCCTTCCTTCCTTTCTTCCTTTCTTCCTTCCTTTCTCTTCCTTCCTTCCTTCCTTCCTTCCTTCCTTCCTTCCTTCCTTCCTTCCTTCCTTCTTTTCTTTTCTTTTCTTTTCTTTTCTTTTCTTTTCTTTTCTTTTCTTTTCTTTTCTTTTCTTTTCTTTTCTTTTCTTTGACAGAGAGAGAGGTCACAAGTAGGCAGAGAGAGAGGGGGAAGCAGGTCTCCTGCTGGGTCAGGTAGACATTTCTGTATATGGAAGCCTTCTGGGCACTCGAGCTTTCAGGCGTGACCCACACTCACCAAACACCTGCACGTGCCAGGTAATGGCACCAACATTACTAAAGCATATTCCCTGATGTGGGTAGCATCATTTTCATTTTGCAGATGAGAGAACTGAGGCTCAGTGACTCGACCCAAGGTCACAGAGAGCAGATGGAGGAAGAGCTGTGCAGGTCGGGGTCCTGTCCCCCAGTGCTCCCCAGTTATAGCAGGGACACCCCACAGAGATCTGACACACTTGGTGCTCTGGCTAGCCAGCTTTCTGGACCTTCTCTGGGCCTTTTATACCTCCAGGCTATTCTCTCTCCCTGGCATGGCATCCCCTTCCTCTCCACCTGGCAAACTCCCATTAGCTGTCAACATTTAGCTCAAGAAACCTCTTCAGTGAAGTCCTCTGTGACTGCTGGAAATGGAGTAGTCACTTTGGCTGTGCCCCCACAGCACCTGGACAGCCTTCCAGGACAACTCTGCTTCTAAGTTGTTCTAGATTATTAGCTTTTTGTGTGGGTATGGAGGACCAGTGTGGTCTCTGGGAATTCATTTGGGGCTGAGCATTGAGAGGACATTCAAAGTACGTGGATTCTAGAAAAATCTTCCTTGGCCTGATGACAGCATAGGACTGCAATGTTGAGGCTGCCTTTTTTTTTTTTTTTTAAAGATTTATTTTTATTTATTTGAGACAGAGACAGAGAGCATGAGAGGGGAAAGATCAGAAGGGGAAGCCGGCTCCCCGCGGAGCAGGGAGCCGGATGTGGGACTCGATCCCCGGACTCCAGGATCACGACCCGAGCCGAAGGCAGCTGCCTAACCAACTGAGCCACCCAGGCACCCTTGAGGCTGCCTTTTAATGATGCTCAACTTCCTGAGGAGAAGGACGCCCATGTAAGGAACTGACATGGTCCCCAACATTGTGGGTGACAATGATGCTGACGTTAGCTAGGATATCATTCCCTGTGTTATGTAACCCAATCTGCACCTCACACACATCATCTTACTGCATTCTCCCAGGATCTCTGGCTTGCATCAGTTTATTCAAATATTTACCAAGCACCAAGAGTATGTCACACAAAACCCTTTGGGGGGTCCTAAAACGGCAATCTCCGCTTCACTGTGTTCTCTGCCCCTCCCCCACTTGTGGATTTCAACATGAGGACCTCTAGGAAAACCATTTCATGGTAGCATCAGATGCACCGCTTGGGTGGAGCTTGGGTTGGGGTCACTGAGACAAAGGAGCTAGATGTCAGGTGTCTGTGCGCAAGTGCCCACCCAGCTCTCCCCACGTGTGACCAGAGCGGCAGTGGGGGTGGTGGATGGCCAGGTCTGGCACGGATGGGCTGAGATCGTGCTTTTGTTGGGCGACGAGTTCCGAAGTGGGAACTGCGGCAGTGGGGGGTTGGGATTGGACCCATTCTCAGGTCACGTTTCCCCCTGCCCGCCCGTCTCGGAGCCCAGCATCGGAGGCGAGGCGCATTCCTGCCTGTGACTCATTTGCGACTGTATTGTCTGGCTAGGATTCGGAGGGCGGGTGGCGGTGGCACTCCAGGCTATGAAGTGGCTTAGTGGTGTGCAGCAAATCGACATCACTCTCATTCTGCCTCACGTCTCCACCCCCAGAATACCTCGTCTGGGGCCCACTGCGACACTCAGACCTGGGCAAATGTGTATGGTGGGGGGGGGGGGGGGGTTGGCGCGCCGCCGCGCCCCTGGCGGGCAGAGCCTGGCTGGCGGAGCCTGGCTGGCGCAGTGTGCAGGGGCAGCATAGCGCATGCGCAGTAGTTGGACCCGGGAGGGTTCTGCGGCACCGCTGGCCTGTGGAAGAGGTCACGTGATGCTGCTGCGGCACCTGCCCTACCGCAGTCACGTGTCATCGGCCCAGGGGATTGCAAAACGAACCCCCCATTTTGCAGATGTCAACACTGAGATTCAGAGAAATGAAGGGGGCTGGGTGAGATAATGAGCTCCCGGCCCCAAGACTGCCCTTTGGAGGATTTTACGCCGGGGAACGGCATGGTCTCTTTTTAGGAAGGTCTCCCTGGGCTCAGTGGAGGGGGGGCGGGGGGTGGAAGGCAGGTGGCAAGGGAGCAGGAAGGCTGTAGCAGGAGATGATGAGTCTAAATGAAGGCGACAGTGAACGGAAAAAGGAGTGAGATGCTGCGTCCATTAGTTTGATGGCGATAGAGAAGTGAAGCAAACACTGGCTATACCTGTCCTCACCGAGCTTCTTGCTAGTGGAGGAGACACACATGTAATGGTGGGGTTTGTTAGATAACAGTAAGGGAAGGACAGAGGCAGTGTGTAGGTGGAGACTGAGCATTCAGGTATAGTGGCTTCAGAAGGCCTTGGTAGGAGGGTGACCTGTGAGTGAAGACTGGAAGCCTTCAGTCTTCACTGAAGGGAGGAGGGAGGGAGGAAGGGAGGGAGGGAGGGAGCTGGAAGGAAATGTGACTATCTGGGCAAGAACAATCCAGATAGAGGGAACAGACAAGTGTAAAGGCCCCTGGGCAGGAGCTGGGTAGGGTGGCCTGTGTATGGAATAGTGAAGAAGCAGGACAGATAGATCAGATATAGAGGGTAAGGAAGAGGGAGCAATTAAAGATGGCTCCCTGTGTCTGCTTGGGTGACTGGGGGATGGTAGAGATATGGAGACCCTTCCATAGATGGGTGATGTGGAGACTCTAGGTCTCTACAGCCCAGTTAACACTGGTTCTTTTGTCCCTCCTGCAGTAAATTCTCAGACTATTGGCTGAAGGAAGGAAGGAAGGAAGGAAGGAAGGAAGGAAGGAAGGAAGCCAACTCACGGGGGTTCCATGAAGCTGTGTGTGCACCTGTCATTGCCCAGAGCTAGAAAGTCAGAGGTTCTGGACTTTGGTGAGAAACACTAATCTTAAAAGGGTTGTATCTACCTTATCAGTCAGGGGCTAACTCCTGGGGCTGCAGGTAGAGGTTCCCAGGTGGCAGAAACCTTTCTTCTTTGCAGGAAGCTCTTTATGTGAGACTGGGACCCAGCTGGTGTCTTCACTAATTGAGAAGAATATTCTTTGGCAAGTAGCCTTCTATAGGATCAACTGCCACCTCCTTCACTGCTACCAATCTAAGGCTTGATTTACTGTCTAACTGCATAAACCGGTTCATCTACCAGCTGGCAAATAGATCTCACCAAGTGGGTAAAGAAGCCTGATTTAAGGCTCAGGAGACACCACATTATCTATCGCATTATTATGGCATTACTTATGGCAGTGAAACATGGGGGACAACCCCACTGTCCAATAAGAGGATAGGCTGAGCAAATTATAATGGAATAATATATAGCCATGAAATAATATTTTTAAAGACATTTTAATAACATAGTAAAGACTCTCAATATAATGTTAAGAGGAAAAAAAAAAAAAACCCAGGTCATATTTTTTTTGAAAAGCAGGTTATAGAACTCTGCATACAACATGATCCTTATTCTGTAAAAGAAAAAAACCCTAGAGAAAATATTCATATCTAGAAAAAGATTAGAGAGGACATGGATGAAAATATTCACAGTCACTGTGCTCTGTGGGCAATAGTAGGGTAAGGAGGATCTCTGTGTTTTACATTTTTTATGATTTTCCAAATTTTCTACAATGAACATACATTACTTTTATAATCTGAAAAATCATTAAAATGAAAATTTGAAAAAACCTTTCATGCTAACAAAGAGTAATTAAGTGAATAATTCAATGACTGATAGTTAACTCATTGAAAAATTTTAAAGCTAACTTAATTGCCTTTGAACATGCCATTTATTATTGTAAAGATTTACAAAAATAACTTGTCTTTGAACTTACTGATAAGCTTTATTAAAATGTTAGGAAAATAATTCCATTGTTTCTAACCTTCATCAAAATTTCCCTGGCACTTGAGCAAGTCCTATTTGCCAAATTTTTGAGGGAATGGTTTCTGCCATGAACCTTAATGTTTTATTTTCAGGCAAGCTATATACTTGGCAAAAATGATAACAATAGACCTTATGTTTGTAAAACACTTCATAATTTGGAAAGCATTCTAAGTGCTGGGTACTATGCTAGGCTCTGCATATGGGAGATATCATCATGAACAAAATGCTTAAAAGTCCCTGTCTTTGGGGAGTTTATATTAATGAGGGCAGACAATAAACAAATGAATATGATAGATGTTGGGGGCGATAAGTGCTGTAACAAATGGAGAGAAGAGGTATAGGAAATAAATGGGGGGTGCTCTTTTAAAATCATTTTGACTACTGTTTGAATAGTGGAGGTGTCACTAAAAATTCTCTAGTCCATAGACTATTAACATACAGGTGTAAACTGAATGAAGATATTCCTGGAGGAAGCATTCCAATAACTACTTACACATCATCTAAGATACAATGTGCTGATTATCAATTTTATAAACTCATAAAATTATGATGAGTCATAGGGATGTTTTAAGTATTCTATACCTGGCAAAGTTAGATAGGCCTTAACCTTTCTAAGCCTCAGTGTTCTCATCTATAAAATGGGGAATACCTAAAGCAGATTGTTGTCAGAATTCAAAGAGAAATGCTTGGAAAACCACATGTGTTCAATGTATGTTCATAATGCAGACGTGGCAAGGCCACTGGGAGAGGTCCGTTTGACATTGACTGATGTTTCCTATGTATTCTTCTAGATTCACAACTGGATGGGGAGGTGTGTAATATTTGTTCTGACTTTCAAGAAGACATTGAGGCTCTGAAAGGTAAATCTCCTGCCCAGAATCATATCCTATAAACACAGGTGGTTGGATCCAAGTAGCCACGCTCTCAGCCACAGCTCTATTTTGTTCTCACTTGCAAAGGGGCTCCAGAAGCCCCCTGGCCTCAGTTTCTACTTTCAGGAGGCTGAGACCAAATTGAGATCTTCCTGGTCCTTACCCTATGCTCTGAGCGCTTCCAAGGCAAAGGCTTCAGGTAAAAGGCCAGAATGAATCTGATTGTTACCAAAGACTTAAGGTAATGCCAATATTCCCTACGGGCTGTGTCCCAGAAATTTATATGGACCAGGAGACATAAACCTCCTAATTAGTTCCTGATTAACTCCTTTGGGAAGAAGAGTGAGGATTATGGAAGATATGATATCCTAGTGGGTGAAGGGGGGGAGTACAGAGGAAGAAGAGGAGAAAGGCGGGGTCTCTGTATAGGAGGAGCCCTGAGGAGGCAGCCCACTCTGCCTGCCTCCCCAAGTTCCATCAGGCAACAGTTGGATAGATTTACCCCTCCCCTGCCCTGTTCTGGGCAGCTGCGCCACAGGTGGCCAGGACTAGCATGGGTGTCCACAAGATGGATCCCTGTTTTCTTCCCAACACTGCTCCTGCCACCTACACCATCCCAGAGATCCCAGCATCCTCCCCTAGGGACTGGGTCTCAGGCCCCCTGCTGTACAGACAGGCAGATCTCTTCCCCGGGGACCTTTCAGCTCTGAGGTTCTAACCTCTTGGTCAGCCACTGGCTCCATTTCCTCCCAAGGTTCATCATTTTTGGTGCCTCCCGGCTCAGGGGCCTGGATGAACACAACACCGTCAGGGGTTCAGTCGGAACCCCTCAGACCTCCTCCTGTCTCCTTGTCCAGGTGGTAGCTCCCCCTGCTGCTTTCTGCTGCGTGTCTAAGTCACTGCTACTGGAACATCCAAGCCACCTGATAGGCTATGGCTCCTCAGGGAAAGCAGCCCTCCCACTCCCACCCCCACCCCCAAACTGCAGAGCGCAGAGAGATTTATAAATGTGTATGAAGCCCTCCGCCAGGGCAGCAGACATCAGCCAAGGGCAAAGGAAAAGTCAGTCAGATACAGTCTTTTCCATCCTGGATGGATGTGGTAGGGAAGAGAAAGCTGGCCCAGGCAGTAGAAAGCCTGGGGAGGAGGGGATGTCTGAGAAAGGGCAGGCCCTAAGTTTTGAGTCACAATTAGATGTCATCAAGGCCTTGGGGGATTCAGAGGCCTCCTTGAAGGGGGCTTGGTGGGGGTCATGTCCCCACCGCCTCAAGGGAACTCACTCTGCCTCTGAATCTGCTGATGCTAGAAACTTCATAAAATGACACCTGTAGCCAACCTGAATTGAGACCTGGCTGTGTGCCAAGCACCATAGCAACCCCCCACCAGCATCATTTCATTTGATCCTTTCAACACACGTTCCTTGTGTTTCAGATGGGGAAACTAAGGCTCAAGAGAGGTTAAGCATCTTGTCTAAGGTCACACAGCTAGGAAGTCAATCAAGCCCATCCTAGGGTACCAAAGCCCTTAAACGTTCTGTTCACAACAGAATCATGCCTGCTTGTCAGTGGAGGAAATTGAGGCACAGGGAGGTGAATTCAGGGAGGAGGGAGGCTTGAGGGGCATCCTCAAAGCTGGTGCCAGTGGGACTGTGTGGATCCAGACCAAGGATCAAACTCTTGGAGCCCCTGCCTCACACCTGTCACTTGTGCCTTCTCCTTCCCTCCCCCTCCCGCTTGGCCACCCCCTCTGACACTGGTGTGGGATCAAGAGGGCAGCTGTGGGTCTTCTGCGCAATAGCCTTCAGACCGCGGAGCCCATGGTGGGGGGAAGGAAGGGCTGCGCGAGTCAGCCGGGGGTGGGGTGGGCACTACTGAGTCTCCGAGGGCGCCTGGGGAGGCGGCTATGCCGCTTGGTGCTGCGTAGCTAGCCAGGGCAGCGGCCTCGGACCGGCCTCGGGTCCCACTTAACACGCAAGGGAAAGTCTGCCCCAAAGCGAGAGAAGGTGCGGCGGGGACGCCCCCTTTCCCACATTGGTGCGGAGATAAGCCAGCCCGGCAGGCATCGAAGCGGGGGTACGGCGCGGGTGACTCGCCCGTCGGAGGGTCAAACTTCCTGGCTCAAGGGTGGGGGTGGGTTCTAGCTTCAAACTCCACAAAGCCGGGAGCCCCTTCCCTCTTCCATCCTGGCCGAAAGTGCGTCTTAGTTTCCCCTTCTTAGGTGGATTGTTCAGGGGTCCCGAAACCGAGGGCGCAGGACCGGGAAGGCTGTCTTATGCCCCCCCCCAAAGGGTGGACGCTCTGGAGACCTTCCTTTCCCTGTGGCCCGAGGGCGTGCTCAGGGGCAGCCTTGGCCCGGCCGTGGGTGCGAGGGCCGGGGGCGCGAGTCTGGGGATCCCGTTCGGAGCGCGCTGCGGCTCGGCTTCGGACCGCCCGTCCGCCCTCCCGTCGCGCCAAGGCTAGGCGCGGAGCGCCCGGGGTGTGTACGTGTGCCGGGGCCGCCGCAGAGCTCGGAGGAGGGGGCTGGGACCCCCTTCCCGCCCTCCCCAGCACCGCCCCCGGCCCAACGCCCCTTACTCGGCTTAGCCGCTTCCCTCGGCTCTGCGCGCCGCAGTGCCGGCTCCAGCTCAGGTTCCCGCTCTGGCTCCCGCTCCGGCTCCGGCTCCGGCTCCGGCTCCGGCTCCGGCTCTGGCACCGGCTCCGGCTCCGGCTCTGGCTCCCGCTCCCACCCGCGCTTCTGCTCCTGCTCTGATTCCCGCTCGGATGCCTCTGCGCCCGGGCTCGGGCTCGGGCTCGGGCTCGGGCTCGGGCTCGAGCTCGGGCGTCGCGGGGGGCGCGCCGCTCCGCCTCTGCCTGCTCTGCGCGCAGGGGCGGGGCGGGGTGGGCGGGGCGGGGCCGGGCCGAGCGGACTTGAAGCCCGCCATCCCCAGTAGAGGCGGCGGCGGCTTCTCAGCCCCAGTCCCAGCCCTGCCCTGCCGCAGCCCCGCCCGCCTGCCCATCGGCCCTGCGCCTCCGCCCAAGCCGCAGCTGTGCGCTCCCCGGCCCCCTAGGCGGCGCGCTTCCCCGGCTTCAGGAGCACTGTGTGGCTGCTTTGAGGCTTCAGCAGCTCTGGCCCGCCACCGGGGTCATCCCTGAGATGGGGGACGCATGAGGGGGAGGGTCGAGCCGCGCCCCTCTGTGCCCAGCCAGCCTGACACCCGCACAACAGCAGGCGCGGTGGGGAGGCCCAGAGATGTAGGGTGCCCAGCGCGCCAGACTGACAAGCATGTGTAGAGAATGACATAGAGACAGGTGGGAGCAGAGGATAGATGGACACTTGCGGGGAGGATAGACAACGATATGTGCAGGGAAGGACAGCCAGGTAGTATGGTCAGAGGCAAAACTGGGCACTTGGGAGGATGGGGAACCCTGTCACTGCCACTGGGAGGGGCAGCCTAGGCTGACAAGGCCTCTGCTCCCAGTTGCCAGCAGGTGAGTTCTGGGGCATGTTGGGATATCAGGTAGGCCTGGCTGAAGCCCTCCTCTGCTGACCCATCAGCTTGCCCATTTCCTTCACCCCTCGCTGTACCCGTACCCTCTGTACCCTCTCCCTTGCAAGTCCCACGCATAGAATTTGTTCCCAGCAGATGGACCTGCTCTGTCCACACCCTACTTTGGGGCATTGGGCAAGTCCATCTCATTCTACAGGCTTCCCTTACTTCGTTAAGATAGAGCTCCTGTTTCTTGCCCCCCTGCTACCCTGTGGTGCTCTCCAGTTATTTTTGTCTCCCCTACTTGACTGGGAAGGAAACCCTTGGGGTCCTGCCCTAAGCCTCCCCTCTAAATTTGATGAATGAATTGATGAAATACTTCACTGATGACTCTTTCCTAATGCCCATTTGGTTGATGGAGGCTAGAAAGTGGGTCTGAAAAAGAAAACAAAGAGTTTACGATAAACTTGGAGAAGTGGAGGAGCCATGCACGGGATGGCTCCAAAGAGAATAAGGCCCCACTGTGGGTACTGTGGGAAGGCGGGGACAGGGTAGCTCTGGGGGAGAAGACAAACCTCCCAGTTGTGCCACTCATTGTGTCTTGGGTATCCCTGGGGGGGTGGGGGTGCAGAGGCACCTGTATGATCCAGGGCTTCGAAATGGGAGGACAATTCCCAGCCTTCTTTGGTAATTGTTCATTCTGAGCTCTGCCTACTCTACTTTCTCCCTCCAACCCCCCAGAAGGAGAGGGTGAGACCTAGGCTGGAGATTCCAGCTCCATTTGGGGGTAGTATGGGGACATATGTGCTATGGGGGAGGTGAGACCAGAATAAAGGGAAACATCTTTGAGAGTCCTAAGAAAGGGGAACCGAGAATCTCTTTGTCCAACCCCATGCATTTATTTTATGGATGAATAAATAAAGGACTAGAGAAAGGAGGGGACAGACCAGGGCCAGAGAGCTAGGATTGGAGGATCTGGGACTCCTAGGCCAGGGCTGTGCCCACTGCACAACACCAATAAAGGAGACCTTGACTTCCCTGAGCAGACACCTTGCAGGGGATCTTTGCAGGATGGATATTCTGGTTCTTAGTGGTTTTACCTGTAAGCTGTTCAGTTTGGCATGATTGTGTGTATGTGTTTTGTGGGGTGGCACTTTGAGTGAGAACTTGTGGAAGGCTCTAACCCTTAAGAGTTCATCTAGGGAAATGAACTCCACCTTTGAACATTAGTGGTCTGACAAATCTGGCTGGTTCTTCACACTGGAACCCAGAACTGATTTCCACTGGGCCTCGTGGTGTTGAGTCTAGCCTTGGGGAGTTGAACTGTGTTCATCTGCTTATATATCTGTCCATCTGCAAATACACGTTAGTATGGGACTTGTGAAACATCAGAAGGCAAAAGAAGGACATAGAAAGTGGTCACTGTTGCTACTGAGGTTTCTTTTTCTTTCCTTGTCATTGCAGAACTCTCCAGGAGTCCTTAAGTGAAGTGAGCTTGCTCACTGTCTCTCTTATCCTGCATCACACTTTTAATGGCTGCCTAGCATTGCATCAGATGCTTATACTCTACCTTACTTAGCTAATCCTCTATTGCTGGGTGCTTCATCTGTTTCTAGTTTTTCACATGTCGAGACAACATGGCGATGAACATTCTCGTGGGTAATTTTGCATGTCTGTGATTAGTCTTTATTTCAATGGATATGTCCATAGATTTTTGAGGCTTTCTCAAAAGCCTCAAAAAATGGGGTCAGACCTGCAGGAGAGGCATCTCCTGGGCACCAAGGAAGCATGGTGGTGTTTAGGGGCTGCTTGACCAAGAGCAGGGTGGAGGCAGAGTAGGGAGGCTGGAGGAGGAGCCTTGTAGAGGCCACACAGTGATAGTGAAGTACCCCAAGAGTCCTCAAGTGCCAGGCCATGGGGATTTGCCCTAGAGCGTGCTCTGTATTACTGCTGTCATTTGTAGGGTATGGTCAACTTACCAATTCTGTTGTTGGGGAGAATCTTCTGATACGAGGGGGGAGAAGAGGTCGGGGAAAGTCCATCAGGGTGGTCTGGCTTCTGGGTGGCTATTGTCTCAAAATCCATAGACCTTTCGGGAAGGTTACCTGTTGCTAGTATATCCCTTACGCAGAATTATGTTGAATTACATTTTATGTCAAATTATGCCTTAAATTACATTACAAAGGGTCCTGCTCCCCAGATTGCCTTGGCTTTGGGGGTGGAGAGCACGCATTGCTCTAAAAAGGGAAGGAGTGAACGGAGGAAAACCTATCCCTCAGCTTTTCAAAGCCTTTTCCTCTTTCCCTCTGATTCTTGTTTAAGGTTTCTTCTCGACTGTGTCTTGGTGGTGTTAGGAGAGTTGAAGGAAGGAGCCTGGGTCCCTGTTCCCTGAGGGGTGGGGGCTGGGAGCAGAGCTCTTCTAGGGCCCTGGAGCTGGCAAGTTCAGGCGCAGGTGCTGAGGTGCAGAGCTATCTTCTGGACTGCTCTCTGCTGAGAGCTTGGAGGAGTCTGCGCTGTTGCCCCACTTCACAGATGAGGAAACTGAGACGCTCTGAATTCAAATAAATGACTTTCCAGAGTTCCACAGCTCATTAAGCCAAACCCAGTAAGATGCTGAAGCACTTTAAAATAGGCCAAAAAATATTTGCAGGTATCTTTTAAAATGAATATTAAATGTTACCTCACCTGTGGTTATCTGTTTCTATGGGAGTTTGTGCCTTTCATGATCTGAGGTATTTTTCCTGTTTCATCATTTGAAAAAAACCCATTGAAATGCAGAATATTTTTGTCTACTGAGAGACATATGGATATTGTCAGGTGGGGTCAATTGTGGGGTCAACTGATATCTTAGGGGTGGCCTAAAAGCTCTACACGTGGCTGTCTTTGGGTTCATCTTTGAATTGTAGTATAACATCTTATTGGTTCTCTTACTGATGAATGTGTTAAAGTCTTTGATGAGTGTTCATTTATGTTTGTCTAACAGTCATGATTTTATCCTTTAAAAAATGTATCCTTTATCTGTAGTGAGCTTGGAATTGTATCCAGATGGGTCTTTACACTAGTGCTTTGTCCTTAATTGGAGGCACCAGGGCCTTGGGCCGTCAGAAGAGAGGGGAAATTAGCATAGGCTGGGTTAATCCTAGAGAGCTTTCTGGAAAAGGGACTTTCAGAGGGGTGAAAGGATTTATAGAGGAGGGCTTTCCAGGACAGAGGGCAGGGCCTGGGATCAGGAAGGAGTAAGAAGTCTGGTCTCTGGGTTCATCAGCTCTTCTGGGGATTTAATAAGGCTTGACCACCCTTTCTCCCAGCTGGAGGGGCTGGGCTGGGCTGTCCCTCTCTGTCTCCCCTTAGGAGGAAAGCCGCCCTTCTGGGCCCCTGAGAAAGGTCTCTGGGTGCTGAAGTATAAAAGGCAGCTCCCTCTCTGGGCCTTCTCCTCCTCATTCTGGGCCTGCTTGAAGATTTGTCTTCATGGTAGAGCTTCTTTTGGGGTAAACTGGCTGAGGAGTGAGCAGGGTCTGCATACAGACCTTTCTGCTGCTGCTCGCAGCCCTGTCACGACGTGCCTTCGTGGAGACCAGCACCTCTGTTAGCTGCACTGCAGGCATGATTTCATTTCATTCCAATGTTCTGTAGAGGGGGACAAGATTTTCTTATTTTTCCAGCACAGCAAAGAGGTTTATGGAGGTCAAGTAACTTGCTCATTGTCACGTAACTCCTTAGGGGTAGAGATCAGATTTGCTCCCAGGCCTGCTGTCCCAAAACAAGTACGGCCAAAATAATCATGGTCTCTCCTTTGTAGGGCTCATTACCTAGAGGGGGTGACCGACATGAACCACTGAGTCCCAGAGACAGAGGTAAAGTTGCAGTGATGAGACATGCTACAAGAAACCATGAGAGAGTGTTACAGGAGGTAAGACCTTGCGAGGGTGGGGGATGAGGCAGGAGAAATGGGCAGAGGTCAGGATTGCTTTTGATCCTAAGAGTAATGGAAGGCATTAGAATGACTTAAACAATATTGGAGGAGTGGTGGTGGCTTAACCAGACTTGCACTTTGAAATGACGGCTTTATTGGGAGTGTGGAGATGGTTGGGGGGGGGGGGGTGGCGGCAAGACAGAATGGAAGTGGGAAGGCTGGGGACATGCTGATCACCCTGGCCCAGGAGAGAAGCGACAGTGGCCTTGGAGATGGAGGGAGATGGACCAGTTGGCAAGAGTCGCCAGAGGTAAAGTCAACAGGACTCAGTGATGTCTTGAGTATGGGGGTTGAGGGAGTGGATAGAGTCAAGGATTATCCCTGAATTTCTAGTTGTGCAGCTGGATGGTGGTGTTGCCAGTCACTGAGGAGCAGAACACTGGAAGTTTGGGGAAGATGAATATGAATTTGATTTTATACATGTTGAATTTCAGGAGTCGTTGGCAGGCAGCAGAACTCTGAGAGGAGTCTAGGCCATAAAGACAACCTAAGGACTGAACCCTAGGCTTAGACATGCAGGCGTCGAAATTGATTGACACATCCATCTATTTACCTATTCATGTATCCATCTATCTTCCCATGAATCCATGTGTCCTTTCTCCCACCATCTAATCATCTATCCATTTATTTACTTATTCACCCATTTATCCTCTCACTTATCCACCTATCCCTCCCACCTGTCCCTCCTCCTACCTCCCAGACCACCCATCTGTTCATCATCCATCCAACCTTCCTCTCATCTATCCACCTTCCTGTCCTCCTACCTATCTTTCTATCCATCCTTTCTATACATCCATCCATTGATCCACCATCTAATTTTCCTCTGATCTATCCGTCTTGCTGTCCTCTCACACATCCATTTATTCTTCCTCTTATCCATTTAGCCATCTGTATACTCCCATTTATCCACCCATTTACCCAACTGTCTTCCCCATCTGCATCTAAACACTCATACATCCCATAGTTCTTATTGATGCCTACTACAGGCCTAGCACTGCTGTATACTGGTAAAAAAAAAAATGATATAGAAAAACCAAGTCCCTGCTCTTAAGGAGCCCACATTCTGTTAGGAGAGGCAGATGTGTAAACCAATGGTCACAGAATAGTGTATTTTCTGTGTTAGAAGTGCACAAAGGAAGGACACTTAACCCTATCTGTAGAGGCTGTTTTGAGATTGTTTTCCTTGAGTTGAGTTTAAAGTTTATTAAAATTCTTGGGGATGCAGTAACTTGGAATATTGGGAGTAAAGTTGAGTGTGAGTGAGCAATGTGTTATGAGCGAAGACTGAAATAGAAGGTCCATAACATTTTTTCTAATACCAACAACCAATTCTCCAACTCCCCAGATACCAACTGGGTGTCCAAAAATTCAACTGAATTCTGATACTAACCACCTGACATTTGCATAGACACCCCATAACTTAATGGCTCAATACCACGAGACTGCTCACCGCTCTAGATCCCAATCACAAGGCTATGCCTCTAGCTCTAAATAGAGGTTTCCCTTGATCGCTTCCTTGGGTTCAATAATTTCACAGAACTCAGGAAGACATTTTGCTTATGTTCATCAGTTTATTACAAAGCATATGACTTAGGAACAGCTGGATGGAAGAGATGCATAGCACAAGCTTTTAGGTGGGTAGTGTGTGGTGTTTCCATGATCTCTCTGGGAACATCACCCTCCCACCTCTTTGACATGCTCACCTACCAGGGAGCTCATCAATCTCACTGTTCAGGAGTTTTTATATAGCTTAATTTCCACTCCCCTTCCGCTGCCCTGCACCACCCTGCCCCACTCCTCTTCCTGTAGATCATTGGGTGGAGCTGAAAGTTCCACCACTTGGTCTTTTTGATGACCATACCCATTCTCAGACTATGTACGGGCCTCATCTGAAATCACCTCCTTAGCATAAACTTAGATGTGATGAAAAGGGCTCTTAATGCATAATAAAAGAATCTCCTACCACTTAGAAAATTCCAAGACTCTTAGAAGCTCTGCACAAAAGCCACTATAACAAAAGATGTTCCTATCACTCTTAACACCTCACAGATTACATGGGTTTTAGGAGCTTTGTGCCAGGAACCTGGCAAAGACCAAATCTCTTTCTTACTGTACCACAGCAGGTTATAAAGGCCTTGTTGGGGGCCACATGAAGGTTTTATGGAGGGGATGGCCTGATCAGTTAGGTGTTTTAGAAGATCTCTCTGGCTACCTCGTAGAAGATGGGATGGAGTAAGGGTGTGCAGAGGGGATCAGATGGTCCAGTCTCTGCAGAATGAGGACTTTAGCCAATGATGTGCTCTGAGTTTAGCCCCTGGGGTTAGCCAGGCCCCCACATTTGGCCTGGACCCAAACCCAATTCTCAGTTCATTTATTTGGCCAAGGGTGAACATAAGGCGGCCAGACTGAGGTTTGTAGCGCGAGGAGGATTTAGGTAGTCTCTATTTTCCAGGGTGGCACATTGCACCCTCACACCATCTTTAGTTTTGTGGTGGTCCCTCTGCAGCTTTGGCTGCGATGGACTTAAATCAGCTGCTCACTGGCTTCTCTGTCAAGGTCATTAGGAAGTATCTCAATTCCATGCCCTACTTTTCTGCCTCTATAATCTATATTCACAAAACCCATTAACTTCCCATCAGTCACGCCATCATGTTTCCTTTGGCCCCATGAAATCTCCATCCCGGTGGCTGTCCACTGATACCTGACAGTGTTCAATCCAGGTGGAGCTACCACAATGAGTCAGATGTGGCCCTGGCCTACAAAAAGCTTGCAGCAAGGATGAAAGATTGATCGGGGGTTGGGGGGGAGTAGTCCTAGTGATCTGGACCAAGGAACATCAGTGTGTGGAAGAGAAAACAGCTCAGGTTGCAAACTTGGGCAGACCTGCGTTCAACTCTTTGCTCTATCATTCACTGGACTGTGCCTCTGAGCAAGTCACTTTACTTCCCCCAAGCTTCAGTTTCTTCATATGTGTAAGGAGAAGGAGAATATTTACCTATAGAAACCTGGGCTTTTTGAGGTCCACTTAGAGTGGGGAACAGAGAAGCAGAAGCAGGTGGGAATCCAGCAGGACACTGCCTCTTGTCTCTGCACCTCTCTCCCCTTTCTCCATTATTTATAGAACACTCCAGTTTGGGGGGTGAGTTCACAGAACCTCAATTCTGGCCACAAGCGAAACTAACTGACCATCTTTCAATGTTTAGGCCATATTCCTAAGAGAGAATCTGATTGGCTGAGCCATATTAGGTGTCTACTTCTGGTCCAATCAACTTGAAGAGAGGGGTGGGGTCATATAGCCCAAAAGTGGCAGCTAGTGGGTGTGAGCATAAGCAGTGGGTAGTTCTCAGAGAAAGTGGGGGAGTTTGTGAGTTGGACAAAACTCCCAAAGGTGTGTTTCCTATGTTATTTCAGTTTTGTTTTTTTTTAATATTGAGTAAGATAACGAATGTAAACTTTTGGCACAGTTTTTGGTATATACCATGGGCGGTATAAATGGTAGCTGTTATCATTCATTCACTGCCTTGCTTAATAAGCACTTACTGAGTGCCTGGTTTGTACTAGATCCTACGCTAAATGCTGAGGACAAAGCTTGAAAAATTCGAGAGTAATAAAAGTGAAACTATTCCACAGGGTTGTTGTCAGAGTTGAAAGGAATAATACAAGCCAAATGTTTAGTACAGTTCCTGACACATAAGTGAAGTCTCAATAAATGTTGCCTACAAATGTTGAATGTCTAATTGCAAAAGAGCAAAAAAAAAATTATATGGCTTTTCTATATGTTTTTTTGGTTCCCTGGCCACAGGACTGAGACATCTTTGGTTACAAAAATAGATTTCAGTGATCAAAATAATGACAGCTGCCAGACTGGCAGTTTTCAGATGGTGCATTTGAGTCTAATTTAAAAGTTTAGAAAAATAACATTGGCGTCTTCTGAACTCAAGTACTTAAATTATTAACTAATTACTAACTTAGTTAAAAATAGCCATGTGCAACCTGTGATTGTCTTCATTTTCCTGACCAAGAATGGATGAACCTGTTCATCTATAGGAGAATAAATTGTGGATAGCCACATGATGGAATACAGCAATGAGAATAAACATACTACTGCTATAAGAAATGTATGGGCAACTGACAAACAGGGTTGAGCGAGAGAAGCCAGACACTGAATGATTCTATTTATATAATGCTCCGAAATAAGAAAAGCACTTCTATGGTGTTAGAAGTCCGGGCGGTTTGCCCTTGGTGAGGTATTGGCTGGGAGGGGGCTTTAGGTGTGCTGGTAATGCTGTTTCTTGATCTGGGTGCTGGGTACACAGGCTTATTTTGTTTGTGAAAATTCACTGAACAGTACACTGACATGCATTTTAATGTACGTATATTATACTGTGAGAAAAAGGCAAAAGAGTGCCCCATTTTTGTGTGCATTTGCCCAGTGGAGGCAGTCTAGGCTGGCTCCCAACTGGAAGGTAGAGGAGGGACTGGGATTTCAGGCAGAGGGACAAAGGGAAGGAGCTAATATCTATTCAGTCCATCAGTCAACTTTCTTTCCGTGCTTAGTAACAAATATAGTTTCACTTCTAAACGGCATTTTTTTTCTTTTTGTTTATTTTTAGATATCCCTTGAATATTGCGAATCTTGCAACAGAGGGTGCTTCCCTCCAGTGGTTGTTACTTACAATTTTTGGGGTCCACCTCTGGAAAATGCAGGGATTGTGTCTTTCAGTGCCATCCTGAGCTTTTTCTTTTATTTCTTATCCTTATTTTTCCTTTGTCCCAATTCAATCACTTATGTAAAAAAAATTGTAATGCATGTGTTTCTCTTGTCCTGATTCACTCACTTATTTAAAAAAATTGAGATGTGTGTATGTTTCCTTTGCTCCTAGTTACCCACTTGTTAGAGAAAACATTATACGTAGTATGTGTGTGTGTTTTAAGTGGCTTTGATTCTGTTTGGAAGAAGATGGTGCATGAATAAACCAGAGCAGAAAACATTTATAGAAAACCTGCCTATGTGTCAGGCATTTCTACCACCCTTTTTAGAGGATAGTTCCAGGGGAGAGACGGGGTGCAGGAGGGGCTGGCTTGGCACATAGTAGGTGCCTGATGCGTTTGTGAGGCATTCGCCCCTGGGAGGTCAGGCTGGAATGCAGGGGATTGCGTGAGCCTTTGCTCTAAGTTCTGGAAAGCATGGAGAAGTTCACTCTGGACTGGGTCAGGAGCTCTAGGTTTGAAGCCAGAAAACCTGGTTCTGTTCCCACTCCGCCCTTGACCTGCTGTGCTTTCTGTAGCAAATCACTTGCTTTTTCGGTACCACCATCCAGCAGAAAGGTCTTATGCAGGCACTGCTTGGGACCTAGGTCTCCAGCATCTTTGGCTTATGGCCTCTTCTGCCAGAGCACTTATCGAGTGTGAAGGGAACTCTTAACCCTGCCTCTCTTTTCTGTCCTGCTCCTCTCCCTCAAGAGTTCTGGTGACTCTTGGGGACTCAGGGACATCTCCATACCACCCACACACATCCAGAAGACTCAGAAGAATAGAGAATCCTAAACCCAATCTGACAGTTCTGGGGGGCAGAACTGTCTGGGGGGCAGGGGACAGTTCTTCCCCTTTTCCCTGCTCCTCCTAAGCCCGCATGGCAACTTGGTGACTGAGGAGGGCTGAGACAGCTGGAAGTCCGGATGGTCAGAAAGAGATCAGGCCCCCTTGGTCCCTCTCTTAGGAAGCAGTCTGGCTGCTCTTGGTTTTGAGCTGATGGAGATAGATTTGAAATGCTGCCAGGAGAACTGGTCCCCTAGAAGTATAGTAAGCATGCCATCTGAATGCAGCACAGAGCATGAACCGTTCACACCCCAGCATGGAGCTGCTGAGCCTGGACACACGGGGAAGGGCAGGGCAGCCCGGTGGACTGCAGACTCTTACAAATTCAGCCCTGTGGGGAAGGAGCTGTTTCTCAGTGTCTCTGTTTGGACTATCACCTTGTTCATTTCACCCTCGCATAGCGTGCTGCAGGCATTCTGCCCCCAAAACAGGGCACATAGTGGCCTTGATATAACTTCTCAATTCAGTCTTGAAAAAAGGACACCCCTCCACACTGCAACCATGGAGCTTCCTTAAATCAACCCATGTCCTTGCTTGAAACTTTCAGAGGTTTCCTTTTGCTAAGCATCAAGTCCACACTGGAAACAACAGTCAAGATTCCTTTTGATCTGGTCTCTGCCTACCTTGCTAGGTTCCCTTCCAACCACTCTCCACCTGAACCCCTGGGCTCCAGCTGCCTCTAACTTCTAAAGACCCTCTTTTTCAGCAGCTTCTCTGACCATGTCTTCTCTGAGGTTGAATCAATTGCTCTGTATTAGGGTTCTGGGGTTCCTTAATGTGCTTCACATTTTGGAATGATAGAAACTGTGTAATATTTTCTTTTGTGTTTGTGTCTGGTGCCTCCCCTTCTATGAGCCTTTGGAGAGCAGGAACCCAGTGTCCCCAGCCCAGGGTCTGGCTCAAGGTGCCAAAAACACTTGCCACACAAATGGAATTGGGCCCCAAAGACACTGGCGACTGAGCTGGAACAGGGAGCTGCCTCTGTGCGTTCTTCAAGTGCACAGACCGGTCTGCCCTGGCCCTAAATGGCCCCATCGCAGCTCTTTCTCTCTCCTTGTGGAGAAAGTGTATCACTTTCAGCTCTCCTCCTCCTCCCATTTGATACTTCAAAGCTTCACTGAAGAACTGTCGGTTTCTTCAGAGAATAATCTTCATGACTGCTAAATAAATAAGCCAGATGCACAGATAGTTCAGCAAAACCAGGTTCGGTGAGCGTAACTGCATGCTTACCACAAGGCCGATGGCTGCGAACAAGACCTTTGGAAGGCAAATAAAGCAGGCTTTTTATTGTAAGATACTTTCAGACTTACAAACTATTGCAAAAGTAGAGTTCATTTGTATCCTTCATCCACTTTCCCCTGATGATAACAATTCTAAAACCATAGTCCGGTGATTAGAACCAGGAAGTTAACAGTGGCACAATACAATTGTGGTACCTTATGTGGATTTTACCAGTTTTCCTTAAATGTTGTGTTTCAGGATCTGCTCTAGAATCCCACATTGTTCATGGGTGCGCGTCCTCGGATTCTTCCATTCTGTAAGAATTTCACCTTCTTTCCTTACTTTCACGACCTTGACATTTCTGATGAGCACTGATCAATTACATGGGAAGCTTTTTACATGCTTCTGGTTCCGGTTGATTTCCAGATGATTGAAGTTCCTGGAAGTCTGCCTTTAGGAAGAATTCTGGACAAGTGCTTCTGTTTCTATCACCCCTCTCATTCTCCTTGGTCCAGAATCCCCTTGGGATTCTCTGGAGCAAGAGTCAGTCAGAGGAGGGAAAGCATTATGTGGAGGTGATTAGTGTTTCTTGACCTTGGGTGTTCACGGTCATATTCCGAGTTCCCCATCGCATCTACAGTCAGTTATGCAATTAGCCACGCATGTTGACTTTGGAATGGATGTAGATTCCCTCTTGTTCCTCCTTGTCTGCAAATCTGTCTCCATTCCTCCCCTCTTCGATTTGTCCCCTGTGGGTGGCAGATTAGAGGAAGCTACAGGGCTGACCTGGTGCGCACGCTTTCCTGGAGTCAGACTGTGGGACCTCTGCCAGGTCTCTGGGTGGGGAAGGGATGTCAGTGGTGGATTGGGAAATGGGACAGTGAGCTGATCCTTACAGTGTCCTGCACTCACTGATGGGATCACGTGGCCCATGAGGTTGGGGACAGTAACATGTAGTGGGGGCCTGGGAGAGCAGTCTGCTAGGGTAACAAAGCATCGGCCAGCTTAACCCCCATCTCATTTGGAGAGTTCTTCTCTAATCATGAGCCTGGTCTTTCTGAGGGACAATGGAAGAACATGCTAGGACCTGTTCACATTAATTCATTCATTCGTTCACATATTCATTCATCTGTTTATCTAACCAGAACATACCCCGGTTGGTTATCTTTATTATTGTCTTTGTTGTTGCTGTCATTGTGATTAAGTCTTAGATATGGGGACATAGGGATGAATCAGACTCAGGTCCTGCCCTCATTGTGCTCATAGAGACAGACAGACCATAGACGATCTCAGTGCCATGTGATAAGGGCTCTGTTGAAGGGATGTATTATTGTGGGAACAGGACAGAGTGAATGACTTAACTGTGACAGGGATATGTAGTGCATGGGACAAGTGACCCTAAAAGATTTAGGAGGGTTAGGCTAGCAAATGGGGAAGGGACTGATTTTCCAGGGGAACAGCACGAGCAAAGGCCCGAAGTGGGGAAAGCCTGTGATTACTTGAAAGAACTGAAAGCTTCTTACTCCTTTAGTCCTTTATTCATTCACCCACCCATTTGTTCTGGGCCATGTGTGCTGGGCACAGGCCCAGCAAGGGGAGGTGGAGCTGGCCTTGCCTAAGGATCTTATAGGCAGGGCAAGAAGACAGACAGTTATTATGAGGGCACAAATATACATGGATTTCTTAGGGAGGGGAGAATGATGGGCAGGGAAAGCTTCTTGGAGGAGGATATGTCTGAGATTTGATGAGGAGGATTTGGGCAACTGAAGAAGCAGAGATGGTCACTCTTTACTAAGAGAACAATGTGTGCAAAGGCCCAGAGGTCATGTGTTCATTCATTCATTGACTATATCCATTCATTCAGCAAATATGTACTGAGTGCCAGCCATGTGTCTATACTATGCATCGGGATTACAGAGTGAACAATTATGGAGCTTATGTTCTTTTTTTTTTTAATTTTTTTTTATTTGTTTATTTGATAGAGGGGAGAGAGATCACAAGTAGGCGGAGAGGCAGGCAGAGAGAGAGAGGGAGAAGCAGGCTCCCCGCTGAGCAGAGAGCCCGATGCGGGGCTCGATCCCAGGACCCTGAGATCATGACCTGAGCCGAAGGCAGAGGCTTTAACCCACTGAGCCACCCAGGCGCCCCTGGAGCTTATGTTCTAATGGAGTGTTTCAGTCAGGTTAGGCTAAGTTGTGCTGTGGTAACAAGAAACCCCCAAAATCTCAGTGGCTTGCAAAATTGAAGGTTTATTTTTCACTTATGTTATTTGTTCATTGCTCGTGGCAGAGAGACTTGAGATGGTGGAACCCTGAGCTGGTTCTTAAAGTTTTTCTTTCTTTCTTTTTATATAAAGATTTGATTTATTTATTTGACAGAGAGGAGTGAGCACAAGCAGGGGAGCAATGGGCAGAGGGAGAGGGAGAAGCAGGCTCCCAGCTGAGCAAGGAGCCCGATGTGGGGCTTAACGACTGAGCCACCCAGGCATCCACAGTTCTTAAAATTTCTGCTGCAAAGTGGCAAGTGTCTCTCTCACTCACATTCAACAAATCGAATCACTTGGCTAAGCTTGACATCAGTGGGTTAGGGATGTGTAATTCTCCCCCTGAGAAGGACTGCATATTTTGACCAATAAGACAACCTCCCATTTGTCTGAGGAAAGGCTAACAGCTTAATATGACATAGTGTTTGGCATGAAGGCAGATATGTTGATACAGACATTAAAAGGTTAAGGAGAAGCCAGATTATGGAGGGCCTTGGGTAGTAGGCTGAGCAGTTTGGGCTCTGTCATCTGACAGTGGAGAGCCATGGAAAGTTTAAAAAATCTATTGAGTTTAAGGGAGTGCAACATCTTCTTTGCACTTTAGATAAATAATTTCAGTGACAGCAGAAGAATGGCTGGTGGGGGATAAGGCTAGAGATAGAGCAATTGGGAATTTGAGGAATACCACAGTAGAGAAGGAGGAGGGTCCCAACTAAGGCTGGCACAGTTTAGAGGAAAGGACTTCAGGAGACATCAGGAGTAAAATCAAGGGAATTTGTTCATTAGCATACTGTTCAACAGATATTTTAGAAAGAATAAACAAGTAAGCAAGTACATATACTTGGTCCTTGTGCGTCTATGATGTGACCAATAAGCAATCACTTTTAAAATGAAATAAGGGGTCCTGGGTGGCTCAGTCAATTAAGAGTCTAACTCTTGGTTTTGGCTAAGGTCATGATTTCACAGTTCTGAGACTGAACCCAGCACTGGGCCTTGCATTGGGTATGGAGCCTGCTTAAGATTCTCTCTCTCTCCAGCTCCCTCTGCGTCTGCTCATGCACACACACACTCTCTCTCTCTAAAAAATAAAATAAAATAAAATAAAATAAAATGAAACAAAATGAGGCCCTGATGAAATATCTCTCCATTTAAAACAAATGTTGGTTTAAAAAAATTTACTCTATATTTACATACAGTAATATTCACTTTTTGGGGGGAGTATATAGTTCCATGATTTTGACAAACAGACTTGTTTAACTACTGCCACAGGTTAGATACTGAGTTGTCCTGTCACTCCCAAAATCTCCCTCGTGCACCTTCTGTTAGTCAAATCCTCCTTCCTTGCCAGCAGCTGGAAATCCTGATCTGTTCTCTGTTGCTCTAGTTTTGTCTTTTTTAGATATTATATAAATGGAATCATAAAATACATAGTCTGTGGAGCCCACTGTCTTTTATTTTGCATAATGCATTTGAGGTCTGTTCCAGTTGTTGTATGTATCAGTTTGTCCTTCCGTTTCGTTGTTCAGTAGTATTTCATTATATGGGCGTAACCAGAATCGGTGCAAAGAAAGAAAGAAGCCCCAGATCACTTTTCACTCTTCTCTGTGCTCTGCAAAATGTTAGCTGCTTTATGTGGTGCCCCAGGTGGGGCTTTTCTTTGTCCTGCCAAACACTCTCTGCCTGAAGGTCTCCCTTTGCTTAGCCAGAGAAACTCTTGAACTCAAAGGTAGAGCTTTGTTTTTTCCTCTTTGATGAGAAGACTCACTTTCTGTTCAGAGTCCATTCAAAAAACAAGACTTCCTTGCACAGCTTCCTATGTAACATCATTAACCATCCCTCCAGCAAACATTACTCAGGATTGTGATAAATAATTTTGCTTTCCACACCCCAAGCCAGAAAAGTACATTGCAAAGTCCTGTGAAATTCCTGAGCAATAGTGCTACAGCTTTCCCAAACATCCCCAGATGGCCTCTGGATGAGCTGTGGAGAATTGGTCCCAGCTCTTTCTCTTGTTTTTGAGAAAGGGTAATGTAGGGTATTTCTATGCATTGAAGAATCATATGAGGATCACCTCTCTGGAAAACCAGTTGGTTTTTCTCATCCTATGGACTGCAATTGCTCTGATGCAGAAAGTTGCTGGGGATTTGGTGTAAAAGAACTCCAAAGGCTAAGAGGTGCAGATCCCACATGACCAAGTTCAGATAAATGCTTTCAGAAATTAAAAAAAAATAATATTAATAAACCTTCCAACAATAGTTTTGCCTGGTTTAAAAGCAATGATTTTAAAAGCAGTTCAGTTAATTTAAGAAACAAAGTGTTGCTTTAATAAATTATAAACTCAAACATGGTTTTAAAACAAAACTCAATATTAAAAAGATGATATTTGGGGATAAACTTTATCATAGTCACGGTTTTCCAATTAGAAGAAAGTAATTACCTATTAAAATAACATCCTTTCTGATTATAAACATACTGCATGCTGATATAAAAAATTTGGAAAACACAGAATTAAGAAGAAAAGAAAAATTATAATTCAAAAATCTGGAGATGAATATCTACTAGTAAAAAAAAAATTGGGATCCGACTATAAATAATGCGTTGGATTCTGCCTTTTTGCTTGACTTTGAATCCAGCTCGAGATCACCATGTGACAACATGACTTTTAATGGCTGCCCAGTATTTTTTTCTTTCTATGGATCTTCCATAATTTACCTAATGAATTTCTTGTTGGATATTCCATTGTTTTTAATTTTTTGCCTTGTACATTACCAGAAATTAACACTGTGGAGGATGTTCCCTAAGTGTGACTCTTAGGTTAATATTTAGCAGGGGGATTGCTGGGTGGACTCAGGTTTTGGTTGTGAGAATCAGAGACTCAATCCATCACCTTGAGGACAGTAGGATTTATTGTGTGTATTCTTGACCCGAGAGGTGCCTGGGATCAGGGCACTCAGGGATGGACACTGTTTCTGGTCCAGAGTCCCTGTTCCAGGATTGATTTGATGAAGAGCAAGAGAGCTGGACATGGACCCTGAGGCAGGGATTGGTCCTGGGAGGGATTGTGCAGGGGACTCTGACACTTACAAACCAAAGGCTCCTGTAGCCAGGCCAGCAGATTCCCCATGAGTTGAAGTTCTCAGTGCCAAAAGGACTGCTGGAGGCCCTATGTGTCCTATTTGCTTGGGAAGGTGGAGAACTGGGTCCTTGACATTCCCATATCAGAGCCTGGCTGGAGGGGAGGGCCAGAGCCAGAGTCTAAAGTGGGTTGTGGGGTTGGACTTTGTGGCTGCCTTTCTGATCTCTGTTTTTGGCCAAGGCCCAGAACCCTCAGAGCCTGTAGTCCACATCAGGATATCTGGGTGCACTGCACTGGGGTTGCTGCTGAGCATTTGTTTATGTCGTGCGCCCCCAAGTGGTCATTTTTCCCACGACCAGTTCAATAGAGATGGATACCACTTCCTGGTCCAGCCTTCAGCCCCCAGGTCTAGGAACGTCTCCTGCGAGTTTCCTCGCAGAGGGGGGAACCAGAAGGAGGAGTTCTAGCCCTATTCTCTAACTTGCTGTGTGGCCTTGGTCATGTTGCACCCATTCTGGACCTCACTTTTTAGTCTTCTATGAAGCAGAAGTTCATGTTAGCCTCAGAGATTTCTGGGGGAAGGGGAAGGGCTCTGAGCCTCTGCTGCTCCTGCTCACTTTTGCCAGGTCCAGGGCCCAGGGTTCACTGAGCAGTGTGGTTAGCTGAATCCAGGGAGCACTGGGTTTGTGCCCTAGGGTGGTGTCTACCGGAGGCTGTAGATTCAGAGGCTAGCCACCTACCTTCACAAAGGTCACTCCTTCACCCTCAAGGTAAGTAGGAACCAAAGAGAGGAGGTGACCAGAGTGGCTGAGAGCTCAGAGCCAGACCCTACTGCAGGGATGGAGGGATAGGAGGTCACTTGAAGCCTGACAGGCTTCTTGGAGGAAAAGTTAGTGAACAGATCTCATGAGCTCCAGGGGTTGGGCAACTCTGAGTTCAGAGGGAAAGCCTCTGAATTTGTACATTTGACAGGTAGGAAAACTGAACTCAAAAGCCAACCTAGGTCATGGTGGTCGGGTTGACATCCACAGGAATGGCAGAATAAGGAAATCCTGTTTTCCATAAAAACAATGAGAATACTGGAAAAAAAAATTGTCAAAATCAACTTTTTCAGAACTCTGGGAATTAACCAAAGTCTTTCAACAACTCTGGGAGTGTTTATTCACAAGAAGAGGCTAAATCTTGTAAGAGCCATGATCTTTGTGGTCTTTTAACTTACCCTAGTTCCATTCCCTTCTCTTCAGGCCTGTAGTAGCCTTGAAATGCAACAGCCCCACAATCACAGTGAAAATCAGCAGCCCACAAACTACTAGAAGGGGAAGAGTGATGCTGGGGCTCCTCCAAGCCAAACCCCGAGTAATTGTATTATTTGACCCGTCTGGTGGTCCTTAGAAGAACCCCATTTTAAAGCTTGGTTTTATTTCACCTGACTTAAAATTTGCTCAGTACAAACAGCTTTTTTTTCCTGAAGGCATTTGTTGGAAACAATCATTGGTAATCCTTTCACATCACAGCTGCCTGAGGCAGTGATAACAGTTCAGTCAAACAAGAAGCTGACCAAAAGTCTTAAAAGGGAAAGTTGGGGAATGAGTTGTCCACTCATTTGAAAAACTCTGGGCGTATTCCTGGGAACCTAAAAGGCCACTTGCATGTGTAGGGCTAAGCAAGAGATGTCCAGGAGAGACCAGGGGAAACTCTAAGCTCTCACTTCTGATGGACCTTGAGGCTCTGTGCAATCAGAAAGGGAAGGCTAAGGCTGAGTTGTAAACTGCCTGCCTGAGCTTTGATGAAGTTTTCCAACATACACACAGAGCCTTTTAGCAAGCGCTGAGAGATTTATTGGTTTCAGGCATTTAAGGAGGTATCTGACCACTCATTAGCTGACTATACCACCAAGCAGAGACTTCAGTAGCCACACACAACAAAGAGTACAAATTTTATAGCATTAGTTTAGGAAAGCCACAAAACAAACTGCAGCAGCAACAAAAACCAAAACAACAAACCTTGGCGAGCAAGGGTATGGTTTCTACAGTTGCCACATTATTTAAAATATCCAACTTTCTACAAAAATTATGAGACATACAAAGAAACCAAAAAGTATGGCCCATTTGTAAAAAAAAAAAAAAAAGCAATCAAAAGAAACTATCCCTAAAGAAACCCATATGTTGGACTTACCAAAGAGTTTAACCTAGTTATTTAAAATACATTCAAAGAACTAAAGGAAACCATGTCTAAAGAACTAAAGAAAACTGTGAGGATTATGTCTCACAAAAGAGAGAATATCAGGAAACAGGTAGAAATTATAAAAAAAATAGAAACTTTGGAGTTGAAAATATGATAAATGAAAATTTCAGAAGAACTCAAGAACAGATGTGAGTTAGCTGAAGAAAGATTAGTAAACTTGATGATAGATCAATTAAGGTTATCTAGTCTGAGGAACAATAACAAAAAGAATGAAGAAAATGAATGAGCCTTAGATAGTTATTGGATATCATCAGACATACTCATATTTGCATAGTAGGAGTCCGAGAGGAGAGAGAGAGAAGGGGGGGGTGGGCAGAAAGAATATCTGAAGAGATAATGGCCCCAAACTTTCAAATTAGATAAAAATATTAATCTACATATCCAATAAGTTCAATGAACTCCAATATGGTAAACTGTTAGCCTTTATCCTAGACACATCATAATGAAACTGTTGAAGATCAAAAACAGAAGGAATATTGAAAGCAGTAAGAGAGCAATGATTTATGACATATAAAGTTTCCTCAGTAAGGTTAACAGCCAATTACTCATCAGAAGCCCACTAGGCAGTGGAATGACATTCACAGTGCTGAAAGAAAAAGGCTATCAGTCAAGAATTCTGTATTTTGAAAAAATAAAGGAGAAATCAATGCCTAGATAAAGAAAATGGAGAGAATTTCTCACTACCAGACTTTCCCCACAAACTTACTAAGGAGAGTCATTCAGGTTGAAATGAAAAGACACAGTAATTATCAAAGGAATCCATATGAAGACATAAAGATCAGCAGTAAAGGTAACTGCATAGGTAGCTATAAAAATTTAAATAGGCGTATTTTTGTGTGTAACTTTCCCCCTCCTATTTGATTTAAAAGACAACTATATAAAGCAATAACTATAAATTTATGTTAAGGGGCATACAATGTATAAAAATGTAATATGTACAACAATGCAAAGGAGGCAAGTGGGAGTAAAGCTATATAGGAACAAAGTTTTGTACAGTATTTAAATTAAGTTAGTAAAAATTCTGAGTGGATTGTTATAAGATTTTAAATATAATCCTCATGGGAACCAGTAAGTATATAAAAAAAAGTAAAAGGAATGAAAAGAGAATTAAAATCGTACACTAGAAAATACCTATTTAACATAAAAGAAGACAGTAATGAGGTGATAGAGGAACAAAAAAACATATAAAATGTAGAAAAAATAGGAAAATAGCAGATATGTATCTCACCTTATAGTAATTACATTAAATGTAAAAGGATTAAACGTGCCAATCAAAAATCAGAGATTGGTAGGATGGATAAACGGCCATGATCCAATCATATTTTGTCCACAGAAGACACACTTTCTATTAAAAAATGCAAACTGGCTGAAAGTAAAAGGATGGAAAAAGATATACTATGTAAACTAACTGAAAGAGAGCTGGAGTGACTATACTAATATTAGATGAAACAGACTGATACAAATTGTTACCAGATACAAAAATACATTTTATCATGCTAAAGAGTCAGTCCTTTGGGATAACAATTATAAACCTACATGCCCCTAACAACACAGACGCAAAATACATGAAGCACAAACTGACGGAATTGAAGGGAGAAATAGACAATTCAACTATCATAGTTGGAGATTTCAGCACCCCACTTTCAGTAATGGATAGACTATAACTAAACAGATCAGTAAGGGAATAAAAGAGTTGAAAAACACTACAAACTGGCTATATCTAACGGACAGGTGTAAAATACCTCACTACCAACATCAGAATACACATTCATCTCAAGTGCATATAGACTCTTCTCCAGGATAAAACATGTTAAGGCATAAAACAAGTCTGAAATAAATTTATAAGGGTTGAAATCATAAAAATTCTGTTCTCTAACCATAAGGAAATGAAAGTAGAAATCAATAACATCAGGAAATTTGAAAAATTCACAAATATGTGAAGATTAAATAATGTATTCCAAATAACCAGTGGATTTAAAAGGAAATCACAAAGGAAGTTAGAGCAAAATTGGAATTAAGACAAATTGGCCCCTGAGAGCTTTACAAAATACCACCCTTGGAGGAACATGGTCCCCAGGAAACCCTGCTCATAGACCTTCCCACGAGGGCACCGTGGGACCTGGAGTTTGCTACCCAAGGTGGTGAAGTCTCTGGGACCCACGAGGAGGGGTGGGTCCTCGTAGAGGTCAAAGAGCAGGAGTCTTGTTAAAGCCTACTTCAACCCTTACCTCTTCAATTAGAGACCTGAGTCTGACAAGGAGGTTTCTTCTTCTCATTTTAATTGGGAGGTTTTCCAGGCAGGACTCCAATGTTGGGTCCACACACCCCCACACAGTGCCATCTGCTCACTCCTGTCAACCAGCTAATTAGAGGTTGATTTCCTCCCTCACTGCTGATGAATCTCACCCACCCAGGTTCATTTGCCAAATGCAAATGGTGGGTCAGCTCCATCTTCCAGAGGCCCTGCCTATTGTGTAGGGTGGAGGTGGGATTGGGAAGCATATACGGAGGCTGAGTGAAGTCACTGAGCTCTGGGAAGAAAGGGGGCTGGACTAGGTGTCCAGTGTTATTCTCTGCTACAGTGAGTGTCTCTGAAATCCTAGTTGCAAATATCCTCCCATGTCCAGGGTTCCTCTGATGGTGATGGTGGTAATGGTGATGTGTATGTGTTTCACGTGAGCTTTACAAGCTCTAGAAATAAAAGAATTTCAAGATTTTTCTTTATTTAGGTATAAAAAAATACAGTACATCCCATCCAGTGTGGCCTATATATAGTCATTATTACTAGAGTAATTACTACAATGATAGGAAAAAGAAGGTTACAAGAATTTGTTCATCCAACTAAAAAATCTGAATTAAAGTTGTTAACCTACATAGCAACCCGCTTATTATGCAAAAACCCTTATTCTATATGCTCGTGAGAGCTAGAAATGTGTAAGTATTATTAGTAAACAAAAACATTACAAAAACTAGATATCGGTTTAAAAAAAAAGTCAGGGCTATCTATAATCTCCTGAAGTGTGAGGGCCCTTATCCAGAGGGGAACGTTAGTTCATGACCAAGGGTGAGCTGGAGTTTCCCTCCTGTCCTGCCTCCCTCCTGTTGAGTGATGCCACTTCCCCAGGACATGTTTGCAATAGAATGTTCCATATTTGGCCGAAAGTGGGAGATGCATGGATGACCACAGGGCGTGGGCAGGGCAGGAGGCCTTGCCTTTGCAGGGTGTGCCCGAGGGATGGGACCCTACAGGGGTTTCCTGAGATGTGGCAACAACGAGGTGTGTAAAGTCAAATGGCACAGTTCTGTAGTGCAGTTGTGTTTGGGTTTGGACTTTGGCCAGAATTGCTGAGGGTCAGATCTTGAGGGCCTTCAAGTCAAGAGGTAAGGAGTAGATGGAAAAAGAGAATGAGAGGGCAGGAATGAGTGACTAGGCAAGGCATATACAGGGAGAGGTCTTCGGTTGTGGGAAGGTCTGCTCTGCTTCCCAGGCAAAACTGGGAGGGGTTGTTGATGAGTCTCAAAATGGGGTCACAGCTATTCCAGGCTCTCTGCAAAGGGTGTGGGTGTGGAGGTGTCCCTCACCGTATGATCTGTCACACTTGGTTTTCACTGACCCTCCAGGATGGATTCACAGTTGCTTCAAAATTCAACAAGCCATTTTCCTGACTTTGGTTGAATTTTCAGTGCTTAGTATAGCAGTTATGGGCGTGGCAGGCCAGCAAGGTCACTTCAGAACCCACCTTCCATAGCTGTCAAGGGGCCCTCTTCTCCTTTTTGACAGGCCTGGGGAGAGGTTGGGAGTGGAGGGGGACTTGGGAGAGTGGAGGAAGTTGAAGCAGGTAAGCTGATGGACGGTTCCAGTCTCCCATGGGACCGGGCTGCAGAGAGTTTTGCCCCACAGGCCTTGCCGTCCAGCCCTCTGCCTCCAGGCAGATGGGCACCAAACCTCCCCGACCTCACCACCCTCACCAGGGGTTTCAAGGATTTCAAGGGAAGATCTCTCTCTGGCAGTTGAACATAAGCTGCTTTGAGGAGCCACAGAAAGGCTTTGAGTTGGACCCTTGGTCCCAGGCAACAGGGTTACAGGTGTTCGAGTCCAGACAGAACCCCAGCCTGGATCTTCCAGCATTCAGCGGGCAGCTGTCACTGTAATACGTCCCGGACCTTTCAGGGACCTGGAGTTTGCTACCCAAGGTGGTGAAGTCTCTGCGACCCACGAGCAAGGGCTGCTGGACTGGGGTGTCAGCACTCCAATTTGCGGGCTCACTGGCTGGTGTCCGACTGGCCCGAGCGGCAGTGGTTGGGGTCCCCAGACCTAGAGGCCCGTGGCCCCTTAGTACATCAGCTGCTCCTGGGGGTCTGAGCGGTACAGCTCGGCCAGCATCTTGAACCTGGGCCCCCAGTCGTTGAGGAAGTCGTAATCGATGTCCGAGTCGGATGAGCCGGTGCCCAGGGAGCTGAGGGACTCGGCGATGGACTCGGCGCCCTCGTAGCCGTAGATGTGCAGCGTGTCGTAAGGCGGGCCGCCGCCGTCGTGGTCCGCCTCGTCCTTCTTCACCTCGATCATGGCGGCCATCTCCCCGGGCCCGCCGTGCACTGGGGGCGCGTGTCGCGGCGGCTTGGGCACCTGCACGTACGCGGACGGCCGCGCGTCGAGCGCGGGGCGCGGGGGCTTGGCGCCGCCGTGCCGCACGGAGTTGAGCACCGACACGTCGTAGCTGGTGGTGTCCATCTCGCCGCCGCCCTCCTCGTCGTAGGTGACCAGCTGCTCGTGGATCTCGGGCACGCTCTTGCCGTGCGCGCGGGCCTGCTTCCGGAGCCGCCGCCGCAGGAAGATGAGCAGGGTGATCACTGCAGCCGGTCAGAGCCAGTCAGACCCGGCCCTGGCCGGGTGCACCCGGTCTCTGCGGCCCGCCGGCGTCCTCCCCTCCTCCCTGGGAACTCCCGAGCCCCCCAGCTTCCCAGCGACACCTGGGCCAACGCAGAGGTTGCTTCGGTCCAGACACCGAGTGGGTGCCCCCGCGCCCCCTCCTCCACCCTCGGTCAGAGCCAGCCGCCCTCCGCCCACCTCCGTGGGACAGGCCCATGATGACTTTTATGCTTCATTTCTATTTGGTAAGGTAGTGGGGAGGTTAAGTGTGATTCTACCTGTGGTGGTGATGTCATTGTCGTTATTATCACTAATTATTATTAAAAGGGGGGTCTGAGTCTGGACTCTCCGCTAGGGAAGCGCTAGGTTGGTGGCACACCCAGGGGGTCTCTAAGGGGGAACCACTGGCAGGAAAAGCCTGGAGCAGATAATATGGGTGCCCCCGTAGTATCCCCCAGGGCCGGTCATTTCAGTGCATAGAGCGATCTCTAACCTTCCTCTAGAGGGCGGGCCCGGCCTCATTTCAGGCCCGGTGAAGTGCACGAGAATTTATTGCCCTGGAAGCCCCCAATCATCAGCAGAGGGGAGCTGGTGGATAAACAGCTGCCGTGAGTGCCCCACTGCTTCCCTATCCCAGGTGGCAGAAAGCTTCCCTGACCCACACTAATAACTTGTATTGACAACTCTCCCTTCATCAGCTGCCTCCTTTCCCTGTTTCACTCCCCACTCTTCCTTCTAGGGCTTCCTGGGAGCACTTCTAACATAAATAACTTGTACCCCAATCCTTGTCCCAGGGTCTGCTCCCTGGGTAGCCCAAAACAAGGCAGGGTCTAACATGCTCCTAAAATTTTTGAGGCCCAAGCAAGGAAAAAAAAAAAAAAAGAAAGAAAAGATAAAAGAAAAAGAAAAAAAAGAAATCAAGGCTGTAGGGATTCAGAAAAGGAAAGAAAGCCACTGGAGATGAGCTAAACTAGAATTTTAAAAACTTTGCTTTTTTTTCCCCAAAAGAGATTTTTTTTTTTTTTCAGAATTGGTTTCATGTAAACGAATGCCTAGAATGGTGTCTGGCATGTAGTAAGTTCTCAAAATCCCGTAAATTGAATGAAGGAATGTCACACATGTAAAGTATTTTAAAGTGAGGGAAGGGCCTTGAACTCTCCCTTTCCCCACATCTACCCCCACCCTTAGGCATCTAGGGAGGCAGAGCTTCTGTCCCTGTGTCCTGCTATGGAACCCTGAGGCCCAGGGTAGGCTATGGGCTGGAGGCAGGGTTCCCCCTTGGATCCCTGGTCTCTTCCTCCTCCTGTGAGCCCCAACCCCCCTTGCTCCCCGCCGTGTCCCTGCCCCACCCTCCTGGGCACTGACCTGCGATGGTGAGGATGCAGAGGAAGATGGCTACCAGTGCCTGGATGCTGACGCCTGCCTGGCCTGCCATCTCCTCACAGTAGGTGAACTCGCCGTGCTCGTTGCACTTGCAGATGGTCACGACCAGCGTGTTGGTGCCTGTGAGGCTTGGCCTCCCATTGTCTGAGATGAGCACAGGCAGGTAGTGGACCTTGGCACGCTCCCGGTCAAACTGTCCATACTTGACTGTGATGTTGGCCGTGTTATCTAGAAACACCAGGGCTGCAGAGTCAGGCTCTGTTCTCCAGAGTGCCTGTTAGCTCATTCACACTGATGGTGTGGCCTGCCTCCTCCAGGGAGGCCTCCGTGACTGTGCCAGCCCGCATGCAGTCTGGGGGACTTCTCTGCCCTTTGCATCCCCTGCCTCGTGTTTCGGCCATTTGAGTGTGGGTCTGCTCCTCCAGAGAGGGGACATTTGGAGCAGCTGCTTTGACTTAGCCCCTAAGAATGGCTTGGTCAAAACGTAAAATCCTCACTTTTTGTTTCTGTGAGCAACCCATATGTCTGGCTCCCACCTCCTCTTCCCTGACCCCGTTCTAATAACAGGTGGTTCTCTTTTGGCTCAATTAATGTGTTATTTCAGGCTTTGACGATGGGGAAAAAGAAAGTGTTTAAATGTTTTCTAGCACTGGGCTAACTTCGAAGGCTGTTTCTGCTATTCCTGAAAGTCCACCAGAAAGTGTAAACAATGCACGTGTTTCCTGGGGCCATGAGGGAGTGATGACATGCGTAACTGAGGATTTCCTGGGCAGGCTGGAACTGGGACTGTGCTTTGGCCCAAATACTGGCTCTCCCTCCCAGCTCCAACCAATGGTTCCACATACAGAGGAATCCCCTGGAGAGCTTTTTAAACATGCTGATTTCCAGAACCCCGCTCTCTCTTCCCCTCCGTATCCCTTCTCTCTACCTCCTCCCCCCCATTTCAGATTCAGTGGCTCTGGGCAGAGGCCGGAGAGTGTTTGCCTTTGCAGGCTTGTAGGGAGTTATAATGCCGGTGGTCAGAGCATTTAGGGATCCCTGCTCCAGGATTTATCTAGCCCTGCAGGATCAGCTCACTTGGGAAGCTGGCCAGAAGCAAAGGAGGCCATTGTTCACATGTCAAATGAAAGCTGATTACATTTTGTTATTAAGTAACCATGTCTGTTATAAAAAAATAATAGCTATATGGTCATTGATACTTTATGAGAGAAATGAGCGTTTTCTCACTGTACTCATTAACTTTCATAATAGGGCATTCATGCTGTAAGTGAGTCTGGCATCCACAGGCTTGCCTCCTGGTTGTACCTGGGGTGCCTCTGGGGTGGCTCTTAAGCTTTGTATCCCAGTGCACATCCCCTCTGAGGTGGGATTGAGGTGAACTTGGGGGATGGGGTGATGGGTATTTTTACCACACGGTTTACTGCTAAAGACAGCTGAGCATGTGAATGGTCTGCCATTGACTGCCAACACATCATGGCCGCCTTTCCAGTCCCACAGGAGGCTCCTTAAGGATGGGTCTGTGGCTGATCCCATGGGTCCGCCTCACACTCTCGGGGGGCCCTGACCTTCTTCACAGGTGGAAATGGCTTTTTGGTACCGGGAGCCTCATCCACCACCGTTTGGCCCAGGAATTCCACCCCACGCCGGGAGAAGGATGGCTCTGTTGAGAACCAGGAGGGATTTTTCTCTGTTTTTCTCAGGAAGCTGTTGAAGCCATGGTAGCCTGTCTACGTTTGGGAGCTCAACCACCTGAGCATCATCACTCTTGTAAGCACGTGCTCATCAGAAGCTCTCATTAGCCACACTACTGACAACATAGACTCTGGGCTGTGAGGAGTGGACCAGTTGCCATCCTGGGGCCACCTGGTGGTAAGTAGCCATCGTGGCTGAATCAAGACAAAGTTCACTGTATTCTTGGCTTTTGGGATTTCACATTTCCAATTTAGAATCTTTGGTAGTAACCTCAGAGCTCATAGAGAATTTGAAGTTGCACTGAGCATAGAGAGCCATTGTGGGAAGGAATCCCTTGGCTCATGAGTGAGCTCAGCATCTGTATCCTGTATCTGTTCTATAGTCCTTGGTGACCTGAACATCTTCTGGGGAGTGAGGACAGACCAGTAAGGAGTCGTGCAAAATATCGTAACTGCTTCCCTCCCCACCCCCTCCCCCCACCAATTTGTTGGCTTGGTCTTTGGCGCTGGTGCTTCCAGACTTGAATCCTCTGCCTCTGCCCTGGTCAGCAGGCAGGCTGACTACTGTGATGCATACCGTGATTGTCTATGAGGGTGAAGTTGCTGTCTTCGGTCCTCAGGGAGAATTTGAACCTCACATCTCGTGGTGTTATGTCCTTGTCTGTAGCCGAGATTTGCACGACCAGCTAGAGTATGGAAAATGGGGGGCAGTCAGTGGTGGTGTTGGGGTGGCCAGGGGGTTGGTTACTGGTGGTGACTTTTTGGGTTCAGACTGGCTGAGCAGACATGGCTGCATCTCACCTGCAACCCTAACCTATATGGTCTCCACAAAGCCACTCTTTGGACCACCTTCCTCATCAGTCTATCTTCCACACATCCCCTGTGAGCCTCAGCTTCTCTATCGATAAAGTGGGGGTAATGACACCTTTCCTCGAGGCTGTTGTGTAGGTTACATTAAGCTTGGTGAGACGCCGGCTGGCTGTGGGTGGAAGGTGCTGCCCCTCAGCCGGTCCTCAGGGAGTACGCCCTGCCCTCCTACCCGAGCCAGACTCACCTTGCCCTGGGCAGCATTCTCACACACTCTGGGCTCGTAGGGCTGGGCGAACTCTGGAGGGTTGTCATTCTCATCCATAATTTCGATGTGAACTTGCACAATGGATTCTTTGCCTGTGGGGTACCCTACGGGGAGGAAAGGGCTTATGATGTCAACCCCAGAGATAGAAGACATGTGGATGGGGAGTCCTGGAGGGGTGCCCTTTTTGCAGAAGGAGGGGCCCAGGGACCTCTGGAAGGGAGGCCAGGGATGACATTCTGGATGAAAGGGGTGGAAGAGGAAGAGAGGGGGGCATCAAACTTCATTCAGAGGGATGTTTACTAAACAGTTACTTATAAGAATCAAAAAGGTAAA
>CM053620.1:15474526-15497127 GCA_028646535.1 Procyon lotor
CTTAGGGTTAGTTGGTAGTTCCAAACTTGGTTCTGGGGGTGGGGTGTGTTAGGACCCACATGCGCAGGGGTAGTGATGGGGACTGACTGAACTTTGACTTGTTTTATTGGAATTCTGTATAAGATTCCATTGGACTATCAGCTCCTTCCCTCCAATGCTTTATTCTTTAGAATGGTTTTAGATTTATAGAAAAATTGAGAAGATAGTACAGAGAGTTCTCATGCATCCTGCTTCTGGTTTCCACGATTATCAACATTTTATATTGATGTTATGTTAGTATTGTGCCTTTGTTATCATTAGTGGGCCAAAAGTGATATATTTATAGTCACTGGGGTCCATCGTTCTACAGATGCCCTCAGATTTTGCTTCATGTCCATTCTCTGCTCTAGGAACCCATCCAAGACACCCCATTACATCTAGTCATCACGTTTCTTTGGGCTCCTCTTGGCTATGACGGTTTCTCAGACTTTCAGTGTTTTGAAGTGAAAGTTTCAGACTTTCAGTGATGACAAAGTTTTGACGAGTACTGGTCAGGTATTTTGTAGGATGCTTCTCTCCTGGAATTTATATGATACTCTCTTCATGATCAGACTGAGAGTATGGGTTTCTGGGAGCCGCCTTCTTCTTTTTTTTTTTTTTAATTATCAGTATATTTGGACATAACGTCTTAATGCTGAAAGCCGTGCTGACCCATATTTGTGGTTTCGGAAGGCTGCTCGGGGCTCCCGCCCATTGTCCAGCTAGTCTGTAAACAAAGGCTCCGGACTGTGGCCTTGATAAACAGAGATTTCCTTCCCTCAGATTACGTCTTTGGGAGCCCAGAGGCGATCCTTGGAACCTCGTCCTTGCCTCTCCCAGGCACCCTGTTCCTTCTCAGGGTGGGGACTGCGTGTGGCTTCTCTGTCCCCTGGCCCCATGCCAGGTGCCAAGTGAATGCTTTTGGCAGATGATGGCAGGCCTGACGCTCTTCCTCCTGCTGGAGGGCCCTTGGGAGAGGAGAGCCCTCTGAAGGTTTCCGTGTCAGGGCTGCGCATGATCCAGGTGGCTTCCGCTTTCTGCTAGCTCTTCCTTACTCACCCCGCAGATTTTCCTCGGGGCTGGCCGTTCTCATCAGAGGCTGATTCATGGCACAGTTATCCCCTTGGGAAAGATGGAGGTGGATTGACGACATGTTCCTCCATGACGGAGAGTTCACATTTGTGTTGCAAGTCAGGAACCCTGTGCTCTCCTTAGGCTCCACCCAGGTTTCACCGCATGACCCTGGTCAAGCATCTTTCTCTCTGAGTGGCCATCCCGAGGCACTGAAATCTCCCAGCCGTTGTGGGGAGCCCAGGGAGCCTGTGGGCACAGTCAGCTAGCTGGTTGTGGGCGGGCTGTGAGTGGAGATTCCCCGGCCAGCCCCACCCCCAGCTCCCTTTACTGTCACCACCGACACCTTTCCCTTCAGCGTCATGACCCCTTCTACCATGACGCTGAAGGGAAAGGCGTCGGTGGTGACAGTAAAGGGTTTACCACCATTACCTCCACAGCCATCGGCCGCACCCTGAAAGCCAGGACAGTGTGTGTCACCAGCTGTGCCACTGCCACCATCACTGCGGGCCGCCTGCCGCTGGCGCCGCGCCTGCTCTGGGGCCCGAGTCTTACCTTGCCCACGTAATGGGGCAGTGAGGTGTTTTTCTCTTCATCGATGTGCATCTGGTTCCAGATCCAGTCTCTCTTCTGGCGCCGGTGGGTGGGCAGCACGCCGGGGGGGTCCGGTCGGACAGGGCTGGTGTCTGTCGCCGCTGCCACCAGCAGGCCCAGGGAGGTGCCCGCCGCAGCGAGCAGCAGGGTGAGCACCTGCATCTTCCGAGAGGCCCTGATCTGGGAAAGAGAGGAGACACCACCAAGGCGTGGCGGTCACCACTCCGGCGTGTGAGCAGCTGCCTGCTGACGACAGGACTTCCCTTATGTGTTCACTCGGCCGTCCTTTCCTCTCTGCTGATACTGGCAGAACCACACGCTGTTCCTGCCCCCCACTCGCTCCCGGTCTGGGAGGGGGAGGCAGACACACAAGCCCCTCCTCCTGAAGTGTCACGTGCGCGGTGTGGAGGCCAGTGCAGGTGACCGAGGGACCCCCGGGAGGGCTGGAGGGAGGGTTGCCGATGGGAGCCCCCAAAGCCTTGTGTCGTGGCACCCCCGTAGCCCTCCTTTTATACACGCGAAGTTAAGTTCACGCGGGAGCGGTGGTGGGGCTGGGAGTGGAGCCTTGCTGTCTGACCTCAATAGCTCCCACTTATCAAGTACTTATTACAAGCCTGACACTGTTCCCACTACTTTACGTGTGTCATCTCATTTAATTTTCCTGGTTACTCTCGAAGTGGATATAATTATAGCCCTCACGTGACAAATAAGCCGAGGAACAGAAGGGTTTAGTTAATATTCCTGAGATCGCCTAGACAGTGAGCAGCAGAGCCAAACTCGAACCAAGTGTGCCTGGCCCTGAAGTTCATGTTTGTCCCCACTGCCCTCTCTCGTCCTCACAGCTGCGGCGGGGTGGACTTCAGGACGCCTCCGAACAAACATGCCCTCCCCGCCGCCGCCCACACGAGAGCCCCCGTGGCACTGTTGCTTTGATGCTGTATTCGGAAAGCTCCAGGAAAGCCCAGGGTCTTGGCCTGGAGTGTCAGGCCTTCACCAGGCCCAGAGCTCACAGTGGGTGACCAGTTTAGTAACTGTCACAAGAACAGGAGTGGGGGAGGGCAGGGGATTGAGAGGCTGGGCTCCCAGGACTGGCTTCATAATCTGTGGGGCCCAGTGTAAAATGGAAGTGTGGACGTGTGGGGCCCTTTGTTCCAAAAGTATTAAGAATTTCAAGATGGAGACAGAAGGACATGAAAGCAGGCCTTAAGCACAGGGCCCAGTATGCTTGCAGACCCTAAAAGGCAGCTCTTAGGACAGGAAATCATCTTGGACCAGAATCTTGGGTCACCCAGAAATCACAGCCTGGTTTCATCCTGAATTCCAGGAAGGGGGATTTTTCCCCATTCCCTTATGGTGGGTGAAGGCTTCTGGTTATCATTGTGCTCTTTCAACCCTGACCCCAATAGTCTACTCATGCTGGGTCCCTGTGTCACTCATCTGTGGCTCCTGGGTAAGTTCAGGGGCAGAGGACAGGTGGGTGAGAGTGGGAACCAGGGTTCCTGCTTGGAGAGAGACAAGAACCACAGGATGTTGGATGGAAGGCCACCATCTGGGTTGTCCCCCATCTTGGCCTGAGGGAGAGCCTGGATTCTGCACATTACAGGAGGTTTGTAAACTCTAGTAACATTTCCTCTAAGACGCTGGCGCCAGGCTATCCTCAGTGAGGGCCCAGGATGTTTGTGCTAGGCTAGCCCGGCCTCTGGGTCTGCTGATCTTAGCATCTGAGGCCCCCACACTGTGGTCCCTGCTGCTGGCCCAGGAGGAAGAGGGCTCCCAGGCTTGGGTGGGACAGAGGGCTGGAGCTTGCCAGGGAATGCATGTGCCGTGCACCTGGGGAGAGGTTCTGGGTCTCAGTTTCCTCCATTGTGAGGTGGTGGAACTGGAGGAGGCTTGGTGTCCTTTGAGGAGGACATGGGGAGGGTGGCCCCTCTAGGTGGGAGGAAGGCAGTGAATAAAGACTTGGGGAGGTTGGGCGTGCTGGCCAGGAAGCTGGTCCTGGCTGAGGGGATGCGGCCGGCATGCCCCTGACCCAGTGTTGCCGGGCCCAGGCCTGGCGGGTCATTTCCTTTTTTCCCTACAAAGGAACTTCGAGTCTTGGTTCTTTCTTCCTCCCAAGTGAGAAGTGACTCAAAATTGAAAAAGTAAAGCAAACAGAAGTGAAACTGAGCAACAGGGAGAGAGAATCCTCAGGCCTTTAGACAGGATGGAGTGAGAACTCATGCACTGAGTCAGATGGGTATTGAGTGCCTACTATATGTGGGTTCCGTAATGGGCATTGGGGTACAGTAGTGAGCAAGGCCCGTGGGGCTTGCCCTCAGGGAGTGCATGCTGTAGTGGAAACACCAGGGAAATAAGCAAATTAAGAAAACACCAGCTCGTGATACAATGGGGGGTTGTAACGGAGAGAGAGGGTGGCTGGCTGAGACCCTGAGGTCAGGGGAGTCCTCTTAGAGAGATGACACTTCAGCCAACATCTGAGTGTTAGTCTTAGGAGTACCGGGGAAAGAAAGTCTTTTTAGGCAGAAGGACTGATATGTGCAAAGGCCCTGAGGTAGAGAAATGGTTGGTGTGCTTGAGGAGCCAAAAGAAGCCTCTGGGTCAGATAGAAATGAGCAATGAGGAGTGAGACACAGGAAGAAGTGATGAGGTCAGTGTGGTAGGCTGAGTGAAAGCCCCCCCCAGGATGTCCAAAGATGTCTGAATCCCTGGAATCTGTGAATATGTTACTTTCTGTGGCAAAAGGACTTTGAGCAGATATGATGAAGTTAAGGATCTTGAGATAGGCAGGCGGTCCTGGATTATGTGCACCGTGCTCTGCATAATACACTTACGGTGTCCTGAAAAGTTGAAGGCAAGAGGGTCAGAACCAGGTAAAAGGAGATGTGACAGTGGAGACAGAAATTGGTGTGATGTATGGCCCCAGGCCAAGGAATGTGGGTGGCCTCTCAAAGCCAGAAAAAGCTAGGAAACAGATTCTCCCCTAGATCTCCAGAGAAATGCAGCCCCAATTTTTAGCCCACTGAAACCCTTATCAGACCGGGCCCCTCCAGAACTGTAAGATGAAAAGGAAATACATTGTGTTGCTTCGAGTCACCGTGTTTGGGGTAGTTTGTTGTCTCGGCCATTGGAAATGGGTACCATCAGGTCACGTGGAGCCTTATAGGGCAGCCTGGGGAGAGAGCTCTTCCTTAAGACGGTGGTCTGATTTGTAGAGGTCGCAGCTGCGGCGATGTGACAGGCTGGGAGAGGGGAGACCTGGGGGTGACAGTGGGGTGAGGAGGGGAGGGCCCTGGAGTATGTCTCTGAAGTGGAGTGACCAGGCCTGCTGGGGCAGGGGATAGAGGGGTGAGAGACGAAAGGGAACCCTGGGCTGGCCCCCCATCCTAGCCTCTCCCAGAGTATCCCCCGTTGGAGCACAAGCTTGGGCCTGGTCCCAGTGTTGATGCCCAGGCCCCGCTGCATTCTCAAGTCACAGTTCCCTCTCCTTCCTGGAGAACATGGAGCTCCATCTGCATCTTCCCTCCTCCCCAGGGCCAGCCACAAGTCACTCAGGGATCTTTCCTCTTCAGCCTCAGGCGGCGCGGGGTGATGGGCACAGGCTCTGTGGGCTTCCTGCACTGCAGGTGCCCTGCTTCGTCCCTGCGTGACTGTGCACGAGACGCTTTACCTCCCGGAGCCTTGGTTTCACCACCTGTACAATGAGAGCACCAGCATCTACCTCTCAGGGTGGTTTTTAGGCCTGAATTCTTAAGTATTTGCAAAAAACAGTAGCTAACAATGAAACCAAACGTGGCCGAATCCTCTCTGACACTGGTTCTGCTTCACTGAGTAGTCGATTTATCATTTTTATTTCTTAACACCCATTATCCTGGGTCATAGGGCGGCAAGAGGTGGAGCCAGGATTTGAACGGAGGCTGCCTTTCACCCCAAATACTGCTCTCCCCGCCGTGCCTCCACCCTCTCTCTGACTCCTCAGGGACACTCACGTGTACTGATAAGGAACAACTGTCCTCCGTGCTTAGCTTTCGTAGATGCCGTCTCATTTGGTTTTCCTATTATCCCCAGGCTGTAGGAATTACTGCCCCCATTCCCAGAGGGAGAAACTGAGGCACAGAGACAAACTACTCAGAGGTGGTTGGTCTAGAACCCTCACCCAGCTCTTTTTCTGAATCCTGGGCTCCTTCCTCAACCAAACTCGGAGGGGCCTGAGGGACTTTTCTATCTGAAAAGCCGTATTTATTTGGGTCTTTTGCCTTTTGTGTTAGAAATTTGGCCTCCTAGATGGGGGCCAGGAGGAAGGGTTTTGTCAGATGATTGTTTCTCGTCCCACTGCTGATGGAGAGGAAGTCGGCCGTGCCCACAGCTGGAGGCAGAATTGCCCTTGGCCGCACCTCTGGAGGTGTGGTCGGAGCGGCATCTGGGGTCAGCCCTACTTTAGCTCTTTGCCTTGCTGGAAGCTATTTACGTTCACCAAGTTTTGGGAGTGATCGGCATGCTGCCAGGTGGATTTGGGGTATGACCCGAGCGGAGGGTCTGAGGAGTTTGGAAGTGAATTCTCTGCTCAGAAAGTCCCAGCTGAGGAGCTCTGGGAACTTGCCTGACAACAGCCTTCAGGGCCAAGGGGACCTGCTTGGCAGCTCCATGCAGAGGCCAGATGCCTGCCCTTGTCCCTGTCACACAGGATTTGTGATGGGGCCCCATCCCTGGAGCCCTGCTAGAGGCTTTGGGGGCAGCTCCAAATGTATTCCTGGATGAGGGTGGGCCCTGTGTGCTCTTGGTCAATCTGGGAAGGTCTGGGGGGCCCAGAATGAGAGGACAGAGTGTGTGGTCCAGGGTGAGTGGGCATGGAACCCGGGAGAAGAGGCCGAGGAGCCTCAGAGAATCTGGGGGACAGCGGGGCTCACCTATGCCCAGGTGGGAGGTCGGGGCCTTGGAAAGCTCTCGGCTGCGGGTCTTTGTCCGCAGCAGGTGGGACCACTGATCTGGATGCCTGGGCTGAGCCTGAGGACTGAGGGGTGGCTCTGAAGGTCGAGCCAAGTGGGGGGGGGGCACTTGGTGGCAGTTGGCCACTGCTCCTCTCAGTTCCCTGTGTGGGTCTGGGGGTACTTGGTGGGCTTCTGGCAGCAGCTCCAGCCTGCAGGATGCTAACACCCACCAGGCTTGGTCACAGCCTCCCAGCCTCTGCACTTGGCGTTCTCTCTCCTCTGCCTGGATTTTGGTCACATGTCCCCACTTTTCAGAAGCCTTCTCTAGAGCCCTGGCCTTACATGGGCCTTCAACAAACTTTAATGAGAGCCTGCTGTGTGCCAGGCACCGAACTACATGTGGGGAGCAAACGCAGTCTGTACCCCCATGGGGAAGGACGCTAACTGTTTGATAAAAACACCCAGTTTTAAATTCTGTGGTGTGCCGATGGAGGAGAGCGGGAAGGTGGAGGTGGGGGCCCGCAGGCCCTAGGTTGCTCCGAGGGTCTCAGTCCAGGTGGGGGTCTTATTTCCCTCTGACCTACTGTAGGACATCAGGCAAACATCTCTTTGGTCCCTTTCTGTTTGTGGCCTCCGTCTCTCACTGAGATTTGGTCTCGAGGGGGCTGCGAAGTCTACCTAGTTCTGTGAGTTTAAAAAAGACTCACAGATACAGAGGGATACAAAGATACAGAGGGAGACAAAGGGAGGGGAAGGGGAGAGCTGGAGTGGCTCCTTTTGTAGCTAAATAGACCTTAGGAAGCCTGGACCTGGTGGGAGCCTCTCAGCGGGGTGGCCTGGCAGGTGCCCCTGGGCTAGTCCCGCCCCCAGTACCAGCAGCCCTCTGTTCCTTGGCCTGACTAGACCTTTGCTCAAGCCTGAGCTTTTAGGGGCTGAGTCTAGACCTGATGGGGTTATCAGGCAGGGTGGAGGGCCCGTTGGGGTGGGGCAGAGGAAGCTTGCAGGTCAGGGATACACATGTGACGTCCTCACACCACATGGACACACACCACCACCCACGGAGTCTCTGTGAGTACACACCCCTGTCCCCACTCATCCACCCTCTCCGAAGAGCAGCCCCTCTGTTCCCATGCAGTACACCCCCTCCAAGTGGGACCAGATCGGGCCGCTGAACCTAGCCCCGGGCAAAGCCTCAGAGGGTGTACAGGACGATCAGTTCCAGCCTAACCTCCCACGGGCTCTGGACTCTAGCCCAGAGGCCCTGGCTCAGGGATTTGGGACCAGGCTTCGGGAGGAAAGGCCCAGAACATGTGGGGGCTGTGCCTGTGGGAAGGGCAAATGCTGGAGCGCCCACTCCCCGTGTGGCCCTGGGTGGCTGTCCTCACTGCTTTCCGACTGCACCACCTTGAGCCTCAGTGTGGGACAGAGATTGGAGCCGGTGATCTCCAGACTCCCACATTGTCCACTTGATCCCCAGCATTTACAGCTGGGCCTCAGCAGCTGTGAGATATTGGGAGGATGAAGGGTGAGGCCCTAGGAGCCTTGGGATGGGGTGTGTTGGGGGGCGGGATTGGGCAGCTGTGACCTGGTCCCTTGGGGCTTTCTCCTGGTTTGTGGATCAATTCAGGCTAGGGACCTGCTCCTGTGGGGTCCCAGACCTGATCTCCTTCCCGTAGGGTTCTGCTGACAGCTTCCCTGTCTTGACTCCCCTTCATGCTGACCATGCTGCTCCCCTGCTGAACTACCCCCCCCCCCCCACACTGCAGGATGAAGCCTAGTTTCTGAGCCCAGTTTCAGGGCCCAGCATGGCATGTCTCCTGGCCATCCTGCTGGCTTTCCTCTCCCCTGTCTCCCTGCCCATTCCAGCCATGAGGAGAGCTAGACATTTCTGGAATGCACATTGCTCTTCCTCTCTCCAGCAGGCTCTTTGCACAGGCTGTTCCCTCAGTATGAGATGCCCTTTCTTGCTGTGGCCCCTGGATGAATGCTCTACTTCTTTTCAAGCCCCGGGCTGCCTCCTTGATGAGGTCTGATTGACTCCTGCCCCTGGCACAGCCTCTGCCTCCTGGCCTGAGTGTCTCTGACTGGGTGAGTTCTGGACCTAGGTCTCCACTTGGTCACAGCATCATGCTACGTCAGCTCAAGGCCCTGGACTCTGAGGTGTCGGTGTCCCCACTGCTGCCTGTCAGCCTGCCTCTGCCTCCAGTTCTGTTCTTGTCACTTCTTCCCTCCTCACTTGCAGGATTTAAAACACAAATTCGATTTTTACAGGCAAGACCTTGGGTGGTCAGAGCAGGTGTAATCCTTGGTATAGCTCAAGAGAATCTCCTCCCTTTCCCTAACCAGCATCTTTGGTGACCCATCATATTAGACATACCACCAGTGGGATTTTGATTCTTTGAGGACAACAAGATTCCTTGTATGCTCTGATAAACACACTCCTGTCCCTGTGCAAGAAATCTTTTATGTAGACCTGGCCAGACAGAGCTCACGGGTTGTCATTCGCCCCTTTCCATACCCATGGCAGACATCACTGATTACACTATCACAGTATTTATTCCCACTGAACTTGTACTCAGTTCCTGAATCTTCAGCACAATCTTTAAGTAGATATTAGCAATTCACCAGACTTAGTTTGTGATTTCAAACAATTTTCTGCTGGGTTTTGGGGCTCCAGGATCATCTAGTCTACCCCCTGCCTTCAGATGGAGGTAGCTCCAAGCTTCAAGGAGGGAACCCTCCTCACCCCCAGCAGGGAGCCTTTTCCAGTCTTCTTTGGGCTTCCTGACTTTGACTAAGGCTCTGAGGCAATCATTGGGAGTAACAGAATGAGCCCCATATACTTGCCTTTTTTTTCTGGTTGAGCTGCTCAAGAGCTGTGTGACCTTAGGCCCATCCCTTGCCTCTCTGAGCCCCAGCTCCCTCATCTGTAAAGGAGGCAACAGTAGCTGCCTTCCTGGTGAGGAGGATTAAGTGAGATCATCAGTGTGAAACCTGGTATACACTAGGTGCTCAGTAGGTATGCAGTTGTCTTGACTCTTACGTACCTACTCGCTCCAGCCTGATGGCAGTGGGCTTGGCTGGCCAACTCACACCTGACTTCATTTCCTGGTTCTGCCCTGGGCCCACCTCCTACACCCCTCTGTTCCTCTCCAGAAGGAAATCTCATTCACTGCCCGCCTGGCCCTGGGGTCCTTGTTTCCCCCGCTCCCAGTATCTGTTCCTGCCAGGATCTGACTGTTAACTGTGTCCCAAGACAGACAATCTGGAAGTTCCTGAGTGAGTTTAGGGACCATTTGGTCCATCCACGGCCCTTGAGAGATTAGAAGACTGCAGGTCAGAGAGCAAACCCAAGATCTCTCAGTATTCTTCCTCCAGGAAGCCTTCTGAGATTTTTCCACCCAATGTCTGCTTGGACTTAGGTTAGGATGGACTTTTTAGTATCTCTAGCCAGAAGCCAAGCTCCTCAGGGCAGGACCTGTCTATTTGGAACATTCCTTCCAGGATCATTTGGCTCTTGGCTTGTCCTCATGCCCTCTTCTTTTTCCCCTCTCTGAGCTTCACGATGGAGTGTGGTAGGGCTGTAGGGTCAGAACGGGCTTGCCTCACTCCTAGTTTGCTTCCGTCTCATGCTCACTGTGTAACCTGGGACAGGCTGGTTGGTCTCTCTCAGCATCTGTGGTCCCCTCTGTCAAATGGGAATTCTTTTAGTAGCTTCAGGTATGCTGTGGAGGGGGGTGGTGGGGAGAGATGCTAGAAGTAACTGAGATGGACCCCCACAGGCGAGAAGCTCAAGATTTTTCTAGAGTGAGTGGCCGCCGTGTTCACCTTGTGTCCCCAAGGCAGCAGCAGAGCTGTGAGTCAGCCAGCTTTGGAAGAAAATACGTGTGGCCTCTCTGGTTTCCTGCCCCCATGTCCGGCTCTTGTTTCGCAGCACAATTGGTCAGGTTGAAACTGTAGGGTGGGCAGCTTAACCCCTGCCAGGCCAGCAGATACCTCCTCTACTGCCTTACAGTGGTAAGCAGCAGTCGGCAGGGCTGCCTGGGGGCCTAGCAGCTCCTGGGCCCCTTGACGATCACCTGCTGCCCCCCAGACTGGGGCCTGAAGATGGCTGGTCTCTGCTACTCCCCACCACCTGAAGGGGAGCCAGAGCCCCTGGTCCTGGCATTCATAGCCTTCATTGTCACTAGCCCTCCTGGCACTTACTGCTGTAAAAAACCGTGTGGCCACGGTAGCCTCCCTAAACCCTCTGAGTTGCCCAGGCTTCCTGCCTCCTCCAGGGTGCCCTTCGTCTCTTGTGGGATCCTGTCTGTCCCCTTCACACAGCAGCACTGTCCACAGGGTAGGGAACAAGCTCGGCCTGAGTGCTTGCCAGAGGAAGGCCGAGTCCACAGCCTCTCACTCGCGCCCCCTCCCCAGCCCCCATCTGCTGGGGACTGACTGACCTCAGGGGTCAGAAACTATGACATTCACAGCTCTGGGGTAATGACTACCTTCGGCTGTGATTTCATGATGACCCCTCCCATAAGCCATTCCTGGGTGTGTGCACCGCCTCCTCTAATTGACTCATGAAAAGACTGCTTTCCTCTGGCTTACAGATGAGAAAGCTGAGACGTGGAGAAACTCCTTGGCACTGGAAAGAGTCTGGGCTTCAGGGTGCTGATCTTGGTTCACATCCCCACTCCTGATCTTACTTTGCCCAGTCTGAGTGGCCGCCTCTGAGGAGCAGAGAAAGGAGGCATCTAAACTCATGGGTTCATTGGCAGTAGTAGAATCATGAGCTCCGTCATTTAGAACCTTTTATTCTTATCCCCTCCAGTTCCCATAACGGCTTGCACAGTGAGTCCCTGTCTCCATTGTTCAGACGAGAACATGGAGGTTCAGAGGTGCTGAGTAATTTTCCCAAAGCAACATGGGAAGGAGGGGTAGATCTGGGGATCTCACCTTGAATTTCCTGCCTTCAAGTCTTTTGGGGGGACTTCTGTAAAATATGAGGGCTGTGGGATCCCAACGTTGGGGCATATGACTGTAGTTCCCATGGCTCAAACCTGGCCCCCGCGGTATCCAAGGCGGGGAAGGGAGGGATCCATAGCCTCGGGTGCTCAGAACCAGTCCTCGGCTTACCTAGTCTAAAAATGGGGCACTGGCTGACAGAGAGGGCCCGGGGCTCAGAGCTCCCCTTCTGGGGCTCCTCTCACGATGCCAGCACAGAACTTGGGCAGGAGGGATGATGTCAGGCCTTGGTAAGCCCTCTCTCACGGGGGAGGACCTCACAAGAGGAGACCAGGCCTGGTGCCTCTCTTCTGCCTCTGTTGGCAACTCAGACAGACTCCTGCCCTCTCTGATCATGGCGCCGTGGAAGCCAGTGGGCCTTCAAGTCACACAGATTTGGAGAGTCTCCATGTGGGAGAGCGCGTCCTTCCCCCCCAATCCTGAGAAGGCCCGTCTGCGCCACCATGGCACCACCACAAGGCGCACTCTCCCGGCCCTGCTCTGAGCCAGGAGGAGACCTGGTCTGCCCCCGAGGGATGGCTCTTCCCTGGGACCCGGACGACAGCCGCGCTACACACGGAAGCTGAGCACCCTCGCCGCTCGGTCTGGGGGGGAGCGGGGTGCGGGCTTTCGTCACTCACCGTGCTCGTGGGCTGAGAGGGGTCTTCGTTCCGTCCGACTGGCCCTCTGGGGCTGAGCTGCTGTGGAGCCAGTAGAGCTCTGCCGACGGCCTCTCGAGGAGAGCCACACCCGCCGACTGGGGAGGCCTGGCTGCCGCCCCTCCAGGTTTTCCAGCTGGCCCCGGCCCACTTCCCCCTGGGATAGTTTCCTGTTATTGTTCCTTTGTGAGGGCCGGGCCGGCTGCAGATAGGCAGGCTCCGTGGTGGGCGGCTGCCTCGGCCCGGCCAGGCTCTCCGCACAGAGGCCTAGGCCTGGATCTGGCCCGGGATGCTCATCTCACACCCCAGTCCCAGGCCTCAGGGCTGGGGCCCTGGGCCCAGCACCCGCCAAGGTCCTTAGTTCATCCTCCTCGTAACCCTTAGGGCAGGTGTCATCACCCCATTCTATAGCTCAGGGCACCGAGGCTCTGAGTTTAAGGGGTGTATGTATTCAGCTGGGGTGTACAGAGCCAGAAATCCAGCCTGGGTCAGCTCGGGCCTGGAGCCAGATCTTCCCAGGTGGCCCCTGACCTGCCGAGAGGGGGCCGACTTTGCAGGCTCTGGGGAGGCTTCAGGGGCCTTGGGAGTGGGCAGGGTGGGAGGTGGGCAGCAGGTAGCAGCCCCCGGCTCTGGAGGGCCAGATTGCCTTCTCCCGGGTGGGGGCAGGCGTGGGTTCTAGCTCTAAGGTAGCAGCCCGGGTTTGTGGGGGACACGTGGGTGTGGGACTGTTTAGTGCAGTCAAGTGCCCTGGCTCTGCTTCGGATGTGACTGTGGAGCCAGCCGTGTCCACGGATGCTCAGTTCGCTCATCTGTAGATGGCGATAATCAGAGCCTCCACCTCGGATGGCTGTTGAGACCCACAGGAGCCAAGTGAGGCCGAAGGTGGGATCGGTCCATCAGAACCAAGCAGCTAGGGTGGGAGGGGCTCAGATTCTGTGAACCCTCAGAGTCCTAGGAGGATCTTTTGTAATCTACGGATACCGGGGCCCCACTCCAGCTCAGCTGATTGGGAGTCTCCCAGGGTGAGCAGTGGGAATCCATCCTCTGAATGGTTGCCTCTGTTTTCCCATGGTTGGGAGGTCCCACACTTGTTCTTTCATAGGATGGGGCAAATGGGGACCTTGCCCCGAAGTGCTCTGGGACAGTCTGCAGACATGAGTAGGGAGGCGGGGAACAGGGCAGAAGAATATTTTCTGGGAAGGGGAGGTAAAGGTTTTTCTGTTGTGGGCACACTGAACTTGAGATGGCTTTCAGACACCCAGGTGGTGATGCCAGGTTGGCAGTTGGAGAGGGGTGGATACAGGTGGCCTGGAGATGAGGTTCAGAAGCCCTGAGCTTATTTGTGGCTTATTTACTTGAGGCCCTGAGAATGAATGGACTTACCGGGAGGAAGACCCCAGCCTCGCAGATTTGTAGACCTTCTAGGAGAGCCCAGCCGGGAAGGGGGAAGGCTGGGAGAGAACAGGGCAGGTGACAGTCAGTGAGGATGAGGACAGGGTATTAGCTGGGTCAGCCTGGGTGAGGGGAGGGCAGATTTGGAAGCTGGAAGCCATGGGCCGTTGTGGGCAGGGCAGGGTAAATGGCACAGAGTAGATGAGGCAGATTAGAGGGGCCAGTGAAGGAGCATGAAGGGGGGAGATATGTGTGATCACAGCTCCTTCCTGAGACTCAGAGTGAACGGGAGCAAGAAATGGGAGGTTTTCTGTGTGTGTTTAAAGCTATGTTTGTGCTGAGGGGACTTCCAGCAGATGGGGAGGACGAACGATGCTGGAGGGGGCGGAGCGACCTGTGGAAGGAGGACAGTCCTGAGGTGGCCTCTGCATGGGATCCAGCACATTCCATCACTTTTGGCGGAATGAACAAACAAAGGCGCAGCGTTTTCTTGTTTTCTTCTCCAACAGGCTTAACTCTGCCTTCCCCTGCCGGAGGGTGGGGGTGGCCCCAGAGGAGCCGGGATAGGCCGGCACTCCGTCTCCGGTCTTGCAGCCCGATTCTCCTGGCCCCGCACCCCCTCAGCCTGTGCTGCCTGCCTGCTGTGTGGTCTACGTGCCCATGGGGCCGGGCGGGGCCTGGCATCACTTCCTGCTGGGTCTCGGACTTGACGCGGGTGGCAGGAGGGACAGGGTCTGTCTTGGCACCATCTGCCAGTTCCCTTTGTGCTCCCAGTCCACGGGGAAGTCAACCCTGCCCTGAAGCCTGCCGTTCCTGTCATCTGTATACAAGGGGATGGCCGACCAGGCATGTGCCCCCGGAGCGTGAGTGTGTCACCGTGCAGAGGTAGTCCAGGCCACAGGAGGAGGGCTGGTGCCCCTTGGGGTCCTAGGGGATCTCGTGCCTCATGTCTGCCACCACCCAGCCCCTGCTTCTACGCCTCTGCAGGCCAGGAAGTGCCATTGGGAGCAAAGGAGGCAGCCGGTGGGCCGGCAGGAAACGGGATGGTCTGTGAGACCTGATTAGCAGTGGAGGAGGAAGCGACAGTGGGGGTGGTGGGGCAGACTGGGTAGTGTAGCAGGGAGGCCTGGGGACACCTACCTAGTCTCTGCCAGGACCCAAGCTGATGGGGGCTCAGCCCTGTGATTCTCTGCTTGGAGAGCTAGAGACCTGGTTCAGATCCTACCCTGGCTTCTCACCGGCTGTGTGACCCGGAGCAGCCGACGTGCCTCTTGGAGCCTTTCCTTACTCCTTACTTCCTTTCCTTACTCCGAGAGGCACGTCGGCTGCTCCGGGTCACACAGCCGGTGGAAAGGGTTACCTGTCCACACTTTGCAGAGCCGTCCAGAAGATCAGGGAGGACAACACAAATGCATGATCACAACTGCGAGCAGCGGGGGAGGGTTTGTTGAAAATATGGATTCCTGGGTCTCAGCCCAGGCGGATGGAGTCAGGATGGCTGGCAGAGGGACCCCGAGGCCTGGCACACACCCGCAGGTCTTGCGTGCTCAGGTCTGGGGAGCACAGCCTGTGTGCGGGCAGTGGGCGGGCTGTCTCTCAGGAGCTCCTGTTTCAGTCCACAGAGCACCCTGGGGGACAGGGCTGTCCCCATCCCCACCGTGGGATGGGGAGCAGAGGCTGCAGATAACATACTTTCCTACATCAGAGCTTGTCCGGGGTGCAGTGGTACTCCCAAGCCAGGCCTGCTTCTGGATGCCGCGTCCTCGCCACCAGCCCTCTCCTGCCGCGCTGCAGCTGGCACTAATAAGGAGGGGCTCCTCCGTAGGAGTGCTGGGCCTTCTTCCCCTCGGTGCGGGAGGCCCATGGGCCGCGCAGAGACACCAGCAGCCTCTCACCTCCTGGCCTTTGCTCGAGCTCTCCCACCTCTGGGGTTGCCTTCTCTCTGCCCCCTGGCCTGCTTACAGAGCCTCTGTCATTGCCTTGTCCACCCAGACCTCTGCCCTCTCTGCCCCCCGTTCTCTCCCTGGGCTCCTGGGGCATCCTCCAAGACGCCCTTCATGGCCCACCACCTTGCTCATCTGCTCATCTGGCCTCCCTCCACCCAGGATCAGCATCGTGGCCCCCCACACCATGTGTGTCTGTCCGTGGTGAGTTCCTGGCCCAGGGCCAGTGCTCCACACAAGTGGACTTGAGACCGTGGCTTGCTAGCCCTGTAGCCAGCCCTCTGTGGGCCAGGCTTGTGGCTTCCGCAGGGATTGCATGGGTGCGCAGGGCTCTTCAGCCCGGGGCTGAGGGGCCTGGGCGGTGTGCAGAGCCCCCCCAGGTGCCGTGAGCACGCACGCGGGCTCCCAGAGCACTTGCGCGGGGGGTACAGTGAGGATTCGCCCATGAGGAAGCTCCTGGGTTGTACTCCATGGATCCTGTCACTAGCCTGCTCTGCTTGCTGAAGTAGTTCTCATTTCCTTCCTCTCCCCTCCAGATAGTCACTCCAGACACCCACAGCTGCTGAGGAGCGTGGGTACCCGCGGGTCAGACTTGCCCTGGGTGGGGGCGGGGTGGGGACACAGGGGACGGTTAAGCGTGTTGGCCTCCCAGGCTACCATGGGGCTCCTGCCTGCCGGGGAGAGGGCCACTGTGGCCTGGGAGCTACAAGCACCGAGGGCTTGTGGGCCAGCCCCCTCCGTGCCACGCAAGGGAAGAGCCCTTCCCCCTAACAGGGATTTGGGGAAGGCTCCCTAGCTGGGGTGGGGGTGAGGGGAAGTAGAACAGGGGTCAGTGTGGGGTAGGCTCCCAGAGCCCACGAGGGGAGAGGAGCGGGGGAGGGGTCTTTCCCTTAGCCGGGTGCCACAGGGAATGGGCAGCGTTCCTCAGGCAGGGCCGGGGCCGGGTTCAACATTGGGCGCCCAGGGTGGGCATAGAGCAGGGTGAAAGAATGTGCGCGTGAGCGACTAAATGGGTCGATATTCACTGGCATGTGGAGGCAGACCCGTGGCGTGCGGCCAGGTGTGCCCCTGGTTTCTGTGGTGTATTCCAGCGCATAGTGGGTCCTTTTCTCAGAGGCTTCAGGGAGGCACCGAATCAGTCTGTCCGTCTTTCAGCCCCACTGCATGCCCAGCTCTGTGCCAGGCTCAGGGTGGGCACCCAGGGAAGTAAAAGAGACCAACCCTTGATGAGCTCTGCGTCTGCGGTGGAGCTTTGGTGGTCACAAGCACTGCCGTGAACTCAACACCAGCTGTGTGCCGTCCGTGCTGCAGGCCCTGCACTTTCTTGTCAGTATTCACGGTGACCCTGCGAGGGGGGTGTGGCTCTGCCCCGCTCACCGTGGTAAGTAAGCTTCTGGGGTGGCACTGCCCAGCTCAGACCGAGGCTCCTGTGTGTGCTGAGCCTTGCCACACAGTAGAGCCAATCTCAGCCTGAGCTGTAATAGCGTCAGCTCGTAGGATGCTCTTTGCCTCTTACCTCTGCCAGCTCAAACCCTCCTAGCCCTTTAGTGCCCAGCTCAGACGCACCCCGCTCCATCCAGCCTTCCCGGGTTCCCGTTCTGGGACGCACCAAGGCCCCTGGAAGCTTCCACTCCACCTGTAGCCCACTTGTTTGGTTTCAAAGCCTAGTGGGCCCCTCCCCTATTTTCTTGTGTAATGATTCCTCAGTACAGCCCTGAGAAGGGTCAGTACTATTCATATTTCCTTTTCTCTTGTGAAGGAGCCAAGGCTCCGAGAAGCTGAATAACTTACCCAAGGTCACACAGCTCCCAAGTAGCAGCGCCAGGATTCCTGCCCTTGTCTTCTGTTTCTTAGTTTAGTGCTCACTTTACATCATCCTACTCCTGACAACCTGTCATTGTGTAATAATGTTTCATGCTCATTTATTATTAAAATATACTGTTAATGGTGCCCAGGCTTTGCCTAGCTTTGTGCTGGGCCTGGGAGATGCAGAGGGAACCCAGGCTGGGTCCTTGTGCCAGATCAGTGGTGGCTGCACTGGGTGGGGCCAGTTTGGTGAGAGAGCTGTGTGCCCTATGCTGGGGCTTGGAGGTGGCCCTGGGAGCTTCCAGAGGATGGGGTCCCCAGGATGTTGAAAGGATGGGCAGGAGTTTCCCAAGCACAGAGCAGGAGGAAGGACTGGCTAGGCAGAGGGGACGGCAAGGTCAAAGTCACGGAGGTCTACTTGGGAAAGAGAAGCCATCCCATAGGGGGCATCACCGAGCTTCTGCCAGGGGGCATTGTAGCCAGGCTGCAGGAGGTGGGTGGTGGAGAGCTGCTCAGGCAGGGCACACCTGGAGCCTCATGCTGGGCAGGGACCCCAGGAGCTCTGAGTTTTAGGGAAATTGCCTGGCCCAGGCTCGCAGCCTGTGGTGAGGCCAGAGAGAGGCCGCAGGCTGGGGCACCTCAAGCCATTGCTGCTGCGCAGGTACAGTCGCTGGAGCTGGACTAAGGCCTCCCCTTGGCCAGGAAAGGACTGGCTGAGCAGGAATTGAATTCCCGACAGTGAGAACAATACCTTATCCGCTGAGCACTTTCGCAGATGTGTCTCACTTTTCTCCCACAACATCCGGGCAAGGTTGATAGGAAACAGTGCTCCCGTGCTGCGGGGCTGAGGGGACCGCGGAGCAGCCAGGAAGAGTTCTGAAGGGGGTTTCTGCTTATATCCTGGGCATGCCTGCCATTTACAGTCCCACTGATCCTGGATAAGCCTGTTGCCTCAGTTTCCCCTTCTGTAAAATGAGACTAATTGTGTGGCTTCCTCGTGGGATTGTTGGAAGGAGTGGTTGAAAAGCTTCTGGTAAAGTGCATGGACCAGGGGCAACTGGGTGGCTCAGTCGCTAAGCGTCTGCCTTCAGCTCAGGTCATCAGGCTCCCTGCTCGGTGGGAGGTCTGCTTCTCCTGCTACCATTCCCTCTGCTTGTGTTCCCTCTCTCACTGTGTTTCTCTCTTTCAAATAAATAAAATCTTAAAAAAAAAAAAGTGCACGGACCAGTCACTGGTGTACAGTAAGTGCTCAATAAACATTAGTCATGAGAATGACTTCTGCTGAGGTGGATGGTGGGGCACACGTGAGAGTGTGGCTACCTGCGTATGTGCCAGCACGCGTAGAACATGGAAGGTCTCCTCAGGGACTGACCGTGCATGTTTATGGGTGTGTTATGGGCTGAGGGGTCCAGCCGGGCCAAGGGAGGGCCAGCCTTGGGACAGCACCTTCCTCCTCTATCACCTGGCATTGTCTGCCCTGGTTACCCCACCGACCAAGCCTTCCGTACCCTTGTCTCCTGCAGAGGCCCAGAGAAGTCCAAGCCTTGCTCCAGGGTGGCCCAGCCAGCTGGGGCAGGATGGGACTAAAGCCTCCGCTTGCCTGTCTGAAGGGCAGGCCCGAGTCTGGCAGAGAACTCATCCCTTGCAAGCCAGGACTTCCTGTCTCCAGGCCCTACATTCCTTGTGTTCTCCGTCAAAGTGTCTTGGAGAACAATGGGTCAGAGCCTTTGCCATCTGCAGGGCAGGAAGGTGGGTCAGGGGCCGGTCAGTCCTGCCTCTTAATGGGGCAAACAGACAGGGCTCCGGCCCTAGCCTTAGGCATGGCCCTGTGGCAGCTGGGCCAGAAGCTGGCAAGCCGGGGGCATCTGCTTCCTGCCCGGGCTGGTCCATCCCTTCTTCAGGCCTATTCTGGACCCCTCAGCACACTCTGTTCCCTGTTCTCCTCCCTGGCCTTATGGCCCGAGTCAGGTCTTCTGGGCATAGTCCAGCTGGGGCGGGGGGGGGGGGGGGTGTAGTCTGAGCTGGTCCTGGGGAAGGAAGCTGCCAGGGAGAACTCAGAGCAGATTGGATGGAACCAGTCACTCAGGCTGCCAGAGATGTTGGGGATCCCCCACTTCACCCACCTGTCATGCGACTGAGAACCAGGAGGGAAATGAGAGACTCTAACCAGCCAAAAGAAATCCTCCCCAGTCGCGTGCTGCAGCTCATGCTCACCGGGGGTCTCTGAGCCTGTTACCTCTCAGTTTGCATACAGTCCTAACAAGCCTGGGGTCAGGAAAGGGCCAGGGCGGCGCTGGGACACTCCTGAACTGGGCCTGTCTGCGGTGGGAGGGCAGCCAAACCAGAGGAGATGGGGAACTTGGGGACCTTTTGTCTGCGTGGACAGCTCTTCAGAGCCTCCGGCTGTTTTTGCACCTCCGTGGGTCTGGGAATCTGGAAGCCATCCGGGGTTCCTCGGCCTTGGGCTGAGGGACCGTCCTGAGAGCAGCTCAGGACTGTTTGTGCTTCTGGGAAAGTTTCCTTCCACCTCTGAGTCCTGGCTGGGGCCACTTGCAGGAAACATATGGTGGTCCTTGGTGGGGGTCAGGGCAGTGGGGTTTGTGGTGTGGGGGTGGGCTGTGTCTAGAGTCCTGAGGACTAAGAAGGCTGGATGGGGGTTGGTTTCCCTCCTCCTGTTCCATAGGCCAGCCCTACAGGGCCTTCATGGCTGGGACCCCTACTTGCCCTCCCTCACCCTGTCTCATCCCCTCCTGCCTCTGCTCCCAGCAGCCTGCTGTTTGGTGTCAGATCCTTCATGACGGCCGCCATCTTTTTACTCCTTGAAACCAACTCAGAGCTCCCCCTGCACCCCCACTCCCCAGCTCTGAGCTCCAGCTGTAAGGGAGGATTGAGTTCCCTACAGGCACAGGGCTCTGCTGGGCCACAGGGCCTTTTCATGGGTCACCTCCTCTGCCTGGATCCCACCTCCCCAAGAATCTCTAGCCCCTCCAGGTCCCTGAAACACAATCGAAAAGTCCTTTTGCCCATGACAAACAATAACAGTAAAGAATATAGGTACTTCCTTTTTAAAAATAAGAGCTTTATCAAGATATAATTGACTATCATAAAGCTCGCCTTTTAAAGCATGCAATTCAGTGTCTTTTTCCTTCATTTTTGTGTATTCACAAGGTTGTACTTCAGTCACCACTGTCTAATTCTAGAATGTTTGCCTCACTCCAGAAGAAGCCCAGTAGGCATTAGCGGTGACTGCCCGTTCCCTTCCCCTCAGCCCCTGGCAACCACTACTCTACTTTTCTGTCTCTGCGGACTCACCTGTTCTGCACATTTCATCCAGATGGAATAGTCCGCCATGTGACTTTTCGTGGCTGGCTGCTTTCACCCAGCGCAGTGTTTTCAAGGTTCATCTGTGTCGTAATACGTATTAGGACTTCATTTCTTTTTATGGCTGAATACTGTTCTGGTGTATAGATATACCACGTGTGTTTATCCATTCAGCAGTTGGTGGACATCTGGGTCATTTCCACTTTTTTGGCCGTTGTGAATGAGACTTCTGTGAACACTTGTGTACAGGTTTTTGTGTGAAGATGTTTTGAATTCTTTTGGAGTATCTGGTTCGGAGTGGAATTGCTGGATCATATGGTAACTTGAAATTCAATCTTTGCGGTATTGTTGAATTGTTTCCCCAAGCAGCTGCACCATTTTACCTTCCCATCACCAATGTGTAGGGGCTCCGATTTCTCCACATCCTCACCAACACCTGTTAATGTCTGTCTTTTCGGTGACAGCCGTCCTGGTGGGTGTGAGGTGGTACCTCGGTGTGGTTTTGATTTGCATTTACCACATGCCTGATGCTATTAAGCATCTATTCATGCTTATTGCTGCTTGTGTATCTTCTTTGGGAAAATGTTCAGATCACTTGTCCATTTTTAATTGGATTATTTGTCCTTTTGCTGTTGTGTTGAAGTTTTATTTATATGTGCCAGATCTGGGTTCCTCAGAAAAGAAATGGTTTGCGAATGTTTCCTCCCATTCTCTGAATTGTCATTGCTTTCTTGATTGTGTCCTTTGAAGTACAAAAGCTTTTAGTTTTAACGAAGTCCAGTTTATGTCCATTTTTTCTTTTGTCTGTTGTACCTTTGGTATCAAAGCTAAGAAACATTCCCTCATCCGAGGTCAGGAAGACTAGCTCCCACTTCTTGAGACCTACTGTGTGTCACGTTCTGCACATAGATCATCTCACATCGCATCCTGGCAAGGTAATTTTCATGCCCATTTTACAGATGTGAAATTGAAGTTCAAGGATTAATCCCTGTGCATATGGCTAGTAGATGGCGGCATGTGTCGCATCCGAGCTGGACTCAGAAAGGTGCCAGCGTCGCCCACATATAGCCCGGAAACATGGCAGTGGGTTAGGGAAAAGAGGAACGAATATTCATTGGAGAGCTCCCTTCGGCCAGGGGCAGCGCTCAGAGCTTGATGTGCGTTAGCTCGCTTCCCTGTGCACCGACCGCAGTGGCTCTCAGCGCGTAGCCCTGACCAGCAGCATCGGCCAGTTCTTGGGCCCTCTCCTGGACCTGCTAAATCAGAGAACTACTGCCCTCAAGTGCCGTCCCTCCCCTCACTCCCCAGTTGCAATTCCCCAGGGAGCTTTTTGGTTTTGTGTTTTAAGTACCACGTGGGGGAAAGGCACACCTAGAGATTTGGATTTAAATGGTCTCAGTAGGGGTTGGACTTCACAGTTTTGAAAAGCTCCCCAGCAGGTCCTAACGTGCACCCAGGGCTTTAATCCCTGCCTTGGGAGTAGGTCCCCCCACAAGCTCATTGTATTGGTGCAGAAGCTCTGGGAAGTTTAAGGACATGTCCAAAGTTATATAGTCACGTAGAGGGAGGAGAAGCTGGAATCCAAAGTCCCTGTTTTCCACTTCCCCTCTTTCCTCTCAGTCATTCCTTTTTTGCTGCTGTGTTTAGAACCTCTGTGTTGGTTCTCCTAGCTGCGCTCTTAGGGAAATTTTAACTGGCGCAGGATGTCGCCATCTAGTGGCCATTAGTGAGAACTAATGAGCGTCTTCAGTGACTTCATTCTCAGGGGACACCTAAGGGAAGAGGAAAGGCCACCATTTACAGTTACTTAAGACAGATGTTTTTGGGAGACTTGGGCTGCCCATTTGTCCAAAAGGTGTCTTTTGAGAAATGGGGGAATG
>CM053620.1:15497227-15517184 GCA_028646535.1 Procyon lotor
TGCTTGATCAGACTTTGGGCAGGTTCCATAACTTTCTCTGAGGCCTGTCTGTGCAGTTCTTCCCAAAATCTAGTTTTAGCAAGAACTCTGCTAAGTCTGCTTAACCAGAGCCGCCCGCCCCCCCCCCCCCCCATCTCCAGGTAATGTCTCATTTCCTGGGCTTGCCTTCAGCAAGAATCCTGGTAGGTCACTTTAGGCAGAATTCCCCTTATCCCTGGTGTTTCTCTTAGTAAGTTTCCATCCACTGCCCCCACTCACCTTGATCCTTGGCTAAGCTCCCTCTTGCCCATGGCATGTTTGGGATTGAACCCTCTCTCTCCTCCTGAGCACCATTGCAGTGGTCCCTGTAGCTATGATCCTGAGTTGAGTCTGCCTTAACATCTTTAGCAAGTGTCAGAAATACATCTATAACCCTGGGGAGGCGGGTCCCAGGTAGGACTGGAAGGGGAGGCAGAGAGGAATCTGAAATGACAGACATTCACTGGGGTAAGAATGCTGAGCCCACCGTTGGGGCTATCAGACCTCTGTTTGGGTAGTGGTTCATTCAACAGATGGCCACCATGGGTTAGGTCCGAGAGGGGTGCTGATCCCAGACATCGAGGGGAGACACATAGACTATTTGGGGTGCCCCATTTCTTGTGGTACAAGTGGTTCTGTTCTTGGCCCTGGAAAGGGGTCCGGCAGAGGCAAGTGGGGTGGGCGGGGATGGTGCCCCCAGTTGGGGGACCTGAAGGTGGCTGTGGTGGAGGGCACCTTCTTGAAGCTGGTGCCCAGGGTCTGAAGAGGAGCCCACAGAGATGAGTTAAAATTGATGGCTGCTGCCTGCCTTGCTGGCTCCTGTGGGACCAAACAAGAGCCCTTAGGAAGTGCCTCAAACCTCTGAGGGGCTGGGGTGGCCGGGCGTTCCCCCGGGGGTAGGGGCATTGAGAGAAAGAAAGCATCTGGGAAGGGTGGGGGTGACTGGCTACACAGGGCTCCCGCAGGATGGCCACGTAACAGAAGACTGGCCACCTGAGCCATTTGCAAGTGCGTAGTTCAGTGGCCTCAAGTACATCCACGTTGCTGGGCAACCAGCAGCACCGTCCATTTCCAGAGCTCCTTCCATCCTGCAAAATGCAAAGTCTATACCAATTAAACACTAACTTCCCTTTCTCCCTCTCCCCAGCCCTTGGCCACCACCATTCTGCTCTCTCTCTGAATCTGCCTACTCTAGGTACCTTGTAGGAGTGGAATCCTGGTGTGTGTGTGTGACCGTGACGTCCTCAGGGTTCATTTATATTGTGGCATGAGTCAGAATTTCCTACCTTCTGAGGGATGAATTAATGTTCCATTGTACATATACACTGCACTTTGCTTGTCCATCTGTCTTTCCTTGGACACTTGGGTTGCTTCTATCTTTTGGCTGTTGTGAGTAATGTTGCTAAAAATACGGGAGTACACATATCCATTTGAGTCTCTACTCTCAGTTCTTTTGGGTGTATACTCAGAAGTGGAATTGCTGGGCCACATGGTAATTGTGTTTTTACTTTTTTAAGGAACCATCATACTATTTTCCATTTTCTCCCCCTCCCCTCCCACAGAGCACGTGGCTTCTCATTTCTCCGTGTCTTCACCGACATTTGTTAATGTCTGTGTTTTCTTAAAAATTAAAATTTTTTAGGGGCGGGAATCCTGCTGGGTACAAAGCGGGATTTTGTTGTGGTTTTGATTTATGTATCTGTAATGATTAGAGATGTTGAGTATCTGTTCTTGTAGCTTGAAATTCGTATATAAAATTAAATCTTGGGGGACCACCTGGGTGGCTCAGTCAGTTAAGCATCTGTCTTTGGTTCAGGTCATGATACCACGGTCCTGGGATCGAGCCCCGTCCCTGCTCAGTGGGGAGTCTGCTTCTCCCTCTCTCTCTGCCCCTCCCCCCTGCTTGTGCGCAAGCACGCACTCTTTCTATCTCTCAAATAAATAAATAAATAAATAAATCTTTAAAAAAATATCCTAGTGGACAAAGCAGACCTAAGGGTTCATGCTGCTGTAGGGGAAACCATGTAGCCTGGAAGCTTACCAGTCGATGTTGTGTCTTTGCTTTTCGTGTAAGTGCTGTTTTAGCATCTGTTGTGTGTCAACCTCATCTGATCACAGGCTGTCTTATTCCCAAACACATATTTGTATCTCATGGAAAGTAAAGATTCTGTGGAACACAGTTTGGGAAACACCGGCCCAGAGACAGCTCTTCAGTGGTAAGCCAGAGGGTTCCGTCCCAGGCCCATCTAGATGAGCCTTTTTCATCAGTGACTTAGAGGAAGCCCCTGGTTTTCTGCTAATGCGCACCGTGAGCTATTCTAGCTCCGGTGGACTGGGGAGTGCACTGGGTGACAGGGTCAGGCTGTCTTGACAAGACAGAGAAATGATTCAAAATAACCATATGTAACATCACAAGAATGAGTTGAAGGCCTTGCAGTGACGCTTAAACAACAAATCAGGAAACGTTGCCCAAAGATAGGGAGACATGTATGGGAGAAATTGAGGGCACTTGGTCAATGGTTGGGTTAAGAGTAATATTAACAACAGCGATAGCTAACACGGATGGCTTTCCTGGACCCTTACAACAATGGGTGAGACAGATACTACTCTCAGTGCCCATTCAACAGATGGAGAAATTGAGGCTCGTGGGGGTGAATTAACTTACCGAGGGTCACATAGCTAGCTAGTTGGTGACAGAGCTTTAATCAATGACAAGACCTCCCCCGAGGCCTGCTGGCTCCATGCCGGCCAGACCCCGATGGGAGTGCTTTGTCCATTCCTTTCAAGCCACCGTCGGATATATGGGGAATAGCCATGGGGAAGTTTGGCCTGAAGCCAACCAGGAGGCCCTGTTGGTAGTGAGCTCCCCGTGCCTGAGATGTGCAAGCAGAGGCTGGAGGACCCTAGTGGTGCTGTTGTGGTGAGGATCCTGGCATGAGATGGAGACTGGGGTAAATACAATTTAAGGTCTCTCCTTTCTCTGCAATTCTATAATTCTACCATGGCAAGTTATTATTTGAAAGCCAAGCGTGTGATATGGGAGAACTCTATTTTTTATGCTCTGCGTGTGTGCCTTATTTATAATACCTCAGGGTTTCTCCTGTGACAGACGTGTACACTGTATTTATTCCCAGGTTTTAAGACTTGTGACAAATTTTACATGACCATTTAGGCTCTACATTTCAGCTGGTTATTGAGACACTTGTAGTTATTGTCCACTTATATTTATGACACAGGGTTCGTCGTATGTGTGAGGTACTGGACGCCCAGTCATTGCTCAGAAACCCAAGCTGAATATCTTACATCATTCCTGTGGGGGAACCTGTACTGCTTTGTGACTCTTCATTTTATGATGTGGTTTCAGAGACTCAGAGAATTTACTTGGGGGGAATGTTCCCTCAGTCGCCGGGTCCAGAAAAGTCCCGGATATTTGGATGTAATGCCAGGTGGCTTGGGTGGGTTTCTCAGCGTCTCTGCCTCAGCTCCCTCATTCAGGGCTGAGGGGAGGCGCGCCCTTCCTGGCTGGCTGAGGGGGGCAGTGCCTTACTCAGTGGGCCTTCTCCCCCTCTCTTCTCCTCCGTGGCGTGGATGGCACTGCCTTGGGAGGCACTAGCCTCGAAGGCTGGCAGCTTGCCTGGGGGTGCTCCAGCTTTTGGGGTTCGTCCCAGGAATCCTCTTGCCAAGCAGCTTCTTTTCAGCAAACTTGGGATTTTGCTCGGGGCCTCCAAACTAAACTAGTTTCACCTTAAATAAAAGAAATCAATCTTTGCAGCTGAGCTGTTGCTACGACATTGATTTGGCATAAATTGTAAGACAGCTTGGCTAATAAATAAGGGGAAGGCAATACACATCAGAGAGAATGATCTGTGAGGGGTTCGGCGCAGGCAGCCAGGGAGGGGGGATGTTCTTGCCTCACTCCCCTGCCTACCTTCTGCTCCTAGCCCGGGCCCCTTGTCCGTGGGAGGGCGGCAGCAGCCCCAAGACCCAGGCTGGGCTGCCTGATGTGTGGGGGGCAGTGGGAGAAGTGGGGAGGCTGAGGGGCCTCCTTGAGGCTCTTGGGTGCTCACACCAGCCGGACAGAGCAAGGCCTCTCTTGCTTCTCTCGTCCTGGGGGCCCGGCCCCTTGAGTCTGAATCTCAGCCCCTGAGCTGTGAGCATGGGCCGGTGAACTAATCTCTCTGTGTCTTGGTTTTCTCACCTGGGAAACTGGGGATACTTCTGGCAGGCGTCGTGTGAGACACAGGGACAGTGCCACCACTCAGCATGCCTGTCCCGGGTAGCTGCGGCGATCACACTGCAGGGGTTCAAACATGCTGTCTGCCAGGTACCCAGGACACAGTAGGTGCTCTCTGAGCAGGTGTCACTATTCTGGGATGCGCACTAATGAGCCGCCAGTCCTGGACTCTTCCTTCTCTTCGCCACGTGTATGTCCTGCTTCCAGCCCCACTGCGGCCCTGTGTCCCTTGAATTCACAATTCCCAGTCTCAGAGTGCAGGGTCCTTGACTTCTGCCGGACAGCCCCTTACCCGCTGCTGGCCTCTCTGGGCTTGCTGGGTCACGGTCCCCAGGTTGCAGGGGTGTGGCACTGAACTCCACTCAGTTCCACCACCTGACTTGTCTGCCCTGAAGACGATGCTCTCACCTGCATAACTGCGTTTTTCATAGTGTGTTAGCAACTAAATTACTGGTTAAAAGGAACCTTGAATAAATAACTCTTACCCCCATCTGCTTACTGGTAGGTGATGAGGAAGAAACAAATGTGTTTTTGAAAAATAATACATTTTTCCCAACATGATTTCTGTCTTCGGTCATAAATGTCAGAGATAAATGAATCTGTTTTATTAAGAATCAGCACATTGGTACAGGGAGGCGTCTGCTGGGCCGTGAATCATGGAGCCCCCAGCACCCCCTGCCCCCCACACTGTCAGTGCCTGCAAGCATCGGCTTCCTGCTTGAGGCCTGGGAGCTGTGAAGAGCTAGGCCAGCCTTCGCATCCCTTCCGAAGCCAGGCCCTTCCAGGAGCTGTTGGTGCAGCTGGCTTTCGTGCCCCAGCATGACCTGCCCCCAGATCCTGACCCCAGCTGTGTGCCTCATTCTAGAACTCAGAGGCAGGCAAGGCTGAGCTGCCACCTCAGCTCTATGCTGTGTGACTGCTCGGGAACTGTTTGCTCTCTCTGAGCTTCCATTTTCTCAGCTATGAAGTGGGAACACATGCTCAAGGCTGATTTTCCCATTAGTCTGGGCAGGGACAGGGCAGGGCCCAGGATGCTACAGTATGGGTGTGGTAGGCAGAATAATGGCCTTCCTGAGATGCTCATTCTCCATCTCTGGAAACCGAATATGTTATGCTATGTGGCAAAGGGAAACAAAGTTTGCGGGGTAATTAGGGTTGCCGGTTAGCTGATCCTGAAGCAGAGAGATTAGTCTGGATTATCCTGGGGGGATGTCCAGTGTCATCCCAAGGGTCCTTAGATGGGCAGGAGAGTAGGTGGGCTTTGAAGATAGAGGTGGGACCACAGCCAGGAATGTGGGTGCCTCTAGAGGCTGGGAAAGGCAGGGGAGGATATTCCCCCCCAAAGCCCTCTGGAAAGGATAGCAGCCCTGCCACACCTTGATTTCAGCCCACGGAGACCCGTTTCGGACTTCTGACCTCCAGAACTGTAAAATAGTACATTTATGTTGTTTGAAGCTACGAAATTTATGGTAGCTGGTTATAGCCACAATAGGAAATGACTACCGGGGCCCAAAGAAATATTCTGATTTCTTTTCAAGTCAGAAGAAAAGGAAATGTAATCCAGACTGGATTATATCCATCTTTGTACCATTGCAGTTGTAAGATAAAGTTTTTAACTACTTGTTTTCCGGAGGAAGGTGCCCCAAAAAGGCAGAAGTGCTGAGGGCCTGTGAGATTCAGAAAGCATCTCTGACACTTGTTGCCTCACAGCCTGCAATGGGCTTAAATTAGGGGGTGTTGGTTGGCAAGAAACCTCTCAGAGTGTGCAGCTCCCTCAGGTTGGTGGGAAATGGTGGGAGTGGTTTTTCTGATTGGGTCTTTTTCTTGTTCTCGTTTCCAGGATCCCCCTTGGGGGGCTATACTCTCCTGAAGCTTTGTACCCCACTGCTGGGACCCTTCATCTCCCGGCCGGCACCTCACTGACCTAAGAGGCCTGAGGGGGCCCGGCCCTGGCTTGCTGTGTAGCTAACTTGGGGCCCTTCCTCCTGGTCCCCCCGTGCCCAGCTCCCTTGCTGGGTCTCCAGTAATAACACAGTTGACGGAGCACTGGCCTGTGCTTGGACTTGAGGATAGGGGTCCGGAAGTTCATTAGCACACGCCCCAGAATGGTAGCATCCTTGAGTCCTTGAAACCAGCAGACGTGAGAGGCACAGTCATCCCAACCCAGCATCCCACCTGGAGCCCGGTGACTCTGTCCTGTCCAGCAGAGCTGCCCCAGTGTCTCCGATGTGGGCGTCACCAGGGAACTCGTGAAGAACACAGCGCCCCAGCCCTGCTGAGCCCCAGCCTCCTGGGAGGGCCTGGGAGGACGCTGCATGGTTAGTTAGGGCCCAGGTAGTTCTTTCCTGGGTCCACGAGACCGCCCCCCCACTGGCCAGTTTGCAGGAGAAGGGGGCAGACCAAAGGGGACGGACGTGTGGACTTGGGCACGTTCTGTGTGCCAGGTGCCAGGCTCGGCATGGCCACACTCTGTCCTTACAGCCATTTGTCAAGGGGGTAACACCCCCATTTTAGAGGTGGGAAAAGCTGAGGCCCAGTAGGCAGCAGCAGAACTGAAGCCATGGAGGTTGAGGCAGGGGCAAGTAGAGTACAGGGTCGTGGAGCTGAGAGCTGCACCAGAAAGTGGGGCCACACCGCCGGCAGCAGCCTTCTTTGAGGAGGAGGTGGAGGCAGAGAGGCTGGGTTTCTCTTCCTGACCCTGATGCACTGAAGCTTGGTGTGATCTGGGCCCATCCTCTCCGTCCTCAAGACCGAACGCCTCTGTGTGGGCCCAGCGCATGCCCTGCAGTCCGCCCCAGCCAGGCTGTGTGTGTGCATGTGCGGCACAAGCAACTGAGGGTCCCCTCTGGGCTGGGGTGGGGTCCCTCCTCACTTGGGATCCTACGAGATTCCTTTTTTGGGTTCTGCTGGGGCTCAGGTTCATCCGCCCACAGGGACACAGGCATGGCAGGACCAAATGGGCAGGAAGAGCGCCCCCTGCAGGAGTCTGGCGGTGTAACAGCAGCCCTCATGTACAGGGAGATCCCACACCCCGACTCTCTGCCCTGGTCCTGGGCTCTGACAGACTCAGCTGCTGGCCAGCATGTTCCCTCTCCCTTCAAACAGTTGTCAGAGTATAACATGTATACTGAAGGCCACACAGCTGAAATGCACAGCTCAGTGAAAAAAGCAAGAATTCCTGCAGCCCACAGATTCCCTTCTTGACCCTTCTAAGCCTGTGTCTAACTCCCTCCCACCAGAGGTCACCATGCTCTGGACTTTAAACAGCACAGGTTAGTGTAGCCGTCTCTAGAATTTTCTGAAAGGGAGTCATGCAGTCTGCTTCAGTCTCCGGCTAGCTTCTTTCCCTGTGTGTGTGCCAGTAAGCTTTCTTTCACGTTGATGTGTGTGTCAGTACTTGCTTTATTCACTGAGTAATATTCCATCATATTCCACATGGAATATACCATCTGTTCTTTGGTGGATGGATATTCTGGGTTCTTTCCTGTTTGGGACTATTATGGAAAGTCAGAGCATTTGTTTGCCCTGGGTATTTTGCAAATGTTCACAAGCTTTGGGAACTTCCCGTTTCACGCCCAAGCTGATCACCTGCCCCTCCTCTTCCCCCTGCAGCAGCCGGGAGGCCTGGAGGGACACTGGCACCTGTGTGGCCACGGCGCTGGACAGGCCGTGTGTTTGCTTCCCTGTGTCCTGTCGTTGCCGTTTCCCACCCAGACAGGCACCTGTGCGTCCCCTGTTAGCACCTGGGTGTTCTTGCCCTGTCACTGTCCCTACGCCCTGCGTTTCTGACTGGCAGTCAGTCTTTATGGCCCTCTGTGTGCTTCTGAACAGCGTCAGTGGATGCTTGTCTCTGGAGCGTGGAGATTTATCCAAGACAAAACTGGAAGGCCACTGCCTTTGGAGAAGCAGATCTGTGTTAAGTTGGGGCACACTTCCTCATCTGTGTTTTGGAAATGCTTCGGGTGTGGATGCTGCCATCTATATAAACAAGCTCATGCAAGCTTGAATGTGCTCAGCATGTATGTGTGTGAGAGTGTGCCAGCCTGTGTGTGTGTGCGTGCACACCAGTGTGTACATACATGTCAGCATGTATGCATGACTGTGCGGGTGTGCGCCAGCCTGTGTGTGTGTGTGTGCGCGCGCGCATGCACACCAGTGTGTACATATGTGTCAGCGTGTATGCATGACTGTGTGGGTGTGACTGGCCCATGTGTGGGCTCCTGTGAAGACATCAGAAAATGTCTTCCACGCTGTTTTCTTGTCTTAGAAGAATCCCTCCTGCCCTGCTCTGTCCACTCTGGGCCCTTGGCCAGTAAAAGCCAGCAGCCAGGGCAAATCTCCTTCTGTTGATGGAGAAGAGCCCAGGCCACACCCTGGATATTCTGCTTTTGACCTGGTCATGGTCATGGGCAGAAGGGCATCTCTACTCCTGCCATGTAGAGGCTGTCGGGACAGGAGCCTAAAGGTGTTCAAGCTCTGCTCGGAAGAGCAGGATGAGGGGCTGTTCCTTACTGCCGTGGGGGTAATAAAGAACGTGAGAGATGATGAAGGCTTATGGGTCAGACATGGGTTCAAGTTCAGGCTTCAGCATTTATTAGCCATGCTGATTTTGGGAAAATGTACCTCTCTGAGCCTCAGTTTCTTATCTGCCAGATGGGGCAATGAAACCTGCATGAGAGGGAGACAGAGAGTGGCCCAAGATGAAGCTGGAGGGGAAGGAACCTATAGGCCCCGGTGGGAGCAGGAGTTCCATCCCAAGTCCAACACTGGGGACTGCTGGAGCAGCGATGCCCCACAGAACTTTCCGTGATGAGGGAAGCGTTCTGTGTCTGAGCTGTGCAATAGAGCACCCCTTCTCTGTGTGCTTTCTGAGCACTTGGAGTGTGGTTAGTTTTGTTTCATTTTGATTATTCTAAATTCAGATAGCCACGGGGGGGGGGGGGGGGGGGGGGGGGGGGGGGGGGGCTACTGGCTGCTCTATTGGATCTACCACCAGAGGGCAGCACTAGAGGATTTCCGCAGGGGAACTGGGCACAATCCCATTTCTTACAAACAGTAGTGCCTGGGGCGCTCTTATTCTGTGGTCTCCCGCCTCCTAATTTTTTATTTTCTCTTTTGGCCCATGAATGCCAAACCTCGGAGCTACTGACCCTCTTCACAAGGCCACTAGAGGCCAGCAGTGGGTACAAAAATGTCCCGCACTTCCTCTGTGGCCGAGGAGTGGCTCCCTGAATCTCCTGCAAAAGTCCTGCTCCTGGCTGAGGGCCAGCCTCCGAGCAGGGCCAGAAGAACCGGCTCTGTGGAGCCTTATCTTCTTTGCCCGAGCAGAGGGGCCGCGGGGCACACTCTCTGTAAGCACATCCAAGTCCAGGCTGAGAAGCCCTGTTTGTTGGTCTCTGCGGGAGCTGGGCTCTGGGTTGTGCAGCCTGCTGCACAAGCAGGCTTGTTCTGGAACCAAGTTCAGCAAGTAACAGAGGGAGAAAGAATAATCTGGAATTTGGAGTCAGGAGACTCAGGCCTGAAGCCCTGCTCAGCTGCCTGCTGTGGTATCTTAGGCGAGCTGCTTGGCAACTCTGGGCCTCAGTTTCTTTGTTGGTGACCCGCTGTCACAGCGGCGATGACACAATGCTGCCTCTCCCGTCCTGGCAAGGAGCTTTGTCCGAGCAGCCTCAGCTCCTCTCAGCTCGCTGATGGGGCCCGCATGACCACAGCCCAGTTCGCCGCTGAGACTCTTGAGTCTCGCCGAGCTGGTGAGCGGCAGAGCCAGGATTCGAACCCAGGTCCAACTCCACAGTCTCTGCCCTTCCCCCTTAGCACGCCAGCCTGCGGGGGTCCTTTCCCTCTCAGACGGTGGGGATGGAGATGCGGGTGACAGTGAGGAGGAGTGCACAGCCTGAGTCTCCTCCAGCCACAGTGGAGGTTTGCCGTCGCTGCCCTGGGGCTCGGTGTCCTCATGCTATATGGTCAGCCTTAAAAGCTCGTTAGGAAGATTGAAACAGGATTTTCAGGGGCACCCGAGTGGCTTTATGGTTAAGTGTCTGACGTGGGCTCAGGTCCTGATCTTAGCGTTGTGCTGAGCTGCACTCAGCAGGGAGTCCGGTTGTCCCTCGCCGTCTCCCTCCGTCTCTTCCCCCGACATGTTCCTTCTGTCTCCCTCTCAAATAAATAAAATCTTAAAAAAATAAACAAACTCGACTGCCAACCCACCAGGGTTTCCATTGTGTCCATCTCTTACAAAGTGAGCAGTTGGTCAATACTGAAAAAGCAGCAAGCATTCAGATAAAGGAGGCCTGTGAAGCTGCGAAGGCCGAAGGTGGGGTGGGGGGTGCAGGTCGCGGAGAGATCAGTGAAGGGGACTCTGGGGCCGGAAGCAGTCTCCGGAGGCTGGCAGAGGACCCCTGTTGCGGAAGCTGGCAGGGGCAGCCCATGGGAAGTGCTCAGGAAATATTTTGGTTTATGTTCTCCGGGCCTTATCTCTTACTGTGGGAGGGCGGGCAGGACCCGGCACACCGAACACTGCAGAGAATGAACATCCATTTTTTTCCATTCCCGTTTCATGGGACACTGCCTGCTGATCACCATGCTGCTGGTGTGACTTCTCCGATCCCTTCAGCATCTCCCAGACTCTGTGTTCCGGTGTGGGGTGTGCGTCCCCTTCTCCTGCGTGCAGCACCATGTGTCTGGCCGCTCCTGTCCCTTCATCACGTTGTCCCCTCCGGCCCTGCTTCTTAAGGCCCCCTTTAGCCCCAGGTGGAGTTTCCCGTCGTTCCCCTGCTGGATGGCAGTGGGGCCCTGGACCGTGAAGGTGAAGGTGGGCACTGGGGGAGAGAACCCCTCTGGGCACGCCCACTTCAGGGCATGGCATCTGAAAACCCACAGCGCTGTCGTGCCTTGCTGGCATCTCTCGCAGATCGTGTTATGTGGAAGAGGGGCTGCTCTCCCTTCCCCTTGACTTCTAGGAAAACGTGCTCTGCCTGCTGGTGAGGGAAGCTTGCAGGTGGAGGGCGGGGCGGGCAGTACCAGGCTATGGGAAGGGGAACGGAGACAAACCCCTTCTCCAGCCTTGACTGTCACCAAACTAACGGAGGGTGGGGAAGAGACCTTGTCTGTCTGCCCATGGGAAAAGGGGTCCCTCCAGGCCTCCTAGGAGCCCGGGGCCCCTCCAGGAGAGGCAGCCACGGCTCTCTGTCCTCTTCTGGGCTTCATACATCTGATACAGTGATCCTGCCATCTGTGCGGCCTCTGGGAGTTTAGGGGTATTTGCGTTCACCCCTCCTTTGGGGCACGTGGAGCCCAGTGAGTCAGGGATCCACTCAGCTGCACACCTGAGCCAGGACGCCGCCAGGGCTCTTGTCTGCTGTCCCCGGACCCACTCCCCTGCCCTGCCATCAGTGCATTTGTGGGATCTAGTGACTTCTGCCAGGGCACCCTGAGTGCTGCCCCGTGTGCTGAAGTAACTCTCCTGGGGAGCAGGGCGGGCCCAGAGAGGTTGTGCTGACTTGCCCAGGGCCCCACACAGCCTAGAACATACCTGCACTGGGCTTGGCTTTGAGGTCCAGGGACAGTGCTCTGCCCCATCCCCGGTCCTAGCCCCAGGTAGCGTCTGTTTCCTCCTGGCTGGGGGACCCACGTCTCCGCAGTTTCACCTCCCTGCTGCTGGAGATTGTGGTTGTCCACACTCTCCCCTCTCTTCCCTTTGTACACAGGAAAAGCCAGTTGTTTAGGGGACAGGGAGGCTGGGTTTTATGCTTTTTATCTCTTTCTCTGAATCTGGAGAGGGAACACAGCCACAGAGAGGGTTTTTTTTTTTCCAAGAAATGATACTTGTCTTTGCTCTCCTCCTTTTCATGGAGGAGCGTGGGGGCTGGGAATGAATTTGTACTCGGGGAAGGCGAGAAAAAGACTCCACTATCTGCTTGACCTTGAACTAGGGCACAGAGTACCAAAGTTGTTGATGGATTGTTCGGTTCATTCAAGTGTTTATTCGGTGTCACCCATGTACTAGGTGGCATGAGGGATGTAATGGGGAGCAAACTGCAGTCAGAGCCTCTGAAGGGGCATGTTCTGTGTAAAAGCCGGACTTGTCTTTTTCTTTCTTCCTTTACTTTTTTTTTTTTTTTTAAGATTTTATATACTTACTTGAGAGAGAGAAAGAAAGAGAGCGAGCACAAGCAGGCTGAGCAGGGAGCCTGACGAGGGACTCAGTCCCAGGACCCTGGGATCATGACCTGAGCCGAAGGCAGACGCCTAACTGACTGAGCTGCCCAGGCGCCCCAGACTTGTCTTTCTCTATCCGCTTTTCACCCAGTTGCCAGAGGGCTTGTCCTAAAACACAAATCCAATGACATGTGCTTCAACCCTGCAGGGCCTCCCTGTTCACTTAGGTCAGAGGAAACACAAACTCCTCATCAGGGCCTGTCCCACCCTGTGTGACCCACTCTCTTGTCCCCTCCTCTTGCCATCCCCTTACCACCCCCCGCCCCCACCCAGCATGGTCTGCCTCATTCAACAGAGAGCTATCTATGCTGACAGTCGTGATGGTCTCTTCTGTCCAACCCAGGACCATCTGTGCTAGAGAATTCAAGATGTTCTACACAAGCTCCATCCAACAGAAATAACAATGCGTGCCACAGATTCAAAATTTTCTAGTAGCCACATTTCAAAAGGTAAAAAGAAACAGATGAAATCAATTTTGATATTTATTTAACTGGATAGATAAAAAATAATACCAAAAGTTATCAGTGAGTTAACCTTAACTTTTTGTGTGTTGTGTCTTTGAAATTCAGTGTGTATTCCGTATTTATAGCACATTTCAGTTCAGGTTTTAATATATCATTGGGAAGACTTGATTAGTATTGAGATTTTATAAAATATAAATTGAATTAAAATGAAATGAACATTTATCTCCTTTGTTTCACTGGCCACATTGCAAGTGCTCAAGTGTATGTGACCAGTGGCTGTCACTTTGGTCACAAGTGAAACAGTTGTGGTCACAAAACTGGTCATTTTGGATTGCATGGGTCCGCACTGTTCTGCCCAGGATGGTCTGCGTGTCTGTTCTCTTCCTCAGCGGTGGCACTGTTGACTTCTCGAATCGATCATTCTTTATTGGGGTTGGGGGGCGCTGGCTCTTTTATATGATGCAGGACATACAGCAGCACCCTTGGCCTCTCCCCACTGAGCCGTGAGAGTAAAAATGTCTTCAGACATTAAGTGTCCCCCACAGGGTAAAGACCAGTTGAGAACTGCTGGTCTATACTACCCGACCTCGGACTCTCCATGCTGTCAAATCCCAGATAGTGTATACTTTCCAACCCAGCACTGCCCGTTTTCACATTCACTGGTCTGTGAAGATTAATCCTGAAGTACACTTGCTGTCAAATCCAGAATCACTAGCCTGCCTGGTTCATGATTGTCCATATTGTTCACCCCAGTTGGTCTATACTGTTCTATATAGGATTCCTCACCCTGCTTGATCTGGCGGGGGGGGGGGGGGGAGGCAATCTACATCAGAAGTCATGAATTGGCGCCTCAAGAACAAAACTAGATCTCCAGATTGGTTTTATGTTGCTTACAAAATATTTAAGAGTATTTGAATTAATTACCAGCATTTTATAAGTCAGATTTCACATAAAAATCTGGCTTTCTGGGGCTCCTGGGTGGCTCAATGAGTTAAAGCTTCTGCCTTCAGCTCAGGTAATGACAGGGTCCTGGGATCGAGCCCCGTATCAGGCTCTCTGCTCAGCAGGGAGCTTGCTTCCCCCTCTCTCTGCCTGCCTCTCTGCCTACTTGTGATCTCTCTCTCTCTGTCAAATAAATAAATAAAATCTCTTAAAAAAAAATCTGACTTTCTTGCTTTTCTGGAAAGCTGTGGCCTCAGTGGGACCCTATTCCCATTTAGCAACTATTGGTTGGAACAGAGTCCTGATTGTCCCTTACGTGGGGGGACGTGTTCTCTCCACTTTGTGTTTGTGATGCCTTTACTCAGCTTGTTTCATATAATAAGGCTATCTGCCTATGCCCTCTGGGAGGCTTTTGAGTCTGTGACCCCAGGCTGACATAGCTCTGTGCACTGGTCAGTCCAGGTTGGTCTAGGAGAGAGGTCTCAAAGAGGCCTGCACATTGGAATCAACCATGCAGCTTCCGAGATAGATGGATTCCCAGGCTCATCCCAGCCTCAGACTTTCTGAAGCAGGAACTGAGTGGGGGTGGAATGTGCATTTTAAAAAAGTTTTCATTTTAAGAAAGTCTGGTGGTACCCTCCTAGACATGTCATCAGTATCAAAACCTTGGTGACATTTGTCTAGACGGACACCCCCGTGTGGCTTATTGACAGTAGAGTCGGCCGTCTGGAGTCATCCTGGGTGTCCGGCTGGGCCTTGCGGTTGCTCACGGGTTCCTGGCCTCAGTGCCCAGCAAGGCCGCCCCGGAGCTGGGATGTCACTTCGTTGACCAGAGGACTGCAGAGGCCATAGTGTGTGCATTGAATTGGGCAGAGGGTCCCCTCCTTTGAATGTGGCTTGTTCCTGAATCAACTCTGGGTACATGGTCTATCGTTTGAGGGCTAATGGGGGCTGACTCAGATCCCTGCTGTGGAGGACACTGGAGTGCTCAGCCCAGTTGCCCACGCCGGGGCTCACACCCCCATCCCTCAGCTGCTGAGTGCCTCCTATCATGGCTGTAGCATCCACTGCGAATTACCCTTGATTGGTGGCAACTTCCTTGTACAACATTCTGCCTGTGGCCACTGACCTTGAGGCCTCCGTCCTTGCCTCAGTCTGGGGCCTTCGCGGCTCCAGGGGTCTCATAGCATTGGGTGGGGCCTCCTTGGCTGCTGCACTGCGGGCGGCCTCTCCCCCTACTCAGCCCGGCCTTCCTTTCTCCCTCTTGGGGCTGTCTCCCCGAAACACTTCCCAGTAAACCTCCTGTATGTGAATATCCGTCTGAGAATTTGTTTCCAGGGAACCCACTCAAACGTACCCATCTCCTTGGCAGTTCTTTGCTAAGACCTGGCATCTTTTCAGCACCAAGAAAGTCATCTTAGAACATCTGGGTCTTTTTATGGCTGGAAATTCCATAGCAAAATGGGCTCTCCAGCTGTGGCTCGTGGCAGAGTGTCTGCTGTGTGCTGAGCCAGTCCCTGGATCATTTGGATACTGTCACGGCCACCTCAGATGTTGATATAAAACAAGGAGAGGCAGTGAGAAGTACATTCATTTAAATAATCAAGCCAAATCCAAGTGCTTGTACACCACAGCTGTTTAGAAGGAAACTGCTCCAGCTCCCTGGTTTTTTTTTCCCAACTGTGGGCCTTCTGTCTTTTCCAGACCTGTGTTCGTCTTCTGGCTTTCACTTAGAAGTGCAGCCCCCAGGTTGCTGCCTCTTGCTTGAGCAGCGCAACCTGGAAGGTCATGCCCTGTGGCCAGGGGAGCCCTTCATCTCATGCCCCATGCTCTCCATGAGAACCATGTTTCCAAAAACCTTGCCTGGCCAGTCCCCTGCTCAGGAGCACCTGTGGGTGCTCCCCCACATTCAGAATAAAATCCAGGCTCTTTGATCTGGGATTCACAGTCAGGTTCCTCTGTGATTCCTCAGTTTTCACTCCAGCCAGTTCTCAAGTGTTCCAAGTTCCAAGCCAAACCAAATCACCTAAACACTTCTTGAACTTTCCCTGCTTGTTTGTATCTAGGTATCAGTGGAAATGCTGCATCCTCTACCTAGAACCCCCCTATACTTTGTGTGATTGAGAACTTTTATTCATCTCTCAAAAGCCACTTTGAACATCACCTCCTCCACGAAGCCTACCTTCACTGCTCCAGACAGAGTTAATCTCTTCCCCCCACTGGGCTTCCACTGCATGGAAAGCCCTTCCTTAGCATAGCACCAATTTCATGCCCTTGATATCTGCTTTTGATGGGGTATAATGGACACTTGTCCAAGTCAACCAGTGGTAAGGATCAGGGTGTACATGGCTGTCCTTTTGTCCCTTGGCTGGGAGTGGGCCCTATATCACAGGGGAGAGAACTCCTGGGCATTTGTAAGTTTTAAATGAACAATTCACATTGTCCCAGGCACCTTTGGCTGATGGCTGACCTAGATTGTCTATTGCACTCTGGTCTGAATTCTGCTCTGCTGGTTGTCCTAGACGTTCTCGCTTTTGGACAGTGTCGACCTACAATAGTAGAAAGCCTGCACTGATCTTGTATTAAAATAGAACATGAAAAGTTTGGGAAGAAAGTTCCACATCTCCCACCTTGCTGCTGGTCTCTGGCAGGCAGCATCAGGGCAAGGAGGTGTAGCGCAGCCCTAAGTCCTCCCTTCCTTCTCTCCTTCCCAGGACGGTCCGAGAGAAACTGTCCCCCAGCCCAGAGGTGTGCAGTCCGATCATTTGTCCCATTCCCCTTCCCAGGCCTTCTCCAGAGCTCTGCCTCTGAGGCAGGTTTGGAACAGATACTGCTTGACTTCTGAGGCATGGAGGACACCTTGTGGTCACTATGTTCTTCTGGCTTTTTATTGCATTGGCGCTTAAATCATGCTCGCTTACTGCGTGCCAGGAACTTTGAGCACTTTACATACTGTCACATACTGTTTTTGTCGGGGAAGCAGGCTCTGAGTCAAAGGCGAGAGCTCAGCATGGCGAGGAAGGAGGGGGGAGGGCATTGGGATCAATACCGGAGAAGGGCAGGGACAGAGAGCAGGATCGGGCGGGGTCAGACAGCCCCATGGGAAGCTCTGCCCGAGTGTCCTGTGACACAGGGACGCCAGACCTTCACACCCCTGCACCAATCAGTTATTGATGCAGGCCGCCCCTGGACGGAGGCTCTCTGAGGCTGACGTGGTCCCCCAGGAGGGCTGACAGCTGAGGGCTGTGTCTGCCGGCTGCACGCCCCGCAGCTGGGGAATAAGGCTTGCATTTCTGAGCGGAGGCATCCCACAGCATCCACCACTCACATACGATCTCATTGAATTCTCACAACGATCTCACGAAATGCGTATTTATTCTCATCCTCATTTTACAAATTGAAATCAAGGCTCAGAGAGGTTAACATCTTGCTTGGGGCCATGTGACTAGTGCACAGCAGAGTCGAAGCCCAGCCCAGGCAGACCAGCCCCAAAGTCTTTGCTCACAGACCAGGCTTTGTCTTAAGGCACCCCAAGACCAGAAGGGGCCCTGGGAATGCTTCCTGGGAGCTATATAGCATTAAAAATTATCAACTCCAAACACTTTAAAAATCAGTCTTGATTAACATTAAGTTGAGGCCAGAGGCTTTAAGCTTCAGTAGCAGGTGTCCTGAGAGGACAGAGTGCTTTTGAGAACGACAAACCCTAGATTCAGCGTTTGTCTTTATTGAGATAGAGAAGTGCAGCAAATATTTACTTGCAGTTACTGTGAGTTCCAAGTGAGATCTGTGTTTATCCTGTGTCTTGTCATCATAAAGTTGATTCTCTGTCCAAGTGTGCTCCCTAAGGGGACAAAGAGTATTCCTGAAATGTTGAAAGGTTTATTGTAATGGTTCCAAGGACTGTGGACTTCACCGTTTGAGACTGTGAATATTTGTGGTAGGGAACTAATTTGTTAGAATGTTTGTAGAAAACTGTGTTCATTTACTTCAAGTTGTAACCTGGGATTTTGCTTACCAACTTTGTGAGGATGAGCCCACGTGGACCTCACAGACCACTTCTCATGAGCCCAGAAGACGGTGCCCCTTCCAGCTGTGAACACAATAAGGCCTCTCATTCTTTTTTTTTTTAGATCTATTTATTGATCTATCGATCTATCTGACAGAGATCACAAGTAGGCAGAGAGGCAGGCAGAGAGAGAGGGGGAAGCGGGCTCCCTGCTGAGCAGAGAGCCCCATGCAGGACTCGATCCCAGGACCCTGAGATCATGACCTGAGCCGAAGACAAAGGCTTTAACCCACTGAGCCACCCAGGCGCCCCAAGGCCTCTCATTCTTGTAGAAAGATTATTTTGCAGGAAAAATAAGTGACTGAGAATGGAATACTTTAAAACATGGTGCAGAACCTTGATTTTTTGCCGTTAGAGGCGCTCTATAATTGGGGCCCGTCTTCTGACTGCCGACCTGCTCAGTCATGACCCACGGTGTGAGTTCAACCCCTGGGTCTTTGTTCTGTTATTGAGGTGGTTCAGTCTCAACTTGATGTCAGTTGAATTGTGTCCCCTGTGCCCCAGTGTGTGCTAACCCTAGTCCCTCAGAATGTGATTACAGAGGTAATCAAGTTCAAGTGAGGTCATTTAGGGTGGGCCCCAATCCAGTGAGACTGGTGTCTTTATAGCAAGGGGGACTTTGGGCACAGATGGACACACACAGAAGGAAAACCATGTGAAGAGACAGGGAGAAGATGGCCAGGTCCAAGCCAAGGAGAAAGGTCTGGGATAGATCCTCCATTCCCGGCCCTCAGGAGTCCACCCTGCCAGCACCTTATCTCTGACTTCCAGCCTCCAGAGCCGTGAGACAGCCCCTCCTCCTCCTCCTTCTTCTTCTTCTTTTTCTTCTTCTTCTTCTTTTTTTTTTTGGCCTTTATTTATTTAAGAGAGAGGGTATGAGCAGTGGGGAGAGACAGAGGCAGATGGAGAAGCAGGCTTCCCACTGAGCAGGGAGATCCATGCAGGGCTCCATCCCAGGACCCTGGGATCATGACCTGAGCCGAAGCCAGACACTTAATGACTGAGCCCCCCAGGGGCTCTGAGACAGTCCACTTCTGTTATTTGAGCCAGCCAGTTTGGGGTGCTTTGGTATCGTAGCCATAGCTTGCTAATACTTTATTGGGGCACTGTTTGCTCTCATTTTAGTGCTCTGAGTTTTGGCAAGCCATGTCATTCTCTTCATGTTACCTGTGCTGCTACAAAGGGGCAGAAGTCACTTCTTGATTTGAATCCAAGCTGCCACACTACTGTCTGGAAGCTGTTCAGCATCCCTGTCCCCTGCCCCCAATCTTACATTGTTCGGAGTCAGCACCACCTGTGTGGCTGTGCTTGTAGCAGGTGGCCTCATGCTTGTTCACGGGCACTCCTGCCACCCTCTCCCCGCTCTGCCTCTGCTCCCCCTCACCTGCTGGCTTCACTGCCCCGTGCCCGCCTCTTGTGGGGCCCTCACCCCTCACACGCGGATGCCTGGCCTCAGAAGCAGCTCAGTGTGCCTGTGCAGCTCGTCTCCTTGCCCGTGTGCTTTTGTCTCAGCCATGAAGATGAGCTGTCACAGCATCAGCCACACTGTAGGGACACGAGCCCTGTTGGGCTCAGATTCATTTCCCTTTCTAGGTTCTTGGTCTTTCTTGGGTGTCATTTCATAAATGGAAATTGGCACCAGGTTGAGGATTGAAAATCTGGAAAGTGAGAAAAATTTATTTTCCAGTGGAGAGCTAAGGAAATGCTTTAAATGTGTGCTGTGGGTGCAAGTCAGGCATGGTGTGAGAGCTCCGTGTGTGTGTGTGTGTGTGTGTGTGTGTGTGTTTGCAGATAGGTGGGACTGAATTTGTGAGTGTGTGTTTGCAGATAGGTGGGACTGAATTTGTGAGTGTGTGTGTGTGTGTGTTTGTGTGTGTGTGTTTGCAGATAGGTGGGACTGAATTTGTGTGTGTGTGAGTGTGTGTGTGTGTGTGTTTGCAGATAGGTGGGACTGAATTTGTGTGTGTGTGAGTGTGTGTGTGTGTGTGTTTGCAGATAGGTGGGACTGAATTTGTG
>CM053620.1:15517684-15536496 GCA_028646535.1 Procyon lotor
CTGGATTGGGGGGCAGGCTGGGGGCCATGAAGACTGCTCTGAGTCCACTAATGGGTACTGCTTCCTGCCGGTGACAGCTGGCACTCTTCTGGTTTATTATACTCAGCTTTTAAAAATATTTGCTTTCCCTGGGGCTGGGCATTTATCTATTATAGATAAGATAAGGGAGATCAAGTTGGAGAAGGTTATGTGACAGTAATTGGAGGGCTCCTCGGCCCTCCGCAGAGTCTCTGTGTGATTTCCGCAGTATATTTTGTTCATGGCACTTGATGAAGCAGCAGCTAGGGTGATTTGCAGGGCTGTTTCTCATGCAGCGGAGCGAGGCACAGCCGCCCAGGGGCGAAGAGTCTGTGTCGTGGCCTCGGGCGAGAAGGTGGCCCTTCTGGGCAGAGTCTTGCCTGGTGGGTCCCAGGCCTTCGGCTTTACCTTTGGCAGCCCCTCCCTGCCCTGGCTCCGGAGTGCGGCGTGTGGCATGGGTCGTGGCTAGGGCGGTCCTCCTCCGGCTCCAGGCTCCCGGTGTGTCTCTGCCGAAGAGGGGACTGCCGGCTCCAGCCAGCTCAGTCACAGGGCCACAGACTCTGCTCGCCTACCCCTCCATGTCACTCGTCTGGGCTCTTCCAGTCTGGTGTGACGGGTGTGCGTGGGGGCCTGCCCTCGTCCCGGGAAGTGCCGAGTCTGGGGACATCGTGGACTCAGGACAGGCATGGGAAAAGGTTCAGGAGTTTTGTGTAAGACGGGAAAGTCTGGAGCAAGTTGAAGGAAACGCAGGTTCAACAAATACCCAGCTTTTGTTCCTCCTGTAATGAGATTCTCGTTCAGGAGACTGTTTGCACCAGAGGACTTTGAAGCAAGAAACTGGGTTGTGCAGGATATTCATGTTTGCCCTTCTAGAGAATTCTTCACCCTGCTGTGTGTCTGCTATGGCTACATCCCCTGGGCTGCCCCTCCTTTCATCTTCAGGTTCATTTTGGCCAGGGGCGGGGACAGAGCGGGGGGGGGGGCAGCTACAGGGGCCAGGGACAGCAGGGAGGACTGGCTATTTCTCCCATTCCTCCCTGCTGAGCTGGGGCTTGGGGCAGCTGAGCCAGGCAGCCAGCTCACCGTGTTCCTGCCGTCCAACCCTTCCCTCTCCCCTCACCCCCTGAGGCTTAGGGCTGCTGATGAGTCCACCCTCCCTTGTTGGTCTGCCTTAAGCCTGCCTGCACCTCCGTAAATTGTCTTGTAGTGTACTGACTATAGTGGCCCCTGAAAGATAGGATTGTGTCCTAAGCCCTGGAACCTAAGAATGTGACCTTATTTGGAAAAACGGTCTTTGTAGATGTAATTAGGTAAAGATCTCAAGGTCAGATCATCCTGGCTGATCCAGGCGAGCCCCAAGTTCAGTGACAAGAATCCTTATGAGAAACAGAAGAGGAGGCCACACGGAGACACAGGGAGAGTGGAGGTGGCCACCGAGGCTAAGGGAACACCGGGTGCCGCCAGGGGCCGGAGAGGCACAGAGCTTTGATCCTGGAGCCTTCAGAGGGATCACGGCCCTGCCCACGCCTCGATTTTGGACTTGCGGCCTCTGGCCCAAGCTGTGAGCTGTCCCCACTTAGTAGATGAGAAAAACCAAGCTCCTGACAGCTTAAGAAACTTGTTTAAGGTGTCTCAACTGGTATGTAGGTGGCAGAATGGGGCTCAGAGCTCAGATCCATCTGCCTCCACCCACAGCTCCTTCCAGAAGCCAGGGTTCTCTCCCTAGTGCTCTAGGGCTTGCTTGTTAAACATTGATTTTAAGCTTCATCCTGTTGCTACGTCTCATGAGGGTGCATAGTTGCAAAATTTCACCTCGTTGGCAGATACGTCTTGCATGGTTTAACTTAAAAATACTACTTTCTGCGTATGTGCAGAATTCATATTGGTGGGTCCTAGAAACAGGTGCCACCAAGAGGTGACAGTGAACCCCAGAGTGGCTGAAACCAGGGCCCTGAAAGGGGTCTTTAACATGTCTTCAAAACTGCCCTGGAAGTGCTCAGCTCTAGAAATGCTGACCAGATGCAGGACTAAATTCAGCCAGCACATGTTTCCCTCTCTTACTTCTGCCTCCACACCTTTTCTGGAACCTTCTCCACTTTTTGGCATTTTCTATCCTGCTCTCTGGACTCCAGTGGATCTCCGCCTCATCCTTCCTCTCTGTCCCAAGGGGCAGGGATCTTTCTGTCCATATCACAGAAGGGGATCCAAGGACCCTGGGGCCATGCTTGCAGCTGGACAGTGGTAGAGCCCTTCCTGGCCTTGGTGCATACAGCCCTCGCATTCCTTGTCCCGCTAACGGAGGAGAGAAGCTGCTGCACTAGAGAAGGGCACGGAGAGAGGGTGTCAGGCCTGAGAGAGCCCCATTTGGGGTGAGCAGGGCACGTGTAAGGCTGGATGACTAATCCTGTGATTTCTCCAAGATCAGATGCATGTCCCGCAGAAATAGACAGTTCGACGGCAGCATCAGAGAGGAATCGATGGGTGGGGAGGCTGGATTAGATGATGTTAAGCTGAGGATTTTATTAGTCTGTCTTTCTGCTGGGTGAGTCTGCACTGGGCCAGGGCTGTTTCATCTTCCTGAATAAACAAGCAGGTGAGTAGCAGGAATGGCAGCCGTGGCCCAGCTGGGAGTGTGTGTTTGTGTGCTTGTGTTGGGGAATGTGTTGTGCATGTGTGAGTGAGTATGCACCGGTGTATGTCTGTGTGTCTGGGGGGGTGAGAATGCCTGCACACGTCTCATATGTGCATATGTGTCTTGTGTGTGCACGTACACGCACACGTGTGTGCATGTGGTGAGTGTCTTTGGGGGTAGGCACGAGTGTTTACGTGCGTGCGTGTGTGCGTACGGAAATCTTGGTGTGCGTATGTATGAATGTATCTGTGTGAGTGGGTGTGTGTCTCCGAATGTCAATATGTGTGTGTTAGGGTGTGTATAGGTGTGAGCATTTGTGTGCAGGTATTTGTGTGTGTGCGTGCGTGTGTGTGAGAGAGAGAGAGAGAGAGAGAGAAGAGGTGGGTGTATGAAGCTGGGATTCAGTTTCTTTTCATGACCGTCTTGGAAGACCTGCTGGGGCCGTTAGAGATGCGTGGGGGGCGGCGATGGAACGGCCGTGACCGCAGCTCGGGGCCGAGTGGCCCAGCTCGGAAATGCTCTGGAGGCTTGTCTCTGTCCACACAGTCATGGATGTGGGACTTCTGGGGCGGGGAAGGGGCAGTCTTTGAATTACTCAGGTTCCGGAGGCAAAGCCCAGTTCTGCCTCCTCCCTGTGGGACCCGGGGCAAGTTTAGCAGCCTCCTCCTGACAGAATCAGGAGCTTCTGTCTCCTGATCTGTAAAACGGGGGAAGAACAGCTCCCACAGGTTGTTGCGGGACCCAGGGTTGCTTGGGCAGGAGGATGCTCTGTGGCCTGTGAGCGCTGGGGGCTTCCCATCCGTCCGCCGCTGCTCTAGCCCCTCCTGGGCTCTGGGGCTGCTCGGGGAGCTTGGCTCTGTGGAATGTCCCGTCTGAAGATGCTGGGCACGTCCCATCAGCTGCTCTCCTTGCTCCCTGATCAGGCTACATTCTGGACGGCACCGTGACCAGATGTCCACAATACCAGTCCACAAATACCAGTCAAAATGTATTTCTGCCAGGACGAGCCATTTAGAAACGGAAGCCTGTCCACGTGGCTGTCACTTTGTGGACGGCAAGGTGGCTGTTGGGAGTGGGGGCAGGGCTGGGACCGTCTCCCCAGCCAGGCCAAGCTGCACAGAAGTGCACACTTTCCATACTGGTCCTGGGGCGAAGGCAAGGACCTCAGAGGCAGTGAAATCGGGCTCAGATCCCGGCTGACTTCTCCCCACTGTCTGACCTGGGGCGAGTTCCTTGACTTTTCTGGCCTCAGTTCCTCGAACCCTGCAAATCCTTGCTGCCTAGCTGACCTGCGGCTCAGGAGGGGCTGCTCCGGGGAGTTCCAGCACGGCGTCCCTCTTGGTTTCCTCTAGCTGCCGTGGCAAATCACCACACCCTGAGCCGCGTGAACCAACAGAGGATTACTATCCTGTTACGGGTCTGGAGGTCGGGAGCCTGACACGGCTCTCACTGGGCGGAAACGAAAGTGCTGGCAGAGCTGTGTTCCTTCTGGAGGCTCCAGGGGAGAATGTCTTCCCAGCTTCTAGAGGAGCCTGCATTCCTTGGCTTACGCGCCCTTCCTCCATCTTCAGAGCATAGAACTCCAGCCTCTGCTTCCCCTGTCTCATCTCCTCTGTCTCTGGTCCTTCCGCCTCCCCTTTATATGCACTCTTGTGAACACACTGGACCTGCCTGATAATCCAGGACCATCTTCCAAGAGCCCTTGATTTAATCATACCTGCAAAGTTCTTTCTCCACGTGAGGTTTGCAGGTTCCGAGGATTAGGATGTGGGCCTCTTTGAGGGACATTCAGCCTAAAATGAAGACTCTGCGGCCGCATTGTGGCTGTTGCCCCGTGCCCCAACAGAGCGACTAGACTGGACAGCCGTCACTCACTGTCTCAGTCATTGCACCAACATTTATTGAGTGCCAGCTGTATGCCAGACCAGTCCTTACCCTCAGGGAGTTTGTGTTCCAGTGGGAGAGATAACAACAAACAATAAAATATATATCAGAGTAGGACATGATAAGCTCTGTGGAGAGAAGTAAAGAAGGGTAGGCCACGGGGTGGGGAGGGCTACCTCAGGTATGGTGGGTCCAGAAGCCTGTCCAGGAAGGTGACGTTTGAGCAGGGCCTGGATCAAAGCAAAAGAGTGAATCATGCAGGTACCACAGGAGAGGGTGTTCCTGGTTGTTGGGGGTTGAATTGTGTCCCTCACAAAGAGATGTTCAAATCCTAACCCTTGGCCCTTGGTTTTCCCTCCAAGAGCTGATGAACTGATCAGAGCAGGAGCCTCTTCCTTCTTGATAAAAATAAAATAATAGCACCTGCCGTTTATTGTCTGTCCGCTGCCAGGCGTGTAGCAAGTGTCACCTCTTTGATCTCACGTGGCCCTATAAGGTGGCTGTCGTTAGCGCCCCATCTCACAGATGGGAAGACTGAGGCTTCAAGACCAGTCAATGTACCCTCAGCTATTGAATTGGGGAGCTGAGACTCAAACCCGAGGGCACGTTGTTACCCGCAGCCCTGCCCTGGGAGCCGTTTGAAGGCAGGGCCCATTCATTCTTTTCTCTGTTGTCTCCATGGGTCCGAGGGCCTTGCGTGTAACAGCCAGTTAAAACATAATGATTTTTGCATCCATTAATGATCTCTTAAGTCTTGACAAGAGAGTTCAGTTCAATCAGAAGTTTTGACAAATCCCAAACTAATTTCCCTACTCTGTTGATTTATTTATTCTGTAAACATTTGCCGAGAGTCCCTGTTACCTAGGCCATGCTGCATTGTTATTTTCTCAGCCCTGGCAGGAATAGAGTCTAATTATAGCCACAGTTTTGAAAAGGTAGTTTATTTTCATTGGTGCTTGGGTAAAATACCGAGTAGCCATTCAGGTGGCCTCAAGGGAGCCCAACAGCCACAGCCGGCAACCTTCCCTCTTGACTGAGAGCCCCCGCCACCCCCCACCCCCCACCCCCGGGATTCCTGTTCCCTGGTGGCTGTTGAGCCCTCACCGGGCTTCCTGTCCACCCATATCTTCCTGGTGATGTGTGCCCTTCCCTTGGGTGAAACACACACCACATGGCTGCTGGCCCTGGGTTATCTTGAGTTTTGGTCCTAGAAGACTTTCTTCCAGATGCTTTAGAGACCTGTTGGTCATCTTTCTGATTTCTGCTACTGCTACCGACAGATTCAGAAAGCAGTCAGGATGGCTGTGCTTTGGGCGTGTTCGGTGACCTCCCCTGGGAGCAGCTGTTCTTAAACATCTCAGCCAATGGCTGGGGGACTGATGTTTTGTCTGTGCTGGATATGTGGGAAGAGAAAACATGGGTGGCGGGGGGCTGGGAAATGGGGCAGAAGGTCTTCACTGGGGTAGCCAAAGTGAAAACGTATCAATTATGATGACAAGATACCATTTCTTGCCCATCTGCTTGGCAATGATTCAAAACTAACAACAATGAAATAGCTGTTTGATAATTCATGGGGCTGCAGGGTCCCCCTGCCCCCCCACCATGGACTAAGAATATTACAATTTCTCTGAGGAGTGATTTGGCATCACACATTGAGATTTAAGTAAGCTCCTACCCTTTGATCTAGCAATTATTCTTCTAGGATGGAAGTCAGTGAAATCAACAGACGCAAAAAGATTTATGTGTGAGTTTATCACTGGGCAGAGTAGCAAAACTTTGGAAAGACCCTCAATATCCCACAGTAGAGAAGCAGTTAGGTAACTTACATCACCCATCCACGTGCGCACATCCGTTTAATGGAATGGTATGCACCCATTAAAATGGTGCTCCTGTGTATTTTTGCTGCCATGGAAAACTAATAATCATGAGAATAGCATTTACAATGGGCCTGGTACTTCTCTAAGGCTTTGCGGGGAGTGATGCACTTAATCCTCTGGCAACTTTGGGATGTGGGTTTGATATCAGAATAATGACTGTGGTACGAATGGGGGCTGGCAGCCCTGGGAGATGGAGAGCCAAAGCTTACTGGCCCTGGTGCCCGAGGGGTCCTGAACCCCAGCTGCTTCTAACTGTCTACCAGTCTCTTCACAAGGGGAGGTGTCTATTATATATAGAAAAAAAGACTAGAAAGGAAAACATCTGTAACCCTAGTCGTCTCTGTGTGGTGGGACTAGAGGTAATTTTGTTTTGGAATTTTCTAAATTCTTTATAGCAATTGCTGTGTTCCTTTAAAATAAGTAAGAGAAAGTGAGGAGGGGACGATACAGGGAAGTGTCTGGCTGGGTCCCCAGGGTCCTGGCTGCCTTTCTCCTGGGTTGGGAGATGGGTTGGGGATGCACGGGGTGACCTGGTAGAGCTCCTGGCTGCTCCTCGCCTCCTGAGCAGGAGAGAGGTGAGCTCTGTACCTCTGATGGAAGAAACAAAGACTCCTGTGTCCTCCAACCCTAAGGTGTAGGCGTCCTTCTTGGAGATCAGCTGGGGACATTCCTCCCTCTCGGGCTTCTTAGCACCACATTATAAGGATTGGAAAGTGGCCTGAAGACTGTCCAGGGCATTGGTTTTCCCATCATTTTTTTTTTATTTGTTTCATTTCTTTCTTTTTTTTTTCTTTTTTAAAATTAACATATAATGTATTATTTGCCCCAGGATACATGTCTGTGAATTGTCAGGCTTACACATTTCACCACACTTACCATCGCACATACCCTCCCCAATGTCCACAACCCAGCCACCCTAGCCCTACCCCGCCACCTCCCAGCCATCATTTTTAATGGCAAAACACTTCAGCTGTGTCTTGTTGACCAAGCAGGGCAAATACATGATTTTGACACTGAGCACCCAAGTTTCTTTTAGAGAAGAGACTCTTTTGCATAGGAAAATCCCTTGAGGGTCCTCTTTGGGCGAAGGTGAGTCCCCGAGGATATGGTCTGAAGGAGACAGTGAAGCATATACTATGTTTTTGTCTAAGAAATGAACAAGATTTTCGACACGGGAGGGAAGACAGAGAGGACTTGGGTACGAAGGCAGCTGGAAAAGTACTTTGAGGAAGAGCAGGGATGTCTGGTAGTCCATTTTAAGGTCTTTGTGTTGCCGTAATGTTGAACCTTACTCTCTAATAACTGTGTGACCTTAGGAGAATGACTTCACCTCTCTGAGCTTTAGTTACTCTGCAGTCATGAACCACCTCCTTTTTCCAGTTGCTGTGAGGATAAGAAGCTCTGTTGGGCAGGTGTTGGTCCCGGCCTGCGCGTAGTCATCTGGCCGGTTCCCCCTCTTCACCAGTGCACTCCGTAAGTCAGAGGGGTGGGTGACCCCTGCACCCTCCCAGGTCAGCTGGCTGCTAGCCAGGCTCAGCCAATGGGAAGCACTCTGAGGAGATTGGCGGGCGGGAGGAAGGGAGAAGCAAGACTCTTTCTCCTCCTTCCTGTGTCTCTGAGGGCTTCTCAGGCAATGACTGTGTCTCCTCTGTGATCCCAGCTCTGGCCATGGCGGTCCACGCAGGTTCCAGCTTGCACTGGGTCACCCCAGCCTCCGGTGACGTCACCTCTTCTCTCTGTCCCTCTTGCCCAGGTAGCAGTTTCCAGCACTTTTCTAACGTCTGGATGACATCGCTGTCTCCTGGTGGCTTATCAGCTCTTCTACCACTTGTATTAGTCTGGGTTCTCCAGAGAAATAGAACCAATAGGATAATTTTTTATTTAATGCAGTTTATATATACATATATCTGTATACACAGATATGTATGTGTGTATATATATGTTTCAGTATTGTAAATAAATAAAACAAAAAGTATATGAAATAAAGAAGTGGCTCATGTGATTTTGGAGGCTGAGAAGTCCCAAGACCTGCAGCTGGCCAGCTGGAGACCCTGGAGAGCTGACCGGGTGGGTGCAGCCTGGGGCTGAGTCCAAAGGCAGGAGCACGAGAGAGAATTCTCCCTTCCTCCACCTTTTTGTATTATTCAGGCCTTCGAGGGATTGGATATGCCCCCCCCCCCCCATATTAGGTAGAGTGCTTTGCTTTACTCCAGTCTACTGATTCAAATGTTAATCTTACCCAGAAATGCCCTCAAAGACACCCCCGGGATAATGCTAACCGAAGATCTGGGGGCCTGTGGCCCCAGTCCGGTTGACGTAGAATTAACTTCACACTCGTCAGACTAATGCTCTGCGTTAATTCCGTTCAAGTGATTCCTGTTTCCCTGGTTGGATCCTGACCGATGCAGGGACAGACGTTCGGCTTTGCCCTTGGTGTTTAGCTTTGCATGGCTGCACATTCAGATGCCTAGTTCAGTGTCACTTTTGGAATCTGAAATTGTGAGTCATCATTGATTGATGCCTAGGTTATCATTATATCTAATTTATGTAACAAGTAGTAATAGGAGAATCTTTTGTATTTATTGTTAATATCTAAATATTCACTTTCACATCGAGGTAAGCCTTCGCGAAGTATTACAGGTCACTTTTTTTGTTTCTATTTTGAAATTTTATCAGTTGTTTGAAGTATAAATGAATGCAAGAGTAAAATGCTGCAATAATTAATTTTGGTTATGAAAATGAATTTTATTTACTAAATCAACATATTTCCAGTTGACAAATAAATGAGGAGATAGAGTAATAGTTAATATTGGCAGTCTTAGCTAGGTAACTTTAGGAAGAATATTATTTACTTTCTGAGCCACCTAATGTTTATGAAATTTAAATAATAATACGGAACACGATAATAGAAATTAGATTATATCACAATTGCAATATTTGTAGAGTTGTTAGTGCACCTGCATTCATAACATTACACAGAATAAACTTTAATAACTACATGTAATTGTTAGTTATTTAATTTTACTTAGGGATTCTATATAGGTCACGAGAGTTTCCAGAAAATACTTGGGAATATTTGTCACCTTTGCTACCTCCAAATAGGAGGAAAGCCTCCAAAATTGTGTCCAGTGTTCATGATGAATCAAATTCACGTGAAATAAAAGCACAAAGAAAAAGCAAAAGATGAGGCAGCCCCCAAAGATCTGACTTCTCCCTTGACTTTGGCAGAGAAGGAGCATTTAATACACATATGCGAGCTAAGAGGTCGTGGGGCCACCTGACCACTGACGGTCCTGATGAATTATTGTTCCTGCCCATAGACATTTGAATGTTCAAAACGTGACTGTTAAAACATAAATGAGAAAAGTGTAAAATAATGAATTTTTAAAATAAGATGCCGGAATTGTTCTTTTATCCCGGAAGTAAGTTCCGTGACGGTGTCATTTGGCTTCAGCAGGGACCAGGTCCTGAATCTGACTTCCAGCCGTTTGGCCGTAGTGCCTGTGCCGTCTGTCTGCTGTGTGCCGGCTCGTTGGCCGCCCCAGCAGACCCTGACGTGCACGAGACAGGGACTGTGAGGCCACTTCGCCGGTGCATTCCTGCAGTGTATTCCTGCCCCTAATAAGCCCCCAGGCAGTTCTTTTGGTGAATGAACAAAGTAGAGCATGAGGTGTTATTACTCATGTTGGGCCTCAAGAGGCAGCTGAGAGGACGCTTTGGGTCCAGTCAGGCCCTGCACAGATGATGCTCACACCCTCTTGTACCAAGGAGAAGGTTTTTAGTTGCAGGTTTTGAGGAGAAAAATCAATGTAAAATGGCTGAAGCAATACAGGGAATCGGGGGGTTTATTGGTTCGTGTGTCTGGAGAGTCCGAAGTTGGGTGGGCCTTGCACGGAGTGTGTGCCCCAAGCCCGGGAGGTTATAGGGTCCCTCTCTCCACAAGTGTGCTTCTAGGCCAGCCTTCTTCCTCATGGGCGGTAGCCGTTCATTCTCTCCCACCTCGTACCACTCAGAAGAGAGCTTCTTTTTCTCCAGCCACCAGACGGATGTCCTGGGCTGCACTCTGACTGGGCCATTTGGGTCCCATGTCCAGGATGGGATTCAGCTGATCGGTTTAGGCAAACAGGCTTGGCCAGGCAGGTTCTTTGTGACCCAAGGAGGCATGGAGCCCAGCGTGGGCTGGCTCTGTGTATTAGTCTTCTCTTCCTTCATGACAAATCACTGCAAACTTAGTGGTTGAAAACAACAGACATTTACTATCTCACAGTTTCTGTGGGTCAGGAGTCTGGGTTTGGGTTAGCAGGGTTTTCTGCTCAGGGACTCACAGGGCTGAAGTCAAGGTGTCAGTTGGGGCTACATTCTCATCTAAGCCTCTCGGACCTCTTGCAAGTGTACTGGTGGTTGGCAGAATTCATTTCCTTGGGCCATAGGACTCAGGTCCCCGTTAACTTGTTGGCTGTGGCAAGAGACTGTTCTCATCTCCTACAGACCACCCTCAGGTCTTTGCCTAACATAACAGACATAGCTGTGTGCTGCTTCCAGGCCAGCAGAATACAATCTTCTGACTTCTTCCATCTCTGACCTCTGCATGCATGTAAAAGCACTCACCTGATTAGGTCAGGCCCACCAAGAAAGTTCTCCCTTATGTTTAACTCAGAGCTAACATATTAGAGACCTTATTTATATGTGCAACATCTTTTCAACCTTGCCATATAACATAACCTAATCAGGAGAGTGATACCCTGTCATATTCATGGGTTCTGCCCTTACTGAAGGGGAGGGAGTATCCATGGTGGGGGGAAGTCACAGGGCTATCTTGGATTCTGCCTAACACAGTGGATGAGTGTCATTGCCCCCTACTGATCCTATTTCAGATCCTATCCAGATTTCCTGATCTCCAGTGTCAGTTATGCCCACCGGGACAGCAGTTTCCAAAGAGAGTCACTTACCCCTTCTGCCCTTGCCTCTACTGGGCGCAGACCCTCTGTCCTGGAAAAAGTATCAGACTCCCTCCAGGTGTCAGATTCTGGTGCTGACAAGAGCCTCCTGAGGCCTGGACTAACGTTTCCATAACAAACCCTGAAGTCTGTTTGGTAGATGACTTTATCTGGTGCTTACTAGATGCCAATTATTGCACTGTGCATCTTTCTCCTGTCATCTAATTTAGCCATCCCAACAGCCCACGAGATTGCTATGACACCCATTCCTGTTTTATAAAAAAGAAAACAAAGGCTCAGACTGGCTAGGCAGTACGGCCAGCAGGTGGCAGGGCCAGTGCTTGAACGGCAACCCACTGACTTCAAAGCACACACACTTAACTGCCCCCCTCACCGAATGTTCTAGAACATGCAACCCAGCTTCCAGATTGCTGAGGGAGAAAAGTGGGGCCATAGGTTCAAGGTTCCCACCCAGAAGGTCAGTGGCATTATTGTTTTAATTTTCAGTCTGAGCCTAGAGCCTGTAGACCAAGGCTGAATACAGGGGAGCAATATCCACTTTGTCCATTCTCTGTCCCTGGGAGCACCATTCATGGGATCTGTTGGGGTAAATCTTGCAGGCTTTGGAGAACTCTCCACAAGAGAAGTACTCACAGAAAATCAATCCATTTGGTGCCAGTTGGAGAGGCAAATGCTGGTTGATTTTTAATTTACCTGTGAAATGGCTGCTGCTGGGCGTAAGCTATGGCCACCAGATCACGGGGCTGAGAGCCAGGCACTTTGGCGCCTGATCCCTACTCTGGATAATGTGGGGGGTTCGAGAACACTGCCCGGATGTTCCCTGCTGAAACAGCTTTGCAAAACTCTGAGCTCCGTCAAGCACACTCAAGGGCTGGGCTCTTTGCTTCAAGGCATTTTAATTATGCCATGAACTGGCAGCAGGAGAGGCAGGGCCAGGCTGAGAGGACATGATCACTTTGGCTGGAATGAAATGGCCCAGATGTTGCTGCCTCCAGCTGCTCTTGCTCTGATGCGTCCGGCAAACTCTCCTGGGCAATGCTGTCCGATAGAAATGTCAGAAAATATGAGATAGGAGTCATGTATGTGGTTTTAAATGTTCTAGTTTAGTTGCAACCTGCAACTAAAAACCATCTCCTTGGTACAAGAGGGTGTGAGCATCATCTGTGCAGGGTCTTCCTGCCAGAAAATATGAGATAGGAGTCACGTATGTGGTTTTAAATGTTCTAGTAGCCACAGCGGAAGTTGGTAAACTCTATCTTACTAACAGATTTTATTTAACCTAATGTATTCAAAATGCTATCATGTCAACATCTAATCAATATGAAAAATATTAATGAGTACTTTTCTATTCTGGTTATTGTATCAAGTGGACATCCAGTGTGTACTTTCCGTGTACAGCACATTTCAGTTGAGACGAGCCACTTTTCAAGTGCTCAGCAGCCACCGGCTGTGTTGGTTCTCTGCCTAGTACAGCTCTTACCGCCCTCCTCTGCTCCAAGACCCTCAGTGGCTCCCCATTGCCCAGCCTGTTGGAGCCTGCCATGTATTACGGTGATTTCTGTTTCTACCTCACTCTCCAGTCCTGGGTTTTTATAGAGTCTGACAGGGGACTTGTTATGTACCCACTGTGTCCTGGTGTTAAGTTCCCTGAGCTATGATAATTGTATTTTCCATCGGCCCGCAACAGTCTTCCTGGGACCCATGAATATATCAGACATCGTGTAAAATGCTTTATGTAATTTTCTGAGTTAATTCTCAGGACAGACCACGAGGTAGGTATTTAATCTCCACTTATGGATGGAAAATGGGAACTCAGTGCCCTGAGCCCAGATCTGTCCGTTTCCAAATCGCCATCCGTGTTGTGTGTGGCCTCTTAGCTGGATATGTTCTCTGAGAACATGGATTAACTGTGTTGAATTGAGACCACACTTCCTTGGCTCTTTCTTGGAACAGTGGTGTGTGGCAGCGGTGGGAGGTGCCAGATGGCTACAGACTAGCGTGTCCTTGGTCTTTGGGGTGCGGGATCGGCTGGGGGCCGATGCTGACAGCGGCCCCTTTAGGAGCTGGGTCGAGCAGAACCAGCACTCTCAGCAGCCGGGCGGCAAATTGGCAGGGCCTCCCCCACCACCCTCCAGCCGTGATAATCGCCGCGCTGTCCTCCCCTCACTGCAGCAGGCTGATAACTGGGGCTCTGCATCTGGGACTCCCTGAGCCACTGCTATCTGTGTGATGTGTGGTTCCCACTTGTTTATTGCCAGAGAGGATGACGTTTCAGTTTGGTACCTTGTTGAGAGCACAATAAAAACAAAAATGAGCTACTAGTAAAATGTCAAAAGAAAATGTCAATTAGGATTACTAAAAAAAAAGAGGACGATGTTATTGTACATCCTCTCTGTGAATTCCCTCTAATTAGTCAAATAAATATGTTGTCCTCCCACTTGGGTGTGTGTTTGTTTGCTTTGAGACATTGTAATTACATCCCCCGATTTGGAAACTTCTGGAAACTGGAACCTCCGCACATGGGTTTGGCTAAGAGTGAGCCAGTGCTTTGGCTGGCACAGAACTACTGGCCAGTGGAAGTTCTGGGGGTGAGCCTTCAGAAGCGGGCTGCGTCTTGCCCTGTGACTCTCTCAAACACCCTCAGTGGCTCCCTGGGGCTTGCTGGCATCAGCACCAACTCCACTGTATACAGTGGAAGGGGGACTGGGCAGGAAGCCCGGAGAGGTGAGCTGCGTGTGACCTTGAGCCGACCCTTAGTAAATCTCCACAGCTCCGCTCCCTCCTCGATGCAGCACGAGGCAGGACTAGCTGTCCCCAGCCCCGAGGCAGTGCCGACTTCCACGGCCTCACACTGGCTGGCCCCCTCCCTCCAGCTTGGGCACATCTCCCGCTTGTTGAAAGCCTCCGTGCTTCGGAGCCGCAATATAACATGGAAGACAGTCTGGAATGAAGAGGAGCAATGGCACTGTCGCTTTCTGGGCAAGGAGGCAGCGGTGGGCTGTGGCCTTCAGACACCCGAGCGGGCCAGGGAAGGGGCTGGGGGGTTGTTTAATAGGGAAATACGGGATCTTGTCGGTTTTGGCAGGAATTTGGTGTGTGCTACGAGCCTCCTTCATCCTGTCCTCAGGGTGGTACCAGGCTCCTGACGCAGAGGGCTAAGAAGGGAGGAGAGGAGGTTTGCGGCAGGGAGTGAAAAGGGTACTTTAAAATCGAGCTTCACCGAAGCATTAGTGTAGCCATTTTGATTTTGGACCCACTTTATGCTCTTATGCAGTTTCGCTCTTCCTGCCAGAAAATATGAGAACTTCAGCTTATGCTTCATTTGTATCTTTTTCTTCTATTTTTGTGTGTGTGTGACTACATATGTGTGTTATAATTTTAATAGAGTAGAACAGAGCATAATAGAATAGTGCATAGTATTAATAGAGTAGAACATGTATACACCGAATAAATAAAGGCTGGTTGGTGATATGTCCTGAAGAAACTTTTTTTTTTAAGATTTACTTATTTATTAGAGAGAGCACGAGCAGGAGGGGCAGAGGGAGAAGGAGAGAATCTCAAGCAGGCTCCGTGCTGAGCACAGAACTGGATGCAGGGCTTGATCTCACGATCCTGAGATCATGCCCCCAGGAGTCGGCCCCTGAACCCACTGCACCACCCAGGTGCCCCCAAAAAAACTTTTTACTAGGAAATCTGCATGATTAAACCAAAGTGGAGATGAGTAGTTGGAAGGAGAACCACATAGATGGGATAAATGGGGATCAGATCTGCCTTAGGGCCCTGATCCCCTCTCTCTCTAAAGGGATCACCGAGGGCGATGCTGGACCTTCCTTGTCCTGAAACGAGGCGGTGGATGGTCCATTCGAAGGGAGGTTTTCCCGAAGCCGAGTTACAGAGAGCAGAGGGAACGGTTCTGTGAACTGTGTTTATGTAACGGCGAAACACCGTGTGGCTGTTCACAGGGGCGCCTGCCTTGTCCCGGGCCCTGAGCTGGGCTTTACGCGCTGTCGCTCAGAAGTCATCACGAAGCTTCTAAAGGTGGGGATTATTGTCCCCAGGGGCAGCTCAAGGAGAACTTAGGAGATCCGGGGGCCGTCACACAGCTAGTGTGGCCTCGTGTCCAGTGTTGGGTCTAAAGCTCTTGCTCTGACTGCCGTCACCAGATCCTTGGCCATCTGCTCTTCAGAGCTCACGCCCTACCCTGTAAGTCAGTTTGACAGCTTTTTCTGTATCTTGTTGCCTGCCTCGGATAGATTTGCTCATTTAAGATGCCACTGACCTTATCTAATAAAAGGAATCGGGATCCAAGGAGTCTATTTAATTCATTATTAAAGATCATTTCCTGTTATTATCTTCCCTGTAGCAAAATTAGCTGTTAACTCTCCTGTTAGCATAACCCAGCCAGTATTACTAGGAAATTAAGAAAAAAATCAGTTCAGTGATATGTGAGCTGAGCTCAGGGAATTCCCCATCTCTGGCGCATATTAACATTATGCCTTAGAAGTTGAGGAAATGTTCTGTTAAGTGGAAAAGGAGTTGAAAAAATTTTACTTTCAGAAGTCAAGGAAAAAGTTACTCTTTTTTTTTTTCCCAAGTCAAATTAATTTTTGTCTCAGGGCAAGAAAAAGTAAATTAAAAATTACACGCGCTGCCTCCTCCCAGGCCTGGCCCCTCCTGGGTTTCCATCCCTCTTGGCTGGAGTTCTAGGTTTCTCTCGCCCAGTTTGGGTCTCAGTGGATGTGTAGCTGCAGGGGTTTCTGCTCCCAGAGCCCCGGTCTATGGCAGCGTGGTGCTCTTCACCCGGCTTGCCTGGCCTTCGGGGCCCTTCCCTTTCTCCTGGGCAGTTTCTGGGTGTGATGAGGGGGAGCAAGAACTGAGTTCCTGATGACACAGGGAGGGCCCAGGGTTCTTGCTGTGGGGTGACACTGATGACATGGGATTGTTGGGCCTCGCACCACCCCTCTCTCCAGTGGGTAAGAAGGTGCCCGCAGAGTTGTGTTGTGAGTGGGCACAGAGGAAGTGGGGGTGCTCCGGAGGAAAGAAGCAATCAGTGAGCAGGTGCTTCTAGGTAGGGAGAAGCCCAGACACATTGGAGGCATGGGCTTACACCGGGGTGTGTTTGGGGGGTGCACAGCAGCCTGGTTTGGCCAAGGAGCCACTGGGCTTAGAATAGAGGACATAGGATGAAGTCTGAGTTAACATATTTGTGGCCTCATCAAATCACACACCTGCTTTGGGAATCTGTTTCTTTGCCTGGAACAGAGAAATTTGCCAACCTTTGGGGTTGGGGTGAGGGTTGCAGGTGCTAACATTCTGGAGACTTCACCAGCACAGGACTCCCAAGGTTTCAGACCAGCCAGAGGCAACAGTGCTTGGCCAGGAACACAGGAAGGGGCAGGCATCGGCAGAGTCCTTACTGTGTTCTGGAAACTCTTCTGGCTCATGACACATTTGTCATGGGCTTAAGGGTTCTTTCAGTTAAGAGAGTCTTTTTTTTTTTTTTAAAGACTTATTTATTTATGAGAAATGGTGGGGAGGGGCAGAGGGAGAGAGAGAATCTCCAGCAGACTTCCTGCTGAACAAGGAGCCCGATGTGGGGCTTGATCCCATGGCCCTGAGATCATGACTGAGCTGAAACCAAGAGTTGAATGTTTAACTGACTGAGCCACCCAGGAACCCCCAGTTTAGTAATTCTTAAGAATACTAGAGTTACTCAAAATAATCCCAGGATGTTGACATAGGGATTGTGGGAAGCCCAATAGGGTGGCCAACTTGTCCCATTTTGTCCAGAAGTTTCCAGATTTTAGCAATGAAGTCCAGTGCCCTGGGAACCAATCTTTCCCATCCCCCAAGTGACAGACATTGGTCTCCTTACAGACTTAAAATGCTTTGAACATGAGAGTTAGGGTCAGAGTCAAAGATAGCCAGTGCCAGAGCTGTTTTTGTTTTTGTTTTTTTTAAAGATTTTATTTATTTGACAGAGAGAGATCACAAGTAGGCAGAGAGGCAGGCAGAGAGAGAGGGGGAAGCAGGCTCCCTGCTGAGCAGAGAGCCCGATGCGGGCCCCAATCCCAGGACCCTGAGATCATGACCTGAGCCGAAGGCAGAGGCTTTAACCCACTGAGCCACCTAGGCGCCCCGCCAGAGCTGTTTTTAATGGTTACCCATGATTTGGGGCAAAGAGGGAATCCAGCCTGAGCAGGACCCACATCCCACATGTGAGCATCCAGAGAGATGGAGCTGCCTTGGGCTCATTTCACCTGTTGGTATGTGACTTACAGTTGTTCTTTGTTAACTCCATTATCTTTAATTTCCAAGAACGCAGCCCACCGGAAACCTCTGGATACTTTCTTTAATGAAATACAATTTGATTACAAATCATTAGAGTTCCCTGGTGGACAGGCTTTTCTGGAGGGTTACAGCCTGCTGTGGCCACCTCAGCATGATCTCTACCCTAAACCCCCTGCCAGGGGAAGGGACCCCCAGCCCCCAGCCAGCCCATTTGCTTATGCCAGCTGTTAAAATCAGCCTCTGTCATGGAGCTGTGAATGAAGGGTCTTCTCTGTGGCTCTTTGGACCCAGCATGCCAGAAACGCCCTGCAGGTTCACCGTAAAAACCTCAATCCGTGTGTAAAATTTATTTTTTTGGGTCACAATTGCCAATAGACATTGTCATGGTCAATGTCCAGCAGACAGATATGGGGCTGGAGTAACTCGGTTGAAGGTAGAAGGTGAGAGCCTCGGAACCAGGTCACAAGAACACATGTGTTTACAGGCCACCGGGGAGCTTCGGTTTATGAAAGCGCAGGGGGCTCGGCCAGCGTCCGCCCGCCTCCATGCAGCCTTGCAGGGAAGGGGGAGAACCAGCGGGCAGTGTCCCCCATGTGGCAGTCAGTGGACACAGTGAGACCCAGGTGCGCACTACGTGGGACTTGGTGGTCATCACTTAGTAGGCATCACTCAGAGTCCTATAATCCTCTTGTGATCTACCGACCAAAATCTTAACGCTTTATACCTGCCTGCTGCAAAACCAGAAAGGAGAGAACGACAGTCCCCAAATCCTTACGTTGTTTCTGCTCCCTTATGCTTGACAGACCCTACACTCACCCGTAGCTTCAGACCTTTACTGACGAAGGCACCTCTCCCAGTCCCCGTCACCAGAAGGAAGCCACAGTGTCCGAACACACTGGCAGTGACCGCTGTCTGCAAAACAGGGTCGCCGAGTCACATCTACGGATCCTTAGACCCAGATGTGCCCGATCCTAGCTTCCCGTTCTTGAGAGAGTCTCTTCATCTTTCCAGAACTGGGAAATGGGATTAATAACTACCCACATGGGTCATGGTGCTGAATGAATGGGGTGACACACGGGAGAGGACGAGGAATTTGTCAATCACATGTCTGCGCGGTGGGTCTGCAGTAAAGTATGGGTCTGCCCTTTGCCA
>CM053620.1:15536996-15569353 GCA_028646535.1 Procyon lotor
TTCACTGATTAAGAAGTCTAATGCTTTAGCTGCTGGCAGTCTGGATGTATGGTAGATGGTCTTCTGCTTGGATACCTCCATTGACAGGGAACTCACCACCTTCACATTAGCCCTGAGTTATTGTTAGTTGGCATGTGTAATGGTGTCACAGGGGAAATATCACAGCCTCTGGGTGTTTCTGTTTGGGATCCAGGGTTAGGATGGCACAGCCTTGAGCCATGGCATCCAGGAAACTTTTTTTTTAGATTTTATTTATCTATTTGACAGAGATCACAAGTAGGCAGAGAGGCAGACAGAGAGAGGGGGAACCAGGCTACCTGCTGGGCAGAGATCCCTATGCGAGGCTCGATCCCAGGACCCCGAGATCATGACCCGAATCGAAGGCAGGGGCTTCCACCCACTGAGACACCCAGGGACCCCATCCAGGAAATTCTTGATAGTCCTGAGAGAACACAGATTCAGGTGTACTGAAATGTGGGCTGCCCCAAAGCACCTGATGGTGACTGGAGGGTCCCTGGAGCCTTCCCTGAGCAATAGATGTGTGAACGTGCAGGATCCGGGGGCCCAGGAACAAGAGACAAAGGCCTCAGCTCAGGGTTTGTCATAAGAGCAATGTGGTTCATGCAGGCGTCTGCAGACCAGGTCAGCTTGGAAGCTAACTCCTCTGCTGTGCCGGTGAAGGTCATTACCAGTCCTCAGAAGGGAAAGGCTGGGGCTCAGAAATCACTGAGTGCCCTGTACTGTCCATTCAACAAGTATTTGCCTGCAAGTTTGGGAGAGTAAATCACAGCAGAGAGTTCTTACGGAATGTGGCCTTGGTCATGCTCACCAGAACTTTTTGCCGTTATCGTAAAGTCAGGAGGGAGAGCTGTCCTTGCAAGGTATGATGAATGCATTTCTGGACCAAGGGGACTAGGAGTTTGGGTAGGGTCCGGGGTCCTGGGTCCTGCGACAGCCACAGGAGGTAAAGAACCGTTTGCTCACCAGGATCCCTGGAGCCCCCTGCCATGCCTGTGAAGCAGGCAGAGACTCAGAGGGTCTTGGTTTGGGACCCGGCCTCTGGGTTTGAACAGGCTCCCCAAGAGATGTGTGTTCGAGAAAGCCTGCCTCCCAGCGTGCTAACACAGCAACGTGGGCCGAGGTGGGCCGCACGTCACAAAGGTGCTGTGAGAGATGAAGGATGTGTCACCAATGTGACACGTGTGCAGGGAGGTGTGGGAGCTGTGCGGGCTCGCATGATTGCTCCGTCCTAAGAACTGGTTGTGTTGCACCCCCTGCCCTCTGTCTCATCTCTGCTCTACCGAGGACTGTAGGGTTTGCGAATCCTTTCTGAAGGGCTGGACACACTGCTCGGAGTGCCCACAAACACGTGCATCCCTCCTCCCCACTTGGGCCTGCTCTGTGCCTAGAGAGAGCTCTTGCTTTGTCCACTGTGCCTTCGGAACCAGTGCTGGTCCGCAGCTGAGAAGAACATCCATTCCTTGTACCTAACAAGCCTATGGCCATTCTCTCTGTAGAGCGGTCTGCTCCCCGCCGTGGGTCTGACGCTCTTGAGCACTGCTGTCAGACAACGCTGTCAGGCAGGACCTTGATTAGCCGGACATGTCCCACTTTGCTGGAGTCTGGAGATGGTGGGAGCCAAGCAGCCCCTGGAGGTGCTACTTGCGAGATGTGCCTCTCTCACCGAAACTTTTGCCCCGTCTTGCCGAGGGCAGTGGCGAAGCCCCCAGCGGAGGTGGGGGCCGTAGGTACTGACGTGCTGGCTTGAGCCTGCTGTGGGGACAGGGGCGTGGGGTAATGTCACAGGGAATCCTGCTTCAGCCCTGCCCCCTGGCTGCCCTGGGAACCTGAGCTTGACTTTCCTTAAGAGTGAACTCTCTCAAGACTTTCTGCCTGTCCCTCCCAACTTGCACTGTGACTTTGGACTTGGCCTGGTGTTATGGATGGAAGGGTTATGTCCTCTGTAAAATTCGTAGGTTGAAATCCTAACCCCACTGAGATGGTGTTGAGGTAAGTCCTTTGGGAGGTGATTAGGTCATGAGGTGGTGCTCTTGTGACTGTGATTAGTGCCCTTATAAATAAGACTCCTCAGAGAGTTCCTTGCTCCTTCTGCCATGTGAGGACACAGAGAGAGGACGGCACAGTAGGAGCCAGGAAAGTTCTAGGCTTTTACCAGACACCATGCCAGTACCCTGAGCCTGGATGTCCCAGCCTCCCGAACTGTGAGAAATCGATTTCCTTTGTTATAAGCCACGCAGTCTAGGATATTCTGTTCTGGATGCCCAAATGGACTAAGACCTGGTGGACCTGAGCAAGTGGCCGCACTGCCCTGAGCCAAGTACCCACAGTTGGCAAGGTGACACGGGCCCGCCTCACAGACTGTGAGCGAAGGCTGGTGGGGCCAGGCCTGAATTCACATCCGTGCGAGCTGACCCTTTCTACTGGGTCGTCCTGTCTCATGTTAAACTGATGAGCTTCCTTCCCAGCTCTTGGTCTTCGGCAGCATCCTCCATTCCAGTCCCAGAGAGATCCCTGCACACTTGTGGCCTCCTTCCATCCAGCCATCTTGGGATCCTGTAGCTTGGGGTCTAAAAGGACATCTTCATTGTGAAGTTGTAGCTCTTCCCAGCTTTGAGCAAATACAACTAAAACCAAGTGGGTAATAATACAACAATGACTAGAGTCTTCAGAGACATTTGGGGAACTGACTTGGTGTTTTAACCAATATTCTGGTTTTTTTTTTTTTTTTGGTAATGACCCCGACATGCTGGTTAGATTAAAATGTTATTTTCTGATGCTGCATAAATGCAGCCTATATGCAATTGAGCCCAAATAAAATTACCGTTTACATTTTCATCAAATAGGGAATAAGCTGATGAGGACAGTTGAAATGCAATTTATGATTATGTAAATTAAGCTAGCTTCAGGACACTAATGTGTAGATAAACAAGACTTTCATTATTGTGAATCAAGATGCCGTTAACCTTGAAAATTATATACAATTGTCACAGATATTCCTTTTAAAAAAGGACGATCTCCAGCTTTGTGGTTCCTCTATTATTTTTTTTTACTATTATCCTAATTTTATTTCTCTTTTCTGCTTTATTGAGATATAACTGACATATAACATTGCATAAGTTTAAGGTGGGCAATGTGATGATTTGATCCACACATGTATTACAAAAAGATTAGCAGGGTTAGTTAATACCTCCATCAACTCACAAAATTATCATTTCTTTTTTGTGGTGAGAACATTGAAGATCTACTCTCTTTGTAACTTTCAAGCATGTACTACCATATTGTTAGCTGTAATCCCCATGCTGTACATTAGTTCCCCAGACCTTATTCGTCTTAGAGCTGAAAGTTTGTATCCTTTTACCACCCTCTCCATTTCCCCTATTCAGCACCTGGCAACTGCCCTTCTCCTCTGTTTCTATGTGTTTTGTGGTTTTAGATTCCACATGTAAGTGGTATCATACAGTATTTGTCTTTGGTTTATTTCACCAGCATAATGCTCTCGAGGTCCCTCCATGTTGTTGCAAATGGCAGGATTTCCTCCTTCCTCCTGGCTGAACAGTATCGCAGTGTACACACGTGCATGCGTGTGCGTGTGCGTGTGTCCTTTTTTTTTTTTTTTTAAAGATTTTATTTATTTATTTGAGAGAGAGAAAGTGAGAGCAGGAGAGGAGCGAAGGTCAGAGGGAGAAGCAGACTCCCCGTGGAGCTGGGAGCCCGATGTGGGACTCGATCCTGGGACTCCAGGATCATGACCTGGGCCGAAGGCAGCTGCTTAACCAACTGAGCCACCCAGGCGCCCCTGTGTGTGTCCTTCTGTAGAGGGACATGGAGGCTGTCTCCAGACCTTGGCTATTGTGACTAATGCTACAGTGAACATGGCAGTACACGTATCTCTTTGAGATCCTGATTTCATTTCCTTTGGATAAATACCCCCAAGTGGAATTGCTGGATCATAGGGTAGTTCTATTTTTAATTTCTTGAGGAGCCTTCACACTGTTTTCCACAGTGGCTGCACAAGTTTACATTCCCACTAGCAGTGCACAAGGGTTCTCTTTTCTCCATATCCTCGCCAGCACTTGTTGTCTCTTGTCTCATGTTCGCTTGATGTTATTTAATGATGGCCATCCTAACGTGAAAAACTTCCCTGAAAGGACAGGAGCCACGGTACCCTGGAATTTAGGTAGCAGACCTCTGCTGGGAGGAATGGGCAGAGCACCTTGTCTTAAATTACTGGGTCGCTCTGCTCAAGATACACATTTCTTGGAAGGTGAGTTGATTGGCCTCCTTTGGGTCAGGGGTCCCCTCCCGCCTGGGGAAGGGGCTCATGGACTTGTGGTCCCACCAGAGCCACAGGTGAGGCTGCCCAGGCACAAGCAGCAGCTGCCTCACACCATCTTCTTACCCATTATTGAGGGTCCATGTTAAGTGGCAGAGCCAGGAACTGGAATCCAGAGCTTCTGGCCAACCCTCTAGGTTTTTCCATCCGCAGTCAATGGCTACTCCAGATGGAAGTACACAGGGCACGGGCTCAGGTGACCAGAGTTGGGGCAGAGCAGGAGCTGAAACTCAGGATCCCAGCAGAGCCAGTGGCCAGAACAGAGGAGCTACCAGAGAACATCCAGACCCCTGGCTGTTCCTTGGTCTGTTGACTTTGGATGAGTTTGGATGACCTCTGACCCAGTGTGGATGGGGCCTGGCTGCCAGGTGTGGCTAAGTAGACCCAGTTGTGCTGGACAGAGGGCCTAGCCTCAAGGTGCCTCCAGTGCAGCACTTGGCCCAGTTTTGCGCAACTCTGGCTGTCACCTGGGGGGCTTCTCAGACTCCCCATCCCTGGGTCCCACCCAAGAGCATCAGGGTATCTGGTGGAGATGGATGTTAAAATTCTCCCAGTGATGCTTATGTATAGTCAGGGCCAGGAATTCTGTTTCTAGGCTGCAGTAGGGCAGCAGTAAATGTTGGCCAAGAATCTCGGGTTGCTCAAGATTTCCTTTCTGGGTGGCTGACGGAGCCCCATAATCTTAGCCTGACTGATGGGGCCTGGGTGCAGTGTCATTAATCTCGGGCCCACGGAGAGGGCCATGGGCAGAACACAGGCCTCCCTGCCCCTGACATATGAACTCACATCTCAAGGAGTTGTTCTGACTCATGGAGTTCTAGATGGAGATGGACAGGGCCAGAATGGATTCTTCTACCTGATGCGGGCCACTCTTGACCCATGACAATCTTGCTGTCCTAGCTAAGGGGTCATCTACTGGGTTCTTGGGGCAGGGCCAGGAAGGGGTGAGGAGGTGTGGGGAGAGGAGAGGAAAGGAGGAGGGTGGGGAGAGCGTAGAGTGTGGAAACACAAACCTCACCCCCCTAGTGCTTTAGGTAAGGGGTCAGCATGTCCATTAGATCATGTCCATTAGATCCCTGGGGGGAATGTATGATGAGGTGTGATGTATTATTGGATTGGCTGCCTAATTTGGGGGGCCTAGTGCAAAATGAAAATGGGGAAAACCCCTATAAAAATTAAGAATTGCAAAATGGTGACAGCGTAGCGGTAAACCCAAAGTACAGGGCCCTGTGTGACCAGACAGGTCAGCCTCTCAGGCCTTGCCGGTTGATTTGGACTTTCACAGGCCCCTGAGACTTAGGAGGGACACAGAGCCACATCCAGATGGGGCTGAGACTGGAGAAGCTAATGGTCAGCAAGCTAATGGTCAGCTTTCTCCGGGTGGAAGAAAGGGTCATGACCAGGGTCATGCTCAGGAAGCATTACATCAGCGTCTGCTGGGGAGGGGGTGGGCAGCTAGTAGGGTATTTCAGACCACACCCAAGAGGTCAGTGCTGTGGAAGAAAGCTCTGACCAGCATTAGGGTGTGGAGAACAGGATCTAGCTCAGAGTAGGCAGGGGAAGATGAGGAGAGCAAGGCAGGCCTTACTTAGGCCTTGACTCAGTAGACTGAGCCTCAGAGCAGGCTTTCCCAGCTGGGGGAATGTGGTGTGAAAGATGAGGAAATTGAAGTAGGAACGAGGGCAAGAGGTCCGTGGATAGTGAGAGGGAGAAGGAAGGAGCAGGTGACTTGGCCCCTGGCCCTGAGGCCAGAGCAGCGCCACCTGCTGGAAGGAGCTGAAGGATGCCTGTGCTCCAAGCCCCTGCCACTGTACTTGGGTCAAGTGTGGGGTGAGTGCTGGATGACATCAATAGAGGCTGCCGAGGAGGGTGATAGGACCCCAAATCAAGTGCACGACCCCCGAATGGAGATCCACTCACCCTCACCTGCCAAGCCCAGCCACCTGCCTTTCTCCCATAGGGATGGAGCCAGAACAAGCAGGTGCTCGGTAGGGCCCTCTGTCTGACAGAACAGGGGTTCTGGTGGCCTGGAAGGAGGGGGGGAAGGTGGCAAGGGACAGGGAAACAGAGGGCAGGGAGCCGCTGTGAAGTGAAGTCCTAAGAGAGTCATTGATGTCTTTAGTGATCAGGTGGCGGGTGTTGACAGTGCCCCATCTCGTCCCCTCTGGTCCCATCCTATGGCCTTGCTCCTCTGCCTTCACTTCCAGGGGCCAGCCTCTGCATGTCTGTCCTCAGAGGGCTGCCCTGCGGCTGCTCCGCCAGCCGTGAGCTGGGGCTGGAGCTGCTGAGGGAGGGTCACACCACTCCCCTGTTGCTCCCCCAGCCTCAGAGCAGCCCTTAATCAAGGACTGACCTTCCCTGATGGGGCATCTCTGAGTCGTGTCCTCTACCAGTGCTTTTCACATTCCCTGGGGGGATCTTGCTAAAATGCAAATTCTGATTTAGCAGGTCTGGAGTGGACCTCAAAATTCTGCAATTCTAGTCAACTCCAGCTGCGGTTGTTGCTGCAGGTCTGTGGGCCAGGCTTCAAGTAGCAAAGATCTTGCTTTGGCATCCTTGTTGCATCTTTCTTTCTGATTCCCCTTTCCCTCCGTCTTGCTTCTTCCTGGGGACGTTTCCTACAAAATCATTGATCCACATCCTCATCTCCTGGTCTGCTTTTGGCGAACTTGACCTAAGGCATTCATAGCTCCTGGGCGATAAGTAATCCCATCCCCAGTTTGCAGAGGAGGAAGCTGAAGCTCAGAGAGGGAGAGTAACTGACCCAAGGTCACATAGCCAGTGAGTGACAGAGAGGGGCATCCGTGCAGATATGCCGGCCGCCCGAACCCCAGCTTCCCTCATCACATCATTGGTCAGGGGTCCTCCGCCCGTGTGCGGTGTCCTTGGCTGTGTCCAGCATCTGCTGCTTTGTGTTCTCTCCTTCCTAGCTAGCCTGCAAGTTTGGGAACCAGTTGGGGCAGTTATAGACCCCCCCGTACCCCTTCTCCATCAAAGTCTCTAGACCTAGAACCTTTGGTGTGTGTAGCACAATGCACCAGGATCTAATTGCGGTGCCAGCCCCAGGGTTCCAGTCCTTCACTGGGCACATCTGAGCACCTCTTAGGGTCCTGTTTCTCTTTGATTTCAGTCATAAGACAGTGAAGCATTAGGCTCTGTGGAAGCCATTAAATAAGGCAGAATGTCAGAATCATTCAGAAGCTCTTCTATCCTTTTATCCACGTGGAGATAGTGCAGAGGTCGCGCATTGTGTCCAAAGAATGTTGGTGTTCCCAAAAAGCTCCTGCAGCCACACCCCCAGTGGCTGGGGCCCGTCGCACAGCTGGTGACATCCATCACCCCCGAAACAGCTCTTTTCTGTCCCCAATGTGATCCCTCAGTGGATGAAATAACACAGACCTGCTTCTAGTTGTAAATGCCACCTCCCTTGCCTTCACAGCTGTTGCTGCCTCAAAGATGTAAAAAAAAAATAAAGGGGGGGGGGTGACACAAATGTTTAGTTTCTGGTTTGGTGTAAACACCCGTTTCCTAAAAGCTACATTTAACTTTATACACTGAAAGGCAGAACGTTTGTGGGGAGTTTGGCTGCCCCTCCCAGTCGAACTTTGGCACCAGATTTTGTCGAGCTGATTTCTCTGAGACGGGTCCTTCTCAGAGTGGGGAGTGTTTTGGGGTCAACTTAATTGTTCAGACCAATGGAACATGTATTGTGCTGGAAATAACAGGGAGGACGGTGATGACTACAGTGAGAGAGGATGGAGACCCAGCATGGGGAGCGGGGCTGCTGTCATTGCAGCCTGAGTGGCTCACCTCCTTTGTACAGAGAGTCATGGAAGCGTGGCTTGGTCCCCTTTCTCTCTCTTAGGGTCGGCTCTCGGTCACCTGTTTTCATGTGAGGAGCAGGGGCTCTGAGGAAATGGCTTTCATTTCCAATTTCAGGTCTGCCCCTGGGGGCCGAGTGGCCTCTCGTCCCCAAGTCCCTGTTTCCTTGCCTATGGGGGCTCACACATAGAGGAGAACATGCGCAAGAACCCGTTCGGCTGGAAGAGTCGGTCCTGGATAATGGTACGTTACTTCCGCCATCAGCGCCCAACTCTCGGTGTCCGGTTTCCAGGTCAAGGTGGCCTCAGGGCGGAGGTGGATGGCAGAGCCAGCTGAGGCGGGGTGTGGGAGCTCCCGGTAGAGAGGGGGGTGTTCTCTCTGGGAAGCACATCAGTTCATCGCAGGCATCTACCGCTCCTCCACAGTTGGATTCTTAGTATCTGTTTTCTTGAAGGTGTCAGACACCCGTTTGGATCCGATGGCAGCCCAGGCTGTTGACTCCCTCCCCAGATCCAATCCATAGCATGTTAGCAGGAGAAGGTGGAGGTTGATGGGTCTTGGAACTGCTGTCAGTCACCGCCACAAAGCCCGTGAGGCTCACTATCAAGTAGAGGGTGGCCGGGTGCTGGCATGGGCTGATACGGCAGCTTGGACTGGGGATAGGAGGCGGCAGCAGGAGTGGGTTCTTTCCCCATCATTCCCAGGGACCTCTCTGGCAGTTTTTTGTTTTCCATCCCTATAACGTACTGCTCCATTGGAGCTCAGGTCCGGGCTCCCGGGGGTACAGTAAGGCCTCTCCTAAAGTGACAGTCTCGGGCTGGTCGTACTGGACTCATACTGGTTCACCAGCTGCTAGAGAAAGGACTTGCAGTGCTGGCCGGGGAATGACTGGTCACTGCAGGGAGCTGGGCTTGTGGCTGCAACACGGGGGCAGGAAAGTGAGTATCTGGAATTCAGGGGGTACACTGGGGCACCTCTTGGTGTCTGCAAACCTAGGGATAACCACGGACAAGCAGCAACAGGCATGGTGCTGGCGTAGCCTTTACAAGAGAAAGCTCGTCTCACGGTTCTGGAGACGAGATGAAGGTATCTGCAGGGTTGGTTGCTTTTAAGGGCTTAGAAGGGCCACCTAGAGGCAACCGTCTTGTCTCTGGGTCTTCACCTATCTGTCTTCTGTGTCTGTCTGCCAGGCTGTTCACAGCCTCACCTCTTTGAATCCCGTGAGGCTGACTTTGGCATTCCTATTTTAACACATGAGGAAATGAAGCCTGATCCATCTGCTCAGGGCTCCCTGCTTCCTGCATTAAGGGGTGATCCAGGACTTACTTATGATTTGGGGGCAATGTGCCCAAAGGGCAGGCTGCTGACTGTGCCAGGGTGAGCCTCGGACAAGGAGTCAGGAGACCCGGGTGCAAGTTGCAGGCGTAGCAAGTAACTGGACAGGTTACTTCTCCTCTCTGAGTTTCCATTTCCGTATCTGTGACGTGTACAGAATGGGTTAGAAATCTCTGAAAGCCTCTCAGGCTCTCAGAACCGAGGCTGACAGTCCATCGGTGACGGTCCTCCGTCTCCTACTCTTTCCCTTGCAGGATCCAGCCAGGTCTCGTGTATGATTTCTAGGCAAGGCCTGGGGGGCTTCTGGAGGGTTTACCTTTCGCCCGGTCTCCTCCTGAGGCTGACTGTCAGATGTCTGAGGGTTAGATGGATTATATCCCTGCTTTAAGACAGAAAACACAATTCTCTAAATGTCATTTGACTCTCTAGAAAAAGCAAATTTCTTGCCTGCTCTGAAATGTCATGAAGGGAAATCATTGGAATTCATTGATGAAACTGTAATCTTTCCCCATGTATTTTCCACACATGCCATATAACTCTTTCTATGACAGTTTCCATAGATTTAATGAAGAGGATGAAGCAGATAAGCTAGGGACACAGCAGCATTATTACTGGTTGCTTGGAAGACTGTGCACGCCTGGCAGCTGATGATGGACGGGCAGCGGGCACGTGCAGGCTGAGGGCTTTCGTGCCCCGTACGCCGTGCCAGACGGACGTGGGACGCGCACGAATCCTCTCATTTCTGAGATAATTCTGTGAATGTTCTCCACTTCCGACATGAAGAGATTGAAAGTCAGAGAGGCTAAGCAGTCAGAACAAGGTAGATAGAGCTGGACGTTAACCCAAGCCCAGTTATGAGGAGTGAAGGCTTCGGAGGAGGGGGACAACTTGGATTGAAATCTGGCGCCAGTTGAGTTGGCATCATGTGATCCTTGGCAGGTAGCTTGGCTTCTTTGCGTCTTAATTTCTTCGACTTAAACGTGAGGAAGACGTCATTAAGGATGCTCATTAGGGTGCTGGAGGCATGGCAGTGAACATGGTTTTAGGCGTGTGGACTATGCTCAGTGTCTCCCTGTGATGCTGTGCTACCTTCTAGGTCCCCCCTCCCCCAGGGTCTCTCCACTCTCCACCTTCTCACCCCACCCCCCTGTCCTCCAGGAAGGTCATTCTGGCTGCCTCGTACTGCCCTGTGGGACAGTCCCACCCGGACACAAGACCCTTGCCTTGCTTCACTGGCCGGTCTCCTGCCTCGTTAGCATTTGTAGTTAGTTCCAGAGAAGTGTGCAGGTAGCTCCCTGCATTGGGTTCTGGTTTTACTCTGTGACATTTCCCAGATATTTCCATCTTCAAGGCATCTTTGTCCTGTTCTGGAAGATCAGTGAGGTCTGCTTGTCTCAGCACTTGAGGATTCTGAAACGTTCACTCCGACAAGTCATCTGTCCACGTGGCTCCCAACGTGCAACCTCCACCCAGACCTACCCCACCCCTCCGGCTTGGGAACCTGGGCTTCAGTCAATGTCAGAAGATGGTGAGATGGCAACCCTCTCTTCATTGACCTTCTGTAGTGCCTGAGAGCCCACCATTAGAGATTGTTTAGTTGATGGTAAAGTGTTCCCTGTTAAAATGCAGTTATCTTTAGAATGTGCAAACCAAGTTCTGCCAACCATCTGTACCTTAGCAAGGGATGCCCGTAAGCAACGAGCTGCAGAGAGGTCCTGTGGTTTCCCCTGGTGAGTGGTGGAGTCTTGGCTGTCTTCATAGCTTCACCCCTGACCCTTCCTGACAGTTGCTCTGCAAATCTTGGGACTCAGAACAGCACCAGAGATTATATGCGTAGAGTTAGGGAGGGGAAATGAAGCCAAACATAGCTAAAACCTCAGGAGACTCTAGGTCGCTTCTGCCCATGAGAAAGTGCTGATTGTGGAATCAAAATTGAGCATGACCAGGACAGTAGAGACAAAGGAAGAGAGAGTCCAGGTAAGAGCCGAGGGAGAGAACAGGGCCAGGAGATGTCAGAAAGCAAGCCACAAACACTACGAAAACAATAAAAGGATCCCTGTGAAGTTAATGTTTCTAACTTGTGGACAGTGCCTCCTAAAACTTTGGGAAAATTATTGTCACTTTAGAACAGGCCATACTAGCAAGACCAAATCTAATACAACACTGTTGTAAGAAAACAAGAGAAGGAGGAGGAGGATGACATTTATGTGTAACAAAGAGACCTGCCACAAAACAGAAGCATCACTTTGTGTTTCAAACGGATGAAAGACATGGTGCTACAGGCTAGGAGAGAATTCTATACATCACAACTGGAAAAACTCAGAAGCACAGTGATGGAACTCAGGAAAGGATGAGAAACAAAAAGAAATAGAGACTAAGCTGTAAGAAGCAGAAGAGAATGTAAACATCATAAATATCTTAATAGGAATAGAGGATTGAAAAAGAGAAAGAAATTAAAAATCAGGGGTGCCTGGGTGGCTCAGATGGTTAAGCATCTGCCTTCAGTTTAGGTCATGATCCCAGGGATGGAGCCCCATGTCAGGCTCCCTGCTTGGCTGGAAGCCTGCTTCTCCCTCTCCCACTCTCCCTGCTTGTGTTCCTTCTCTTACTGTGTCTCTCTCTGTCATATAAATAAATAAAATCTTAAAAAAAAAAAAAGAAAGAAATCAAAGGCAAATGAAAACAAAAAGAAAAAGGATTCAGGAGAAGGAGACAGATTGGAAGATAAGCGAAGACAGTCCAACATGGGGATAATAGGAGGCTATGAAGATGAAAAACCTAAGCAAAAGAACAGAGCAAATACCCAAACTATAACTCAGTAAAACTTTGCTGCAATAAACGATGATCTAAAACTACACACATTGAAAGAGCATACCCTGTTCCTGACACAGAATACTGTGTCACAGAGAATACTGACACAAAACAACTGGCCCAAGCCATATTCTAGTAAAATTACTGGATCATAAGAAAAGAAAAATCCTTTGAGTAGCTAGGTCCAAAGAACTAACAGCTTGAAAAAGAATAGCACTAGATCATTAGCAGAGTTTTAGAAAGTGCTGCTTCATTCCAGGATAAAATGGAGCATCATGTTTAGTATACTTGAGGAAAACACAGGTGAGCCAAGGATTTTATATCTGGACACTGACATTCAAGTATAAATAAAGAATGGACTATTATGTATGTAGGAGCTCAAAGAGTATAGTTCCTTTGAGACTATAAAGAGGAATCTACTGACAAATGAGTGTCTCGCTGCCCAGATACTAGCAAGACATTAACATGAGAAACTGGTAGACATTAAGTATATAGTTACCCATGGAACTAACAAAAAGTAACAAAATTAATGGGAAAGAGAACAGTCTATAGCAGCCACGTGCTCTGACAGTGTATATAGAATGCCCCTGTAAAAATAGGAGAAGAATGAGGAGATAAAATACAAAAATACAATTTCTTTTGAACTTTCAATAATCACATCAGAGATGATAGTATTGATACTGCTACTCTGAGATTGTTATATATGCCATGTATGATAATGCAAATGAATGATTATGAGATACTCACATGTGATCACCTCTCAGGTCTGGTGGAAGAAAGAAGACACAGATGTAACGTAGAAGTGGTTATGTGCAAATTCCCCAGTCTTGAATTCAGATCGGAAGTGTTAGCCAGTATACATGCATGGTATGGGCACCTGTTGATAGAGTTTTACTTAGCTCTAACTCATGCTTTCTGTTGGCGAAGAATATTCAATGAGATGGTTCTACCACAATTCATTCATATAAATATGTGTAATTTAATATTTATTATATTGTTCATATAAATTATGTATTTCCTCCCCAAGTTTCACTATTATAAATCAGGTGTCAGTGTATCTCTAAGTATATGAGGAAATATTTTTGAATGAGAAGTTCCTAGAAATAGAAAGACTAAGGACTGTGCTTTTCTCTCTCTCTCTCTCTCTCTCTTTTTTTTTTTTTTAAAGATTTTATTTATTTATTTGACAGAGAGGAATAGATCACAAGTAGGCAGAGAAGCAGGCAGAGGAGGGGGGAAGCAGGCTCTCCGCCGAGCAGAGAGCCCAATGCAGAGCTCGATCCCAGGACCCTGAGGTCATGAACCGAGCCGAAGGCAGAAGTGTTAACCCACTGAGCCACCCAGGTGCCCAAGACTGCTTTTCAATAGATATTAGATAATCGCCTCCCAAAAAGGTTGCATCTGTTTCCGTTTCTACCATGAAAGGATGAGAGCACTATTTTGCCATGAATGCACCAACCTATTTTTAGTCCAATAGGAAAAATATTGCTTTGATACATATTTATTCTGTCGTAAAGAGATTTGGCCAAAAAAGAGAATCTTTTCTTACAAGCTTATAAGCTGTTTCTATTTCTTCTTTTGTGAATTGCCTACTTAAAATTTGACTCATTTAAAGTTGAATGTTTATCTTTTTATTGTTTATTTGTAGGCAGTTTCAACATATTATGGACATTTATCCTTTTTTTGGTTATATAGTTTATAAAATCTTTCCCTTAACCTGGCACTTATTTTAACCTTGAGAAGCTTTATATTTTTATATAGCCAGATTTGTCAATTCCTATTCACCTTTTAATGGCTCTTGATTTTTCTGTAACATTTTTTTTAAAGATTTTATTTATTTATTTGACAGAGAGAGAGAGATCACAAGTAGGCAGAGAGAGAGAGAGAAAGAGAGAGAGAGAAACAGGCTCCCCGCTGAGCAGAGAGCCCTATGTGGGGCTCTGTCCCAGGACACCGAGATCATGACCTGAGCCGAAGGCAGAGGCTTTAACCCACTGAGCCACCCAGGCGCCCCTGTAACATTTTTTTTAAAAGGTCTTCTTTACCTCCAAGTCATGGTCATTTTCTTAAATTTCCTTATGCTGGTTTTACAGTTCTTTATTTTACATTTATATTGTTAACCTACTGAACATTTGCTTTCATGTGTGGAGTAAAATAGGCATCTATGTATATATCTACCCTATCTATGAATTTTCTCCCTCCCTCCCTCTCTCTCTCTCTCTCTCTCTCTCGGTCATCAGTCTTTCCAACTGATAGCCAATTTTTCCAACCCCCTTTATTAAATAGTCTGTCTATTCCCCATTGATTTGAAAAGCTACTTTCTACTTGCAATTAAATGATCATATGTAATAAGTGGTCTTTGTATTCTATTGTTACACTGATCTATGCCTGTTTCCTTGTTGGTGCCATCTTCTTTTGTTTTCTTTTTTCCCCTTAAAGAGGGACAGGGAGATTTTGTGATTTTTTTTTTCCCATTTACACATGTGTAAATGGGCTGAGAGACCTATGAAAACAGTCAACAAATAGACCTTGTTGTAACAGCAATCTTCTCTATAAATCACTAGGCTTCCTGTTTCACTCATCCTTCTGACTTCTTGGGTCCACTTCTTGGCTTCTTGGCTCTTCGTAGTCTCTGGTATGGCTGCAGCCTGACTGGATCCATATAGGACTCTTTGAACTATTTTAGATTAATATGAATGTCAGCATTTGGAACTTCTTTTCAAGTTCCCTTCAGTATTATTCTTTTACGTAAGTCTTTACTTCTCTTGAGTATTTGTTTTCTAAGCAACCTTAATTACCAATTTGTTAAATTAAAATATCTATTAGGATTCTCATCAAAATAGCACTATATTAATGAATTAATTTGGGAAAAAGTTAAAGAGTATCATCTCTCATTCTAGAACTTTCAAAAATGTCACTTGGTACATTTTTGTAAGAAGTATTTGCATTTTTCTTATGAAACGTGTGTTTATTTTTTATTTCTATTTTTTAAAGATTTTATTTATTTATTTGACAGAGAGAGATCACAAATAGGCAGAGAGGCAGGCAGAAAGAGAGAGGAGGAAGCAAGCTCCCCTCTGGGCAGGGAGCCTGATGCGGGGCTCGATCTCAGGACCCCAGGATCAGGACCTGGGCTGAAGGCTGATGCTTAACTGACTGAGCCATCCAGGCACTCCTTGATAAAACTTTAAAAAAAATATATTTGTTTATCTATTTTTAGAGAAAAGAGAGTGGCAGGGAGGGGCAGAGGGAGATGGAAAGAGAATCTTAAGCAGCTTCCATGCTGAGCGTGGAGCCCAATGTGGGGCTTGGTCCCATGACCCTGAGATCATGACCTGAGCCAAAACCAAGAGTCAGATGCTCAGCTGACTGTGCCACCCAAGTGCCCCTCTCTTGATAAAACTTCTAAATCTACTTTATGGCAAGAATGTTTAGTTAGTTCCTATAACATAAGGTCGTATCAGGAGTTATGGGATAGAGAATTTGCCTGCTGATTATGTCCCATGTTGTTAATTCTCTATGGAAATTGGTGTAAAATTGCACTGATATAGGGAGACAAGATCATTTGGGGGGAGGGAAGCCATGGGGTCAGTATTTTTCAAGATGTAGTCTCTCTCTCTCTCTACACACACACACACACACACACACACACACACACACACACACGTGCGCACGCGCGTGCCCATGTGTGCGCACACACATTCCAGCCCTGGCTTTAGGGTGGGCTCCACACCCAGCAGGATTGAAATCACATACAGAACCTTCACAGCTAATATGGGAAACTGTCTAACAAGTTGTACAATTTGGTTTAATGGGATGTCTGATGAGTGACACATGGTTGTTTGTCAACTAAAAATATCTCGAAGACCTTTGAGCAAACCAAAGGAGACCTTTCTCGTGTCACGTCTCCCAAACAGCTGCGCCCTGCCCTGGGTACACATAATTGCTGAAGCTGATTGGGGAGGGCTCGAAGTGTTGATGCTGTCGTATTAATTTGTTCCATAAATCAACACATGAACTTGACAGCCCTTTAAAATCTTTATCATCAGGCATTTATCCTTTGTATTCTGAAGGAGACTTGTCTGACTTTAATCCAAAGCAACTCACATTCATTAAGTAAATATTTATTGAGCATTGACAGGTGCTAAAAATGTAGGACCCAAACCTGTCTTCAAGGAGCTCATGTCTAACAGGGAAGTAAACATCTAAGAAAAAAGTTGCATTTTTATGTGACCAGGGCAGTGATAGAGTTAAGCAATGGTATAGTGTTACCACTAAGAGTCATTTATTCTTTCATTCAGCAAAGGCTAACTAACATCTGTTAAAAGAGCGATATGGCCTCTCCAGGACACAGTGCCTACTTCAGGGAGCTCAGCCTAGGAGTAGGAAGCAGACTTTAAAACGGATTATAAATGAATATAAGCTATGGTGATCGGTAGGGAGTATGGTGGGTCAGGTCACAGCAGGGAGAGGTTGTCTTCTGTAGGAGAATCAGGAAAGGCTTCATAGGTGAAGTGGTACTTGAGCCGAATCTTAGAAGATAGGCACATGCTATGTCCTGGGCAGATGTGGGGAAGAACATTCAGTGATGGGAATGAATCAAGCGAAGGCCTGTGTGGGGGAGGGGAGTGGAGAGAACCGTTGTTCAGGACTAGGAAGTAGTGTAGCATAGACTGAACATGGTGGGAGGGGCCTGTGGTGAGAAGGGCGGCTGGAGAATCAGGTGGGGATCATATCATGGATGGTCTTAAAAGCCCAGACAAGGAGCTTAATGTTTTCCCAAAACCTTTATCACAGCCAGGTCCAGCTTTGCTCTTCCTCAGCTTCCTCCTTTTAGAAATGTCCATCTTAATTGTTTGCACACAATAAAACATAATGTAAGGTCTCAAGCTTGAGAATGACATGTATGTGAAATAATAAGCTTTGAACTCAGTTTGATTGTTAGTGAGTTTGTCGGCTTAGCTATTCACATTTTTGTCATATTTTAGTGTAGACAACATCTACTATTGAACATAAACTAGTTAAGAGAGTCCCTGGATGACAATGATGCTTTTTACCCAAAGGAGACTTCTTGCTGCCCTCAGAGAGTGTGGGCTTCCTGGAGGTAGACCAGTTGTTTGCAACAGAGCCTCTTTCCATTCATTTCACCGTTCTATAAAATGGTGAGGAAATAGAATCCCCCAAAGTTTCCTTTCTGGAATTTACCTGAACCCTTTGCCCACCAAAGTGAAGGGAGAGAAGACTAGGGTGTTGTTCACATTTGATCCTAACTCAACTTTACAACAGCCTCTCAGAGTAGATGGATTACCAGTACCATCTTCTAGGGAGGACATTGAAATTTAGGGCTGCTAAGCAAGAGATTCTAGATTCTTGCTACTTAAAGAGTGACTGACAGGCAGTAGTGCTAGTCTCACACTGGAGCCTGTCACAAATGCAGAAGCCCAGGTCCCACATCAGAACAGAGGACCAGTCTGCGTATTCACGAGATACTCCTCATTGTCCGAGCAGGTGATTCTCTGATGAATAAAATATGAAAAGCTTTGACCCCTGAAAAAGCCAGGTCGAGTTTCTTCTAAGACCCCATGTTGCCTCTACTTTTTGGCTACTGGGTTTATTCCTAAATGTCATGAGTGGTTTTGACTGGGGATATTGGGGGAGGCATGCGGATTTCTACTTATGATGTGAGTTCTGGGTTTAATATACTGAAAGCTTTGTGACCGATGAGAATGGAAAATAGCATTTGGGGCTCCCAAACTTGTAAGGTGATAAGGAAGTCCTTATGGCAAATAGAATAGAAAATTCCTTATTCTAGCATGTTTTCTAGTGGTCTCCCATTGCAGAAAATTTTCCTATTCTAAAGCAACCCAATTTAGCAAGTCAGTTTATTGGGCAGCATTTGCCGGCATTGAAGAGTATTTTCTTTTTAACTCCTGGGCATGCTTATTCATTCAGCAGTCCATTCATTGCACAATCATTTGCTGCCTGCCTTATGTCCCGAAAGCGCAGAGGAGTAAGACACAGTCACTGTCATCAAGAGTTCATGGTCTGGAAGAGGAGACAAACAAAATAATAATTATAACCCAACTTTATATGTGATAAATTGTACTCCTTCTGTGACACAAACTTTTCTCTTGGTCCCAGTTTTAGACATTTTGTTCCTTGCATAGACCACGTATCATGTGAATGTCTCAGTTTTTTGGTCTGAAGTATACTGTCACCTTCATTATATTCCAGTTGTCAGTAAAGTGCTTGGGGATGGGGAGGGTTACAAAGGAAGGGATAGTACCATTGGTGGGGGCAGAATTCATGGAGATGATGACCTTCGTTCATTCATCTGACAGATATTTATTGAGTTTGCCACATGCTGGGCACAGGGCTAGTGGGTTACAGAACTGGGGATTAGGAATCCACAGGACATTCTTTGTTCTTGCCCTTTGTGCACAAGGGAGAGGATGCTGTTAAATATATAACCGCATGGTAAGTCAACCAGTTTCACTTGTGACAAGTGTCTGGAGAAGTGGAGAGTTCTATGAGAGTATGTGATGAGAAGGGTGACCCCCCAAAACATCGAGAAATGCTTCTGTGATAACTGAAAATTTGTACAATTTGACCTATATCACCCCATATTCCTTCCCACCTGCCCCTGGCAACCACCATGCTATTTTCTGTTACTATGAAATCAGTTTTTTTTTTTTTGATTCCACGTGTAAATTATACCATGTAGTATTTATCTTTGTCTGTCTGGCTTATTCAGCTAGCATAATGCCCTTCAGATTCATCCATGTTGTCACAAAATAGCACGATTTCCTTATTTTTATGGTTGAATAATATTCCATTGTATACATACACACACAGCATTTTCTTTATCCATTCATCTATAGGTCAAAGGATATACAAATTTTTAGTCATAAGAGGAATAAGTTCTGAAGCACCTGGGTGGCTTGGTCGGTTATGTATCTGCCTTTGGCTCGGGTCATGATCCCGGGTTCCTGGGATCCAGCCTCGAATTGGGCTCCCTGATCAGCAGGGAGCCTGCTTCTCCCTCTTCCTCTGCGCCCTCACCTGCTTGTTCTCTCTCTCTCTTTTGAATAAATAAATAAAATATTTAAAAAAAGAAAGGAGAGTATGTTCTAAGGAGCTCATGTACAGCATGGTGACTATGATGATGTGGTACTGAATCCTTGAAAGTTGCTGGCAGATGTTAAGCCTCACCACACATGCACAAAAAGACTTAATTGTATTAACTATATGAGGTCATGGATGTGTCCATAATCTTGATCTTGTTAATTTTCCTACATGTATATGTGTATCAAATCATAATATTGTACACTTTAAATATATGTGATTATATTTGTCAATCATTACCTAGTAAGAAATGCTAAAAAGAAATAAATGCTCTTTTTAAGCTATTACTCATGAACTGATGCTTGGAGCGGTAATACTGGAGGAAGGAGCCTTCCAGGTAGCAAAACAACAAGTACAAAGGCCCAGGGGCAAAATGGAACTTAGTGCATTCCTCCAAATGAAAACCTTAGCAAGGCTAGAAGAACATGGGCCATCTTGGAAGTCAGATGTCGTCCTTGCTCCGTGTTTGCACACATAATGGGCCTTCTGTCTGCCTTGTGGACAGGGGAGATGTGGCAAAATGGAATGAGGCCTGGCTCAAGACACCACTTGCCAGTTTCTTATTCAGAGATTGACCTCCATTATTGCATCTGCTTGATGGGGATTTCTGCCCTCCTGCTGGTCTTCAGACCCTGTGGGTGGGAAAGCGCTTAGAAGAAATTAGTAGAGCCTCTCCCATCTTGCAATTACCTCAGGGATCCATCTGTGGGGTGAAGCAAGGTAAAGTGGATATGCTTCCGGCTCCCATGTTGAAGGGTGGTGTTTCAGGAAAAAGACTTAAGTTTTTCTTCCTAGGCATACGATAGTGTTTGGGGCACCAGCTGACTGTCCCCAGCTGCCTGCAAACAGCCCAGCGGAAGCCGCAGACAAAGAGCTGATTATGACAGAGTGGCACCGGGCTGTTTGCACTGAGCTGCCAGATGCTGTTAGCAAGTGGAAATAAAAGTGAAACTCGTGAATTGCCGGCAAATAAATCCTCTGTGCCCCTCGTGGAAATCCTGTGGGCAGCTCAAGAGAGGTGGGCTTGGATGGGAGCGAAGGTCAGTGCTGGGGATGGGGTCTCTTGACCATAGATCCGGACGGCCTGCAGCACTGCGGGGGCTCGAGGACGTCATTATGCTGAGATCGGGGCTCGGTGGGAGCCAGGGGCAGGCAGCAAGTGTGTCCGATTCAGCTCTGAGGACTGGCAGTTGAGGTACGATGTGGGTTGATGTATGTTCCCCACAGAGAGATGTTGAAGTCCTAACTCCTCATACTTCAGAATGTGAGCTGATTTGGGGGTAAGGTTCTTACAGAGGTTATCAAGGTAAAGTGAGGTCATTAGGCTGGGTCCTAATCCAGTATGACAGCTGTCCTTATAAAAAGGGGGCATGTGAACACAGGAACAGATAGGCACAGAGGGAAGTGGTGTGAAGACACATAGTGGGGAGATGGCCCCCCACCTCATGTGACGCGCTTGATGCATCTGTAGGTCAGGGGACAGCAAGCCTTGCTGGCAATAAGCAGAAACTAGAAGAGACTCCCAGAGCTAGCCCTGCAACAACATGATTTTGGATTTCTAGCCTCCAGAACCAGGAGGTAATACATTTCCGGTGTTTAAAGCCATCCAGTTCTTCATACTTTGTCACAGCAGCTTTAGGAAACCAATACAAGGTGCTTTCTTTGAGGAGCACTTAGCTTCTCAAATCTCTCCAATAAGACAAAGGTGTACTACTGGTTTTTGTTTTTATTTTTAAGGAAGAGGGTGTGCCCACATGTGTGCACGAGCCTGGGAGGGGAAAGGGAAGGACGGAGGGAGAGGGAGACAGAATCCTAAGCAGGCTCCACGCCCAGGTCGGAGCAGGGGGTAGGGTTTGATCTCCTAACCCTGAAATCACGACCTGAGCCAGAACAGAGTCAGACACTTCCTGGACTGAGCCCCCCAGGCACCCAAGGCATTCCGTTTTTGATGCGGATGTGGGGGAGGCGGTCATCCTTTCAGGGGGACAATGCTGATCTATTCAGACACTTAGTGTCTAGCCACCATGCCAGCCTGCAGCTGTGTCTGCTCTGTCCGGGGCCTGCGCGGAGTGGACCTCCCCGCGGGAGGGCGAAAGCTTGCAGCTCCGGGAGGGCGGCCTGGACCAGAGGGCAGCCCTGCTCCTGGCGGGCGGGAGCCGGCCGGGCCACTTTCTCACGTCTCACTTTCTGTAGCTATAAAAGGAGGATCCTCCCGCCTCCCTCCTGGGATGTTGCAGAGATCTGAGAATATGCATCTGAAGTACTTAGCACTGATCAGCCATGATGGATTATGATTAATATTATCCTATCCAACAGCTGTCTCCTTCAGCTGCCGGCACTTAATGGCTTGCTGGTTACAGATTGTGGGAGAAAGTATTCGGTGGCACCACACTTGAACTCCCGTGGCTGAGACTTAGAGGATGGAGAATGGACAAGCTTGCCATTGGCCTCCCTCATCACCCTCTCGCCTGACCTAAGGGCCTGGCTATCTTTTGAGGATTCCAGGCTTTCCCTAACCTCTGCACTCTGAACTCTGTCTGCTCTGTGCCGAGGATCTCTTTTCTCCTAGTTCTCTTTCCCTCTCCTCCCACAGACATGCACAGTCCTTCAGTGTAGTTAATCTAAAAGGGATGCCTAGGCTAGGAAAGCAATATGACCTTAAAACCTTACACAAAAGTGCAAACAAACGATAGTTCCTAATGTTCCCTGAGGTTTTACTGTTTTTAAGAAGAGAGTTGGTTGACTTCAAAGATGTTCCATTTGATGGCGTGGGTGTGGGAAGTACTTTTGTGGTTTGGATCTAGGGGACAATATCTGCTACGGACTGAAAGTTTGCGTCTCCCACTCCAAATTCATATGTGGAAACCTCATTTAAAGGTATTTGGCAGTGAGGCTTTTGGGAGGTGACTGTGAGCCCTCATGGATGGGAGTGGTGCCCTTACCAAAGAGACTCGACCGAGCTCCCTCGACCCTTCTGCTGTGTGAGGTCACAGGAGGCCGGCGCTTGCCACACACTGGATCCGCCAGCACCTTGATCTCGGATTCCCCAGCCTCCAGAACTGTGCACAGTAGATTCCTGTTGTTTATAAGCTCCTCAGTCTATGGTATTGTGTTACAGTTGCCCAAACAAAGATGGTATCCCTTTCTTCTAAATGGCCTCCAGGAAGAGAGACAGTGTGTCAGCAATGTAACGCTTTATTTTTGAAAGCCTGCCACTGTGTCTCTCCCATGCCAAGCCACCGATTTGGCATAATTTCCCATCTTCTTTACGGTCTAGGAGGGTTGTTTGAATTAACCAGAGTGACTTGGCTTGCTTATTCACTATTCCCAGAACTTGACGTCCTCATTCCCACCTCCATGGCATTGTTCCCGATGCCTTTTCTTTCTCCTAGTATTGCCACTTTAACTTGAGGTTGACCCGTTCAGGACCGAGGACTGGAAAATGAGGGAAACTTTATTTTAGTTACTGTCTCAAGTCAGCATTAAAAGAGAGTTCTTCCTACGCCTGACTCTGGATTTGGCCCTGATATCTCAGACTCTCTGACTTTTTACCTGCTGTTTTCTGTACCTGGAATGTCTTTTGATTGCCTTGACCTCCTGGTCAACTCCTACTTACCATCGAGGGCCCTGCTCCCCTGTAGCCTCCTCCCTGGAGCCTTCCATGCTGCTCCGTGTCCCTGCGAGGTGCTTGTCCCATTGTATTGCTCACGCATCTGTCTCTCCCTGTAGACTGTCAGGTTCTCCGGAAAGAGGACTGATCTACTTCAGTGGCACTGGCATGTCGTGGGGATCATCGATAACTGGTAGACAGATGAGTGGACGAGTGGATGGAAAGAGGCAGGGTGAGGTGGATGGATGGATGAAGTCATGGGATCATTACAGCATCTCTGTTCCTGCTTCAGTTGTGGGTGGAATTCACCTACGAGTTTGTCTTGCCTTTGAACGTTCAACACTTGTGACGGGCCTACAGGCAGCATGAATGAGATAGGTGACAGATAGACAGACAGACAGATAATGTCTGAGCGACTGAGAGCCCATAATCTTCCCTGATGTATTTCATAACAATTGTGAGCTCCAGAGAAGATCAGCTTGGTGGACTGTGTGGGAAATATTTTTGAGGACTGCCTTTAGGGGACGGCACCCCTTTGTCCTGCTTCTGTCAGAGGTGCAGAGGCTCGCTCACCTGCTCCCCCCACTTCCTGCTCTGGGCCTGGACTGCCTACCACTCTGTGGCTTCCTCTCTCCTCCCTGCATTGCTCTCCTGACTCGATCTGACTATTTTCTCCTGATTTGACCTGCATGAAGGTCTGCTGGACCTCCCCGGTTTGGGTGTGCTCGGGAGTGGCAGTGTCGGGGGAGGGCAGGGCCCCCTGGAAAGTCTCTCCTGCAGGGCCAGAGAAACGGCCTGACGGCCTGCCCGGGCTGTTGGCTGGGGTGCTTGGGAGGTGTTGATTGGCGGCTCTGGAGCTCACAGCCGCTTTCAGACGATACCCCGTATGGTGTTCTCTGTGTCGTGTTGCTTTCTTTATTGAGGCAAGGTGAGTTTGGATCGAGGCTGAATTTACTCTATTGTCTGGGAGCAGAGCTGACCACTGACGGGTTTTATCGAACCCACGCTTCTTACAGGAGAGAACTGTAGCCATTCACGGGCCCCGAAGATCCATTTGCTATCAAACGTGTATCTGCTTTTGTCTGAAGGGCAAGGGCGTGGCCTTTTTTCCAAGGAGTAACTGTGTTTGGAGGCAGCTCTCACTCTCCACGTAAAAAAGACATTCAAAGAAAACCTCACATTAGTCAGTGTGATCCCCCAAACCTGGGGGATTTTTATTCATATTAGAGAGACTGGAGATAACTCTTTACACATTAAAATGCTTACAAACTTGGCAGCCTTTGGCCACGTCATCCCTTTACCTGCCCAGGTCTGAGTTTTCTTATCTGTACACATGTTAGAATTTCACTTTTGGACTTTCTGGAGCTGTGGAGATCAAACGAGTTCATGTAAGTTGTAAAATGTTAAGCAAATGCTGAGGTTTGATGGTCATTATTATGAACACCCCACCAACCTCTATCTCAGTACAGGAAATCTGCAGAGTGACCTGGAGAATTAATGGGACCAGTGACATTTGTCCCTGGACATCTCTGTCTTCACAGTCATCTGTGTCTGAGTGTCTGGCACATAAAGAGGGGCGGGCAGGTGTCGAACAGAAATGGGTTTAGCATTTCTGGCTGGGGCTGGGGGATGTGTATGGATTTCCAAGGGGCGCTGTTAGAATATGAGCCTCCTGAGTCCTGTGAGGCGAGAATCGCTGGCATTCGAGGGCTCCCTGCAGCACCCTGCCACCCTTCCACTCTTATCACCACATGTGTGTCTTCTCTGGACTTACCTCTTCGTGGTGTGGAGGTAGGTCCTCATCCTTCTAGGAACACGTTTGGTCTGGTCCCTTCTCTGTACCTTGGGCCACACTTCCCTTTTTCAGAGTGAGAAGTTGTGTCAACTCTTAAGATTTTGCCACAGCCAGAGGACCCATTAATCCCTACCCCCCGTTCTCCATCTTCTCCCCCTTCTCCAGGGTCTAGGAGAGAAATCTATTCCTGGGATGATGAAAAAAAAAAAGTTGTTACATTGTTAGTGGGGGTTCAACTCCAAGAACTCAGGCAGATTTCGGGTGCACCAGACTGGACACTGTGAAGGATTCTTTTTCAGTAGTCTAAGCGGACATCAGAGTAGCTGGCTCCACCCATGTTCCCTAAGAATAAACCCAGCCTCTCAGCAGGGCCCCCTTGCTGAGAGAAAAGACCCCATCGGGGACCCCCAGGGGAGGGAGGGCCACGTGCCTGGGGCGGAGCCGTCCCAGGCTGTCAGCACCTGGTTGGTAGGTCTGGGCTCGCACCTGCGCCTGCGGCCTGATGAGACGGAAAACAGACAGAAGGGACAGACACAGCCCTGGTCTTGCTGCAGGTCTTGCCACTCTGCTTGCGTGAAAGGAAGAGATAGAAGAGGCCACAGGCATATGGATGGGACTCCACCCCCAGCCCAGAGAGACTGTCTTCCACATCCCCAGCCCCCCATTTTTGGTATAAAAGTTAAGCTTTTTATTTAGGAAAAGAAGAGGTATAACAAATCACTTATTTAAAAAATGGACGAATGCAAAAAACATGACAGAAACTCAGAAAAGTAAGATCATTTTATTATTTTTTGACAATCACTAATATTTTTCTCCTGTAATCTTTGGCTGCATACTGTCATTGCCTCTTCATATGATAAAGAATTTATTAATAATAATTTCCCTAGAGAGAAGAATAATTCAGCCTTTCCTCTAGTGCAATTGATTGAAATGTATTTATTATTAATGCTTTAGAATAGTTTTTTTTTTTTTGGCCTTACTACTCTTTATCGGTAATAGCATGTACATTTTAAGGAATGTTATCAAATTTGGGAAAGCATCTATTAAGTTTTTTACACATGTGATCTCTCACAATTGAAGGGCATTCACATTTTTTTATGCACTTGCTAATCTTTTAAAAGTACTCATTTTTTTTATTGAGATATAATTCACATACCATCAAATTCATCCCCTTAAAGTGTGTAATTGACAGAATTGCATAAGCACCAACACTGTGTAATTCTGGAACATTTGCATCATCCCTGAAAGAAATTCTGTACTGATTAGCAGTCACATCTCATTTTTCTGTCTTCTGGTCCCTGGCAACCACTCTTCTACTTTCTGTCTCTATGGATTGGCCTGTTCTGAACAGTTTGTGTAAAAGGAATCACACAGTACGTGGCCTTTGTTGTCTGACTTCTTCCACTTAGCGTAATGATGTCATGTTTCATCCGTGTTGTGGCGTGTTTCAGTCTTTGTTCCTTTACAGGGCTGACTAATGCTCCATTGCATGCATATACCACATTTTGTTCACCCATAAATTAATGGACTTTGGATTATTTGCACACTTTGGCCATTATGAGTCACGCTGCTATAAAATATTCATGTATCACTTTTTTTTTGTGGACGGATGTTTTCCTCTCGGGAAGATACATAGCAGTACAATTACTGGGTCATTTGGTTAATCTCTATTTAATTTTTGACCTTGATTTTCTTGAACATGATCAATGTACTTCTCCTCTAAGGCAGGTTAAGGTTGGGAGTGAGGTGTGGCAGGTTAGGGGAGGGGAACATTGAGGACCTAACAGAAAGCCTTTTGACATCCATATCTCTTCTTGATTGCCTACACTTGGCATCAGGGACACGTCAGGAAAAATAAACAAATTCATGGATTGCAGTTCTAAAAGGTGGGAAATGGAAGTAAATTTATTTGTCTCGTGAGAGGAAATACATTCTTACTGCTTTACTCAGTGTAGCGCTTAAGAGGGAGGTGTAGGCCAGGCCTGCATGGGGTTGGCATCCCAGCTCCACTACTAACGAGCCGTGGACTTGACTACATCACTGAACCTCTCCTGCTTCGGTGTCATCGTCAGTAAGATGGGGAGAAACTAAGGTGTGATCCTCGCGGCCTTGTGCTCACACGGTAACACATGATGCCGGGGCCCTGGCTCAGCCTGTTATCAATCTCAGTAATTTTGTTGGCCTCCTGTAGGGACAGAAACATGTCAGTGAGGACATCTTGCATAGCCTTTGGCCACTAACATGTTTATGGGGTACGTTTGAGGAGTAGCAGGCGAGGAGCGGCCCACAGGTATGTGAGCCTAGCTCAGTTTGCAGTCCCGTCTTCCATGCGGAGCTCGGCCAGAGCTGGAGGCAGCGAGTGTGGCCTGACACGAATCTCAATAAAGTATGCAAAGACTCTTGATGTATTTGTCCCTGAAATGCAGCATGTGGGAGTGTGAGAGACTTTTCTAAGGAAATACTGGCTTCAGTTGTGAAGTCGTTGTGTTTCTGGAGGCCTAGGCCCGGCTTCTCCTGAGGTTCTTCTGTCTTCTGGAGCTTCCCTGCAAGCTGAGATTTGCCAAAGTAGGTTTCACTCAGAGAAAGGAAATTAGGTCAGCTATCTGTGCCCCATTTCTTTTGCCAAAAAAAAAAAAAAAATCCTACCAGTTTTTACCTGAGACAAAAATAACATTTTTTCTTCCATTCTAGAAAATAGAATATATGAATCATTTGGAGATCAGAGGAGAAGCAGAGGGCTAAGAAATCTGTGTTATCTATTCTATTCCATCTGTCTGTTTGTTTTTCTGTCTACCTACCTATCTGCCTACTTATCTATCCATCCATCTGTCCGTCCATCCATCCATCCATCCATCCATCCATCCATCCATCCATCCGTCTATCCCTGTCTTTATCTTATTAGCTAGGCCTTTTTTGTTTGCCAGTCATTCAGCCGTCCATCTCACCCACCCACCAGTGTTTACCAACACGTACTTCAGGCTTTCAGGGAGATGGGATAGGAGAAAACTAGGAAGCACAGGAGGACAAGTAATTGCAACACAATGTGAGAAATACAGATGTGGAACTCTGAAAGGCATAGTAGAAGCATCAGGGATGAGGTGACATTGGGATCGAGTGATAGGCAGAAGGTCAACCGTCGAAAAGACGGAAAAGGTGGTACCAGGTGGGAGAACTTGTTTTTCGGAGACACAGAAGCATCTTTGGGGGGACTGGGGCAGAGGGTGTAAGGCAGGGTTCCTGGGAGAGGTTGGACTGATAGCATCTTGAATTCTCTGCCTCAGACATTTGGGTTTTACCCTAGAGTTCTGATAAACTAGAGAAGTAGTTTGAGCTGGTGAGCTGACTATGTTTTTTTTTTTTAAGATTTTATTTATTTATTTGACAGAGAGAGATCACAAGTAGACAAAGAGGCAGGCAGAGGGAGAGGGGGAAGCAGGCTCCCTGCTCAGCAGAAAGCCTGATGCAGGGCTCGATCCTAGGACCCTGAGATCATGACCTGAGCCGAAGGCAGAGGCTTTAACCCACTGAGCCACCCAGGCGCCCCGAGCTGACTATGTTTTTAAAAGGTCACTCTGACAGTGGCTGTGAAGGACAAGTTGGTGAGGGTGGTGGAGGAGATGGGGGGGTTGTGGGGACCGTCCGCCCTGTGGTGGGAATCCAGGCTAGGGATTCTCTGGCTAGGCCAGAGCCCTGTGTGAGGCTCTGGTCCCTGCCTCGGGGCAGGCGGACAGATCCTGAGCGTCCAGCCCTGCACAGCCCCAGACTTCTCTGCAGTTCTGTCTCCGAATCCAGCTGCTGGTACCCCCTCTGTACCTCTCGTCAGGCGCCGGGCTCCTGTCAACGACTCAGTTCAGTTGACTGCCTAGGCTGATATTTCTGTCTCCAAGTCAAAGGGTATTTAACTTCCAGTGAAAAGCATCATTAGGAGCTTTAAGTAAATCAAAGCCAAGTTTAGTTGTTTGTTTGACCCTGGTAAGGAGATATGATGGGCTTGTTTATGCTTACTTTTCCCAAATACAGTCACTGACTTGACTTTGAGCCTTTTTACTTTTTAAATGAGCTAAAATCTACAGTTGACAAACAGAGTTGAAACCCCCCTAACTGACACTGCAGGCAGCTTCTACTGAATGGCAGTCCCTGGTGGATGTGGCCAACGGGGGGGCTCTCGGCTTCATCACATAGGGCAGGGACTCTGCATCCTGGCTCCCCTGCCCCCTGCTTGTAGTCCAGAGTCTGGGCCTGAGGACACTGCTCATTCAGCGTAGATGACCTGAATGACCGACGTCCTCCAACTCTCCAGGTCACCCGCACACTGAGCCAGATGGTAGCCTCAGTTGCCACCTTGTTCACCTGGGCACGTGTGCCTCATGAAGGTCACAGTTGCAGCCATACCCTGGAGGGAGGAAGGCCTCTGCCTGGCGGAGCCACCAGCTCGGAATGGCTCCAGAGTCTTCGGTTGTTCAGAGCCACTCAGCTGTAGGAAGAGATAAATGTGCATCATTCGCCATGGAGGGAAGCAGATCTTCCGAGGGGGCCTATCTCTTCCTCTCTGCATTCTGGAAGATTTGCGTGGCCTTCCAAGAATTCAGTATCATCAATGGGCCTGGCAGGAACTTAGATTTCTTCTGAATTTTGGAAGGTTTGTGTGCCAGCCACGTCATACTGAGCTTTCTGCCTAAACCTGGCTCCTTCATGGTTGCATTATATTTTAATAATATTAGCTAATTGCATTGAAAGCTTAACTTGAGATAAACCTTGTCCTAATGTGCCCTTGAGATGGATAGTGCTGTGTCCCCATTGTACAGGTAAGAAAACAGAGACTCAGAGAACTTTAGCAAATTGCCCAATAGTAACTAACTATAAAGCTCATTTCGTGTATCAGACACTTTCCTCTCTCCATGTACCAGGTCGTCCACATTAGCTTCGCTGAATCTTCCATGATATAAGTGCTGTTATGATTTTCTTTTCTGGTACTGAGGGAACTCAGGTGCAAACAGGTCGAGTGACTTATTCGAGGGCATGGAGATGACGTATGACAGGTTCAGACAGTTGCTTAGCCAGGGCTGACTCAGTTCTCAACCATCATGATCTCCCGCCTCTCAGGATGTGTTTTGATAGAATAACTTGGTTATTTGTGGGTTTAGTTATGTTGCTGAATTTTTTCCCCTCCAAAGCATCAATGAATTGCCTAAAATGATTATTATGCTCTGTTCATATTCATAATTTATTTCCATTTCTGGAGCCAGTCTGCAGAAACTTAAAATATATCAGACTAAACACTGAATGAATGAGATTTCTACAACCTTTTTGCAGAATGTAATCTGCAATATCTATTAAAACAAATAACCCACTTGTCTTTTTTATTCACCAGTCCCACTTTGGGAAATTCTCCTATAGAAACAAAAGCACCAGAGAGATTAAGTATATGATTAGGGATTTTTTTACAGTGTTGTTTATAATGACAAAAACCGGGGTGAGCCTGATGGCCCATCACTGGGATGGGGGGAGTGGAGGTAAGTAAGTAGAGAGAGATTGTGGTTTGCTCCTGCAATGGGATTTTTTGTAGCTATGACCTGGAGTATGGTGAAGTGACAGGAGCAAATAGCAGGAACACATGCATAGGGAACGCTCGTTAAAAAAACAAAACAAAACAAAGACAAAAAACTACAGCCCTAACAAGTGCCATTGCTCTTTCCCATATAATATGGATTTGACCTTGTGAATCTTAGAAGCATGGACAAGGGAATGAAAGAACTCACTCCAGGCTGTTAATGTTTATGACATGGGAGGTGAGGATAAGGCAGGGGAAGAATGAAGTTGGGGCATGTTATTAATTTTCTGTGTTTCTTTTTTGTTTTTAAAGATTTTATTTATTTGACAGAGATAGAGAGAGAGATCACAAGTAGGCAGAGAGACAGGCAGAGAGACAGGCAGAGAGCGAGAGGGGGAAGCAGGGTCCCTGCTGAGCAGAGAGCCCGATGCGGGGCTCGATCCCAGGACCCTGAGATCATGACCTGAGCTGAAGGCAGAGGCTTTGACCCACTGAGCCACCCAGGTGTCCCTTCTGTGTTGTTTCTTAGGAAGTGCTAAACATGAAGTACTTTTGAACTTAAAAAAATTGAAGTGTCATTCACATAGTGATCGCTCTGTGCAGTATGGGCATGCACAATAGTATCTTAACTGGATAGCTCCATCAGTTTGGACCAATGCTTACATCCATGTCACCTACATCTCTGTCAGGATATAGGCCACTTCCGACCCCCCAGAAAGCTGCTTGGTGCCTCTCCCAGGCTGTCCCTGTCAGTCCTCCTACCAGAAGCAACCACTATTCGGATTTCTTTCACTGCAGGTTAGCTTTTCCTGTTCTAGAACTTCATGTAAATGGAACGATACAGGGTGTACTCTTCTGTGTGTGGTTTCTTTTGCCCAATGCAATGTTTTTGAGATTCACCCACTTTGCAACATGCATGAATAAGCCATTCTTTTTTTTTTTTCTTGTTGAGTAGTATTCCATTGTATGACTATCCCATGATTGGCTTATCCATTTTCCTGTTGATGGGCATTTGGGTTGTTTCCCGTTTTTGGCTCTTATGAATAAAAATTTATGAACATCCTTGTACAACTTTTTTTTTTTTTGGGTGCATACATTTCCATTTCTCTTGGATAAATACCTAGCAGTAGAAGAATTGCCGGGTCCCAGGGAGACATGGGCTTAGCTTTATAAGAAACTGACCAAGAATTTCCCAAACTGGATGTAACATTTTACACTACTGCCAGCAGTATATGAGAGTTTAGATTGTGCCACATCCTTGCCTGGCACTTTGACATTAGTAGGTTCATATTAGCCAATCTATTGAGTGTATAGTAGTATCGCATAGTTTTCACTTAGCTTTTCATAGAGATTCATCATGTCCAGCACTTTTTCATGTTCTTATTTAAATCCAGACTGCATATTTCCAGCTGTATGTCTAACATACATATGTATCACACTTTCTTGATTACTATAGCTTTATAAGTTTTGAAATCAGGTAGTATAAATCCTTCAATTATTTTTTCTTCTTTTTCAAAATTGTTCTGCTCTGGGTATTTCGAGTTTCTATGTAGAGTTTAGAATCAGCCTTCTAATTTCTACAAAAAGCCTGCTGTATGCCCCCAAATCATGGATCATTGCTCTTCACTAGAAATATAATGTGAGCCACATATGTAATTAAAAAATTTCTAGTGATCATTTTAAAGGGAGTAAAGAATACAACTTGAAACTAATTTTATTTATTTATTTATTTATTTATTTATTTATTTATTTATTTATCTATCTATCTATTTATTTATTTATAAAGATCATTTATTTATTTGACAGAGAGAGAGAAAAACCACAAGTAGGCAGAGAGGCAGGCAGAGAGACGGTGGGAAGCAGGCTCCCTGTTGAGCAGAGAGCCCGATGCGGGGCTCGATTCCAGGACCCTGAGATCATGACCTGAGCCGAAGGCAGAGGCTTTAACCCACTG
>CM053620.1:15569853-15593440 GCA_028646535.1 Procyon lotor
TGGGCTGTAGAGCCCCATCCTTGGTGACTGTGCTTGGTGGTCTCTCTTTCCTCAAGAAAGACCCTCCCTTCACTACCTTTTCTAGAGCCTGCCTCTCTCCATCTCTCATCCTTAATGATTCTTCAATGGAATCAGTCAGGAAACACATCAGATCTTTGTAGCTTTATCTCCACGAAAGGCTGAGAAGAGGGGAAGACAGGGCCTGTCATGCAAAACAAAAGAGCTGCATGCAGAGAGACGACCAGAGTAGAGAGAGAGAATCTGGGTGTCCAGGGAATCCAAGCTGCGGCGAGTCCTTCCTCGGAGAAATTTGTTAAACAATCTCCAAGTCTTGAACAATTAGATGACAACATTTATTTGCAAATAGGAAGGGAGATGGTGACAGCACTATAATTTATGTCTTCAATAAGTAGCTCATGCCCAGCGTCAGAATGGATCCATTGCCATTCAATCTCGCCCTTGGTTTTCACATTTTTGCATCTATATTGGGGATGTAAGTGACAAAATAGAGCCCGAGACAAGCCAGGTTGTTGGCAGCTTCATTCTCAGATTGCCGATTGTGCTGCTTTTTTGATAAGATAATCACTGCATTTTGTGTGTGTTTCTTGCTTCTTTTATGGCAACTCGGGCAATAGTGTGATTGTCTCTGTAGCATTTTTCCTCAGGAATTTGCAGAGGAAAGGAGCAGGTGGTTATTGCTTTGTTACTTGAGGTTGGAAATTTCCCAGTGAGGCAGAAAACATCCTGGAGCCTCTAGGGTGACAAAACCCTCCGAGGTCCTCTTATTCATCTCATAATCCTAGATCAGACTGCCTCACTATCATTGCCATGTAACATCACCCTTCTATTAGAGGGAGCATGCAATTTATTGTCTAAACTAAAACCCTTTGGAGGATTAAAGGGGCATTGCTAATAATTATCCTGGGGTGACAGGTATAAATTTGGCCAATTGGGACATATAGACATCCTACCTTCTATACTTGTACAGCCCTTGTGATGGGAAACTTCTTTAACCTGACAAAGTATATATGCCCAAAAATCTATTAAAAACCCCTCGTTCTGAATGAGGAGATATACATTTCTCTTAAAATTGAGAAGGAGACAAGGATGTCTACCTTTATCTTTTCATTTCAATATTACATTGGCAGTTTTGGTCAGCACAGAGCAGGAAGTATATACAACAAGAGGTGTAAGGACTGTTGAGAGGAAATAAAACTGCCATTCTTCATGGACAACTATGATTATAGAGAAAATCAGGGGGACTCTTAAGATTATAATTAGAATTAATAAGAGAGTTCATTAATTTTGCTGGATATAAGATCCATTTACATAAGTCAGTTGTATTCTGTACATAAGCAACAAGCCATTAAAAACACTGTTTATGATAGCAACACAAAAGTAACATGCTTAGGAATAAATATAATGCAAGCTGTTTATGATTTTTATGAAAGAAAATTATAACACTAAAAGAAACCTAAATAAATACAGAGATATACCATGTTCAAGGATATGTAAACTCTGTATTTAAAAGATGTTGGTTTTTTAAAAAAATAAAATAGAAGATGTTGGTTCTTCCCAAATGAGTTAATAAATGTAATATAATTCCACTAAAAATCTGAACAGTTTATTTGTGGAGCATTATAGGCTTATTTTAAATTGGATATAGAATAACAAAGGGCTAAGAATAGGTAGGGCACTTTTAGAGAAGAATAAAGTATAGAATCACTCTGTCAGGCACCAAGACTTGTTATAAAGATACAATTAAGATGGTGTAATATTATTGTGGGAATAGACCAACAGTTGAACAGAATGGAAAAGCCAGACATACACCTACTCAAGCTTATTAGTGACAGAGATGACATGATAGATTGATGAATAGTGTGGGGACAATTAATTAAATATATGGAAAACAATCAGCTTGTTAACTCATACACAAATATAAATTCCAGGTGAATTAAGCACCTAAGAGGCAAAACTAAGCAAATCTTTAGATGAAAATTTAGATAGATATCTTCATGACTTCAGTGAGAAAAGTTTTTTTTTTTTTTAATTTTAGGTGCACAGAATTGCAATTAATTATAATTATAATGAATTAGAATTATTGCAATTAATTATAATTCTTGGTTTGTGGCATACTCTCACTATTTTGGCTTGATTTTATTTGTTATAGTCAGCTATTATTAATAATGCAGTGAGCACTTATGAGCACACTATCTAAAACAAAAACCAGGGTCTTGAGATAATATCCTATATCTAACAGTACGGTCTCCTTACATCCCATCCCTTTGACTCTGTAGCACAAGGAAACCATTCTGCACCAAATACTCACTGGTCTGTTTATTTTCTTTTTATACAGTTTTATTCTACTTAAAATTTCTTAAAACTGTATGTTTTCAATTTGTTTTTAACTTTATAAAAAGGATTTCATGGTGTTTTTGACTTTGTGAGAATGAGTTTGTTCACTTTATATAATATTGCCAAGATTTTTCATATTATTATGTTTCACTGTAGTTGATTTGACTGTTTTCTAATATTCCGTGTGTGAATACACCAGTTTTTTTATACAAACGAGCGATACTCGTCACTTTGGGCATTTGGTTGTTTCCAGGATGTTTGCTGTTATGAACCATGCTGTTAAGAACAGTTTTGTATAGTCTCCTGTTGTACATATGCAAGAATTTATCTTCAGTAGTCTCGGGCTTAGGAGAAGATCTCTTAACAAGACACAAAATACATTGATTATAGAAAAGATTGGTAAATTTGACTTTATTAAAATTAAGAACTTTTTTTTTTCTCAACAGACACCTTAAAGCAAATGAAAAGACAAGTTAACGACTGGGGGGAGATATTTATAATATGCACAGACTGAAATGGATTAGCATTGGGAATATAAAATAGATCTTATAGATCAAAAAGAAAACTCCAAAACCACATGAAAGACATGACCTCACAAGTGATCAGGAAGAATGCAAATGAAAACTGTCCTAAGATAATATTTCATACTCATCAGACTACCACCAGCAACACAACGTACCACAGTACCAAACGGGGAGAATTTGGTGCCACAGAACTATTTTACATTCTTGTTGGGAGTGTAAAGTGGTAAACTCAATTAGGAAAAAAAAAAAAGGGGGAATTTCTACAAAAGTTGAACAGGCATAAACCCTAAGACCCAGTGCTTCCATCTATAGACATAAACCCTAGAGAAACTCTCACGTGACTTCAGAAACAGACGTGTGTGAGAAAGTTCACGACTACACTCTCTAATGACATCAGATAGAAACACTTCCACATCCACCAATAGAAGAATGAATGAACGAGCTGAATAATAGTCATAACGGAATACTCTGCTGTCGGGGTCAAGAAACCTTTTCTAGAAAAGGTTTTTCTAGAAAAATATGTTCTCCAGAGAGAACATATTTTAGGCTTTGCAGGCCATGCAGTCTCTATCGTAACGACTCAGTTCTGCCATTTTGGTGGTCATGCAATTATAGACAATACTTAAGTGAACAAGCATGGATGTGTTCCACTAACTTTGCTTACAGAAGCAGCTGGCCAACTGGATTTGGCCATAGAAATGAGAATGAATCCACTAGAGTGACAGAGAATAAGGTTCGGTCTCTTTCTTTTCTTTTTTTAAAGATTTTATAAGTTCATGTATCAGAGTGAGAGAGAGTGAGCATGGCACAAGCCAGGGGGAGCGAGTGGTAGGCTAAGGGAGGAGCAGACTCTACACTGAGCAAGCAGCCCGATGTGGGGCTCGATCCCAGGACCCTTGGATCATGACCTGAGCCGAAGGCAGATGCTTAACCATCTGAGCCACCCAGATGCCCTTAAGGTTCAATTTCTTTCTTTTTTTTTTAAAGATTTTATTTATTTGACAGAGAGAAACATAGTGAGAGAGTACAGTGAGAGAGGGAACACAAGCAGAGGGAATGGTAGCGGGAGAAGCAGGCTTCCTGCCAAGCAGGGAGCCCGATGCGGGGCTCGATCCCAGGACTCTGGGATCATGGCCTGAGCTGAAGGCAGGTGCTTAACGACTGAGCCACCCAAGTGCCCCTAAGGTTCGATTTCTTAAGCAGAATAGTAAGTCCCTGAATGACTGTGTCAGTATTTCATACATCTTTTTGTGTATCTTAAATATTTCATAATATATTTAAAATGAACACAAAGTAGAACAGACTTCACAAGAGGAGATGTCTTCTCTTTTTGTATGATTCTGTGTAAATTGATGATGTGTTAAGTCCACCTAGAATCATGTTCCTGGCCACACTCATGAAACCCTGCTCCAGGCCTCTAGGGCTGAGAGCCTCTTTCTCAAATGGTCCTTCTTTTCTTATCTTGCTCCTAGAAGACCAGGAGACAGGGAGTGGTCGGTAGTTTCTGTTGTGATTTCCTGGGACCAGATGCCCTATTTGCCCACACACGTCTCAGTGGGATTAGGTGGCTGGGAAAACTGCGGCATGTTGGAAGAGGACTGGATTTGAGTGATGTCTGCCTCTCTCAGATATAGGGGACACATCCTGGGAGGCGGCCCCCTGAACCCCGCCTCGCAGCTCCTTGGCACGGCCATGGAATGGGCCAGGTGAGAACTGAGATCCAAATCCTTTTAACCTAAGGCAGGCTGTTTGGCCTCTCTGAGCTCCTTTCTTCATCTGAAAATTAGGGATGATAAATCTCTATTTATGTTGCTTTTTGTGACCATGAAGAGGAACCCCCCCTATAAAGAAGCTGGCAGCCATTCCTACCTCCAAAGTTCTGAAAAGATGAGAGTGCAACTTACATTTCCTTAAAAAAATATGCACTCCGCTAACAATCCAGGGACATTGATGCAGCTTCCACATTTTGGCAGTTGTAAACAGTGCTATTTCAGTCAAGCAAGATGAATAAGCTCTTGAGATCTGCTGTATAACATTGTGCCCATCGTCAACAATAATATATTGTACGCTTAAAAATTTATTAAGAGGGTAGATCTCATGTTAAGTATTCTACACACACACACACACACACACACACACACACACACACACACACGTGCACACAGCCATTGAAGGGAAGGGGGCGGGGGAGGAAGCACACAATTTAATCATCCTTCCACATTGAGAAGGTTTCTTTATCTCTGCCACTATTCTAGTTCTGCCCTTTTGTCCCCCTCCACTGTAAAATGAGATCTTTTTCTTCTCTTTTGAACTTCTACACATTTGTCGGAAGGCACTGTCCTCATGATTGGCCTTTTTAAAGTTGGGTAGATCTAGAATTATATAGAATCACAGTACTTAGAGAAATCTCGAGAGGTCACTTCACTCACATTGAAGGAATCTTTCCCGGGGCTATTCTGAGGGGTGAGCATCAGTCTGTGATGGCTTCTGGTGACGGGGACCCACTACCTACAGAGGACTTTGAACTCATCCCCCCACTGCCGGCGAGTCAGGAGCCCAGGGTTCCAGGGCCAGCTGCATCATGTAATGGGCTGAACGTCCTTGGGCCACAATTGTCACTTTTCTGTGTCCGAGTTTTCTTATCTGTAAAATGGAATCATTCCAACCGAGATCTCAAAGCGCCCAAGTCAGAACTTGAGCACCAGCCCTCTACTAAGACCAGGCAGGATTGGGAGCTTTCTGTGGGTAAAAACTTACTTTCTCCTTTGAGTTCAAATTAATTTTTTTTTTCTGGTTAGAGAAGTAAATGTGTCCCTTATAAAAAAACAAAACAATTAGGAAATTAAAGCATGAGGCAGAAAGTGAAAACTGTCCTGATTCTCACGAACCGGAGAGAATACCTATTCACTGCACAGGTTGTAAAAGATCTAGTTATCTTAATAAAAGTAATCAAAGCAGGATAATAACAGTAACAATGCCACAAGGAAGCATTAATAGCAGCAGAAACCAGGGCTTTTCCTAAACATTTTACATATTTTTATCTCATTTAATTCTCACAATGACCCTGCTTAGCTCCATTTCATAGATGAGGGGCCCTGAGGCGTCACGCACTCTGGTCCCCCAGCAGTTTGTGCTCTTACTCAGCATGTCAAATTTAATATGGAATTTTGAGCCTCTCCTTTCAAAACATCATGCCCTATGCATTTTACCTTATAAAACACATGTTGGTACACAAGGTGCTCACAGGCTCTTGGATTCTGTACTTGGCAGCGTTACTGGGGGTTCACGTGGCTTACGCGCCACATGACCTCTGCTCTATTCCAGTGAATGGATGCTTGCACCAGGGATGTACTGAAATGATCCCCTTTTGGATATTTAGATTCTTTTTGGATTTTGGTATTATTATCAAAACCATGCAGTGACTATCTTTGTGCTTAACGCTTTGTGTCTGCATCTGGTCATTTCCCTAGGAAAGAGTCCTAGATGTGTAGGGATTGGGTCCAGGTGTTGGTGCTTTTAAGGCTCTACCAGCCAGGCAAGTGAATGTTCTGGAGACTGAGTGAGGTTGAGGGCATCCAGGGGCTGAAGACTCTGGTCAGGATGTGGGGTCCCAGACTCCCTGCACGTTGCCTTTAGCTCTCTCAAGGGAAGGAGCCCTTCCCTCTCCTTCTGCGCTTCCTGGGCCGGCCCCACCCAGTGGGTGGGCGACAGGTGATTTCGCCACTTGCCATTTGCATTTCAGGTCCATGTACCCCATGTTGTGGAGAATGTTGAGGCCATTTATAGAGTCCAGCTTTATGGTTGGAGGTGAGCTCATCAAACCTGCACTTCATTTGATGGCTGGAAGATTTTCCTTCACAGTCATGTACCTAAATCAAAAACCTCTTTTGAATTTTTAAAATCAATAGTTTCATGTGGTAAGAGCTAAAAATGTAATTTTTAGTAAGAAATGACATCAAATCAGTCTACTTAACATGGAACATTTCTATTTAACATGGAACTTAAAACCATTTTAAATAAAATTCTAAATAATATTTATGATATGGAAACAGACAATTTTGGACCTTTCTCCAACTAATAAGTGACAAATGATGCTTCATGAATTATGAAAAAGCATGATTTCTTGGCACGTAGATTAAAAACTGACATTTGACATCATGTTTGGATTTGGGACCAAATGTATATTTAATGGGACCCAGAATGTGACTGTATATTACAGGAGCAGAAACAGGCATACATTGCTTTCAACAGCTGACATTCGGCATGTCTGAAATTAAAACTGTTCTTTTAGAAGTAAATTCAGTGTTTTGCTTCCAAATGACCTAATAGAGAGGGTTTCTGGTCACTCTTTGTGAGCCTGTCCCCGCTAATAACACGTCATGGCTCATAGACATTTTCTATTTATAATAAAGCATCAATCAGACAGAGCAGTCACTCTTTTCTCTTTAGAAAGTGACTTGAGGCTGTGGAGGCATCTTGACGGGCTCCTTTAGAGTTTTGTGCAGACGAATGAGATTTTCAGGTCTGGGTGAAATCGTCTGCAGAGGAATTTGCAGGATCATCATCACTATCAGCTCCCTGTGTATGTATGTCCATGTCCCACCGTGAAAGGACCCCGTGTTTGAGCTCTGAGCCCCACGGCTGGCTGACCCCCACCAACCCCTGTGTGGGTTCCCTTGGCCAGCTCTGGAAGGCTCTTGAACCATTCTGCTTTAAAGAAAAGTAAACCATTACATGGATAATTCCGTTTATTACTTTTAGAGAATAGAGCGGAAACAGGCAGTTTTATCGTTATAACGACAGGAAACCCTGGAATGTGTTTGTGAACCCCGGGGGACTTGGAGCCCGGTTGTAAAATGGTCATTTGGACAAATGCTCCCTCCAGCCTTTCGCTGGGCACTTTCTGCTTCACTGTGGTCACAGGGTGCTGTGGGTGGGGGCCTGATTTATTTCAAGGTCCCTGTTTAGACACTTGCCTGAAGTGGGGGGTGGCAGGGATTTGGGGGTCTGGCATGGGATTGGGGGGCAGGAACCTCAGTCTCACTCTCTACCTTAGTCCTCATCTGCATAACAAAGGTGTAGAACTATATGATCTTGAATCATGGTCCAGGATTTGAATTCTTTCTCAAGCACAAATTCTCTTTCTTGCCTATCCCATGACAGAATAATTTTAGGCAGTGATCAGTTTCCTTGGGAAAAAAAAAATCCCTTAGAGACACTTGTCTTGGAGCTGCACTATTTGCTTGGAGGAGGATTGAGAGAGATGTCGGGCCACCATCTCCACTCTCATTCTCCTTGATGAACAATGAGCTTCTTTGGGGCTGTGATTTTAGGGGCATTAAGAATTCCAGAAGATTCCCTTTATCTTCTTTCCAGTTTGATGGACTCTTCTTTCTTTCCATGGGGAGGAGTGGGAGACAGGGAGAGAGCTTTGCGTCTTTTCAGGAGGGATGAATTGATGAGGGGATCAAGAATCAAGATGCAATGTGGCTTCTGGGCTCTGCTTCCTTAGGAACCAGACGTAGACCAGTCCTCTGGGGTGAAGGACTTGTCCTGGAATCTTCCAGACCGGGAAAAACTGGCCAACTTCTCCATTGGTTTCACACTTGCAATTCCAGTTTTGGCCTCTAGAGGGTGTGGGACCCAAACTCCAGGGCCCTGGACCAGAATCCTGCAGATTTGTGGGGAGTTCTGGAATTCTGGAATATTTGTGTAGAAGAGGGCCCCAGGAGCCAGACTTTGGTCCCTTTCCTGAGTTCACAGCTAGGGAAATTGAGGCCCAGAGAAGGGAACTCACCCAGGGTCACGTAGAAACTTAGAGGCAGAGCCAGGGATGGAGCCCAAGTCAGCAGGCTCCTGGTTCAGGCCTTTTGCAAGCCCTCAGTGGCAGGGAGAGGGGCTCTGGGGAGGAAGTCTCTCCCAACCTGTCTACCCTCTTCCTCAGCCGCCTTTATTTATTATGAAATGTTCTAACCTTTGAGTTATTCCAAGTAACTAAGTAAATTCTCTTGGGGTAGAAGCTCCCAAGGCCAAGACACAGGCTCTTACGCCTATAGGAAATATAAGCAGTCTTTCAGCCCAAGTTCTCTTGATTTTGAAAAACCTAAGAAGTCCGGGGGGAACAAGGCCTTCTGCTACAGGTAGATTCTGCCTGGACAGGGACTGGCTTGAGGATGGCTCTCCGGATGGCACTCGAGCCTGAATGAAGAGATGGGAACAGAAGGGCATTTGGGGCAGAGAGAGCGGCAGGGGCTGAGGCAGGGGCAATTTTGAGTAAGTGGGTTGGGTAGGTTGCCTGGTAGGAGAGGGAACAGATTTGAGGAGGTGGCTGTGCCATGGCGGGCACTGCACCCCATACTGAAGATGGGGTGCTTTGTCTTATAGGCCATCTGGAGCCACAGAACATCAGGGCTTAGAAAGACGAACTCCCTCCGTGCCTGCCCCCCAGGGAAGGTCCCTGCTGGCATTTGGAAAGGCACTGGTTAACGTTCGAGCTCTGCCTCCCACCCTCACAAACTTCTTCACGACACGTCGCACCATAATTCTCCCTAATAAAATAATATGAAGCTCAATTATGCTCCTGTTCCCATGTTCCTGGACTTCATTAAGCACAGAGGGATTAAAAACTTGTATAAATTAATCAATGTACCATAATCCTAAAAATTAGAAGATGAGCCCTTGAGGAAGTAATGTAATACGGGCTTTTTAATTAGCAGGGCCCCCGAGATTCATTGCTCTCCCCTGTAAGTCTTGTGTTTATGAATTGCTTTATCATTTGAAGGGGAAGGCCCCAAAGACTCCTGGCCTGTTGTAAGGACGTGCTAAACACTGCACTAATCCCCTGGGCTCATAGTGTCCTCATAGCCAAGCAGAATGAAGGGCTGGCTTTGCTTTTCTTTCTTCTTCTCCCTCAACAAGAACTAACTTTTAAAAGGAAACTGAGAAAAGGGACCCAGATGGGAAATGAAGCTACTTCCATCCTCTTACTGGGCCTGTGGGATTAAGAGTGTAGATTTTGGAGACACCGGACATGGGTTTGAATCCTGATTCTGGCTCCTGACTGCAGGCAGGTCACCTGCTCCATTTCCTCCTCTGTCCTGGGTCTTCCTGAGAAATGCCTCCTCACCACAGATGAGACCTGCCTGCAGACCCAGAAGTTTCTGCAGCTGTCTCTCCCTTCTTCCTTTCTGACATGGGCCGACAGCATCGTCTCCCACCATGGACCAGTCTACCTGGGCTCGATTTCATGTCCCTGCCTGCCTGGGCTTTATAATCCCTTTCTTTCTAGACCTCTTGCTTCTTAACTTACTCTCTTCTTCTCAACGTCTCCTTCCATCCTAATAGAACCAAATTGTAAACCTTCCTTGACCCTACTTTCCCCTCCAGCTCCTACCTGTTGCCTCCCCTCACCTTTGTAGCTTCCATGGCCTTCCCTACTCACACTCCATCTGCCGGAACTTGGCCATAAACCCCAACAATGACACTGACATTCTACTCATTAAGATCTCCAGTGAGTCTATCTTACTTGACCTCTTGGCACTGAAGGACTCAGATGACCCCCCTCGGAACCGTCTCTGTTTTCCTCTTGGTTTTGGGGACACTCCTTCTCAGACTATTTTCTTCCCCTTTCATTGCATGAGTATTGGTGTTTTATCAGTATTCCCCCCCCCCCCCCCCCCCCGGAATGCTCACCTACCTCAGAGGCTCTCTACCAGCTGTGCTCATGACCTCCACGGGCCTTTCTGACTCAGTCCTTTCAGCCCTGCTCCAGACCCCAAATCCTAAAGGCTCATGGGTCATTCTAGTTGGACATCCTGTAGGCCCTTTGAACTCAGTGTGTCCATGACAAGACCCAATCTCTCCCTTCCCAAGAGTGCTCCTTCTTTAGGCGAATAATGGCACCAATATCCACCCAATGATGTAGACTCCTGCCTCTCCACCCCAGGGGCAAGGACTGGGTGTTTGGTCTCAACCATACCCCCCCAGGCCTAGCACAGAACCTAGGGTACAGTGGACCTTTGGTAAGTGGATTTCATAGATGGATGGATGGATGACTCCTTCTGCTTCCTTTCCCACGAGGACTTGGCTCAGTTAGTGAGTGAGAGCATCTTTGGTTTGCGACCCTCTTTCCTAATGGTTTCAGCCAGGATTGAGGCTGACACTGACCCTGATTTAGGTCACAGCTTCTCAGGGCCCCTGTTTGGGCAAGAGTCCACATTTCCAAGCAGGAACCCTCTGTTCCGTTACTTGTTTTTGTAGTCTCTGATTTAACAAAGGGTTTCTAGCCTAGGACCCAAAAGGGCCATTTCACCAGTGCAAGGTGGAAAAAGCAGCTCCAGCCTGCACTGGGGAAGTGCCGAATCCGGCCTGTGCAGCCTTGTGTTGGCTCAGTTGGGCAGGGACTTGTTTCTTTGGTGACCAAGGGCATGGCCTCTCCTATCTTGCCCCCCCCTTGGCCCCATTCCTCCTCCTGGAGGGAAGAGGCTCCCCAGGAGTCCGAGGTGGGTGTGGCTGTGCTGGCCCCTCCCTCCCTCCCTCAGCCCCTCCGGGAAAGCATGCCTTCTGTTTTCTGGGGAGCCACTCGCACCTGCAGCGGACGCTGCGCCCCTCCTGGTTCGTGGCTGCTGTCTATTTTTATCCTGGCTCATTTACCCCATGTGTTTTGGAAAACATGGATATGTACACACACAACAGCAGTGCTGCCAAAATTCACACCTCCTTTCTCTTGCAGGATTTTCCCTTGAAGGCTGGTGCTCTTGGAGAGCCAGTGCTTGCCTCCCAACTGGGCTTTGGAGCTGGGGCCCAGGGCTCTGTGCCGGGTGGCCTCATCGACACCGGGTCACCACGGCAAGGTCGGAAGCTCTTTCTGCTGGCATCTGGCTGTGGCGAGCCTTTCTCTGTCTCTGGGGGGACTCTAGCCCCAGCTGTCTTGTCTGCAGGAGCCCGAGTTGGAGAGTCAGAACCCTACCCCCCAATGAAGACATGAGTCCCCTCAAACCCATCATTAAATCCCTTCACCAGACTCTCAGTAGGGTGCCCTGAGCCCCACTGCTGCCTCCAGCCGGGCATGGAGGGCAGGGGTGGTGCCCTGCATCAGGGGCCGGGAGAGGGCAAGTCCACCTCTGCAAGTTAACCCTGCCTGTCTTTGCTTCCCCTGCAACCCCGACTGCCGCAGAGTCCTGCTTCCATTGGCACTTGGTGGATCTCCCTAACTTTCTAGATGGTTCTACTTCTGTCTTGTGGGCCCTCAGAGACAGAGGACAGGGGACCCTCCCCGTTTTTTCCCAAACCAGGACTGGTCCATGAATTGTAAAGGCAGATTCCTGAAATGCAGAAAGCTGGAGCTCAGGAGCCGCCCAGGGATGTGCCAGGGGAGAACGAAATCAATGCCCCTACAGTAGTGATTCCCTCCACAGCTGTGCACACATGTGCCTGCACGCATACACACACATGTGCACACACACGAGGTGAGACACGTCTCCCAGCTTGCATGGCCCCTGCCCCTCAGGAGAGCTGGGCCACCATGGCCGAGCAGCTCTGTTGGCTTCCAAATAACCACGTGACATAGATCCGCCTGCAGGGGCTGGTCCTGGGTTTGGAAGAGCCTGCAGGGCCTGGTGTCCTTACAGAACCCTCATGCTCAAGGAACAGAAAGAGCTAGAAACAGCTCCTTGTTTGTTTTTTTAAAGATTTTATTTATTTGAGAGAGAGAGAGAGTGAGCGAGCGAGCATGGGGGGGGAGTGGGGGCAGAGGCAGAGGGAGAAGCAGACCCCCAGCCGAGCAGGGAGTCTGATGTGGGACCCGATCCTGTGACTCCAGGATCATGACCTGAGCCGAAGGCAGATGCTTAATCCACTGAGCCACCCAGACGCCCCAACAGCTCTTTGTTTTGCCTTGAAAGTCTGAAAGAGTGGTCTTTAGACTTTCTTTAAGGTAGTAGAATCCAGTTTTGAAACAAAAATCTTCCACAGACACACTCACATGTGCAAATGTGTAAAATGCAGATAAGTGAGGTGACCTACAGAAGGGGGCTGGGGGCTGTCAGCTCTGCCCGGCCACACTCCCCTCCCTGCCGCGTGTCTGGGTGGGAGGCACTTTAGGAAATCTCTAGAGCACCCTTTGAAGACCACTGACCTAAGAGAACAAAGCCCACATGCTTTCCCCGGGGGGCTACCTCAAGGCCCTGCATCCTGAACCCCGGGAACTTTTCAGTAACACAGCAGTTGATGAAGTGACCCGAGGCCTCGTCTCTGGTGGGAGCAGCAGAGGGGGCCTGGCTCTGCATCCCTGAGTCCTCCTCCCTTGTGTCCTGTGCCCCCGGGCACCTGCTCTCGAGGGGGACCTGAGCCCTGGGCACGTGCCACCACCCGGCACGCTACCAGCTGCCCTTTGCTCTCCAGATGAGGCGCGGCCCTGTTTCCTTGTGGGGACAGCCATCCCCACCTGGGGTGGTTCCCAAAAGCCCACTTTGTCTTACAAGTTTCACAGCTAGAACAGGCTTCATATCTTTCCCCCCTAGTCCCTGAGGATACGCTCTAGAATCTTGGTGTTGGCCTGTCAGAGAGACCCTCCGTGGATCCCACGCACACTCCAGGGCCCCTTCCTTAGGAGCCGACATCTGCCTGTGAGTGAAATGCAAAGGAAGGAGCCCTGGAAGGGCTGGTCTCACAGCGTCAGGTTCTCTCAGAGGACTGTGGCAGCGCGAAAGATCGGCTCTGGCCATTTATCCGAGAGGCCTCCTCATCCACTGTGCTGTGTCCTGGCCTGCGGTGGGCATTGGCACTCGAGTCACTGGGGGCAGCCCCAGCTGCTTGCAGGGGTGAGGTCGGTGCATCGCTGCGATGGATTTCTTGTTTTCTGATGCCAAGCCTCAGAATTGTCCTCCTGGTGTGAATTTCTCATCTTAGGGGCCCCTGGAAAGCATCCAGGCTTTAACCTCAGCAGAGGATTAGTTCTAGGGAATTTCTCTGTATCCGGGATCAGTAAGTCAGAGATACACCTGAGCTCTGTGGACCCTCCGTGCCCACAGGGGAACGTGTTCTAAGACACGTGGGAGTGTGATCCCCCCCTCCCACCCCGGTCTTGTTGTTTGATAAATCAGGGAGTACGTGTGGCCAAGAAATGAAGCCCTGATTTATGGGACTTGAGGGAGGGAGAAGAAGTGAACTCCAGATTCCTAGCACTTCTTTATGCAGGGGTCCTGAACGGCTTACCCTGGTCCAGTAAAATCAAGGAATGGGGATGCGTCCCCAGTTCCAGGGTGGATGCTCTATGATCCTAGTTGTCAGGCAGCCACAGGAGATGGCCAGGCCAGCAGAGGGGTCCTCTGAGGGGGAGCACGGGCACAGCTGATGGAGGTTATGTGTGCACCCCTCTCCCTCTCTCCCACTTACACCCTTGAACCTTGTCAGGGGAGGTGGGTTGCTGCGCTGATGGAAGGGGACCTCATCTGGGAGAAAACCTGGGCAGGGAATTGTAACAGGGAGATAGGATTTTGACATAATGCAACCATTTCCCCAATTTCTCTTAGAGCTGGGTGTCGGGCAGCTCCTCGTGAATCCCTGTTTGACAGGTAGGCGGTGCGGGACTAGGAGAGGGCTCAAAGCTGCTGAAAGCCAGGCATGTCTTTGTTTCATTACGTCAGCCTGGTGACCTCCAGGACCATAGATGCAGGAGGGGAGCCCCGATCATGGTGACTTCGGGTCATGGCCTCAAAGTCTTGGAGGAGGGGGCTGTGCGTGGAAGTGTTCTTTTGCTGAGAACAGAGGAAGCTGGAGTGGCCTGCCCCCCACCTACTCCTTGCTTTCTGAGGGGCAAGGGGAGCCTCCTCCAAGGGCTAAACTTCTCTCTTTGTACTCAGACAACCTCTCTGCCAACATGCAGACATCTTGGCCTTCACCAATGCCCACGCTCTTGGGAGGGTGGCATCCGGGGACCCCCAGGGCATCTCCTAGATGCTGACAAGCCATGTCAGCAGTGATGGGGATATTAGTTCCTATGAAATATTGACAAGGAGTGAAAGCTGCAGAACTCATCTTCTTCCTCATCCACAAGTTCCTGTGCCTTTCCTTCCTAAGTACAGATATTCATCATTTAAAGGCATCTGTCCATCCTCCCTCCCCCTCCCTGTTCCACCTTCCTTCTTTGCCTCCTTCTTTCCCCTGCTTACTTGCTTGCGTCCGCCCGCCGCACGCCCTTCCTTCCTTCCTTCCTTCCTTCCTTCCTTCCTTCCTTCCTTCCTTCCTTCCTTCCTTCCTTCCTTCCCTCCCCTCCCTCTCCCCAAATTTGCTGAGCACCTACTAAGGGCAAGACTCCCTGACAAATCTCAGGGACGAGTAAGTCTTGGGCCCTGTAGGAAGGAGCCTCAGCCTTGAGCGGAGGGGGTAAAAGCCAGTCACGTAAATGGCATTGGGTCTTGTAGAGGAGGCTGTGTGTGGGATGGAAATGCAGGGGAGGGGACAGCTAACTGCATCTGGGGGAGGAAAGGTAGCTTCTCGGAGGAGGTGACCCTTGACCTGCGTCTTGACAGGAGAGATTTTCAAGCAGAGGGGGCTGCTGGGCAGAGGATCTGGAATGTGCAAAGGGAGTGATCACACTGGACGGATGGGACCATTTTCTGGGTTCCTAACCAAGGCTGGCATCCTCATCATCCCGTTTCCTCCCGCGCTGCTGCAGCTCTAACGGGCCCCCTGGAGCCCTGCCTCCACTGTGGGTTCCCCTCCATCCCCGAGTCCCCCAAGCCCTGGATTTCAGGCCCGGCGAGTGGCTGGCTTGCACATGACTAGTTCTAGGGCTTGTTTTCAAGGTCTGGAGCTGAACTGAGTCCTGGAGCTTGTAGGGAATGATGCTGAGTGGGAGCAAACCTTCTCAAACATTCATTGGGCAGCTGAGGATGGCATTATTAATCTCAAGCAAGTGCAATAATAAAAAGAACTTGAGGAGTGGGGCAGAAGCTTCCGGATTTCTCTCCAAGTTCTTTTTACCTCTTCAGGAGCTGTTATGTTAGGGTGGGTGGGATCTTCCTTCCCACTAATCTTAGAGCCTCCTACGAAAGCAGGGCTTGCAGACAGAAGTCTGGGAGCAGAGGCCAAGGTGGAGGAGGCAAGTGGAGTAAACCTCTTGGACTTCATGTGTGGGTCTAGTCCAGGATTTTTGAGGTTTGTTTCAGGTGCCAGAGAGTCTGATGATGGCTTAACTGGAATGTCAAAGGATGAGATAAGAATGGGCAGAATCAGAGGCAAGATGACCTCTGATGAGGTTTCCAGCAACTTCTTTCCTTCCCTTTTCTACCTTGCATCCTGGAAGAGGGTGCTCACAGTGTTGGGTTGGGAGGCAGATGAGCCCAGTGGGAAGCCCCTGAGAAGCCATATATTGGTGCTTCTGTTTTCTGAAGATGTCTTTCTCAGGTTTGGGTTTGCACCGAGGAATTAGTTACCTGGCTTCTATGGCGGGGGGGCGGGCAGTCACACCACTTCGTGTGATCTCCTTACAGCTTCTACCCGGTCCATATCCTCCTAGGACCCCGGGGCAGGGCTGAACGGGGTGTGAGTGGGTCCTGGCTACTGTCCCTCTCCATGACCCATATCACTGGGTGTCCAATCTGTGATGATGGTTGTACCAGCCTTCTCTCCCACTGTGGCCTCCTGAGGGCTCCCACCCTCTGCTGTAAGAACACGCCATTCTGGAGCGCTGAGCTCGTCTGCCCTGCCATGGGTGTGCACAGGCTATTCCTTGTGTCCCCTCGCTACCTGCTCTGTGCGCTCCCAGACCTGTGCACACCAGCTCAGGCGCCGTCTCCATGGGCAGCCTCTTTCTCCTTCCCGGGCCGGCCTCCACTAGCCCCTCTGCTGAGTGGTCCTGTGTTTTTCTGCTGCTGGGCCTTGGGTTCTAGGAAGACAGGCACAATGTTCCAGCATCCAGCTCGTGCTCACAGGATGGAGACTGAGCGGGCGGATGGATACGTGGTGTGACTGAGGGCCGGGCTCCGGGCCTCTTCTTACCATGCAGGCTTAGGGGTATTTGTTTCCTGGAGAGCAGGCAGGTTTTTCCTGTGGCTCCTCCAGGTGGCCCACTAGGCTGTTCTTAGATTTGGGGACCCAAAGCCCTGTTTTCAGCTCTCATCTTGGTTTCCATTTTCCCTAGAAATAAGAGAGCTAATATGTAAGCCGCATTTCTGCTGTTTGCAAGGCTGGGGTAGAGGCGTGTGGCTTGGATTCCACCCTCTGAAACAAACTGGGCACAAGGGAGGACCGGGGGTGGGGCTGCACCCCCGGTATCTCAGGCTTGTGTGGCCAAGGACAAACCCTGGAGCATACCCCAAGAGTGGCCGTGGGCTGGCCCAGGAGACAGAGGTGTTCCTCGGACTGTGTGCCTGCAGGCTGCTGCTCCAGGAAAAATGAAGGGCAGGTAGCAGGTGGAGCAGTGTTCCCCAGCCCCACCCCTATTTCATGTCCACCCAGAAACTCAGAATGCGACCTTATTTGGAAATAGGACCTTGGCATATATAATTAGTTAGGGGTCTTAAGATGAAGCCATTCTGGATTTAGGGTGGGTGCTCATAGGTGCTAACCCCAATAACTGCCTGCTTAAGAGCAAGAGAGGACCCACAGAAACCCGGGAAGAAGGTTGTGAGAAGACAGAGGCCGAGCGATACAGTCACAGCCAAAGGACCCCAAGGCTTGCTGGGCGCTTCCAGAAGCCAGGAAGAGGCATGGAAGGGCTCCTCCATGGAGGAGGGACTCCGCAGAGTCCCTAGAAAGAACCGATACTGTAGACACCTTGATTTTGGAGGTCTGGCCTCAGAAGTAAGAGAATACATTTCCGTTTTAAGCCACCAGTGTTGTGGTAATTTGTTAGAGTAGCCACAGTGGACTTGCACAGGCGGTGTGGGGGCCTTGCTTCTCCTCCTCCCCATGCTCCCAAAGCTTCCCCACACGGTGTCTTCTCGGATATATACATGGTACAAAAGGCCATGTCTCATGGCTGAAAAAAACTGTCACACAGGCTGTGACATGTGTGGGTGTTTGAGGGATTGGGACACTCAACTCACGGCATGATGAGCTCTCCTCACAGAATCTGCTGATTGATCTTTGCCTCTGTTCTCCGCCTCCCAGTGTGTGGTCCTTTCCTCCTTAACATTAGCATGGGGGGAAGAGGAAGCAAAGCACAAACACTAGGCTGTGGACTCCGGGAGGACACCAGGATTGTTCCGGGCTGTGACATTTTGGGGGGCTTCTCAGCTCCGGGGAAGCAGATGAGCCCCGTATCAGTCAGCTTTCACTGTGTAACAAGCCACACCCAAATGTGGTGCCTGAGGCAACAACGTTTACGAAGCCCGTGATCCCGCCGTCAGCACTGTGGGGTCTCCCGGCCCGTCTGGTGCTGGCTGGGCGCGCTCGCCCGTCTGTAGCCAGGAGCCAGTTCGGCTGGGGGTAGACTTAGCTACGGCGGCCTCGTTAGGTGGTGCTTGGATGGCTGTGGCTCAGGGTCATGGGGGTGACTGAGACCCCTATCTCCAGGGAAGGGCGGCTGTTACCTGCGGTGGCAGTGTGCCAAAGCAGGAGCCCAGGCCTTTGGAGGCCCGAGTTTGACACACCCCTCTGCGTTCTTTTGACCAGAGCAAGGCACAGGAGCAGCTGGGAGTCCGGGATGGGGAATCAGGTTCTGTCTCCGGGTGACATGGGCTGCCAAGGCATGTCGCAGTGCGCACGGTCACAGAGGCAGAGAACCGGGGCCCCTTTGCTGACAGTCTTCCCTCAGGCAGCTCTTTTCTTGGTTGGGCTGGAGAAGTTCCCTGCTGCTCTTTGCTGCCCTCTCGTCTGGGGGATCTTCCAGCAAGCGGTGAAGGCAGAATCCAGCTTCCGGTGCTTACATGTTCAGCGTGGACCTGCAGTGCAGCATTCCTGAAACATTTCGTTCAGCAGACATTTATTCTAGCTACCAGCCTAAGGCCCGGCATAGACACCCACAGAGGGAGGCTGGAGACCTTAGCACTTAAGCGCTTGGACTTTGGAGTCAGCGGGTCTGGCTTTGAATCTCCGCCCTTACAGGCTGTGGGCTTTGGGGTGAGTCACTGTCCAGCCTGCTCTATTGTGGATAAAATGGGGGCAGTGATGTCTGTCTTACGGGAAAGCTGTGAGGGCCGAGTCAGATACCAAAGGTAAAGTGCTTAGTGCAGCACCTGGCTCACGAGAGAAGCCCCTAAACGGTAGCTACTATTATTAATAATAAATGTAGGCTGAGCATGAGCCTACATGCTCATGAATGAGCATCTGGGTAACTTTCAGCCAGACCTGCATAATGAATGCTTCCTCCCGATTCCGGCCCCAGTAAAATCTACAGAGGGTCTAAGAAGAGCCATTAACTGGGGTTAATTTTCCTAACAAGAAACCTCACAGCCACAGCCACTTCGTGACCCGGGTATGGGGATGAATTCGTAACACCTCACTCCACTTCGGGGCTCCGGCAAGCCGCTCCTCACTGCGCCCACAAACCTGTCCTCGATCGCCTCGCCGCGTGCGCACGGAGGCGCACCTGCGCCAGTGGCTGCCCAGAGGCATTTTCTCCTCAGTTGCCTGGACGATTCTGTCTCCACACCTGCACACGGTCTTCTTTTTTCCCTCCTTTCCAAATCAAAGCGCGCCTTTGCTCTCCACGCCGCCTGCCTCCAGAGCAGAGTCGGAGTCGTTGGGGAGGCCAGGAGAAAGCCCAGCGATTACGTGCGTGGCGGCCCCTCGCCGAGGCTGGATCTGTTTTTAGCTCTGCCTCTCCTGCAGGCGGCCTGGCCTTGGGGTCTGGGCCCAGCCTGTTAAATTAATAACAGCGGAAGACTGTTGGGGCCTGATAGCTCGATAGCTCCGCACGAGGGGAGGAGCCGCTCCCTCCTCGCCTTGCAGAGTTGGAGGTGCTCGCTTACTTTTCCTTTATTCTGTTGTAAACGACAAGACTTTCCCCCTTTAGACGTGCATTGCCTTAGTCCAGATGCTCTTTGTCAAATCACCCAGTGTAATTAAGAACACACTAAACTCCCCCTCCATATATTTTTAGTGGAAAATAAAAACACATTTCTAATCTGGAACTGCACACAGCAGGGGGACTGGGAGGACGTGCTGATAGAGGGTTTTGGGGGCGGCGGAGCAATCCTGAAGCTTCCAGGAGGAGAGAAAGAGCTTCTCGGTTTTCTTAAATGATACTTAAGGTGGGGGTTGCTACCAGGAGCCAGGGACGTGTAGGCATTGGTGTGTAGTGGCTAAGTTGCAAGACGGTCGGTTTCTGGAGGCAAATGGGCTCCAGGCTGATACGATCTTTTGGCGAGAATGACTCTGGACTTGGATCTAACGGACTATAAAAGAGAGGCTCAGAGACTTGTTTTCCGGCCTTGCAGGAGGGGGGTGTTTTTAAATGAAGGGCAGATGTAGCCTGAGGCCTCACTCTGCCTCCCCCAGTCCTGCCGTAACCTTGTTAAAGGATAGAAAGAAAGGCAGGACTTTTACGGTAAGGAAGAACCAGCATGGCGAAGGTGGCTTCCCGGAGCCCAGGGGGTTCTAGGGACACATGTCCCGTATGTGGGATCTCATCCTTCCGGAAGGGGTGCCTGGGAGAGAGGGAGGTGAGGCGGGACCCTGGGCCGGTGCAGGGGGCCCTGATCTGCTAGGTGGGGGTGGGAGGAGGGGCAGAAGGGGGCTCCCAGCTGGTGCTGCGTCTTCAGGGCTTGGCAGGCCAGCCCCCTGCCAGACCAGCCCTCACCCCACAACTCTGGACGGCCACGCGAGATGCTTTGTGAAAGGGCACTGAAGCGGGGGGGCCCAGACTTTCCAGCACAGCGCCCTAGCACATAGTGGGGGTTCACATGTGTTTAGGGTGCCGACACGATGAACACTTGGAAGTGCTAGCGTTTGGGCTTGGAAACAGCAACAAATAGTGTTTTCTATGTTTTACAGATTTTCCTCCCTCGGCCAAAACATATGAAAGAAGCTCCTGCGTAATACCTTGTATTTGCAGAGTGTGAGGGCTTCTCAGAGCACTCCTGTGTCGGGCTGGGGCTCACCAAATCTTGGAACGAACGACAGCATTGCCCCATTTTGCAGATAAGGTCACACAAAGACCCTGTAAGCTGGAGAGCCCAGGTCCCCTTTTCAGAAGAGGAGGCCCAGCTTCTTGGAGGTTCCAGGGACAGATCCAAGCTTTGGCTGTAGGTCAGAGTGACTCTGCCTCCGGTGCCCTTTCTCTGCAGCCAGCCTATTCCTTTTTCCTTAACTTTCCTCTATTTTATGCCCCCGAGCAGACAGCACAGGGAGAGGAGGGTTTCAGGAATGTATTTTTAATGATCATAAACCTTGGGTATTTGTGTCTGTGGGACTCAGGGTTTCCAGCAGAGATGCAAATAGTGGGCTGGACCACTAGAGCTAAGGCAGCTGTCTACTGCGGGCTGGACCCCAGGAATATTTACGCCTCGGATGACCAGGGCTTTGCTGGCGGGGGAGGGAGCAAGAGGAGGAGGAGGAAGGAAGAGAGGTGATTGAGGGGGGGATGGCTTCCCTTCTGATGCCAGCCTATACCAGACCAGTGCCTCTGGGTTTTCTAGAACCCATTCCACAGATCTTCTTTCTTCTTTGGGTGGGAGGGAGATCAGATGGAGAAGTCAGACGTTTGCCAGGTAGAGAAGGGCTTTTTCATCCTTTCAAGCTCTAATGGCTTTGGTGGTTGGTTCCCTTCCCCCTCCCCCGCACCGCACGTCTGCCAAGGCATCAGTTCTACCTCCTCAACAGAATCGGTCCCTTGGCACCTTTCCGCATCACTGGCCTGGCCAAGTGGAGGGGCCTCTTGCTGTCTCTCTGTGTCTCATCCTGTCCCAAACCGACCCTCCCACGCTGGCCCTGGAGCGAGCCCTTCCCAAATGCAAACCTGACCGAGTGGCCCTCCTGCTTCAACCCCTTTGTGGTTTCCTACAGTAATAGCGCACGTTTATAAACCGCCGTGTGCTGGGAAGCCGGCTGTAGTACTTGCTAATAGCCTTGGTGCAAAGACTCCCTCCACTGCAGGCGGTAATGTCTTTGCTGGCCGCAGTGTCCCGTAGTTAACAGTGGCTCTCCTTGAGTGGCAGGAGCGACTCTGACACTGACAGGGCGCCCAGCGCTGCTTGGGGACTTCTGGTCTGTGTCCTCCCCTGGCCTGCTGTGCTTGCTCCTCTTACCTCCGTTTATCCAGATCTTCCCCTATTCCTCAGGCTCACTTGTGCAGAATGCCTCCCCGGACGGACCCCCACTGCCCCAATAGTGGCAAGTTCCATCCACTCTGATTTGCTCTCTCTTCCGAGCGGGCTCCCATGTCCCTTCCCGGGTGAGAACAGTCTGTGGCAGGGGCTCAGCCACCATTTGTGAATTCTAGGTGTCTTTTACACTTGTCAGGAATCAGGCTGTGCCAGTGAGTATTGCTTGAGCACCAACAGTGTGGTGTGTCTCAGTGCAAGAGCTCATGGTGAAGAAACAGAAGTGTCAGCCCTGAGCCCTGCCCTCGGGGACCAGAGCATTGGCCTCCATCCTTACAAACATCGGACATAGAAACTACAGGTCAGCCTCTGCGGCGCTTGTGTGAGGAACAACTCTTGTGTATCTCCCACCAGAACCCGATTCTTCCTCCAGTTAGGCTTTCCTCGTCATTACAGTGGATAGAGGCCATTAATCCTCATTAGCAGGTCATGTGCCCATTAATGGAAACCAAAAAGGGGAATTTTCAAGGTCAGGATGTACCCTTTCAATGAAGAGTTCAGTTCTGTAGAGAAGGAAAGGGAGAACCACGGCTGCTTTTCCTGCCTAATACCCAGACAGGTAGGCTGTCCCTCAAATACTGCTTACAACCTGCCATCCCCACCCTAAAACTTCACCACCTCCTGCTTCTCTCTATGGAAAGATTGAGTTTGGTGTTAGACAACCCTTAACATTAAAACAAAAATGAAGTCTGTATTTTCCCCTAAATGATTGGCAAAAATCTAAAAAAATAATAAAACCCAGTACTGTCGAGGCTGTTACAAAATGACATTCCTGTCTACTATCCATGGGAGAGTACATTGGCCTAAATTTCTTTGTCGCTGTTTTTTTTTTTTTAATTTTTTTTATTAACATATAATGTATTATTTGCCCCAGGGTACATGTCTGTGAATCGTCAGGCTTACACATTTCACAGCACTTACCACAGCACATACCCTCTGCAATGTCCATAACCCAGCCACCCTATCCCTACCCCCCCACCTCCCAGCCATCCTCAGTTCATTTCGTGGGTTTAGGAGTCTCTTAAGGTTTGTCTCCTTCCCCAACCCATCTTGTTTTATTTCTCTCCTCTACCCCTCTGATTCCCTGCCCTGCCTCTCAGATTCTTCATATCAGAGAGATCATGTGATAATTGTCTTCCTCTGACTGATTTCTTTTGCTTAGCATAATACTCTCTAGTTCTATCCATGTCATTGCAAATGGCAAGATTTCATTTCTCTTGATGGCTGCATAGTATTCCATCATATATATATATGGCACATCTTCTTTATCCATTCATCTGTTGATGGACATCTAGGTTCTTTCCATAGTTTGGCTATTGTGGACATTGCTGCTATAAACATTCGGGTGCACATGCCCCTTTGGATCACTACATTTGTATCTTCAGGGTAAATACCCAGTAATGTGATTGCTGGGTTGTAGGGTAGCTCTATTTTCAGCTT
>CM053620.1:15593940-15612746 GCA_028646535.1 Procyon lotor
CTAGTGGGTCTGAGGGCAGAAGTGTTGGCGCGCGCCAGCTCTAATCGGAGCTGAGGAGGTTCCCGGTAACCTCCGCAGGGGCAGTCTCCATGGAGGTGCGGGCGCAGAAGCCCCGGTGGAGGGAGTTGCTGGTAGAAGGTTAGGAGCAGACCCGGTGGGAGGATACCTCCTGGGTGAAGGTTGAGTGTGGGGGTCATGTTTCCAGATGGGAGACTCAGGAGCGGCTTTTGTACTGATGGAAATGCTCAGAGCGTGAGGGGCAGGCGGATGGTACAGGATGGACAGTCCAGGGCGGGAGGACTGGACGTGTGAAGATTTGAACACCGATTAGAGGCTCGAGTCCAGACACACTGGAGTGACGGGTCTGTGGTAAACGGAGAGCCTCTTCTGAGTTGGGAGATGAGGGGGAGAAAGGGAGGTGGGGCCAGCCCAAGGGGGTGGTGGGGGTTGCTGCGGGAGCTGGGCTTGGTGCTCTCTGTTTTCAGGGAAATACAGGCAAGGTCAGGTGTGTTGGGGGGGGGGCATTGGCATCATCACCCATTTCTTTTATGTTTTTGAGTCGAGTGAGCAAGAATAATTTATTTCCATTTATACAGAAACACTTCTTGTGGCTATCAAGATGATGATCTTTCCTTTCATTGAAAATAAATACACACTGAAAGCTCCCACACACTTAGTAACTTTCTCTTGTCAGCAGGGTGTACATACCGAATGCAAAATACACTAGTATTTTTGAAGGGCAATTTGGAATCATTAGTAAAATCAATAGTGCATGTAGATGTTGAGCCAACAATCTCATGAAATTTGGTAACTTTCATGTTTGAAAGGCAGAAGGAGAAAGTGTTAAAGAGAGATGAAAAGATAGAAGGAAAGGACTTCTCAGGTGTCCAGAAGTGATAAATGGACAAACAGCGAACATTTCCTGAGCACTTGCTATGACCCAGGCCATCGGTGAAGGCTTTCCGTCGTTTCGTTCCGTAGCGCTGTGAAGGATGTGGTGTCCTTACCCTGGGAAACACAGTGAGGTATTACGTAAGTTCCTACAAGTTAAAGGACCAATAAGTGATGGAATGAGAAGTAGGTTCTCCAGGTTCATTGCCTCCATGGAACTCCCATATTTTCCCTTAGCCTTGTCATCTGATGCTGGACTCTGTATAATCTCTTCCTTTAGGAAAACCCTGCCCCTGTGTGTAAGTTTACAGTGTATAAAATGATCTGACACATTTATATGTTGCAAAGTAATCACCACAGTAGTGTTAGGTGACACCTCCGTCACCTCCCTCAAGTACTATTTCTTCTTGAGATGAAAACATTTAAGAGCTACTGTCTTAGAAACTTTCAAGTGAACAATACAGTATTGCTAACTGTAATTGTCACACTGTACACTGATCCCCAGAATTTATTTGTCTCATAATGGGAAGTTGGTGCCCTTGGACCAGCATCTCCCCTCTTCCCCCACTCTGCAGCCCCTGGAAACCACCATTCTACTCTGTTTCTATGAATTTGGCTTTTTCAGATTCTACACACAAGTGAGAACATACAATATTTGTCCTTCTCTGTCTGACTCATTTCCTGATCGCCCCATTTCTTTGGTCTTGGTGTGCCACCAAAACTCAAATTCAGAAGACCTGCATGGCGCCAAGAAGTTGGGTGGGATTGGTATATTTCTTTGCAAATTTCATGACAAAAAAGTCTCACTTCCCACTAACAGATAATTACATGTTAATGGAGCTAATCACCAAATTATGATGATGAAATGGAGAATTCTATACTTTTGGAGGTGACTTATAATGATAAACACTACTTTTTCTCTCCTTCGGTCTTACCAAAAAAAAAAAAAAAAAAGGCAGGACGAGTCTCGTGTGTCATGTAATGTTCTTCACTGACTACTTTGCTGAGGTTTTCAAAACTGGCATTTGGAACAAGTGTATTAATTTGAATTTGAAGTCCTTTTGTACTAAAATGATGGGTGCAGGAACATATAAAATTACATATGTTTGTTGTCTTTGATGTAAGATAGATACTCAGGCAGCCCAACATGACAAGAGATAACTGTTCTCCCGACAAGAAATAAAGATGCCTAAACACTCTGAGAGTTAGCATTATGAGCTGTGGTTAGATGCCGTGACACTACATTTGGAGCATGATAATAACTTCTCAGAGTTCCCGACTTACCCTTCTGCCTGCCATCATATGTACTCTCATATAGTTTATGGTTTTAATACTATTCTGCGGGTTTGTCCAAATCCTATTACAATGAAATTCCTCTCAGAGAAGATCCAGCTGAGTAATGAAGAACAATGTTTGCATTAAACTTAAGGCTGGATTCTGGGTGTTGAAACCAGGTACTTGGACCTCTTGCGTTTCATTAGGTGGGGATGTAGAGAAGCTAATTAATTTGGTCATGGGAAGCACTTTGTAACATTGCAAATTCTGTACTTATGTTCAGAGAGAAATTGAAATTCCATGGACTCTTCTGGAAACTTTTGTTCAGTAAGGGTCTTGAAATGGCTGTACATAATCACACGTGTGAATGTCCGGTCCACAACTGCTAACGTTTCCCATCGTCCACATGGGGCAGGATTCTTCGAGAGTTCCCAGGAATTCTGCAGTTTATTTAGGGTGCCAGACCCCGGGATGATGAATGGGGGCCAGGAGGTAGACAAATAGACAAAGCCCAGTGTAGAACAGCAGTGCGCTTCAGTCAGAATGATCTAGTGGCCAAGAGCAGAGGGTGTTCAAGTCCCAGGCCTAACACTCCTGTGCGTGTGACATTCCTCTGTGGATGGAGGCACTTTCCTTCTCTGGAAAAGGAAAAAAATCAAGGAGTACGATGGGAATACCCTGGGGTTCCCCTCGGCTCAGCTGGGCTTGGATGCTACAACCCCGGGTCTGCTCTCTGTTCCTTCTGGCGGCCCATCGTAGCTTCCGGGGCCTTCGAGTGGGCAAGCGAGTCGTAATGGCAAACTCATCCCCATGCTGCCCAGGCAAAGCACGGGGACTTGGAGGGTAGAGGAGAATGATAGCCCTGCTGGGTTTTTAATTGCCGTGGCTGGTTCAGGTCGGAGAGAAGGCTTTTCCTTTAAACACAAGGTACTTGCAATGGACAAAAAAACCATGCATGTCAGTTTGTGGGCAAATCTGATCATTGTAAATATGCAGGGCATTGACAGGGTGGCTGAAGGACGTCCTCCTCAAAGGCCACCACTCTCTCGAATTGCATCATGGTATTGTTATGTTAATATGGAGCAAGCAGTTGTCAAGAAATTATTAGAAATTAGCAATGGGCTCCGAAACATGAGATGACAGATTGGTGCCCAGGGTGCTGGGGAAAGAATAATTTACAGCCTTCAAGTGAAAACTCAGGTTGTTTGTTCTTCATTTCTGGAAGCAGAACACAACATTTGCAGCATGTGCTGGGTAAATTAACCTTTTGTTAATTTTGGAAGCTGCCGTCAGCCCCTCCCTCTCTGTCTCTCAGCTTCAGCAATGAGGCCCATTCAAGGGGTGGGAACCACATTGTCCCAGTGTATGTGCTCACTCGTAGGGCCCCCCAGTAGTGCAATACTCCTCTATTATTGCCTTCTGGATTGGAAACCCCATGTGGTCAGGGACTGTGCCAGTTTCGTATGTTTAGTGCCTGGCACATAGTAGGTGCTCAATAAAGATTTGTACCACGCACAACTCCTGGGAGCAAGATGGGCACGAAGAGCAGAGCAGACTAGGAGGAGGTGAGGGCGTATGGCAGCTCGTTACCACACTCTCCCCTACAGCAGACTCCCTCCTGGAGGCAGAGGAGAGTGGAGCCCGTCCTTGGAGCTTCTGTCTGCCGTCCCTTACCTGCCTGCCCTCCTGGAAGTCAGAGGCTGAGTAGCAGCACCAGTAGCAATGCGATTTTCCTGCAGGTCCTACATGGAGGGAATTCAGGAGAGGGGTGTCTCTCCCTTGGGCATCCTAGAATCCGCTCTCCCTTCAGGCCGTCTTCAAGGCTTAACGGAGGGTCCGCTGGAGGGGAAAAGCCACCTCCCCGGCCTTAGGCTACAGTCTCCCACAGAGAGGGAAGGAGTGCCTGCGGCTCTGCGTTGCCATGAGAAGTAACTAGTATTTCTGTGCTCACATTCTCGTGTGGACATTATTCAGCTTTTGCTAATTGGCTTTACAATTTTCTCAGTAGTTAATATTCATCTGTCAAAGATGGAAGCATAAATAAATAACTTCGGCTCGAGCACACCTTCTTATTAGACCATACATCATGTTAGAAAGTTCGCATTCTTTAACCAGGAAGATGAAATTAGAAACATCTTGAAGAAGCCTTCTTGTTATCAATCATGTCATCTTGAACATGTTTCGATTCTTGCTGCTGGCATCAAGAATAGATGTTTTATTCAAAAGAATGTATTTAAAGAAAATGACAGCGCTTTTCGGTTTCAGTTTTTTTAAAAACAGGAAATCTCTCAAGCCCTCCTGACTTGAACATTCTAGTGCCTCGGCGGATGTGTGCTGAGCCTCTGGCTTTTTCTGGCTTATGTGCCCATAAGGGTGCAGAATTTCCTGACCCTCATTGGGGTTTGGATTTTCCTGCTCCTGGCTCACAGCCTGCCCCTTCCAGTCTGGGGAACAGGGGGCTGGACGTCCTCCAGTGCCCCCCAGCTCTGACCCGTTGACCTCAGGAGAGATGGGATGAAGGGGTCACATGGCTCTGTATGCAACCCCCTCCTCCCAAGAGGGCTCAGGATCTGTCCCCAGCTGCAGCCACACCTACGTGAAGTTCCCAGCACAGCGTGTGCAGTTAGGGAGTCCCTGAGCCGGGAGAACAGGATCTTCGCCTGAGCTTTACCCTTTCGCTCCTTCTGACCTTCGGTAAGTCACTTTCCTTCCTGGGCTTCACTCTGCCCATCCAAAAACAAGGTGTTGTCGGTAGCCTGATTTCCAAGAGCCAAGTTTTACTCATCACCCTGGGGGTTACCAGATAGCGAAGGCTTGGATGTGTTTCCCCAAAACAAATGGAATCTGATCTGTTTCCTCAAAGCCCAGATCCTATGGGTCAATGTGTTCCTTATTGGAAAGATAATTTGGAATCTGTCAAATGAATCCAAAAAACTTAGGGACTCAGGCCATCACATTTAGGCCCCTGGGCAGCAACAGAGGTCATTCTAGGGGCAAGAGCTCTCAAAGCTTTCCCCCTCCCTGATGGTCCCAGAGAACCAATAGCAGCATCTAGACCCCACTGAGTGGGCGTTCAGCATCAAACATAGTCTGGTCTGACTCCCTTACTTGACAGTTGAGAAAATAGAGACCCTGAAAGAGGGACTCCCTGGACTAAGGTCACATCCCAGGAGGTGGCAGCTCTGGGTCCAAAGTCTGCAGCCCTGCTGCTCACCCCCCTGCGCCCCGCCCCACCCCCCACCCCAGTCCTGCCTGCAACGCTAAACTCGCTTCTCGTTTAAAAGCATAAACATAACTCCTCAAAATGCACAACTTAATTTTGAATCCCTTCCCTTCTTTTTGCTTAAATATAAAGTCATAGTTTGTAAAAATGCATAAACACCGAACCTACACTCAGCCATATGCTGCCAACCACACCCATCTGCCCCAAATTTCCAGCATGACTGGCTGTCAGACACTCATCATGGACAGTTTGCCAAACACTTCGCAGCCGAATCTCACGGAAAACTAATAGTGTTCAGTATGTCTGCGACACCTCTTATGAACCAAAAGGGTCAGTGTGTGACGTGTTTCCCTTCACCCCCACTGAAAGCTGGAGGCACTAGGTTGCATGCGTGAAGGCCATGGCCAGGACGGGAGTGAGGGCAGATTCCAGGGCTAAGAGCCCGCACAGTCCAGCAGGATGGACGCTCCTGGAAGCGAGATGCTGGAGGATCTGACGCACCAAAATAATGGACGGGGGAACCTCGGCGGAGGGAGAAGCAAGTTTGGCAGGCAGATGCTTGAGGGGGGCAGGCGTCTGCAGCAGCCTCTCGGAGAGGCATGTGCGGAACGGGGACTCAAGGCCCCAGGGTGGGGACGCACGGCGCCTGTGGGAGGAGCAGCGGACGTGAGTGGGATCGGAAAGGCCGGTTGGAGCCCAACCTCAAAGACCATGAGTGCCGGGCTGAGGGCTGAAGCCCTCATGGGGGAAGCGACCGAGCTCCCCTAAGAGCGGTGGTTGAAGGAGGGAGGTACGGACTGTGGAGAAGAGACTGTCTGAGCACCAGTGGTGACCTTCGGCACGTCCCTCAGGCAGGCCTGTCTGTGGCTCACACGTCACTCTTCCCGGCAGCGAGGGCCACGGGCTGCCGCGCATGTGCTCAGCTTCACGGGCCTTGTGTCGCCGAGTCTTCGGAAGGACTTTCTGGAGTCAATACAGTTATCCCATTTCACAGGTGAGGACACTGGGGCCCAGGCAGGGGTCTCCCCTTTGCACTGCTGAGCTTGAGTGAGCTTCCCACCTACACGGCGATGTCAGGTGTCGCACGTGGCCTGGCGTTAGATGTGTGCTCATCATGGTCTGGGAGAGGCCGGGCACGTGCGCAGCAGTACCTCACAGGGGCTGACATAGGTGCTCTTCGAGGTGGCCCTGAGAGGCTGGCATATGGCTATCACATTATGTGGGCCTGGAAGGCTGTCACTGTTCTTATCAGCTGATACCGGGAGTGCCAGATTTATCTGCACCACGTCGCATGCACAGAGGTGACAATTTCCTGGCCTAGGGTGGAGTCAGGTCCTGGTGTCTCTGAAGGCTGCCCGGGCGACCCTGCTGTGCCACCAGGCTGCCGGCCCCCCGGCCCTGTAGCAAAGCTCCTACTCTTCACCAAGGCTTTGAAAAATAAAAACTCCATATCCTCCTTTATTCATGGTATCCAGGAATTCCCAAACATAGACCTTTGTTCGGTAAACAAGTTGACTTCAAACAGAGTTTGAATCCTGCTGTTACTACGGTTGTTTTTTGTTTTTTTTTTTTTAAAAAGGGGCAGAGGAAGAGAAGCTCTTCCAAGAACGCGGATGGGCTGGTGCGGTCCTGGGGGAGTCGTCTGGCTGGCGGGGCTTTGACTCACCCATCACGTTGCCTTGCTGCATCCTCGTGTTTCTTGGAGTGAGTGCCCTTCTGAGGTCATAGAGGGCGCTGGTCTCCGTGGGGTGCCCCAGCCTCGTTAGCACCCACCCCGCTTTCCCCCACCCCTCGTAGCCCAGGACACGGTCTGGCCACCCTGACCGTTGACCTTTCCCTGCCTTTCGGAGAGGGTCGTGTCATCTCCGTGTGGACACCTTCAAGGAGGGAAGGCCATCGGCTGCCGCCGGGGTCAGGCCTGGCTGTTAGGATTCCCTCAAGTTGTGAGTGCAAGAAATAGGTGAGCTCCTTGGGTCTTCCTTAAATTAAGACTCCAAGTGGGTCTGGCTTTTGGCAACAGGATCCGCCCGTGCTGTCCGAGAACTGTTTTCTGTGGTCTGTTCTGAGGTGATTTTATATCAAAGAGGCTTTGCATGGGCCGGTGCCCCCTCACACCCACCCCTGACATTGCGGCTTTGCTAAAAGTGACAGTGAGAATGATAACGGGAATATTAACTGCCGGGAGTTACAAGCGCCTCTACCAGGCACTTCACAGACACCTTGGGTTTTATTTCTCCCCACAGTCCTCTGCGGTAGTTTACTTTTCTCCCCATCTTACAGGGGAGGAAACTGAGGCCCGGGAAACTCTAGAGAGTGGTCCTCGTGGGTGGCAGAGACGTATTCTCACCTGGGTCTGGTTATTTCTAAGGCCCGTGTCCTTTCATCTCTCAGGAGTATAGGCCTAGAAAGTTATTTTGTAAATTCAGTTGCAACACACTCCTTGAAGAGCGTGTTAGTTCCAGTCTGCTTTCTGGAGGCCCTGCTGGGATCCTCATGGAGTCCATCTGGTCAGTGCTCCTCTTAAAATGTTCTCAGTTCCAAACATAAAACTGAAAACACCAGCCCACTTGGGGCATTTTTTTTTAAAAGGAAGAAACTGTGAAGCGTGCCAAGTTTTAGAACTACAAGGGGTCTTAAAGACAATGTCGCCCCAGCTCTCCATTTTATACACGAGAAATCTGAGGCCGAGGAGGGAGGGAGCAAATTGCCCAAGGTCCTAGAACAAGTGAGTGGTGGATCTACGGACCTCCAGTTTACCCATCTCTTGGGGGGGTGGGGGAGCTGAGGAATGAAATGCTTGTGACATACTTGGTCTAGTGATTGGTATATAGAGGTGGGCCATATTTGGGGAGAGGTGATTAGGCCTGTTGGCAGGGCGGTGGGGATGGAGAGAGAGGGGAAGGACCCCAGAGATAAAAGCAGTGGGAACTTGTAACAGGCTATGAGGGGGAACTGTCAGAAATGGATGACTCCGGGGTTACTTGGTTTCGATCCCTTTGAAATGGGTTTCAGAATACGAATAGAGTTTACACAATGGACAAGGCAGGGGGAGGCCTTCTGGTGGGAGGGAAGGGCCGTGCAAAGGCACAGGGGTCAGTCGAGCAGGCTGTACTGGGGCCTGCGACTCCCATCCTCTCTGGGCTCTAGATACCCAATGGGGGCACAGACAAGAAGAAAACGGGCTTATCAACCATAAAAGCAGCAGGGAGAGAAAATGATAATCCAGCCTTGAAACGAAGTTTGAAAGACATTTCAACACCTTTGTTCACTGACATCTCATGAGCTCCATGCAGAGACTCTGAGTTAATGAAATTGAGGCAGCCGTCTGCCCTCCTGACATGCCTTTTCCCTGTGTCACCTGAACTGTGGGCCTGGTGGCTTCCCGGAGAGAAGGGAAGTCACTAGACCCTCTGTTTTCCCTCTGAGCTGCACCTAGTGTGGCTGTCGTGTGCCGCTGGGTCAGAACCGGAGATGGTGGGAGTGACAGGACCCATCGTCAGAGCTGTGAGAGTGGTTCCAGTTATTCTTTCATTCCTTTCCCCAAATTACCTTCTAATCAAACTTTATAAACACGTTCATGTCTGACCAGGTCACAGCAGCACGCAAAATGCCATTTATTTTGGAATGCTAAACCAAGGCCTGTTTTCTTTTGCTCTGTTTTGTTCTGGGGCTTTTATTTATTCCATTTCCAGAGCTGATCCCAGGTCTTGAAGTCTTGGATCTGGGAGTTTTCTCCTGAAAAGGGTATATGTGCAGACATGAACACAGGGCTCAACTTCTCAGAAGCAGAGCAGAGTGGGTGACCTAGAGCCAGCCATGCCTGAAGCCTCCCTACTTATTGGGCCTGTCTGACTTACAGCCCCTTTGTCCCTGATGGGGACGCTCTAGATAAGCAGGTCCAAGCACACCAGTCCTTTCTGGTGAGCTCACCATCATACTCTTCCCCGCCATACAGCATCCTGTGGGCACATCGGAAACCCTGGGAGCTTCATCTGGATTGCTGCAACTGGAGAGTTTGTCCCTGTACAGGGGGTGTTGAATGATGTGTTTTTTCCATGTTGTCCTGAAATTTCCATGTTGTCCTGAAAGGTGAAGAATTCATCTCCAGGGGCGTCTGGGTGGCTCAGTCGTTAAGCATCTGCCTTCGGCCCAGGTCAGATCCCAGGGTCCTGGGATCGAGCCCCGCATCGGGCTCTCTGCTCAGCAGGGAGCCTGCTTCTCCCGCTACCATTCCCTTTGCTTGTGTTCCCTCTCTGGCTATGTTTCTCTCTGTCAAATAAATAAAATCTTCAAAAAAAAAAAAAAAAAAAAAGAATTCATCTCCAGAATTCCACCCCTGGGGTAGTCTGCACAGTATCTAGGGCCAAGCCTCGACACGTGCACCTGTGTCATCTCACTTCATTCTTCCTACAACCTTGGTGGCCCAGAGAGGTTCAGGAATGTGCCCAAAGTCACACGGCTGCTGAGGGTTGGAGTAAGGCCAAGCCCCAGGACAATCTGGCTGCAAAAGGGGTAGGTGAACTCAATCCTGGAGCAGCCACTCTCCCCAGTGTGTTGCTATGGGCCGTTTACACTGTATCAGTTAGAGTGGGTTCAAGGGTCATTCTTCTCGATCCCCGTGAGCTGGAGAGAGAGTGAGGGGCCACCCCACGAAGGCAAGGAATGTGAGCACCATGGGGAGCCCGGGGAAAGGGCCCACGACGGGGAGGGGCCCCAACATCCAGACTTCCGAAGGAAACTCTAATGACTCACGTTTACCAGACTGGAGGAGGAAGGGATAGAGAAATGTCTGAATATTTGATGAATCCATGAAAAGGCATTGACTAGTTCCCTGTGTTCCTGATACGTTGCACTAAATTCTGCCTCGATCTGAGGACGGACCTTGTTTGTGATGCCCAAGTGTGGAGGATACAACACTCGGTTGGCAGTGAGCGCTCCATCATGGAACCCTCCCATCAAAACAGAAACCACCTGCCTCTCGAGTGGGAATTTCAGTATGCACTCAGTGTCCTGGGGGCGGGCAGCAGGGACAGCCTTTGCAGCCTCACATAAAACTGAGCCAAAGTTTTAATTAATTTCCCAAAGATTCCAGAAATTAGAGACAGACATAAAGTTTCATGGGACAAGATGTTCTTTCCAGCACCATTTATCATATTAAACATTAGAAACAACCCAAATGTCCCCAAACTGGGTATTGGAGAGGCAAAAATATGGTACCACCACATAACGCAATATTAATTTGTCATGCAGATGAGGTTTAAAAACAGCATTTAAGTTGCAAGAAAAAACTCAGCACATGAGTAATGTGAGTGAATAATAAGTGAATGAGGAGGAATGCAAAGCTGTACAGATGCGTGTATGCAGAAAGGCATAAATATGCACACGCACGCAAGTTGATTTAGGAATAGGAAAAAGGGAAGTGCATAGACCGGAGCAAGCTGTGAGCTGCGACCGGGGTCTAGTGCTGAGCTGACCAGGGCCACCTGCTGTGCTCTGTGCCCCAGAGTTCCTTACCGAGGGCCTGCATCACTTTTAAAATCAAAGCACAAGTTATTAAAACATTATTTTTGAAGATTAGAATGACATGGGGAAACACAATAACGTGTTAAATGACAAATGCCGATGCAAGAATATGCCTAGATGGTGACCCTAATTATGCACATAAATGTAGTTATTTATTCCCTATTTGTTTCATGGAAAGTATCGCCAACAGCATAGGTGAACACACCCTTGCACGCCCTCCCCGTCGCTCCCAGGGGAAGCCTAAAGCAAGGGTCGGAAGACACTGATGATTGTCCCTGGGCAGTAGGATTGGGGTAATTTTGTTTCTCAACTTTATTTCTTCAGGGTTTTCCAAATTTTTCTTTTGTTCTGTTTTACTTTCTTATTAATATGTATAGAGTGAAGAAGGAAGCCCTAGAAAAGCCAAAAGCAATTCCTCGAGCTTATTAGGAACCCAAGGATTGTTAGTTCCCCTTCCTGCTGTTTGGAACCTTCTTATTCTCTCCCTCTCAGGGAGGGGGAGACGGCCCAAGACCTTCTGGTCGGGGGAAGGGGGAGGCCTGCTGGGCTGTGTGCTCTGCAGAGGGTCAGCCTGCGCCCGGGCCACCTGGCCCCTCTTCTCTAAGATGGGAGCACAGGCACCATCTTTGCATTCAGTGGGCGTTCCTGCCAGGCGTGACCCTAAGAAGTCTGCGGTTGTCACTGTGGAAACTGGCTCAGGAAATCCCAGGTCTCTTCGAGATGCCTTGTTAAACACATCCAGCCGAATTCAGCAGCTCAAACCAGGCCTTGTCATAATCCCCAGAATCTCAGGGAAAGTAAACAGGGGGTGATGACGCCCCCGGAGTGCATATCAGGTTTACTCATACTTTTATAAAGAGGTAATTTGCAAAAGTGCAGTTAATCCCACCGTGCTTTATAATTTAAATGTCGCTGGAAATGGTTGCTGACATACAACTGATTAACAGCGGACCTTAGTGCCAAATAAATCAGCGTCTAATCCAGAATATGTATGAAGATGGAAGGAGATAAAAAGAACCTTCTCCCCCACCCCCTCCGCTGTTATTTTGATAGAATTGCCCAACTTTTCCCAGAGGTTTGGGAGTTTGGCTAAAAGCTATTTTCTCACAAGAAAAGACACCTAAATGATAAATTGTCAAAACCTAAGTGTGAATTTTCCCCGAGGGGAAATCAAATTATGCCCTCTTCCTTTGATATGCTTGGGAGGACCTGTCCATCACTCTGCCCAAAGTTGGAGCGAGAGGGAGGTGAGGGAGGCCACCTCTATGTCCCCACATTCTAGAAAGATAAGCCACCAGTTCCCTCCTTCCCAAGCCGTAATACATTTATGTTTTTGTATTCTGTATACATTTTTTGTATTCAATACAAATAATGTATACATTATTTGTATTTTGTATTCGTAATACATTTATATTTTGTATCCTTTGATTCTGCGAGCAACACTCTTTCCTTCCAATAAATTACTTTTTTATTTTTTATTTATTTTTATTTTTTTTTAAAGATTTTATTTATTTATTTGACAGAGAGATCACAAGTAGGCAGAGAGGCAGGCAGAGAGGGGGGTGGAAGCAGGCTCCCCGCCAAGCAGAGAGCCCGATGTGGGGCTCGATCCCAGGTCCCTGAGATCATGACCTGAGCTGAAGGCAGAGGCTTTAACCCACTGAGCCACCCAGGCGCCCCTGAGCCACCCAGGCGCCCCTAGTAAATTCCTTTAAAAAAAAAAAATTAGCCAATGATTTTTTTTTTTGACCAAAAAAAAAAAAAAATTCCTGATGTAAATGTGTTGAAGGAAAATAATTCTCAGGTATTGAAGTTTTAAGAGTTGTTTTAAAAACACACACTAAAATCAAGTAGTTGAAAGGACTCTCTTCCTGGCATTCCTACTAAAAATAAATGCGGTATTTTCAAGGAAAACATGCCCGAGATGGTGGTGGGGAGGGGATCTGTCTGGGTCAGCCTCCTAGGCAGGAGGGGATTTTCTGCTGTCTTTAGCAAAGATGGTTCGGTGTCATACTTGAGTTCATCCTGACCTGAAAAGCCCGCCCTGGGGCTTGATGGCGAGCGTGGGTCCTACGTGGGTATTTCCATCGTCTTACTGAGGGTTTTTCCTTTGGCTTCTTAATAACCGGCCTCCCAGCTGCCGCTGACTTCTCCCTCACGGCCCAGCGTGCCAGGACCAGGGCAGAAGCAGGGCGCAGGGCGACTCTGGCCTCTCACCTGGGAGAGGCTGACAGCTGACCTGCAGGAAACTTCTCTCCCCTTCCTCCCCTTAGCTCAGTCCCTGGCTCTTCCCATCAAGAAACCTTACTCTCTTCCTTTCAGATGCATTTTCAAAGGTAGTAGTTCTTGAAAGAGAGGCCCTGTTTCTCTCGGAACTCAATTTTGGCTTTGCTAAATTGACAGCAATGGCTCAGCGGTGGGAAAGGAGGGTCTCTTAATACCAAAGAAATAATTACATCATGCATTCCGTGTTTACTACCAACATGTGCCAAAAGTGGGGCTTGTGTTTCTTTTGCCATAATGTCCGGGTTTTGGTCTCAACCTGCCGCATGCCCCACGAGGCGTCTCTTCTGGAGACAAGGGACTTCAAGTGGGTCACAGAGGTGTGCACCTGTACCTAGAGGTGCTATTGTCTAGGATGGTGGTTTGCACACTTTGTTCTTTTTTAAAGCAGCAGAACCTTTTTTTTTTTTCAAATGATCTATATAACACAGGCACCGCTCCCATTTACAGAAGATTCCAGCCCGAGGAAAAACCAGGGCACATTTAACACTGATTTCCAATGGTTTAAAGTTAGCTGACCTAGATATTTGCGTATCTTTAAGTAATATCCTAATAATTTATTACTTTGACAAAAGAAGGTGAAAGGTGGATGCTGCACTTACATCTGCTTCGCCGGAGCTCTGGACTTCATAGGTCAAGGTAGCAGGGTCGGTGTGACTTGGGTGAGCCTGCCTGTTGAAAGCCATCTGTTGACATCACGAGGAAGACCAGAAGGCCTTTCCATCTCCCTGTTTTGAGTGTAACCACATTTCCCAGAAGTTCTGGCAGAATGATAATCCCGTCCAGGCTGGATGGAGCCCTTGCTGGGTATCAGATGCTGTGCTAAGGGTCACAGACTTGTCATCTCATTCAGTGCCTGTGGCAAGTCCTAGGATGTAGGTAAAATTTTGCTGATAAGCAAAATCAGGTTCAGAGAGGCCCATCAACTCACACATGGTCCCACAGTAAGTAAACGGCACCACTGGGGTTTGTACCCTGGTGACGAGACTCCAGAGCGCACCACCTGGAGCAGCTTTGCAAACTGTAATTGTGTGTAGCTGTAGCCCCTCCTCTTTCCCCTTCCCGCTGCCTTCCCTTGCTGGTCATCCCATTCCATCGCCGTCTTCCCTGCTCTTCTCCCTTGCCTGGAGACAGCCTGCTCCATTTCTTCATCTTACTGGGGGCCCCCGGGGGTGCTGACACTCACTCATCCTGTTGCCCGAATGCAAACATCACTAGGGCCCGCTCCCGGCATCCACTCTAGGAAAGACAGGATGGAAGGTGCAGAGAAAATAATCGGTGAAGTGTGATTTGAAGTGCTGAACTCCTCCCGGGCTGGAGGCTGGGTCCTGCTTCTGGTAGCCGACGGCTGCTTCTCCACCCTCGTGACTGTGTCACGGGTGCCTGTTGGAGAAGGAGCTCTGCTCTTAAGGAGAGCCGACCTGGCCGATTTTCTTCCCCGGCTTCTCGCAGGCGGAGATACCGGCCCTCTGCCAGCATCAGCTCAGGATGGAAGCCATGCTGGCAAATAGCTTGCCCAAACCCTAAAGTGTCCAGAATAATCTGTTTGGCCGCCAAGCCTCTTCTCCCACGGCACACAATGGCTTCCATCTTGCTCCTCTCAGTCTGGTCCAATGGAAGAGACAGAAGGAAGCCTGCTCTCCTGTCCCTTCTTTTACCTCCAGTCCTAATGTGGAGCAGGCAGGGTGGGGCCCACTTGGGGTCCGTGATGGCTCAGTAGCAAGCCTAGGTCTGGAGGTGAGGCTCGGGGCGCTGGGCTTCTGGCAGAGTCCTGCCAGGGGAAGGAGGGCCTCGCCCGCTCACCTCTGCCCGGGTGGAGGGATGTCTGTGTGCACAGCATGCCAGGTCTCCGGGAGCTCTAGCCTCCAATTCTGAAGGGGAGCCGGTGGCAGTGTTAGTTGAGGTGAAGGGTCGGGGGGTTTGGGGAGCCGGGGAGATGGGCCACCCTGTGGTCTCAGCCCCACTTCCTCTTCGGGAGGCTCGGAAGGGCTAATAGGGAATTTTGTCGTCAGAAAGAACCGAGGATTCACCGTGTGGCCCTCTGAGGCTAAATCCCAGTTCTGTCACCCATCATGTGCTCGTCCTTGGACGAGCTGGTTAGCTGCTTTGAGCCTCAGTTTTGCCATCTGTAAGATGGACCTGACAGCATAACTTACCTGACAAAGTTGTGTCTGAAGTCATGGCACGGATGTTGTTCAAGTCATTCTGCCATTTTTGGTGGAGACTTTCCTTTGTGAAAAGTTACCCTAATTCTGTTTCCACGCTGGGTGTGTAGCGTGTGTGACTGCCTGCGTGACTGCCCAGGCTGGGGCTGGGTCGTGGCGTGGGGAGGGCTTCCATGAGAGGCTGAACTCTTGTCTTCCGGTTTCGGCCAGTGGAGCGCTCCTCGTGGGGGCTTTCTTGTTGGGGTTCCGTATCATGTTTCACCTCACAAAAGGAGTGTTTGCTCCGGAGCGCGGCTGCAGTGGGGGGCATGGAAGGACCGGGAGCTCTGTGCCCTGTGCCAGCCAGAGCACGGGCTGCACTTGCAGCATCACCGTGAGGGTTGGGGTGAGCACACGGATGCCTGACCCGTCCCAGAACCGCAGTCCGCTGGTTCACACAGAAAGCCCGGGAGGTGGAGGACGTATCTGGAGCTCAGCCCGGGTCCCACGGATAGGAAGTGAGGGATCTGGGACCACGTTTGGAAAATTCCCACCCTCGGGATGCATGTCACTGAGCAGCCCTGCCTGCCCTACCTGACCTCATGCCCAGGACGGCTTTCTCTTCAGTTGACAATCACCGCCGTGCTGATTTGGGGAAGGGCTCTTCCCTACTCTGGCTCTTCAGTCTCCTTCCTCACTCTCTGCCTCTTGCTTCCATCCTCTCTGTGCTCAGTTTTCTGTCTGATTCACCCATGACCTCCCGGGAGACTCCCAGTTCGTTATCTTGGACCGGCCCAGGGAGAAGATGTCCGCTTGATAAAATGCCAGGGTTTCTGTTAGCTTCGAGTGTGACTCTTGCGTGCTATCTTTGTTTGGAGGGTTTTCTCCCCTCCGTGCTCGACTGATCCCCAGCCAAGCAAATCTCCCCAGGATCCTGGTCGTATGCTCTTATTCACGTCTGAGTCCCACTCAGTGCGTGCGATGATGCTTCTTTGGTGACGTGTCTACACCTGCACGGGGCCTGGCCTCCATAATCGAAGATGGCGTATGTTCAGTCAGCACATGAATCTTTCCAAATGGGCTGATTCATTTTGTGGAATACACACGACTCACCCGTCTAGAAGATTCTCACAGTGTAAATTCCCGTGTGTTTAGAAGAGAGTTACATTCTCCCCCCTTCCTCCCCACAATGCCTTCACTGCCGTGGGCCCGTTGTCCTGCATCCAGGTGGCATTGACATAGAAAGGAGTTAAGTGGAAATGGAGGGAGGGACATGTGAGCCGAGCCTTTGGAGCTTCACCAGAACAGAGGCTGCAGTGTCTCACTCTGTGAAAGCTCCCCGTAGGAGGAACTCAACAAATGACCACAGGAAAGGAAGAAAGAAACCATCTGTGCTGTTCACTCTTCCCCAGGATACCTGTGCCCAGTGCCTCATCCTGAGTTTCCAACCTGAGTGTGATGGATATTTGGTGGTCTGTGGGTTTTATGGTCTGTGAGGGGGTCTTTCCCCGAGTGCTCTGAAATGGAAGAGAAGACTGTATTTGGAGTCAGAAACCCTGAATTCTAGTCCTAGACCATTCAGAGGTTTTCCTAACCTTGCATGAGTCCAGAAAGCGCATTGAGACTTGAATTTTCTATCTGAAGAGTGGATTACACAGTGGCAGGATTTCTGAACTTGGGCATTGCCTAGGCGACCTACCAGGGGTGGTGAGAAACTGGTCCGCCTTCCTGTCAGGGGCATTACCGGGATCGCCGGGGATGGTGAATGTGACGGTGCCCTAAAGCGGATATCATCACGGTGGCCCTGGCCGACGCTCTGCGACCCCTCCAGCCGGCTGCCGAGTGATGGGGGGCTGCGGCTTCCAGGGACTTGGACTCCGGCTGGACAGGGTCCAGCCTCAACTCCCCACTGATTCCCACCTTCCAGAGCAAGGCTGTCTTGGGAGTTCTGCTCTGCGTCTGCTTTAGACCGTCAGATCCAGTGCCTGGGACTCCAGCCTTGGCCCCTGTTTCTCTTTGCATGTCTAGGCCCGAGCAAGGCTACGTCTAAATTCTGCGTCCTCGGGTTTTATTCCACAGGAACATCTTGATCCAAAAGAGAGAAGGAAAAAAAAAAAAAAAACAAAAGAGAGAAGGGATGGAGCCCCCACCGTCACCCAATGTGTTTCTCCCGGTTTCCTGCCCCCAGCCCCAGACTCGTACTCTGTAGCATGCTGTCAGTCCTCTGTACTTCCAGGCAACTGAGCTTAAACAAATAATGGATTTTGTCTTTTTAATAACCAGGGGGAAGAAATCTCATACAAAGGGAGTGATCGTTGTCAAAATCCACGCCAAGGGTCAAAAATGTGGCTGAATGGTTTGTTCACATAACTGTGTAATTTGTAGATTTGTGTGTGTGTGTAGGGGGTGGAGGCTGGACCATCAACATACAAATAGTTCATCTAAATGAGACATTCCAGGAAAATGAGACACATTAAGCTTTCTTCTTTCATATCCCAAACGGAAAAAACAATTCCTCCAGCAGCCACAGGAATGTTTTATTGCAGCAGGGCTGTATGGCGTTCGGCGGTCGTGCACTGATTCTGGGGCTCAGCCCCAGAATCTGGGTAATGGTAGGGAGGGCCCGCCATCCGGGGCAGGAAGGAAGGGGTCCCACTTGAAGTCTGATCGTTAAAGCAGAAGGCTCAGCTGTCCACTGAGGAAGCTGCGTTCAGATGCAGCTGTAGCCGAGAATTCTCTCTCAGGGCCGGTGCTCAAGAAATCACTGAGGAGTGACCGGGCCTCGGGCGTCTGCCTTCGTCCTGGCTGGTGCAATAAGTAAACTGAGGCTCGGGTTGGGTGTGTGGTTCTCCCCCACCCTTTCCCCCAGCTGCTCACGGGTGGGGTCTTAAGCTCACTCTGCCTGCCGTCTGCAGGTGCAGGACTCCCTCAGGGACCTCGGGGAAAGCAGCTGATCTCTGCAGCAGCAGCTCCTTGCTTCCTGGATGCTTACTACGAGACTCGGGCCCTTTGAGGACTGGAAGGAGGCCCCACTCCGAGTTCAGCGAGGCCTGCACTCCCCTTCCTTCTCGAGCACTGCTCTCAGCACCCCCAGCTCACCAGCAGCCTCTGGGCCTGACACTTTCTCCCTCTGTTTACAGACACTAATCATTTCCCATGCAACGGAACGACTTGAGCTGCGAAAATTTGATAAGACAATTTAATTGTCGGCTTTTACCTGTCTGCTCAGTAGAGCCGGGTTTCTCGGGCATGTGAGCTGAAGGGTGAGCAGAGCCCTTGATCAGGGGACCGGGACAGTGCAGCTAGATTAGGGAGTCCCAGCAGAGGCCCGCAGACCTACTTCCCCACACCCCCTTGCAGATGGCGCCCCTTTTGTCAGCTTTACCAGGGCTGTCCTCTGGATGGTAACAGAGAAGCGGGTCCCGGACACTGGATGTGCCGTGGGGTAGTGGGCTTTGCATGGGGAT
>CM053620.1:15613246-15643441 GCA_028646535.1 Procyon lotor
GGAAGCTAAGTACCTTTCCGAGCTGCCCAGAAAAATGAAAAGCTGTCAGAGGAGGAATGATCAATCTGAGTGGACATGAGTTCATGCATTGAATAAATACCTGGTGAGGCCCCCCCAGTGTTTGAGGCAGTGTTGGAGGTGCTGGGCGCACCGGTGAAGAAAACAGACAAGGTCCTGCCCTCCTGGAGCTTATATTCCGGGAGGGGAGAACAGATAGAAGCCAACAAGTAAGTTCCAGTCCTTTGCGATAGATGCCACCACAGAGACAGACAAGCTGAGATAGAGAAGAGCAGAGGAAGGCCTGCCTTTAGTCAGGGGATTCCAGAAGTCTTTCTGAGAGCAGGTGACATTTAAGCTGTGGCCTCGAAGAATGGGAATGATTTCCTCTGTTAGCTAGTTGGAGACAGGAGGAAAGAACATTCCAGAAGGCGAGAAAGCCAAGGGTAAAGAGCCATTATGGGAAAGACCTTACTTAGCTGTGCTTGGTGTGAGGGGGGAGGCCGGAGCAGCAGGCAGCCTCCAGACCACGAGGGGCTTCTTAGGTCCTGGCAAACTGTGGGATGTATTCTAAGGATGATGGAAAACAACAGGAGGGTTTTAAGCCAGGGAGTAACATAATCTCGCTTCAGTGTTTAAAAGATCACAGTTGTGGCAAGAGTAGAAATGGGAGGATCAGTTAGAAGTTTATTTTATACATTAAAAAAAGAAAAAAACGACCACAGCAAGAAACACAACAAAGTAATAAAATGAACAGTGAATCAGGAAGAAAAAGTTTGTGCCATTTCACCCAAGACAGCTTTTCTGAATTTATAAGAGGGTCATAAAAGTGATGATATGGAATAAAAAGAAGTTTAAAATATGGGCAAGGGCTATAAACGGGCAGTTAATAAGAGAACTCCTGCTTCATCTCTGTCTCTGTCTCTCTCAGGAGCGCGCATGATCCCCCCATCTTCTTCTAAAGAAAGCAACTGCACAACAAGTTGCCAGTCGATGTGTGAAAAGACATCGACTGTTAGCCGTAATAAATGAGATATGAATCAAAATAGTAACAAGATTCCATTTTTCACTTTTCAGATTGGCAAATATTAAAATGTTTTCTCTTTTCCAGGGATTTGTACTAGAGCCTGGGAGAAAGGGCCACTTGCACATAGAGTGAATGGGAGGAAGGCATGTGGGGGGCTCTCAGTGTGACCTCCGATGGCAGTCTGACCACATCGTTCGAGACTTGTCATGCACGTGGCTTCTGACCCAGCAACTTGAGGTCAGAGAGCGTGTGCTGGGGCGGCTCTCCTGGCTGTGCTGTCAGTGGCACGTGTGAGGTGCTCATGGCAGTCCTGTTGTAATGGGCAAGACCGCCGATGACGGTCAGCAGGGGTCTGGTTACATAATTTCTGGTTTGCCCATTAATGGAAGAATCTCTCCTCCTTTAAAAAGAGTGAATTGGATCTGCACAGATTGCTGTGGGACCCCGTCCAAGGTGTACTGTTACATGAGGATAAAAAAGCAAGGTACGAGATAATGGAAAAGACACACACACACACACACACACACGTGCGCAGGTGCACACACACACACACACACACACACTCTCTTAGATGCAGAAAGCATTTTCTGGAAGGTTCTATGAGAAACTGTTATACTAACGGGTTGTTTGTGGGGGGGACTTTTACTTTTCATTTAATGCTCTCTGTGGTATTTGAATTTTTAAAATATACTTTTAAAAATGAAATATACTTTATTAAGTAGAATAAAAATTTGTTAAATGTTACTAAGTTTAACAAAAATATGTTACAAACAGGAAACAAGTTTGCTATCATCAATCCAGGCACAACAAACAATAATAACCCCTAATAATGAATAATAAACATTATTAATAACCCCACATTTGTAGGACCATGTGCCACTTACTAACCTAATGTCTTAAGGCATGAACTCATTTAAATCTTAGCTGGGCGGTCACAATGATCCCCATGTTGTGGGAGCTCAGAGTCTACGTCCAGTTCTTGGATTCCCTGCCCAGGGCTTTTATCTACTCTATTCTGCTGATAGACATGGAGGGCATCCGTTGAAAAGTCAGTGTTCTGTTTCCCAGCACATGCCAATATGGGCAAAAGTTATGGACTGCTAATCTATCTCAGTGGACCCTACTGTCTGCAATGTGACCTTGGGTGAGTCGCTTCCACTCTGTGGATAATCTCTAATGCCTCACTAGGCTATATATATCTTTGATTTATGCCAAATGCCTTGCTGAAGTAATTGAATTTTCAGGGTGGTGTGTCATAACTCATTCCTAAAAGTTTGAAACACAAGTTCATGGACAACATTTAAAGAATGGGGGTGTTGAGCAACTCCGTAAATCACCTGTTCTACAAAGCACGTTTGTTGTACCCTTGGAATGACTGTTGGGTGGGAGGCGGGCATGAGCCCGGCTCTGCAGTTTCCCGCTCGGGCTGTGCAGTCTCACGCGGGAGCTGTCCCCGCTCCCGTCCCTGCCACAGCTACGTGGCCCTCTGGCCTCCGCTCCCACTTAGCAGTGCTCTTGTGCATGCCGCCAATACCCCATCTTCTCAGTGCCGTGTTCCTCTTCATGCGTCCTCTGAGCCCAGAATCTGCAACCCCGTGTGTGCTTGATAAAAGCCTGGGGAACAGGTGAATGGATGCCCAGCCCCGGCTAACTGGCTTGCCTGTCTTTTCCTGCTGCTTAAGACTTTTTGTCTTTGAGTTGTGGATGTTGGGGTTGAACCCTTCTGGAATCTTAGAAGCATTGGACTCTGGAATTCAGGGAAAAGATAAAGTCTTAGAAATTGAGTGGGGGCAGCATGTGGGTTAAGCATATCAGCTGCAGAGACAGATTGGTTGGATTTGAATCCTGTCTAGGTCCTGGTTCGCCAGGTCAGCATGGCAGGTGCTGTCAGGGCCCCAATCAGGGGCCAAGAGTCTTTGGGGTGTTGCCTCCTTACTGCTAGTATTTGCATCTGTCTGTCTAGCTCATTTCCCCCACCGAACTTGGGGAAGCTGTGGTGTGCTTTCGGGAAGGAAGGACGGACGTGCCATGGAATGAATGCTTCCCTTCCCCTGTCCAGCAGCCTTCAACTAACTAGTCTCAGAATTCATATTATGCTGAACCAATGACATTGTCATTCCTGCAGGTCAGAAGTGATGGGGATGCGGGGTCACCACTGTGTAGCTGGCATAAGCCCCTCTCCCCCCTGAGTCACTTCCCCGCGGCCCTGCTAGTGTTTCCTAAGATCACCTCCTAGACCAACTGTGTGCATTTCAGTCTTTGTCTCAGGGTCTGCTTCTGGGGCAACTGCAACCTAATCCACTCAGGGTTTCCCATCTGTAGGATGGCCTCGGTGCCACGATCAAATGAGAGAATGCCTGGAGAGCAGCGAGCACACAGCAAGTGCGAGTTGCTGTCAGCTCTTACTGCATTCGAGTCCGGTGCACTCCTTTTAGAGACACGGTGACTAAAGCCAGAGAGGAGAGAGGGCTTTCTCAGTGCCACTTCATGGCTTAGCGTGAACTTCTCAGTTTTGGCCAAGTCTGGCCAAAAGGTGAAGCCAAAGGCAGGCAGGGCACGTCTGGCTCCTTCCTTGCTTTCCTTGAGTGTTGCATGATAGGATGTAATGGGACTCCCCTTCCTATGCACACGCAGGACTGCACCCTTGTGCGCTTGTGCACAAATCTTGACTCTCCAGCGGGGGCACTGCACCTGTGAGGGCGGGGCTGCCCAGAGCAATGACCGGAGAGAGGCTAGGTGCGGAGTTGGGAGTATGGGCCCTGAGGCCATGTTTGCAGCCAAGACGCCACCCGGACTGGGCAGCTTTGTCCAAATGGCAGGATTCTTGTGTGGAATCCTTGTCAAAATGTCAGCTCCAAACAGACCCAGGGATGAGACAGATGAACGTTGTGGACTGATCTCTGATCCAGCTGAACCCTGGAGTCAGGTCTGTAATGGAAACACACCTCATTGTTCCACCGTCGGGTTCTGGATCTAGAAGTGAGGTTCTCCTAAGGATGCAAAGTGGTGGCTTCTCTCTCTACCCTCCCACCCAGTTCTGGTGTAGGGGGGCCAGGTGGGAAAAAAGACCTGGTGACAGATGGTGACCTCCTGAGAAACTGCTCATAAAGGAGTCTGCCTTGCCCCATTGGCCAGCATCCGGCACCAATGCTGAGAGACTCGGATTCTGGCCCTGACTGGGCCACTGAGTTGATTGTAAATCCTTAATATCCATGAATCCAACTTTCTCCTCTGTCAGGTGGGAATTCTAATTCCCTAATTCTAATTGCTCCAAGACAGTCGTATAACCGTCTTTCAAGAAAGATGACTCAGGCTGATAGGAACCAAATTCATCCTATTAGCCTTTCTTGCACTTCCTCCTCATGTCTAGGCAAGAGCCAGAGCCAAAATTAAAATTCTGGGGGGTACTTTACAAGCTTAGATCCGCTCTGGGCAGTGCTCTTGTCTAAGCGGCAGCATTTCCCAAAGTTTGTTCTAGAAAGCAATATTTTTTTGTGAGCTATTATTGAGGATTTATCATCAAAAGGGTCTTGTGGTGATGCCAGTGACAAAAGAAATGTTAACTCACTTTCAGGTCAATTAAATTAAAACCAATGTCATTTATCATATTAAAGCCCAGTGCTAGGTACGTGAATGCACAAGGGAATGATGCTGGCCCCAGGGGACTGAGCAGCAGTTGGGGAGACAGATGGGTAAGCTCATTATTACCATAAATGTGCTAAGGGTAAGAGCAAAGGTGTATACAGGGCAGGGGGCTGGCGTGGGGGAAGGAGTGATGACATCTGAATGGGAGCAGGAGCAGAAGGTCACGCACATGTCAGTTGTTTTAAGGTTGGATAAATTTGCCTCATAAGACTCTCCCAGCAAGCACAGTATCCTACAGAAGGCACAAAGACTGGAAGCAGCATGGGGTGTTTGGGGAATTAGATGACATTTGACAAGTTTAAATGGATAGTTCCTGAGAGCAGAGGTGTATCGTCTTATATGGCTCCATGGCCACATCTTCTCCATATATTATGATGAAAAATAGAAACTGAGCGTGTGGCCCCACTGACCCTTTGGAAACACCATAATCAAACGTAGACAGCTGCTCAGATTGTCTGAGTCACCCAGGAGAACACGTTATGGAAATGTGGCAGCTGGGAGACCGCCAGGCTGATAGAGGTGACAGGCACAGGAGATGCTGACAGTGATGGGAAGTCTCCACTTCGGTGCTGTGATGCTGGCGGGGCTGGATGCACAATGTGTAGCCTCTAGAGCAGTGCCTCACGGACCTGAACTTGCATCCGCATCTCCAGAGGGATCTTATGGAGGCCTGAGGTTCTGCATTTCTAATACGTTGCTGTAGTAGTAAGAGACGGTAGACTGTACCAGGTACTGTCCCTGCTTCTGATCTTCACACCTCACTCTAAGTAACAGATCTCTAGGGTAAGGGTTGGCGGGGCGCCTGAGGGGCTCAGTGGGTTAAAGCCTCTGCCTTTGACTCAGGTCACGATCTCAGGGTCCTGGGATCGAGTCCCGCATCGGGCTCTCTGCTCAGGGGGGAGTCTACTTCCTCCTCTCCTTCTGCCCCTCCCCCGGCTCGTGCTATCCCTCTCGCTCTCTCAAGTAAATAAATAAAATCTTAAACATAGAGTAAGAGTTGGGAAATTATGGTCTGCTACTTATTTTTAAAGTCACACAGCTGTGTCCATTTGTTTATAGATCACCTATGATGCTGTCACACTAAAACGGCACAGTTGAGGAGTTGTGGTGGAGACCACCATATGACCTGAAAAAAGCCTTAAAAATTGACTGTCTGGCCCCTTACAGAAAACATTTGCTTATCTCTGTTCTAGAGTAGTGGTTCTTGAACTTGACTGTAAGTAGCTTTTCAACATCCCAAAGCCCAACATGTATCAAACTGATTAAACAGTCATTTCTGGAAGTAGATTTAAGGCATCAGTAATTTTTAAGATTTTCGGGTGATTCTAACATTCAGCCAAGATTAAGCAGCACTGCCAGAGGGTCGCCTGGGTGGCTCAGTCCGTGAGGTGTCCGACTCAGCTCATGATCCCAGGGTCATGGGATTGAACACCATGTTGGGCCCTGTCTTCCGTGTGGAGTCTGCTTGAGATCCCCCCCTCCCCCCCAGCTCATGTGCTGTCTCTTTCAGTAATAAGTAAATAAAATCTTACAAAAAGCCCTGCTGGGGAGGCTGCTGTGGCTCTGGTTCATAATATGCCTGCAGTTCAGGAGCATGTCCCCTAGGGGGCACTAGTCACGATATGCACAAGGGGCAGAACAATTCGGTATGGCCTTTTGAATGGCTCACTCTGGCTCTAGCCACTAAGATCCTGTAGCGTAATTAGAACTTGCATTAAAACTGAGAGATCCCTTGTAGCTGGTCAGCTAGTATAAGACACTTGCCTTCTTCAGCTAAGGTAAGCTTGTGGGCCTACCATCTTAACAACTGGGGACAAAACTAACGGCTTTAGACCTTTCACAGATGACGCTCTAATGGAAATTGCTTTTTGCCCGGACCTTATCTTTTCCAGTCTTGGCTGTTCTGATCTGAATTTTGGCCCTGGATTTCACATGCGGTATATGCTGTAGCTTAAATTAAAGCAATCGTAAGGATAACTAGTGTCTGGGCGGCTCACAACTGCTCATAAAGGACTTCCACATCTATCACAGCACTAGGGTCCTCACGAAACCCTGTATATGGAGTTTATTTCCATTTAATAGGTAAAGAAAATTGAAGAGTGGAATCATAGAGTGGAAGTGACATTTGCTAAAACTAGCTGGTGGTGGAGGTGGGACTGTCACCCAAGTCTTCTGCCCAGGACATGAGCGACGGCAGTGGTAACTTCCTCCCAGTTTTAGGGAAAGCTTTTGTGCCAACATCACACAGTTGTCTCCACTGCTCCCCACTCCTCCATGCTGCCGAGTGGTCCCTCCTGCCCACTTCCTGTGTCTCTTTCCAACTCCTTTCAAATGAATAAAAGATTTTATAGCTTCTTTATAAATACTCTGCAGGTTTGAAGCCAGCGTTTTTGCAGAGTCAAACAAAATCCCTAAAGGGGCTTGGTTCCCTCTTCTTTTTCCTTTCTGTTCGATACGTTTGAACTGTTTTAAACCTAACACATCAGAACAGTTTTTAAACGCAAGTTCCCAGTAATTGACTCACAGATGTGAGTTTGAGCATTGCCACTCGGGCTCTCACTTGAGACCACTGCAGGTCATGGTGAAGACAAATAACCTCCAACTTGAATTCAATTTCATTTCCTCTGACCCTGGTGCAACTTTTTCACCTGTCAGCCTCACGTTCATTGGGAACAAAGAGAACCAGCCTCCTTGAGTCTGACGTGGGTGGGCTGGAGCATTTGGGAGGTACTGAGAGATGGATGTTGGGCCACTTTGGGCTGGCCCTTTGCCCTGGGACGTGGCTGTTGATTGGATTCCAGCAATCCAATTGGTTTTCTGTCTTAAAGTCCTTACCTTTCACTTTGGGGAATGAAGTGTCCAAACCACAAAGGCGAAAGGAAAGGAGAAGTCCAAATACTTGTAGTTGAATTTGTGCTTCAGAGTCACCTCCCTCGTTCTATCAGGGAATCAATTTCTGATGCACTCCTCTGAACAGGGAAAACGCTTAACAAAGCAATCTGTGATTAAACTTACAATGGGAAATGTCAATTCTAGAATGGATGATAAATACAAGTGAAGAATATTCAATGTTTTATCAACCTTTAGAGATTTATTGCACCCAAGTGGGCTGACCAACAGGGAGGATGGGGATTTTGACAATCCTGAAATTCAGGAAATCCTGAGTTTCCTGGGGCAGAGATAATTTTATGTCATATTAGCCTTTTAATAACGGTGGTTCACTTAAGTGTACAATGCAAATTGGCTTTTTTAAAAAAATATGTTTTTGTCTTTAGAGATTAACATAGCCCAAATCATGAAGAAACAAAATATTTGTTGGAGGTGGGTTGAGGAAGTACAATTAAAGAGCTCTAATAGGATGTGCTGAAGCTAAGATCACATTAAATAAGGGTACTTGATAACATGTCATGGATGCCATACTTGAACTGGCTTAGGCAAAGAAATAGTATTTATTGGAAGGCAAATTAAGACAGCTCATAGACTTCAAGGTTAAGATGAGAATAATCAGGCTACAAAAAGCCAGGGCATATCCATGGAGTCCAGGAGTAAGAAATAGGCCTTCAGATGCCACAAGAACTATGCCTCTATGTCTCATCTCTGTGTTTAGCCTCATTCCCTCGTAAATTCTCTCCGTACCTGCAGGGTCACCTGCAGCATCAGACCCACATCTCACAGTTTCAGTAGCTAGAAGAAAAGGGGATCGTTTATTTCAGGGCAGTTAACTTTCCCTGAGAAACGGACTCGGACTGGTCAGAGTTGGGTCACGTGCCCAAGCTCTGGACCAATCGGCAGCTAGAGAGAGAGGGCTGGGCAGACGCTTGCTTCCATTCAGAACACAGAGCAGAGCTATAGGCAGGAGAGTGGTTCCCAAAAGAAGTGTGGTTGACACAGTGTTGGCCTGGGAGTCCGTGGTTGAGAGGCAGCTCTTCCAATTTCTCTTTCTACGTGTATCACTCAGGAAGAAAATATGGAAAGCTCCAGGGACCATTTATCGAGGACATGTATATGACAGGCCTCTAAATAGATCGCCCCGCTTAGTTCAGGGCAGTGAGACGGGTAAGTGTTGATGTGCTTATTTTACGTAGGAGACCCAAAGGTCTTGAGAGGTTACATAACTTGCCCAGAGTCATGGCTCTGATAAGAGGAAGAGCTAGCGTCATGCGCATGCTGGGTCTGGCCTCAAAGCCAGTGTTCGTAACCATTAGGCTACGTTGCCTCTGTCTCAAGCTCTACTTCGCAATTGTTCCGAAATACACCTGCTGATGAAATTCCCTTGGTTAAGCAATCCTGCCTTTGGTTACAGGGTCAAATGCAGATTCCTTGTCCTCCAGGCTGACAGCATCCCATCACCTCTCTCTAATCTAGTATTTTCCCTGAGAAGAACAGCACCAGAGTAACACACTGTGATTGAATTCTTGATTCTAGATCCTCCCTCTCACCTCCAGTGTGTACAGCTCACCATCCTGTACCCTCTGCCCGCCCTGGCTGTGGAGAGCCATTGAAATTCAGTCTTTTCGCCTTCTACATACCCCCATGCAACAAGTCTGGGGGAAAGTAACCCCAGAACTCTTCAAAGTTTCCCATCCTCTGGTTAGTGTCCAAGGAAAAAAGCTATAATTGATGCATAGCATTTAAATTCCAAAAATATCCTTAAAAACCTTTTGTCATTAAGGTTTTAAAAATCAGTAGATCTTGAGCAAAACTCCCTTCTGTTCTCTTCCCACCATGCCTTGTCCTGTCCTTCCTTTCCCACTAACCACCCCCATCAACTGGGTGTTGAAGGTTCTTATTTATTTATTTTTTAAGTTTTCATTTATTTATTTTTAGAGAGAGAGTGTGTGTGCAAGCAGGGTTAGGGGCAGAGGGAGAGGGAGAGAGTGAATTTCAAGCAGACTCTCACTGAACCCAGAGCTTAACATGGGGCTCTATCCCACGACCCTGAGTTCCTGACCTGAGCTGAAATCAAGAGTCAGACGCTTAACTGGCTGAGCACCCAAGTGCCCCATAAGGTTTGTTCTTATTTCAAGAGAACCTCTTTTGAGCTTGTGTGGTCTCTCATTCCACAGGGCAGGGAACCTGTGCATCACAGACCGGCTTTTGTTCAGATGGCCTGAGTGTATTCCAGGGTTGTCACACAAGTCCTAGAAAGTGACATGTCTCCCAAGTGGCTTCTTATGGCTATATTGCCTTTCATCAGTCTCTCTCACAGATGTGGGACTTATTTGCTTCCCAAAGTGAGATTGTTGGCCAGGCTGCTCAGAGGGTCTGGGCCCTGTCTGTGCTCGATGGGTCTTAGTTATCTTGGTCATTACTGGACAGGATGAGCCCCACTCTTGAGCCAAATCAAGGGACAGCTGGGGCTGGGGCTGCCTGAGAAGCTTGGAGAAAAGAGGGTATCTGTGGGTCAGAAAGAGAGGTGGAAGGGGAGTCTGAAGGATGGGCCAGAGCACATCTGGAAGTAGACATGATGAGGCAGCTGCCGCGGGCTCCCCGAGGTAGTCTGGCCCCTGGTCTTAGAAGGAGCACTGGACCTGGGAGTCAGCAGGCCTCAGGGACATTTTGGGCTCTGTCACCGACTCAGTGTGAGGCTGTAGGCAGATCGTATCCACTTGATGGCTCATCTACCAAATAAAGGGATTGATTGACATCAGTATTTCCCAAATTTAAAATATTCTCATATGGTCACAGAGTGGGAAGGACAGACCCATCAACAGTGATGGCAGCCTGTGCGATGTCTACTTTAATGCTCAGTGGCCATCTGGACCTAGCTAAATTCAGTTCTGGTCCCACTGTAGCACTGGGAGTTTTACAGTTTATTTATAACTTGCCCACTTCTAAGCTCTAGAAAGAATGCACCTTTTAGAGGCCTGCACAAAGGAGATGGTGCATACGTATTTCTCCCAGTTAGTGCAAACACCAGAGCAGTTCCTTAATGGTTGGCAGGTGGATCTTCGGGCTCCCGTGGGTCTGGGTTCTCGTCACGCCTCCATGGCTAGCTGCTGAGTCAGAGTTTGCAAAATGCAGACCATATTTTCTTCTTTCCGGGGTTTCTGTGAGGTCTGAGCAGCAAACACCGGAAGTGCGCTGCACATAGTGGGTGTGCAGTGATTGGGAGAAGGGGCTGAGAGGAACCGGGAATTTGTAGGCTTGACTTCTGGTTGGATCCCGAGCCATTCCAGGAACGCCACACTCTGTCAAGATCTGGAGTGAGTAGTCCCCTCTCTGCTGCAATCTCGGAGTCCCTGAGGGACATGCTGCTGGGACATTTGTCAGTACCTGAGGTCGGTGGACCTCGGAGCCGAGAGATAGTTTATTCCTTTCTCGCCTGTGATGCATTGGTGGTAAGCGCGCGTGTTACCTGGGAAGAGTCCTCCTGGGGCAAACAGATTTTATGGTATCCTATCCAATTGAGTTCTTCTACAAAAACCAGGACTGTTAGGGGCATCTGGATGGCTCAGTTGGTTGAGCATCTGACTCTTGATTTTGGCTCCGGTCACGATCTCAGGGGCGTGAGATAAGCCCCGAGTTGGGCTCTGCGCTCCACGTCTGCTTGTCCCTTCCCCCCGACTCCTCCCCTGCTCATGTTCTTTCTCAAATAAAACAAAGTAAAATAAACCCCATAGACCTATTAGCCATTATATTGGATGAGACCTTTGTGGAGTCACGTACTGACCCTGGGTTTTCATGTCCACATTTATCACCCTGTCCACAAATGACCCTCTGGAACCTGAGTCTGCCTCTGGACCTGCTTCTGGGGGACCCAAAGTGAGGCCCTTTGAGAGGAGGACGAGACATGTTCTGGCTAATTCGCTATTCCCATTGACAGAGGGAGACGCTGGGGATGCATGCAAGTGATATTTCATTTTCTTTGGTGAGTGACAAATGTCATTAGATGAGGTGACCAGAAAGGGAAACTACTTTTAGTAATTAATACTGTTGGGCTAGAGACTGACGACTTTGAAAATTACTCCTAAGCCCCCGTCCCCTGAGGAAGATGGAGAAGACCCTGGGTTTGCTGCAGCCCTTGTTTGGTGAAATCCGGAGGCTTTGCTCCTCTCAATGGGATCAGCAGGAACCTGCCTCGCTCATTTCTCAAGGACAAGAACCGTGTCTTCTGCTTCTTTTTTTATCCCCTTGTTGGAAAGCCGTATCTTTTCATGTGTTTGTAATTGTTCTGAAGATTCTGAAGAAAAAGGTGACCTGATTCTTTTAAGAACAAAGCAGGCCCATCAATGAGGAACATTTTCTCTGGTTGGAAAAGTACACAGGAAAATCAGAAGGTGTTCGAGGAGAGGTCATTTGTCTTCCATTTGCGACTCTGTGTGGAAAGGAAGCAGAGAACTTTCAGGGATGTGGGGAAAGGACTTTACACTTCCCTTGAGGTTCCAGGAAGTCGGTGCTGAGAGGTGTGCGGGGGACCGGCGTTCCATCATGGACTCGGTTAGAGGAGTTGCCACTCAGATGTGCCAGGAAACCCCGCCCAGCCCCGTTCTTCCTCCCCGGCTGCACTGCCCTCACCCAGGCTTTCCCACCTCCCTCCCTGGTGGCAAATGAGCCTTCATTTGCATGAAGTAGGCGTGGTGGTAGGCGGCTGTTGCCCCAGGCTGTCTGCTGCCTCCCACCTTCCCAGGCACACCTCACGTTGATGCCGGGCTGACCTCTCATCTCGTTCCTCCTCCCCCTCAACCCCCTGCCCCCCCTGCCAGCCTTCTTCCGTGGCCACTGTGCCGTCACTCCTGCTGTTCCCTGTGCCGGGGATGCCCCGTCTCACTTTGCCTCCCTGGCTACACCCTACTTATTCAACAGGGCCAAGCCCGAATCCTTCCTGGACACAGCCAGGCATCAATTATGGCTCATGTCGCCATGTTTCCGCAGCCTCTCGTACTCCTCTCTTCCTCCCTGTTACTGTGCATTGTGATCTGTTTAATCATCCAGGTCCTCTGTGGGGACATGGCTCCCTGAAGATGGCCCTGTGTCAGACTCATGCTGATTCTCCAGAGGGGCCTCCGTGCCTGGACCACGATGGCACCTAGTGTGGGTTTGTGGAGCATAATTAGATGGCCTTGAACTTTACTTTCTCATGTTCACACTTTCCTTCTTTTCACCTAGGCCTTAAATACCTAGAGAGTAGGTGTGATTTATTTCAGGTTCTTTTTTATAATCATATTGCTTTCTGACCCTCCCAGCCCTCTGCCAGCCCAGGCGCGTGATCACGTGTGGTAAGTGGCCAGGTGGCGAGAGGACAGAAGGCCCTCATTCCTCCAGCTCCTGAGCTCAGCTCACTGTCCTTTGTCTCACATGGATATGCTGTCAGAGAATATTTTTATCATTCTCCATGCTTAGAAGACTGGCCCTTGATCCAGGTCATTTCTTAGTCAGAAATGATATAGTTTCTAGATCCCCATGCTCCGAGCAAATCCCTGGCAGAGCCTCCTGCCTCGGGAGATGTGACATGTGCTTTTGCAGTACATCTCACACACCTGTGGGGTGACGAAAGGTAATTTAACACCTGTCTGGACCTCCCTTGAGGCTCTCCAAGTGGGTTAATAGGATGTCGGGCGCAGCCCAAGAGAAGAGGCAGAGCCCCCCAGCTTTACAGAGTATAAGCGCTTCCGGCAACGGGCCCTGCCCCCTGCGCGGTTCCTATTCACAGGGCAGTCCATGCGGGGTGCCCTCCAAAACCAGACCTCTCTGCTAATAACACACCTTCTCTGTGGCTCCCCTTGGGCGCCACCATGTAGGGCGTGGTAGGAGGTGGCTGTTGACCGGAGCCGTCTGCTGCAAGCCCCGGACTCTGAGAGGCAATCATCAGAGCGGTTTCTCAGATCTGGGCATCTATTGTTAGCAGGCATCCGAGATTTTGTAAAGCTAGGAAAATGCTTCATTGAGAAGGTCAACCCAAAATATAAAATGAAGCGCGTTGGATTTACTGAACAGTTACTTTCATGACTATTATACTTTCCAGTAACGTAATACACATCACGGGTATGATGCTGACTTCGTATCTTGTCCTCTTTGGGAACCGGTGAGACCCCTCGAGCCCGACAGAGCTCTCAGTCTCTCCATCCTGGGCATGCGAGCCTGGAAATGCAGCACGGCAAAGTGGCATGCATTAAGCGGCTTGCTTAATTAGTGCAAATTCAATGAGTGAGAGAAAGAGACAGAGAGATTGAGATAGAGGCAGAGACAGAGACAGAGAAGCAGAGAGGAGCGATTAGCAGTTTGCCTGGGCTGGTGATGGCGCTCACCGTTCTCAGTGAGCCCATTTCTAGGCATGAGCAAGAGGTGGTGAGGATGCTCATCGGCCATCGGTCTTGGTACCTGTGCGTCTCTTACAGGTCGAGCCCCCGGCGGTGACCTCACTGTCTGCAGAGCTGGGCTGCTCACATCCAGGCCTCTTCGGTACCTCCCTCCCATTACCGCATCCATTACACACAGTAGCGTCTTCCACCGAGCAGGGCTGTTTGTACCAAATGAGGCAAACTGGAGTTTATGGACAATTTACAGCATTCTCCCGGGACGATTTTGATAGATTTTTTTTTTTTTTGGCCTTATGTGCTGAACTTTGACCCCAGTTTCTGGGTCAGTTGCAGCTTCGCCGGAATGGTAACTCTAATGATGAGAACAACATGAACAATCATGATGGCCGTGTCCTTCATCACTTACTCCGTTCAGCCGCCACAGTGGGGACCTTCCATGGGCTCCCTTCATCTTCTCTTCACCACCATTCTGTACGTCAGATATTGGGATATTTTCGCTGCAGTCTTACACATGAGGTTAGGGTAGGGTTTTGGTGACTCTTTTCACAAGTACGTGTCCACATAACCAGCACCCTGAACAAGATACAGGCGTCACCGTCCCCTCAGCCGGCTCTCCCACGCGCCTCCTTGCCCAACACTGTCCCCTGCTGAGGTACCTATTAGTCTGACTTCTAAGATCATAGCATTTGACCTCCTGTTCTAGGACTTCATAGAAACTAAATGATACAACGTACACCTTTCAGTATCTGGCTTCTTTCTTGCAACATAATGTTTTTGACATTTTCTTTGTTGTGTAGTTCCTTTCTTACTGCTGTGAAACATTCCACTGTATGCACACACTGCAGTGCATATATGTATTGTATCTATTGTGTATATATATGTATATGCATGTATATACGTGTGTGTGTGTGTGCGCATGTACATGCACACTGTGCATCAGATATTCTTTCCATTTCATAGATGAGAAAATGTGAAGAAATGGTGGTCTGGGGCAGGAGGGCAAGTATGGATTCGACCTGAGCTGGGTCCTGCTCCAGAGGCTGTCAGCAGCTGCCTCTCTTTCCCAGCCGCAGGAGAGCAGCCCGTGCTCTGCAGGAGCAGGCAAACACATGGAGACACGTGCGTGTTGATGACGGGCGCCATGAGGTACCTGTCTATACCTTTATGTGCTCCTTTCCAGCCAGTTTTCTGCAGGTGGAGTAAACCTTGGAAATTCCGGCACTTTCCAGCCTAGTAGGCTAGGCTATCATAAAGCCCGAGTCTCCATTCCTTTACTCGGAGCCTCGATTCCTGAATTTAACAGAAGAGGTATTACTTTGATGTTCGAATCGTGCCTTTGATCAAAAGCTTGCTGGCTCCCTCGTGTCTCTTAGAACAAGACAGTAGTTCTATTGTGCTAGCGTGTGTTGTAACATTTTGGACAGCAGAAATGACATTTACATGAAACAGCCATCCTTGGAAGGCATGAGATAAGACAATTTCAACAGCTCCTCGAAGAAGAGTCCCCAGCGTTGACTTTAAATCAAACAGAAGTAATAGTATGTCATCCAGCTTCCCCTTCTCTACCTGGTGTTAATTAAAATCCTGATAACAGAACTCAGTCAACATCCATATGAGGAAGACCAAAGCACAGCTTAAAAATGTTCAGATGAAAGTACAGTTAATCAGAATTAAAACAAAAACACCCCCACACAGTCTTCATTCTCATTTGGCTTCAACGGGACGAGGTGATTAATAAGCACAAGTAATTTCTAAGGACCACCCCCCCACCCTCGTTGTACTTTCTGAACTGAACTGTTTGAAATAATTGAACAATTACTTTGTGCAATGTTATCAAAGTTTATTAAATTGCTCCCATCAGCTTTGTCCAATTACCAAATTCAGAGCTGATTTGCATATTGCACAACAGAGTGGGGACAGGGTTTCCCAGGGTAGCACCTGGTTCTTTTTGAGCAGAGAGAAGTTGTAGAGTTCACTTGGCTTGAATCCTTTCCTCTTACAGAAGGGGAGGCCGAGGCTCAGTGAGGAGAATTGACCTGGCCAAGGTGCACACAAGCTACAGAGAGGGCAGGGCTGTGCCCTCTGTCTGCAGGGTTCTAAATGGGCAAGGCCCCTTGTTAGCCCCAGTGAGGCCAGAGCCTGCCTCCATGTCTCTGCATGTCTCGATTAGTTCTAATTGAGTCATAACATTGAACGTGCTCTTAAAATGCAAATCCATTCTGACAGGACAGGAAATAATACAGACAGATTATTCCAGGGCAATTTAGTAGCTCAGGGACTTTGGAATTTTGAAGTGACAGGCCGAATGGTCCTAAGTGAAACACCGTTTTTTCTTTGGGGGGTGGAAAACTGACTTCCAGCACCTTCCACCTCTATCCTGGTCTCAGAATCCTCTTCCTGGGTCTCTTTGGACCTTATTTTTTCTTTAAACTTTTATTATGCGAAGTTACCAGCATGTGCAAATGTGAGCGTCCGCTAACACTCCCCACATATATCCAGCGTGCAGGTCCACAATGACCCACACATGGGCTGTCCGGTTGTGTCTCTTGTCTCATGCTTCCTCATTTGCTAAATCAGTTTAAAGCAAGTGTAACAGTTTGTCCATATATTCTTCAGGACGGACCTTAATTTGTTTTAAGGTCACAATTTTATGTCAGTGAAATGTGTACTCTATGAAACTTTTAAATAACGAAACGTTACACAGACATTAAAAGGATGTTTTTGACATGGGAAAATATTCTTCATAATTTAAGGACACGAAGATACCATCAGAACGTGGAGTATGTTTTTATTCTGTAACACGCACACGGAGTCTGAAAGGATGTGGATCAGACTGTGGTTTCTTCTTGTTCTTTTTGCTTATCTTTTCCCCCCTATTTGTTTTTGGTGAACATACATCATTTGTGTAATAAAAAGAAAAGGACCTGAGGGTTGAAAGCCATTCATAGGAGAGTGAGAGAGATGATTGGGAGGCCGAATTCTACTTCTTCAATCACAGAAAGTTGTCTTGTGGGGAAGAAATGGCCTGTTAGGTGTGTGCCAGCCTCCTGCATCGGACTCGGCGACAGCAGGGGAGACAGTGATCAAACTTTTCTGACTCAATGAATGTTTTATGAAGCACCCATTCTGGACCAGGCATTTGCTACTTGCGGTTAGTTACTCGCTCAGAGAGAATACAATCACGTTAGACCCTCATGAATCAAAGTGTGGTCCGTGGATCTTGTCGCCTGGGAGCTTGCTAGAAATTCGGACTCTGAGGTCCCACCCCAGACTTGCTGAATCAGAAGCTGCTTGAAAGAAGCTCCCCCGGTGATTTACAGGCACGGGGCTGGAGCAGGACACCCTTGACCGCTGGGAATGGGGCTCCTTTGTTTCTGCTTTCCCAGCCCGACTTAGAGCCTGTTCAGAGAAGGGGAAGGTGGCAGCGGGCAGGGTGAAAACTGCACTGGGTATGGGTTCCTGATTCAGCTTCGTTGATCATTTAAACAGATGAATGTCTTCACACACTGCTTCCAATCCTGCTCCACAGCCCTCCTAACTGACCACTGTGCAGGAAGCATCTTCAGACCCTTTGGCCAGGCTTTCAAGACCAGCACAGACAGCACCTTTGCAATTGCTCTCTTTATCCCTAAGCATCCAAAGATCCTCTCAACACTGTGTCTTTGGCCCCTCATTAGGAACTCTGAAAATATGGGTCCATGTTTTCCTTAATCTTTATTTTTTTTAAAGATTTTATTTATTTATTTGACAGAGAGAGAGATCACAAGTAGGCAGAGAGGCAGGCAGAGAGGGAGGGAGAAGCAGGCTTCCCGCCGAGCAGAGATCCCAATGCGGGGCTCGATCCCAGGACCCTAAGATCATGACCTGAACCGAAGGCAGAGGCTTTAACCCACTGAGCCACCCAGGCGCCCCCATGTTTTCCTTATTCTTTAAAGCCCAGATGCCATGCCATCTCCTCCAGGAAGCCTTCTGAGACTATACCAGCCAGCAGAATTTCTTCCTTCTCTATGCTTTGGGAGGGCCTATTGTCTGTGCCATTCACTGGTCCCTTCTTCAGTGAATAACCTAAACTCCCAAAGCCTCAGTTTCCTTACCCGTGAAATGGAAATTCGTAGTTCCTTCTTCACAGGGAATCTTGAGCATATATTGAGAAGTATATATAAAGCACTTAGGACAATGTCTGCATAGTATATCTAAGGAATTTTTCTGACCTTATTAATATCAGAAAAACATTGAGCTTCATGGAAAATCTATGAGGCCAATACTATTATACTTCTTATTTTACAAATGAGGAGACAGAGACACAGAGAGGTCGACAAACCTACCCAAAGTCACAGCAGTAAATGAAGAAACCAGAGGTAAGCTCAGGTGTCTAACTTGGACTTACAAGCTCTTTTGTGTGTGTGTGTATGTGTGTGTGTGTGTGTGTGTGTGTGTGTGTGTGTGTGTGTGATAAAAATACTTAACATGAGACCTACCCTCTTAATACATTTTGAAGTGTACAATACAGTGTTAACTACAGGTATGATGTTGTACCGCAGATCTCTAGGACTTACTCGCCTTGCTTAACCAAAACATTTTACCTATTGAATAACAACTCTTCACCCCTGCGACCCCTTGCTCCCGGAAACCACCATTTTACTCTCTGCTTCTATGAGTTTGACTATGTTAGGTGCCTCCTATAAGAGGAGTCACACAATATTTGTCCATCTGTGACTGGCTTACTGCACTTAGCACAGTGTCCTCAAGGCTCATCTCTATTGTACGTAGGGCCGGATTTCCTGTTTTCAAGGCTGAATAATATTCTGTGTGTTTGGAAATTGGAACCCTTGAATGCTGTTGGTCTGAGTATAAAACGGTGCAGACACTATGGGAAACAATAGTATGGAGGTGCCTCAAAAAGTAAAAGCAGAAATCCTATGTGATCTAGCAATCTCACTTCTGAGTATTTTAGTAAAACAGTTGAAGTGAGGATCTCAAAGGCATAGCTGCACTCCTGTGTTCATTGCAGCATTATTCACAACAGCCACACTGCGGAGATGCCCTGACTGTCCGCCAGTGGATGAATGGGTGCAGCGCAGTAGTGGACAAGTGAATGCCTACATTTGGGGGTTCCTCCGCAGTGGGGCAATGAAGGTCCCCCTGTGCCCACTTCCCAGTGCCTAGCGCAATCATGTGGTTGCCTAAGTCAGCACGTTCGGGTACATATGGGATGTCTTGGAACAAAAATGCACTTGGGTTTTCTGTGAGGCATTGTGGCCTTCTTCACGGCCTACTCCAGCAGCAGATGGGTGGCCCAAGCATCTCCCTCCCACCCAGGACCCTGGCACTTCTTCCTGGTCACCGAACCTGGTCAGCCCATGAAAGTAAGGAAAGAGCACTGGGTTGGGAGTTAGGAGACCCGAGTCAGAGCACCTGCTCCTTGATGTACATGTTATGTGCATGTGATTCAATGTCTCCAGGCTTCAGTTACTGCATCTATAAAATGGGAACCATAATATCCACCTCACAGGGTTGTTCTGAGAGTTGAACGGGAGCTGGGAGAGGAATACCTTCCAGACTATTGATGTTCTGAGCATAACCCTCTAGAGATGAATGCAGAGACCATAGGCAGTGACTGAACATAACATTGGATGTTCTTTCTTTTACCTGGAATTAGATCCCAAGTAGAGTTCAAATTACTTGTCTCCATAATTATTTTAAATAACTATATACTATATTGTTGGGCTGATGTATTTCAATTACCTGGGCCATTTCTATTAGAAAATGATATACTGAATATGCTTAAGCATCTTTGCTCCTTTGACTCAACGACTTTGGATGAATTTCTAGGAGAGTAATTATTGGGGGAAGAGGGAATAACATGCACGCTGTTCTGATTCTTTGAGTGCATTTTCATATTGCTCTTACAACAGTTTGCAGAATTTACCATGCCACTAGCATTGGGTTTTTACTATTTAAAAATTAAAAATAAAACCTACATTGGTAGGCAAAAACCCCACAACTCAGCTGAGTACCTTTCCCAGTATTGTACTGATCACATCAAAGGGTGGGCAATTTATTTTCAATCTTTCTTCCAGCCCCGCTCCCCCCCCCCCATATGTGCGCCACACAGGGACAGCTGATGGTCAACTTTCTCAGCTAGACCCTAGTAGGCTTGCAATAATTATTTGTTGAAATCATCTCTTGTATCTTGATAAACACACTGGTCACCTTCCAGTGATTTGAAATAAAGCCAACATTTGGTTTTGCCCTGGGACGGTGAGTGTTGGTTTCAAACCAAGGTTCTGTTGGTCCCTGCAGAATTCTGGGAGGTGACGTCTGGGGTGGGTCAAGGCACAGCTGTGTTCCTAGAGGAGGGGCAGGTGAAGCCTCTCAGGCTGACCCTTCTTGGAGGAAATTTGGGCCCCAGTAAACTGATTACAGGTAAGATAGTTCCATCTGGGGCATGCTGGTGCCGGCCGGGGGTGTTGGCCACACACGCAGATCTGACTTCGTTCGGGGCAGCCCCTGGTTTACAGCGACAGTGGCTGAAAATACTACCTGGATATTGTTGCAGTGAGGGAGGCTGTTTTCAAAGGAGGCAGTTCAGCAACTGAACTTTATTTGAAGCTGAAAACCAGCCTGAGCTAAGTGCTCTGTAGATGAGGAAGCTGTAAGGAACGCAGGGCTGTGCTTTCAGGAGGGCGATGGAGGAGCTCGGGAGGCTGCGGGGCGGGTGGAGGCTGCCGGGAGGATGAGCGCGCTCAGTCAGGGCTCTGATGGATGATAATAGGCAACAACAAAGAAGAGATGCTGGGGATGTGATGGGGACAGGAAGACAGGAAGGTTAGGGGAGAGCAGCTGCCGGACACCAGGGAGTGGGGGGAGGGGAGGGCGCTTGAGGGGTGTCTCCTGCCGGATGGGGAGGTGGGGTCCGGTCTTGCACTTGGGACATCTCTGAGGTCACACGGGGGGTGTGCAGAGGGAGAGGCGGCCTGGCGGAGCGCCAGAGCAGTGCTCCCGGCACCGCCCCCCGCCTCAGCCGCAACCCCCACGCTGGCCAGGCCAGCGCTCTGCACCGTCCCCCGTCCCTCAGCCCCAACCCTAGGCTCCCCGAGTACCAGTTGGACTTCTGCTGAAATCTCTTCTGTGGTGGCCGCACCTCCTGTCCCTTCCTAGCTGCTGCCCTTGGTGAATGGCTTTTCTAAGAAATTCATTTGACTTGATCCTTTCTCCTTTGGAGCCCCTCTTGTTCTTCCCCATCCCTTCCGGGAAGCCGGCTCGGTGCGGGGGTGTTCGAGACCTTCTGAAGCTGTTCTGCAGACGCCTTTCTCTTCCCCAGCCACGTTACTCCGTCTCTGCTTCCTTCTCTTCAGGCTCCCGTGAAGGTTTCCTCTTCTCAGATCTGTACGCTTTTGTGTAAGTGAGTCTATCATCCTGGAATTTCCTCCCCTCCTCGTCTACCTGGAATATTCCCACCCACCCATCAAGGCCTGGATCAAATGCCCCCTGCTTTAAGAGACTCAACTTTGTTCCTGTTTTAATAAGAATGGAGTTATTTAAAGAGATGAAGCTCTGACTACTAGTGGGATAAAAGTTGGAGAGAACTTTGTTGAAGGCAGATTAAAAAAAAACCCAAAATGGACATAGATGGCCATTATATGCTAGGCGATCAGAGACCCGATCCTCTTTGGATGTTTCAAGGACACTGGGAAGAATTGGAAACGGTGGGCCCAGAGTGGTAAAGTGACTTGCCTGAGGTCACCCTGTTAACATGGGGCAGAGCTGGGCTTGGAGCCCATCTTCCTGACTCCACGGCACATGGACATCAGGCAGCCTCCTTAGCCTTGAAACTGTAGCATGGAGGCACTGCTCATTCCTTGGGTGGGGATGATCCTGTTTGCCTCCGCGCTGGGGAGGAGGAGCCCAAGGCCCTGAACAGTCCTGAGTGACCCTCAGTATTTCGAGGAACTGTTAGTCTAGTTAAGAGGCAGAGCTATTTTAGCAAAACATTTCTACCCTTAGGGTTGGGAGCTGATACGTTTCTAGGCCAAATGTCAGGCAGCCAGAAGCTTCTGACACCTGGACCATGTGATTGCTGAGTCCTCACAGGAAAGGTGGCCTCCTGAACCTACAGCCTAGGAATGAGGCAGCTGGTCCCCTCCTTGGAGGCCTTCTTCCTTCCTCTTATCCTTTTTGTCGGGGAGGCTCTCCCCTCTTCTTTAGGCATGAGCTTGGATGTCACTTCCTTGGGTATTACTGGATGTTATTTTCATGACTTTAGACCCCCTCGTGGACACTGTTGGTCTCCTCCATGGCACTTGTCTCAACTGGAGTTACATTTGGAAGGAAATTGAAAGAGTGCTTTATTTAATTCCCGGTCCTCCTGCTGAGGTGTGGGTGCGGCCATCTCGAGCTTTAGCTGCAGCCCCTGCTCCGTGCCTGGCGCGTGACTATCAGCAAATCCCCCAGACAGCGTATTTCTATGAGAACCATGCTGTGTTTGGCTCCAGCCTTGCAGGTTACAGAGTAGGTGCTCATTGCCTTCTCCTGGAATGAAAATGGTGGCGTGGGTGGGTCTGCTGGACTCTGCCACTAGGGGGCAGAATTGGGAGAACGGTGGAAAGTCCATTCCTGGGATGCTGATGTCCTGGGGTGGGCCGGTGACTGGGGAGAGGACCTGTTTTCTCTTGAGGAGGTCCTATAAACAGAGGAGCAGGGAAAAGGAGGGCACAGAAAACACGCTGTGGGGAAAGACATCTAGACCTCGACCCTGGACTCTGATGCTAACTTGGATCTTTTCCCTCTCTCCGCTGGAAAAACAGGCATTTGGACAAAACAAAGCTTAAGGCTCTTTCCCACATCTATGGTTGGTGGTCAGGTTGGCAGGATGTGGTAAAGAAGAGTCTAAACTGAGGGCTGGGGCTGGGGGTCTAGCCCTGACTCTCCCAACTCACTCCCTGTGTGACTTTCCAGGGTACCCACTGAAACTGGGGCACTCAGGTGAGGCAGATGCTAAGGCACCTCTATGGTCAAGATATTGGGCTTTAAGGCCACCCACATACCCCAGAAATCCTTGATCTACCCCACCTGATTTCTTCTGGTCTACATACAACCAGGTGGGATGATCAGTTAGTTCCTTCCTCAGAGTTAGAGTCTTCAACTTTGAAATACAGGTCAATAGCTTAGTGTGGAAAACACACACACACACACACACACACACACACACACACACATACACACACACACTCCAGTGGAAATGAGAAGGCTTTAGTTTCTGTCCGACTCCTTTGAATCTGCTGTGTGACCATGGGTTAAATACCTCCCCTCTCTGAGTTTTAGGAGTTCCATTTCCAATGAAGAGGAAGTAGATAATCTGGAAGGGCTCTTGCAGTGGAACTAGTGTTTGGTTTTAGATGGCATGTAGACATTCCACCACAGCATGGCCAAACACAAATAAGCCTTGCAAAGGCAGCCCTGTGAGCAGACAGACCCGTACCTGATTGCGCCCATTCTGACAGCCGGGTCTGGACTGCAGGAATCACCTGGGCTCTCCCCGGACATGGCGTGGTTCTGGTACGGCATCTGGAGAGAGAGCTTTTCTTCAGACTTGGTGAGGGCTTTGACCTGATATGTTTATGGTGCCCGAGACTACGCAGGCTTGAGAACCGGCTACACACTTGAGTGTGAAGAACCCATTCCTCCTCACCAAGGATTCAAGAGACCCATAAATTTGCACCTGAGGTAGAGAGAGGAGCAATCCCTCAGACGACATTCCTCTTCTTTCAAGTTCCACAGAGTCTCCCCTTTATGTTCAAGACAGTTCTTGGCACATTTAACTCACTTATTTATTCTGCAAATATCTATTAAGCATCTACTGTGTGTGCCAAACACCGTTTTAGGCTGTGGGGCTACAGCAGAGAACAAAGCAGAGTCTGATTTCTCTTTGGGGAGAGACAGGAAGCCAGTAGGTGGATCCATAAGGTGGTGCCAGGTGCCACGGAGGGCAGCACAGTAGGGAAGGCCAGCAGAGGTGCCCACGGGAGCTCTTCTGAGGGGCGGCCAGGTGAGTGAGGTGGGTTAATGAAGGGAGACGGAGCTGGGCGGAGGTATCTGGGAGGAACATCTGTCCGCCTCCGGTTTTAAGGGCCCTCTGCTTCCAAGTTGCTGGTTTCTGTGTCTCAAGTACCCAAGCAGCTTTTAGCACTGGAGGCTCATCTTACGTGTGTCTCTCTACTATCCAGATGCGGTATGGCCGCCTTCTGCATCTCTCTCCAATCTGATCCTTTCTTTTTTGTTCTCTCTGAGGACTGTGGTTGGCCTGAGAGAATGGCCGTCTCTTGTTTATAGTCTGGGCCGAGGCAGCCTCTCTGTTGGGCAGAGACATGGATGCCATGACAGCCTCGAGGGGCGCCATCTTCCCCTCCCCAGGAGCAGTGCCGTAGAACTTGATGACTGGTCACTTCATGCCTAAAGTCGTGAGGGTTTCAAGGTGATCTTTCAGAGTTAAATCATCAACGATCATTAAATGTTTGGGGGAGATCGAATGCCAGACAGAACAGCCAGCATGGAATCACTGAAGCAGGAGACTTAGGCACATGAACAAGGACTTTTCTTGTCTGCACACCTGTTTGCTGAGAGGGGGACACCTCAAATCATGACGGGGACGCTCATCAGGAGAGGCGGCGGCACAAGAGCTAGATAGTCCGGCTTTCGTGTTTGTCAGTGATTCATGAAGTGATTATCAACATTTGAAACCACTTCATGAATCAACCAGGAGCTGGAAAAGATGGAGCCATAATGAGCTCATTTCCATAGAAATAGGAGCAGACTCACGGGTGGGTCAAATAGTTGCTGTGGCTTAGGCTTCACGCCCTCCTCTCCTGCCTCCTCCTGGCTTCTGACAGGCTCATTTCAGGCTTCATTGTCTTCCATCACTTTGCTCCCTAACCAAGAGCTGCCACATCCAGGAACTTGGCAAATGGCAGAGTGAGAGTCCTTCTCGTTCAGCTTGGAGGTGGGCATCTCCTGGGGTCTGTTATGGGTTGAATTGTGTCCCCTCCCGTACACAGTTCCTGTGTTGAAGTCTTAACCCCTAGGACCTCGGAGGGTGCTGTGTTTGAGGTAGGGCCGCTGAAGAGCTGAAGGAGGTGAAACAGGGTCATGTGGCTGGGCCCTCATTCAGTATGACTGGAGTCCTTATGCAGAGAGGGGATTAGGACAGAGGCTCGTAAAGAGGAGAAACCAAGCGAAGACACAGAGAGAGGGCTCAGAAGAAATCAACTCTCCCAGCACTTGGATCTCAGACTTGTGACGTCCAGGACCGTGAGAACATGAATTTCTGTTGCTGAAGCCGCTTAGTTGAATGGGGTTAAGGCATCCTTACCAGAGTAGCACAGGGTTCTCAAATGCATCTTTTTCTCGGGATGCTTTTGTGCAACCGGACTTTATTGATGGGGTGACATTGGCAAGGCCCCTTCCCCAGGGGCCATAGAACTCTTTCCCCTAAAGCCTTATTATCTCTGCCCCACATCCCCAGAATTGGCTGTTCTTCGATCCTGACACCTGCCAGAAACAAGACCATGTGGGCACCTCGGGCTGTTGGTGGCCTCCCCACATAGGGGCCGGTTTCCCCACTGTCTTAGCTTGGTTCTTCCAAAGAGCAGATCCCAAGACCAGGACTGGGTACATGAGGTTCATCTGCAATATGATCCCCGACAGTCTGTGTGGGGGCGGGAGAGAGAAGGGCACAGCTAATAGGGTGTTAGCAAGTGCCTTACTCCCGGGGGCCACTGGGTGCTCTTCTCAGCGGGGACCCCACAGAGAGTATGTGGGACACACCCTGGATTGTGTGGGGGCAAGGGGCAAGGAAGCCGGGCATTTATGCACCAACTCCTGTGCCATCTTTCTGGAGGCTGGGACTCCTCTGCCCTGTGACCTGTCACATGGGCCCAGCACACCCACCCCTGCAGCCAGCGAAAGCCTCTGGCGGAGAGGCAGCAAGATGTTGGTGTGTATGGGGATGTCGGTTGGCAAGTGATCTCCAGGGTGGGCTGTGGGGCTTTGGGGTGGCACCCGTGCCATCAGCCACATTGAGCCCCTTCCTCTGCAGACCTCTCCTTCCGTGGGCTCCAGCAGACTGAGCACCTGGCCCACCCAAAAGGCAAAGCACTTTGCCGCTCCTTCTGGCTGCATTTTCAACTCCTTTCCAAGAGGCATTTGCTCTGTTAACACCTGGTGCCTGTTTCAGACATGACACTTCAAAAGAGCCTCCTCTTTCTTCGGACTCACCACTCAGCTAGATGAAAGGCAGAGTCTTGCAGAAAGCAGAATGAAAGGATTCTTCGCCTCGGTTTCCTTTCTCTCCAGAGGAGGGCTTCATCTAGCGGGTCTCTGCATCCCGTTGCCTCGGTGAACCCCAGGCTGGCCGGGCAGCTTGGCAGCAGGGTGGAGGAGTATTTCTGGAATCAGTGGCTGGCAGGTCTCAGATGGCCACCTTTGCAAGCGGTGCCCTTCTGGGTTCCATCCTGCCAGTCCCTTTAAAAGAGATTGGGATATAATTTCAAGAGGATTGTGCTCCCTGAATGGTTCAATGAGTGTTTTGATAGGGTCTCTAAAGACCTTGGGGCTGAGGGAAGAATTCCCCATGCCATTTGTATCAAGTGGTAAGTCCTTTCAGTTTTTTTCATCTGAGAAAAGCATGTCAGAAATGATGGCCAACGTTCTAATGTGGAGGACCAGCCTTCAGGGGCATTGTCTGGGGACCACTGCATGGCTGGGAATTTGTAGACATTGGCCAACTATCAGAAAAAACAAAGCAAACTCTGACCACTAGGAAGTCAATAGGCCCTCCAAGTAGAGTCCCCATGGGACTCTTCATTCAGAGTTTCTCCCAGATCAGAGGTGGAGACAAGAACCTGGGTGCAGGTAGTTTATGTGGGAGGTGATTCTAGGGAGTATGGTGAGGGAGCCGAGAAAGCCAGATAGGATGGGAGGAAAGCCAGTGAGGGGTGCATTAATGAGCAGGGTACTGATGAGCGTGCTGGGCCCCATCCCACTGGGACCTTATAAGGAGCAATGTAGAACGCACTTTAGAATTATTCGGGTGACTGGGGGGCTCAGTTGGCTAAGCGTCCAACTCATGATTTCAGCTCAGAAGGGTCATGAGATTGAGGCCCATGCTGGGCTTGGGCTGGGCATGGAGCTTGCTTTAGATTCTCTCCCTGTCCCTCCCACGAATGCTCTCCCTCTCTCTCTCTAGAGAGAGGATTATCCCACAGAGGATCGGGAGGCCGACAATTTAGTCATCAACCCTTGTCTCCCAGTGGTTGACGTGTCTGCGGAGCGCTGAATCCCATTCAATTCTCATTGCCTGTAGGGCAGCTAAGTGGCCTTCGGGGGGGTGGCCACCTGATGTGGGGCACTAGTCCCTGTAGGGAACGGCCCACCACCTTGGAGCTGAGAGGATGGGGTCCAGCACATCACAAGCCTCCATTATAGACTCTTAGTTTGGAGAATCAAAGTCATTCATTCCTCTCATCCATCACACATTTGGGCATTTATAGTGTTGCTATAGTGCTTAAAGTTGGGGAGAGAGTGGTGAATTCACCTATTCCTGTCTCTCTGGCTGCTCAGAGTTAGACAGGAGGGCAATGAAACTCCTATAATTTCAAAGTACTCAGAAGCCCCAGCCCTTCTTCTATGGGGAGGCCCTCCAGCCCGTGATATCATTGCCATACACACTTGGAAAACTGATCTAGATGTGGTCCTACTGGAAGGACCTCTGTTGTTGCATCTTGGTGTGGGAAGGATGGTGTATGTGTGGATGTGAGAAGACGTCTCCCCACTCATGAGATTCTTTGCTCATTGGCAATCAGTTTCTCTCCCCCAGCTCCCAGAGAATGGGCTTGCTGCTTATCAAGGAAGGCTCTCAGCCCTGGGGAAAGACTTCCTTGTGGGTCAAGTTGTTCACACTCACGTGTGCTCTCAAGGAGGTTCTGAGGGCATGACAAATGAAGAAGGGAACTGAGGGGGACATGGCAAGTCACACTCGAGGAACTGGGCAGGAGTTGGGTGCCATTCATGGAGCTGGAGAAGGCAGGCGGGGGCACGGCTGGCTCTGGGGCAGGGAGGAGAAGCCCAGCTCTGACCTGCAGAGCCCGAGGCGGGAGGGGCAGGTCGGCCAGGCTGATGGGGTCCGGTGCAACTGCCTGGCCCTGCCCAAGTTTCCTTCCTTCATATTATGGCAGCCCCTCCTTCAGACTTGGCAGCTCTCCTCTCTAGAACTGGCATCACCTCCAGCTTCCAGCCTTGCTCCGATAGTTCCTGATAATTCCGTCCGGTTCCTCATGAGGGTGATGCTACAGAAGGGGCATCCGACCTGGAATCAGATAAAGCTAGACTCCAAGCCTGGCGCTATCATTCAAGAATTCAGTCACTGGCTTCCAGTTTCTTTTCTTCCTCTGACTCTCATCTCGAAGGTCACCTCCTCAGAGAGGCCCACCCTGATACCCTAATTAAAATAGAACCCATATGTTCACTCTCTGTTACCTTGTCTTTTTTTTTCTCCAAGGCTGTTATTGCCACCTGACATTTGAATATTTGTTTACTGTCTGTACAAGACCCACCAGGTTGTATGTCCTGTGGTGACAGAGACCTCACTATTTTGTTCATTGCTATACTGTTCAATGCACAAAACAGTGCCTGGTGCGTAGTAGGCTCTTGATAAATATTTTTTTGAATGAATGAGTGAGATCAATCAACTTCTCAACATTACGGACATGAAGAGGCCAAGCATGTGCCCCAGAATACAGAGGAGTTACTCGTCTCGGCCTCAAGAGCCCCTTCCACCAGAAATAAGACCAGTCCCCTTCTAGCTTTTGTTTGAAATAGAAAAAGGCCCACATGAAACACATACCAAATATTCGTTTGATCAGCTGGACTCACTACACCAGTGTGTCTAAGGTAATATTTTGTTGGATTTCACCCTGCATTTGAAAGCAAAACAATTCACATTTGAAAATCTCATTACCAGCATCTTCCCTCCAAATCCATTAACAGCGTGAGTGTTTCTGGCAACTGAGATCACCTCGGATTATAGTATGAAATGCAGCTCTGGGGAAAACTGTGTGTTTCAAGATGTTTGTACCATTCAATTGTCAAATATTCACACGGTTATGATTCTCAAAGAAAGCACACAATGTAGGGAAATTGGTAACAAAATAAAAGCTCTGGGATGTATTGAGAGAAGGCGGCCAGAGGATCCCTCCCTGACATACCTAATCCCAGGGATGGGAAATTAACAACCACGCCAGAATATCAATGTCTCACACAGAGGAGAGCTTGCTTTTCTTTAGTAAGATTCTGCGTCCCATCTTGCATAGCAATCACAGACTTCTTTATTGGACCTTCAGGTCTCCCTGTGACACTCTTTGTCCCTTCTCACAAAAAGGGTCCTCCTTTCCTCCCACCCAGACTCTCTGCACCAGCTAAACCCTAGTCACTGATGCCTGAATCCGCATGACCATCTTTGTCACCGTGAACTTGGATGACATCACAGGCTGTTAGAGCTGGAGAGTTTCTCTTTGATTGAAGATGAAAAAAAAAAGTGACTCTTGGGGTTCTGTAGTGAAATGAGTTCGGGAACTACAGCATTGCACTACCCTCCTGTTCCTCTGTGTGAACTTCCCATTTCACTGAGGCATGTTTGAGAGGCAGATGTCCTTTGGTCAAGAGATGTGCAACATCTGAAATTGGGGGACCATGAAGCCCTCAATCTGATCATTGAAATTACTCAAATTCTATGGAAAATTAGTGTACGAATTGCAATCCTCCACTTTTCAATAGACAAGGAAACAAAGAACAGAGAAGCCACTGAAAGTGCTTGGTCCTTTGGCTCATTAATGGCAGAGCCAGGAAGGACTGGACACTGGGCACCATGGTGCTCCATTCAGGTCTCCTCCACTGCCCTCCCTTGTTTCACTTCAATTCAGTAAAATGCCACCCCTCCCCACCCTGTATCATCCTACTCTGTCCCATCCCATCCCATCAACCACACCCCATTCAATTCCATCCATCCCATCCCGTCCCATCCCATCGCATCCATCCCATCCCATCGCATCCCATCCCATCCCATCCATCCCATCCATCCATCCCATCCATCCCATCCCATCCCATCCCATCCCATCCATCCCATCCACCCCATCCCATCCATCCCATCCATCCCATCCGATCCCATCCCATCCATCCCATCCATCCCATCCCATCAACCACATCCCATCCCAT
>CM053620.1:15643941-15654256 GCA_028646535.1 Procyon lotor
TCCCATCCCATCCAGTCCATCCATTCCTCCCCATCCCATCCCATCCATTTCATCTGCCCCACCCCATCCCATCCCATCTAGCCCCTGAGTATTGAGTGCCTGTCAAGCCCCAGAGCTGTTCTGCATGCTGCGGACACACTGGTGAGCTAGACAGATACAGGACTGAGCACTATAGGGCATGATTGCTCTCACACAGCTGGCCCGATGTGTGGTTCTCATCATTTTCCTACCTTCTTCTCACCCTCTTTCTCCCTCCCTCCCTCCCCTCCTTCCTCCTCTCCCTCATTCCAGATCACCCTTTGCACTGAGCAAGATAAATGGCCTTCAGACTCCCCTTAATTTCATCACTCCCTGGGTGAGGACCCTAACTGATTCCTTTTTGTCTCTGGGAACAGGTAGAGTCTGTGGGACTGTGGGCTCCACGACAGTAAGACTTGTTTTGGTCTCATTCACTCCGCTCAGTAGACCATCTGGCTCATAGTAGGTGCTTAGGAGATACCCGTCCAGCGGCTGACTGCTTGTCTGCCTCGTAAGACATCATTAGACCTTACGCTCTTAATTCCTCTGCTCATCCTGACAGCTCCCCTCCACACCATGTTGAAGCACACACAACCCCACACTCCACACAACTCCACACTCCTTTCTTTGTGACTTTCCGTGAACTGATTCCTCAGCAAAGGGACACAAGCATTCAACAGTCCCATGTTGATTCCACTCTCATATCCGGCTCAGTTTCTCATGTCTCTTAGGAAGACTTTACTGAAATCCTTCTCCTCTCCTCTCCCTCCCTCCCTCCCTCCCCATCCCCCTACCTCCCTCTTCCTTCCTTCCTTCCTTCCTTCCTTCCTTCCTTCCTTCCTTCCTTCCTTCCTTCCTTCCTTCCTTCCTTCCTTCCTTCCTTCTTCCCTCCCTCCCTCCCTCCCTCCCCTTCATTAAGCAGTATTAAGCAGTATGCCAGGTTCTAGGAATACCAATATGAATTCCTGAGTAACCGCTGTCTTTGACGATTTCATGGTCTGGTGGAGAAGACATACAAGTAAATAATTACAATGCAGCGTAATTTGGCTATGGCAGAGGTATGCATAAGCTGCCAGAGGTCTACGAGTAGTAAACTCATGGTCAGGAAAGGCCTTTCGAAGATTTACTAGGTGATCCTTGAAGCGCAATATGAAGTAAGACAGGAGAAAACTTGCTGTGTTGGTGCAGAGGAAAGGAGTATCAGACAGAAGTGAGAGCTGGAAACCAAGGATTTCACATCTTTTAACCCGTCAGCTCTCAGTGGGGACCTTCTCATCGCTAAATGTATTTCGGATCAGGAGGGAGGATCAAGTGCCAGGTCTGTGATCTACTTTTAGATGTTCCTTAGCTCCAGCGCATAACTTGTGAAATCACCACACCCTTAGCCCTGGGATTGTCACGTAGTAGGTGCTCAGTGAATACCCGTTGAACAATGAGTATCTACTTAACGATGTTTACTGTTGGAAGTGTTTGAAGTTGCTTGTCACGTGTCTGTTCCTGATCTTTTTGTTTTGTTTTCTTCTTCTTCCTGAAAAGATGTAGAGAGAAGATGGGACATTGGCTAAGACCTGGGAGGAACTGTGGTTTGTTCCCTCCCAAGAAGATTCGCTGACTTGCATTAGTTCCTCTTTCTTGCCCAGAACTTCAGCCTTGACCTTTCTGTTTAAATAGAGATTAGCAGCTGAATGGAGCCTATTGTTCACCTCCTCTACCCTCAATTTTTTTTCTGAGTAAAACATACTCCATGCAGCAGCACCAGTGTGGGCAATTACCCTTTTTAAAATTGCTAGGTGATCACATTTTAACTAACTCTGACTTCGTTCATTCTCCTGACCTCTTGCCCTGCATTAAAACAAAATCTATCTGTGTCCGCGGTCCCCTGTCTGTGGCTGGCCACTCCTCCATGTGCTATCATTTCTCCTCTAATGAGTTTCTCCAGTGATCTCTGCCGCCCTGGCAGCCACCAAGTAGAGCCGTATTTTCGGCATTCCCTCTGTCTCAGCAGAAACGGGGAGGGCACGGGTGGCAGAGGACAGTTGGCATTTGTCAAGTAAATAGCAGAGCCGATTGCATTGTCTAGCGTCTCACGGCACATTTAATGCTTCTGGTGACTGTGGGTGTTAAAGAAATCCGAAGTTCAGCCCTCATTCCCCCCTGGCCAGTTAAATCAGCATCTCAGGGGTGGGGCCCAGACCGTGGTATTTTTAAGAAGTGCTCCAAGCCCTCCTAAGAGGCAGGCCGCATTTTTCCATCACTGCCTTACATCGGCCTGCCTCTCCGAAAGCAGGTTTCAGAGAATGTTAGGAGCCATCAATATAAATACCAATTTGAGGATGAAAGGGTGAGGTGTGAGGCCATGGGTTGCGGTCCTAACTTTGTTCGAGAACAAATAGTTTCTTGAGGGAATAATCTCATCCATCAAAAGTACCATCTGAGCCTTTTGCCTAAAAGTACGGAACATGCAGTGCTAACAGCAGTACCCAGGGGACATTGCATATGGTGACAGAGAAGGGGAGTCTGCCGTGAATGGCTTTCCCACGGAAGGGAGAGTTTTTCGCAGAGTGCACATGCGGAAGAGTTGCGTTCACGGTGCCAAGGGTCAGCATGGCCTCTTACGGTCTGCACTTGAGGTCCACCACAATGGAGGACCACAGATGGAAAATTCACGTCCAGGAAGACATTGGGTACATCTTGCAGGTCTTCACTAAAAAGTTTAACAAATTCCAATACTGGATGAACAGAAAGAGCTTCTTCTAAGAAGTGATTGTTCTATGACGGCCTCCTATGAGACATGGACAATCTTGACTTTGTTTCAGGATCATTTCCCTGAGCTATGTGTGCCTCAGGATTCTACTGGTGCTTTGCTGGGGGAGGAATTGGGATTAATACCAGAAAATGTACAGGAGTGATGGCAGCTCTTAGTTGTAGTTTGGTTGATGCATATTTGTTTACATAAATCATAGACGGAGCTGTTTGACTGCTTTCCATATGGTGGATTCAGCCATTTCCTGTCATTATGTCATTAGTTAAAGGAATTTCTTCGGGTTTGTAAAGATGGTGATTCAAGAATAGCAAGGCAGGCTGAATGGGTGTTCAGGTTCTCCAACTCCCAGTGGGAAAACGAGGCAAGCAAGCAAACTGCCATTTTACGGAGTATAGGAGCAACATGTCTCGATTCTTTCTGGGAGAACCCCTTAAATAGGTGTGCCCCAATCTGGCAGCCTCGTGGGTGGAAAAACCAGTGTGTTGTTAGAGTCTGTTATTAAATCACAGCAGAATTATCTGGCTGCACATATAGATTGGTCCCAGAACAACATAAAAATACCCTTTATTTCTCGCTGGAGGCATTCCGGCACATAATGGAGTGGTCAGGGATGTGGACCCTGCAGGCAGGCTCCTAGGGTTTAAATTGCAGCTCTGCCACTTACTACCTGGGTGACCTTGGGCAAGTCACTTAACTTCTCTCCGCCCCATAAATCTGTTCACTGAAATAGACATGACACCAGTGCCCGCCATCAGAATGTTGCCCTGAGGATTAGATCTGTTAATATTTGCGGGACATGTAGAATGGTGCCTGGCACATAATAAATGCTATGTATGAGTTTGTTAAAAAAAAAAAAAAGTTCCTCTTAGTGTTTCTTAAGTTTCAGTGTGCAGATGAGTCACACGGGGCTACCATGGAGAGACAGACTCTATTTCGGCAGGTCCAGGTGGGACCCAAGAGTCGGTATTTCACTCAAGCTCCTCGGTGACGCCGCTGCCGACTCCGGGCCCTGTGTCGGGTGCCCAGGCGTCCACAGCCCTCAGCTGCGTGGGTGTGGGAAGGGCTCCGGAGTGACTCACCCGCTCTGCCTAACGGGCCTCGGCTCCTGAACAGCCACGCGTGTTTGAAGGTAAACTCTCGGGGCAAACCTTTGGCAGTTGGTGTGAGAATATCTAGGCTTTAATGCTCATTTAATTCTCTCCCTAAGTCCCTTAACGCCCCTGCTGGTTACTCCAGACCCAGGCGCTTCTAATCACCAGCGGCGTCCAGCCCGCAGGCTTTTTTCTGTGTAAGAGATGGGGGCGGAGGGCTGGGGATTTAGGCCCCATGAATGGCACATCTCAGAGACCGGTCTCTCTCTCCCACTGCGGATATGGGCCTCTCAACGGTAAGTTTTCCCCAAGTTACTATGCAAAAGGGGCTTCTCTGCTTGAGCAAATGCTCCTTTTGTGATCCTTCTTTGATAGTTTTCAAGCCCCCAAGGATGAGGGTTGGGCGAGAGGTGGAGCCACTGCTCTCACCGCTGAGAAAAATGGTTTACTCCCTGCAGTCGGACTAACATCTTGGCTATTTTTTTTGAAAGCATATTCTGTGGTTAGGTTAAGTTTGCTGTCTACCAAGTAATTCATTAAATTTCATAATTTGCCTCTGAAAATGGTTTCAGGGAAACTAGAGCCTGAAGTGTACAGAAGGTGCAGTTTTTGAGGTAAAGAGCCCAAGGACTCAGGGCCAGTGGGAGGATGATTCTATGCCCCGTTGTGTGTGTTGCCTCCTATTACCCCGCCGGCTGGGCGTCCCGGTGCTCTGTGGGTTGGCAGCTCCCTGCGCCTCGGGGAGGTGGGCAGGACGGGTCAGGGCCTTATGGACTGACCAGCCCCTTGGACGCACTTAGGAAGAGCATCGTAAACTTCCTGCAAAATTAGCATGTTTCTCCCCGTGAGCCTGCTTGAAAAGGAGGAGGAATCCCTTCAAGCCATCATAAATAATGCTGAAAAATGAATCATTAGCAAAACAAATTTTTACAGAAAACAAATATTTCACTGTGATTTGGTGCCTTTCCCTGATGCCCACCTGTTATTAATCACCGCCTAGCTGCGCCTCCTTCTTTTCTCAGGCTCTTCTCTGGGCCTTTTTTCCATTTCCTTTTCTCCTTTAGGAAAGTGTTAGCTCCTTATCTTTTTAATTGACATATAATTAATATACGGTGAAATGCACAAATCTTAGGAGTGGAGTTTAATGAGTTTTTGCAAACGCATAAGGCCACGTAACCCACATTTCTGTCAAGACCCAGAACCTTTCCATTACCCCAAAGACGTTCCTCCTGCTCCTTCCAGCTCCTCCTCCCCCTGGCCCTCAGGAAAACACTGCTCTGATTTCTTTCAACAGATGTTCATTTTGCCTGTTCTAGAACTCCATATCCATCGAATGTGCAGGATGGCTTTTTTACGGCAGAATGGATTAGATAACTCGATCCTCTGTTTTTGCTGAGTAACATTCTATTGGGTGATTAGAACTTAATTGTTCATCCATTCACTTGTTTAAGGGCATGGGGGTCATTTCCAATTTGGGGCTACTACGGATTACGTTTGGGGCTATTCTCCTTTTGTGGTTCTGCATCGATCATCGGTAAGCTCCCGAGGGAGGAGGGTGGGTGCCAAATGAAACCACTACTGTGGCCACGGAGAAAATAGGGTAGCAGTATCCTTGTACAAGTCTCCCAAGTACACATGTGCTGGTTTCTTTTGGGTAAATACATAGAAGGGGAATTTCTGCATCATAGGGTAGGTCACGGTTTAACATTATGGGAAATTACCAGACAGATTCTAAAGTGGCCGATACCATTTTTGAACTCCTGATAGTAATGTGTGAGAGTTTCCATTGCTCCATATCTTGACTAGCATTTGGTGTTGTCTTTCTTTTTCTCCCTTTTTAGTATATGTACTGCCGAAGCGAGCACTTTTTCTCCCTTTTTAAAAAGATTTTTATTTATTTTGGGGGGAGTGGGGAAGAGGCAGAGGGAGGGAGAGAATCTCCAGCAGACTCTGCTGAGCATGGAGCCCAAGGCGGGACTTGATCTCAAGACCCTGAGATCATGACCTGAGCCCAAATAAAGAGTTGGATGCTTCACCGACTGAGCCACCCAGGCGCCCCTGGTGTTGTGAGTCTTTCAAATGTCAGCCTAATTATAGACAGATCAGTTATGGTGTGTGATGTAATGATATCTTGTGTTGGTTTTAATTTGCATTTCCTTGTTGACTGATCCTGTTGAGGCCTTTCTGCATGTGTTTACCGGCCAGTCACACCTGTTCCATTCTGAACTGCCTGTTCAGGTCTTTTTACTCATTTTAGAAATGGGGTTGTCTTTTGATAATGGAGATTTGAGGAATTCTTGGCATATTTTAGATCCAAAGGATTGTATTCGGTTTTGTGAATATTTTCACCTAGTTGTGAGTCTGATTTGCTCTTTTTCTTAATGATGTCTTTTTAGAAATTGTTTTTTTTTAATTTTGACAGTCTAATAGAGAAAATTTCCCCCTTACGATTAGTGCAATCTCATTCCTGTTTATGAAATCCGTCTTTTTCAAGGTTGCAAAGCTATTCTCCTGTGGTTTCTTATGACAACTTTATTGTTACAAGCTTTTATGTTGATCTGTATGATCCATGTTGACTTGATTTTTGTGTATGGTATGAGGCATGAGGTGAAGTTCATTGCTTTCCTTGTAGAGAGCTCTTTATTCCAGTACAACTTACCGAAACCAACTATCCTTTCCCCTATTGAATTGCTTAGGTTCTTTGACCAAAAATCAATTGGTTATATAAGCATGGATTTTTCTGGTCTCTTATGTTCCATTGATGTTATGTACCTTTCATGACCAATACCATAGCTTTATAGGCAGTCTTGAAAGTTGGCAGAGTAAGTCCTTACTATCTTCTTACTTTTTTCACAATTGGTGGGCTTTTCTTGGTTCTCTCCTTTTTAAAAGGAGAGATTTCCTTTTTAAAATTGTCTTACCAATTGCTACAAATAAAGCCTCAAGTTTTCTAAAATGGAGCTTTAAGAACAGTGAAACACACAGATCTTGAGGGTGTAGTTCAATGTGTTTTGACAAACCTATTATGTAAACATTTTTCTCAAGACATTTCAGTAACCCCAGAAAGTGTCATTGTGCCCTTTCCTAGTCATTCTGTTCCCCACCCCCCGAAAGAACTATCATCCTGATTTCTTCCCCCAAGATTAGTTGGGCCTGTTCTAGAACTTCCTATAAATGGAACCAAGCAGTGTGTGCTCTTGTGTGAGTGGCTTTTCTGTCATTGTAATACTTTGATCTGCGGGTGGCTTGTTGATTCTTATTGTGGAATATTACTTCGTTGTATGAATGCAACACATTTGGTTCATCCTTTTACCTCTTTTTTTTTTTTAGAGATTTATTTATTTCAGAGAGCGAGAAAGCACAAGAAGGAGGGGCAAAGGGAGTGGGAGAGAGAATCTCAAACAGACTCCACACTAAGCACAGACTCAGACCTGGGGCTCCATCTCAGGACCCTGAGATCATGACCTGAGCTGAAACCAAGAGTGAGACATTCAACTGACTGTGCCACCCAGGGGCCCCCTCATTTTTTTGTTTTTAAAGATTTATTTATTTATTCAAGAGAGAGAGAGCAGTGGGGGGAGAGGGAAAGGGAGAACATGTCTAGCAGACTCCCCACTGAGTGTGGAGCCTGGGGTCGGGTTCATCTCATGACCCTGGGATCGTGGCCTGAGCCTGAATCAGGAGTCTGATGCTCAAGCACCTGAGCCACCCACGAGCCCCTCCTTTCTCCTCTTGGTGGGCACTTGGGCTGCTGTTTTGGCCATTAGGGATGAAGCTGCTATGAATATGTTTGCAAAAAAATTTTTTTTTGTGGGTACGTGCTTTCATCTTACTTGGTAAGTATCTCTGAGTGGCATTCCTGGCATTACATTCTAGACTGAATGTATATTTAACTCTTTAGTGAACTGCCAGAACTCTTTCTAGACTGGGCCAATATTGAGCAACGTATAGGAATTCTGGGTGTCCACGTGTTCAAAAAAGTTGGGAGTTCATTTTAGTCATTTTATGGGCCTGTTATGCCATCTCTTTGTGGATTTGATGTGCTATTCTCTGGTGACTAAAGATGTTAAGTAAGTTTTCATATGCATCTGTCTTTGAAAGGTGTGTTCAAATCTTTTTACCATTAGTGGGATTATTTATTATTTATAGAAGTTATACATATATAAATATAAGTAGATGTATTTATATATGTTAGGCATTATAGTATATGTTGATATAGATATAAATATATATGATATACATGTCCTTGGTCAGGTATTTGTTGTGAATATTTTTTCCAGTTTGTGGCTTGCTTATTCATTTTCTTAACAGTCTTTTGATAAAGGAAATCTTTTTTTTTTTAAGAGATTTCATTTCATTTCACTTCATTTCATTTCATTTCATTTCATCTCATCTCATTTCATTTCATTTCATTTATTTACTTGAGAGAGAGTGAGAACGAGAGAGCACAAGTAGCAGGAGGGAGCACCTGAGTTGACATCAAGAGTCAGACTTCCACTGAGCTCCCCAGGCACCCCCAGAAGTATGTTTTTTTAAGGCGTTTTGATAAAGTTCAACTTTTCAATTCTTTTTACAGTTGCCGATTTCTATAATCTATTAAAGAAATTATACGTGGGGCAACTTCAGAAAAATACTCTATTTTTTTTCCCTAGACATTCTATGGTTGTAGCTTTTATTGTTAGGTGTCACTATCCTGTTACATTGATAAATTCACTTATTGGCTGTAGTTTTTCTTTACTTTTAGGTTATTTAGGATTTTCTATGTACACTATTATGTTGTTTGCAGATAAAGGAAGCTTTATTTCTTTAAGTCCATCCTACCTGCCTTTCATTTCTTTTTTTTTTTTTTTTAAGATTTTATTTCTTTGACAGAGAGAAACACAGCGAGAGAGGGAACACAAGCAGAGGGAATGGTAGCGGGAGAAGCAGGCCTCCTGCAGAGCAGAGAGCCCAATGCGGGGCTCGATCAGATGCCCAGGACCCTGGGATCTGACCTGGGCCAAAGGCAGACGCTTAACGACTGAGCCACCCAGGCGCCCCTACCTGCCTTTCATTTCTTTTTCTTACTAGGCTGACTTGGGCCTCTAGTACAATGGTGAATAGAAGTGGTAGGAGTGGACATCCCAGCCTTCTTCCTGATCTAAGTGGAAAGCATTTGGTATCGTTGAGTTGTTAGCTTCTCCTAGATAATAATTACTCTGTTTAGGGAGAGTTCTTCTCTTTGTAGTTTGTGAGAGCCCCCCGCCCCCACCCCAGCCAATCATGAATTGTAAAATCTTTTTTTCTGTACCTGTTGAGATTATTATAGTCCCCCCCCCCCATTCAACTAATGTGACAGATTTTATTGATCTTTAAATGTTAACCTAATTTTGCGTTCCTGTGATAAATCCTGCTTGGTTGTGCTGTACTGTGTTTTATAAGATAGTGTTGGGCTTGTTAGAAGGTAAGTTAATGAGGTATACTGGTCTCAAGTCTTCTTGTCATGTTTTTGTCTGGTCGTGACGTCAGATTTATGCTAGCCTCACCCAATGAGGCTCCAATTCTATTCCCGTCCTCCAGTTTTTTGAAAGTTTTGTGCAGGATTAGTATTACATCTTCCTTAAATATCTGCTAAAACTCACCAGGAAAATCATTGAGGCCTGGAGTTTTCTTTGTGTAGATACTGAATTACCAATTACTTCATTTAATAGATGTATGGCTATTTAGATTTTTTACTTCTTGAGTCAATGTTGGTAATTTGTGTGTTTCAAGGAATTTGTTCATTTCACGTAAGTTTTTGAATTACGGAAAAAGAGTTGTTTTCTCATTATTTTAATGTTTTGTCATTATTTTAATACATGTAGGATCTGTAGATATATCCCCTTTTTCTTCTTGATGGTGATCACTTGTTTCATTCTCTTGATCAGTCTAGCTGGGGTTTTATCCATTATATTAAACTTTACAAAGAAATACCTTTGTCTTTTTTTTTTCATGATTTTTGAGTGTTTCCTCTTTAATTGTTTGCCCTTCATTTCTTCTGAATACGTTGAATTTTATTTCTTCACTTAAAAAAAAAAAAGATTATTTATTTTAGAGAGTGGGAGAGGAGAAGGGGCAGAGCAGGAGGGAGAATCTCAAGAATGTGCTGTCAGACCTGGGTCTCATGACCCTGAGGCCATGACCTGAGCTGAAGCCAGGAGTGGAACATTTAACTGAGTGTGCCGCTCAGGTGGCCCTCATTTCTTAAGTTATAATTTTAAGTTGATGCTTAATGATACCTTTTCTCTTTTAATATAAACTTGCTTCTGAGCACTTCTTTAGCTGTATCCACAAATCTTGGTATGTTGTGTTTTATTTTTTCCAGTTTAAAATATTTTCTAATTCCCGGGTGCCTGAGTGGCTCAGTGGGTTAAAGCCTCTGCCCTTCGGCTCAGGTCATGATCTCAGGGTCCTGGGCTGGGAT
>CM053620.1:15654356-15681320 GCA_028646535.1 Procyon lotor
AAGATTCAAATCCTTTTAAATCTGAGGTTTGTTTTATGGCTCACAATATTTTGGTGAATAATCCATGTGTACTTGGATAGACTGTTACTTAGATGAGTTGATTATGTGAGTTGTTTATATGAGTTGATCAAATGAGTTGTTCACATTTTGTATTTTGTTGTTTTTTTGTTTACTTTTTGCTATAGACTAAATGTTTGTGTCCCCCCATTCATATGTTGAAATCTTAACCCTGAGTATGATGGGATTAGGAGGTGGGGCCTTGGGGAGGTAATTAGATCTGAGGATGGAGCCCTTGTGATGGGATTTGTACCCTTATGAAAAAGACCTGATAGAGCTCCCTTTGCCTTTTGCCAGGAAAGATCAGCAGAAAGACTGATCTCTGTGAATCATACCCGGAGTTTTGGGTGCCTTTATCTTGGCTTCATAGCCTCAAACTATGAGAAATACATTTTTGTTGTTCATAAGTCTCCAAGTTTATGATACTCTGTTACAGCTGCCCGAATGGGCTAAGGTGCTTGGTCTGTTAAGAACTGAGATAAATTTACAATTAGAAGTGTAGATTTTAATATTTATCATTTCTCCTACCCTGTCAATTTTTGCTTCAGTTATATGTAAGTAGGACTATTATGTCCTCTTGATGAATTGACACTTTTGGCATGAAATATTCCTCTTTGGCAACACTTGTTTTGAGTTCTGCATTTTCTGATAATAACATAGCTCCTACCGCTTTCTTATAATTAGTGTTTGCAAGATATATCTTTATCTTTTTTACTTCTAATCTATTTATATACCTATGCACATGATAAAGTTGGGGTTTGTTTTCATCCAATCAAACATGGTGTCTTTTAAGTGGAGTGTTTAGTTCATTTACATTTAATTATTGATGTGGTTGGATTTAGATCTATCTCATTGTTAATTTTCTTGCTTCCGTCTGTATTAATTGACCATATTTCAGTAATCCATTATATCTCCTCCATTGATTTAGTAGCTATAACTCTTTGTCCTGTATTTTTAGTGGGTTTTCTGGTTTTATAATATACATCCTTATAAGAATGTACCTTTAATAGTTCACGACTTCACATTTATTGTAAGAACCGTGTAATAATGTAGTGTGACTATCTCTTCCTGCCTTTGTGCTATTGTAGTTCCACATTTTACTTCCATGTGTTGGAAACTTTACTATTTTTATTTAAATAATGAATCATCTTTTAAAAATTAAGAAATGAGAGGAAAATCTTTACTCCAATCTCTTCTGTTTGTGGTACTCTTCAGTCCTCTGTGAAATGGGAATTTCCATCTAGTATCATATTCCCTAAGAATAATTTCCTTCAACATTTCTTGTGGTACAGGTTTTCTAGCTTGGATTTTTTCCACTTTTGTCTGTCTGAAAATTTCTTTGTTTTTGCCCTCATTTACAAGGGTATTTGTCTGAATGTAGAATTATAGATGGACATGTTTTATTTTCAGCACTTTAAAGACATTGGTCTGTTTTCTGGCTTGCGTTATTTCCAGTGAAAGGTTGAGGGAAATTATTACTGTTTTTCTCCTGTGTGTTATATTTGCCTTCTCTGGCTGCTTTGAAGATTTTTGTCTTTGGTTTATCACAATTTGATTATCATAAATCATAGTGTGTTTTTTCCTTATCATTGTTGGCATTGATTTGCTTCCTGCAATCTGAGTTAATGTGTATTATCAAATTTGGCAAATTCCCAGTCAATTTTTTCTCCAAATATTTTTCCCTATCCCAGTCTCTCTTCTCTCCTTTTGGGACTCCTAATTTCATGTGTATTAGACTGTGTTAGACTATATGATACTGTCTCATAGTTGAGACTATTCATTTGCTTTAGTCTGTCTATGCCTTTGTGTTCCAGTTTAGATACTTTGTATGGCTTCAACTGCAGGCTTATTTATCTCTGCTTCTGCAGGATCTAATCTGCTGCTTAGCCCGTTCAGTGGATTTTAAAAATTTCAGATACTATATTTTTTAGTTTGAGAATTTCCATTTGATTAAAAACATTTATTTAGAGAAGTTCAACAGAAAAATGATATAGAAAGTACAGAGTTCTCCTATGCCCCCCCCCCCCCCCCCCCCCCCCCCCCCCCCCCCCGCACACCTACGGTTACCAGCACCTTGCATTAATGTGGTACAATTGTTACAACTAATGCAACAATACTGATACCTTACTATTAACTAAGTGTCCGTTTTGTACTAGGGTTCCTTTTGTGCAGTTCCGTGGGTTTTAAGAAAGCCTAATGGTATGTATCCACTTCCGTAGTATCCTACAGAGTAGTCTCACCCCCTACAATCCCTGAGCCCCGCACCCTCATCCTTTCTCCTTCTCCTGTCCTCCAAGCACCTGACAACCATTGACCGTCTTCTTGATTCCACAGTTTTTTCTAGAATCTCATATGGTTGGAGTCATACAGTATTGAGCCTTTTCAGACTGGCTTCTTTTACTTAGACGTAGAGGAATCCTAAATGTGTGTTGCTTTGGGGGGCTCGATAGCTGATGTCTTCTTACTGCCGAAAGACGATTCTATGGTAGAGATGGACCACAGTTGATTCAGTCACCTGTTGAAGGACGTCTTGGTTGCTTCCACATTTGGGCAATCATGAATAAATCTGCCATAAACACTCATGTGTAGGTTTTGGTTTAGACCTGTTTTCAGCTCCAAGGAGCACAATTTCCAGATCCTATGGTGAGCCAATGTTTAGCTTTGTCAGAAAACACTCAACTGTTTTCTAAAGTGGCTGTACCATTTTGCATTCCCATGAGTGATGAACGAAAGTTTCTGCTGCTCTTCATTAGCATTCAGTGTTCTCCGTGGTTAGGATTTTAGCCATACTAATAGATGTGCTGTGTTGGTTTTCTCGTGGCGTTCTTTATTCAATTGAAATTTGCTACTTGTTCTTTTGATGTTCTTGTTTTCTTTGGGTCCTTGAACTTGAACTATTTAAAAAGCTTTGTCTGCTAATTCTCTCCTGTCTTTTCTCAGTCTGTTTCTATTGACTTTTTTTCTCCTGCTATGCATCTCATTTTCTCCTCCTTTGCATGTCTGGATGGCTATTTTTTAATTGTATGCTGAACCTGATGGATGTGAAGTTCTTAGATATCTAGATTTTGATGTCTTCTTTGCTCTACAGTGTTCTCTGTCGTTCCAGGAAAAAAGTTAATTTACTTGCAGATCTCTTACCTAATTCATTAAAGGCTTTTTAAAAAGCTTTGTTTGGTGGACCTAGGACTAGATTAGCCCATTTCTAAGGTGTGGCCCGTCTACTCTATCTTGAGTGCCCATGGTGTTGAACGAAGGCTGTACAACCTCACTGGTTGGGACACGATGTCCCTTGGCCCTGTGAGAGTTCTGGGAGTTGAGCTCACAGTTCTCGAGAAATTATTGTCTCCCTGCTAGCGGTTCATTGCCTGGTCTCTTGAAGTCTTGCCCTGTGCATTCAGAGCTTAGTATTCAGCCAAAGACTAAAGAGGACTTCTCTGCAAATTCCTGGAACTTCTGGCTTGAGATAACTTTGTTTCAAGTATCTGCCCCACACATTCCAGCTACGTCAATCATACTTTGGTACTTAATTCTTTAGCTTAAAATTGTAAACTAGCACTTGTTAAGTAGCATTAACTAGCACACATCCAGGGCTCTGTCTGGAATTTTTGTCCCTCATAATAGACCTTATCATTATCCCACTATTCTGCGAGGAAAGGGAGGCCCAGATAGGACAAGGGAGTTGCCTCGCACCTCCCCACTGCTGAGGGATGACCTTCTGACTCTGAGGCTCTGCATGCGTAGGTTTCACTGTAGTTTCTGTTGGACTTGGACATTTTCAAATCAACTTTTTCAGGGATCTAAGAATGTGAGAAGGAAGTTGGGTGGATGGAGACATGTCCTATCCCAGCCAACCTCACCTACCCATCTGCTGTTGGAATAAGAGCAGAGCCGCTTTTAAATGTTGACATAATGACCATTCGATGCAAAATATTTTAAAAGAATTTCTGCAGCAAGCGAAGCACACAGACAAATGTATGGGCAACTATTGTGCCATACTAGGCATTAATTTGCCCTTTCCCAATTCTGATTTCCTCTAAGAGGAGGAAGAAACCAAGGAAGAGGGGATAAGAATGTCCCCTCTGTAGTTTCCTGCTTCCATTCTATGATGGTACAGGAAGTACACTCTTTCAGTTTGGATCCTCTCTCTACCACAAAGCCTAAGATTGTCCTTTGCTTACTCAGACATCCATGGCCTCTGTTGCAAGATCTGCACAATTAGAGATAGAATACTTGGCACAGTTGTGTTTTCAATAAGCGGATGTAAAAAGCTTGGCCTCATGTGATTGGCAGCCTCTAAGTGACCCCATCAGTCCTCCCCTTCTGCTGATAGTGCCCTGGTGTGATCCCTTCCTCTTGAGTATATTTGCTTCCAATAAATATGGCAAAGGTGGTGGGATGTCACTTCAAGATAAGGTTACAAAAAGACGATGACGTCCGTCTCAGGCACCCCCTTAGTCTCTGTGATTTGGTGGCTCTGAGGGAAGCCAGCTGCCATGTGATGAGCTGGCCTATGAAGTCCCCCATGTGTCAAGACACTGAGGTCTCCAACAGCCAGCCGGCCAGCACTGGAGGCCAGCCAGCAGCCATGATAATGTCACTGGAACTAGAGCCCCCCACCCCCCACCCCCTGCTTTGAGCCTCGTAATGACTGCAGACCCTGCCCTGACCTGGATTGCAGTCCGTAAGAGACCCTGAGCCACAGGCACCCAGTGGAGACACATCTGGTGTCCTGACCTTTGGAAACGGAAAACTCGATGTGACTAAGCTGATGATTTTGGGGATAATTTGTTGTTAGCAATAGATTAAAAAAACATACAGGTAATTTGTTATTAGCAATAGGTGAAAAGTACCAAGTATCAGGCATGTAGCTAAAACCTTGTTAATAACCGGTCCCTCCCTCTCTTCCTTGGTTTCCTCTCTTTGTATCCCCGGAGAATGGTAACTTGCGTAGTTACCATTGTGTAACCTAATGGCTGCTCTGCAGGGACGGGGCTTGGGCTGGACTCGGGCCTGACCCGAAGCAGGATTCTCCACGGCAAGCTTTCCCAGCTTCCTTTCTTTTCTCGAATAAATGTTACTTGGGTGTGATGAGAAGGGCAAGTTACATTCTTATTGCTCTCCGCGTCAAGTTCTATTGCACAGAATCAGACACGACAAGTACTTGGAGCTGTGGGAGAGGGAGAAGCTCAGAAACCATGGTTGGTGTGGGAGCATCCCACTGGAGGGTGATCCTGCATGGTTTCCCTTGCAAGCACCCGAGGAATGTGTGTGTGCACACGTGCGTGTTTGCTTTTCCTTCTCTCTCACATTCTCTGGCTGACTATGAAACTAAGTCTCTTCCCTTGGGATGACGTGGGACTTTTATTCCTTCTCAGACACAGGTTCTCAGCTTTCCAATTTCCCCTGCTTTTCCAAGTTATGAATCCACAGCTCGCAAACTGAGACGCCTGAAATCTTCAGGGTATTGTTCATTTGATATAATGTCCATCCCTTGGTGATGCAGGCACTTGTGGAATTTCTGGGGTCTGCCTGCCAGAATGCATTTCATTTGCTTTCTTTGGGAATTGAAGAAGGTCAGTCTTGGAGCTACAGTGAGATAACTGAGGGCTGGTTCCCTACTTTCTTTTTTTTCCCCCTTATGAAATATCAAATGGAAAAAATCTCCACCAGGTATTTGCTGATCCTTTGCACCTGTTCCCAGGGCCAAGGAGCAATTTCACTCTTCTAAAAAACGTCCCTTATGTAACATGATCAAGGTTGAAGGATGTACTACAATGTGATAGGAATTGCTCGAAGGCTATGGTCCATCCATGCCTTCATCTAAGACAGCACTTAGAGCCCTGCAGGGGCCAACGGGCTTGTCAGTGTTCCAGGAAGGCCTGGGGAGAGGCAGCAGGGAGAAGGGCAGGATTTTGGTGTGCGTGTCTGAGTGTGTGTGTCGTATGCACATATTTGTATATACTGAACATTGAGGCCACAGGCCAGACTTGGCCCAGGGACTTCTCTCTAGCATCTCATATCCAGTGTGATTACACGTCTGAAAGCTGAATATCTGGAGAGTGACATTTCCAACCCCCCACCCCCACCCCAACGCCAGTTTCAGTGCTCTTACTGGATCTTTGGTTTAATGCCATCTGACTGGACCACCATCCCCTTCATGGGACTAGGGTCCCTTCCTGTCTTGTTCGTCAACATGTCCTTTGTGCTTAGGACAGTGCCTGACTCCTGCAGTAGGCACTTAATAGATAGTTGTTAAATGTTGAAGAAGGAAGAAAGGGCCTGGTGAGAATTATCCCAAGAATTTACTCTAAAGTTTTGCTGAAGAGCATGTTGACAGTATATGGTGGTGTCCTTGTAAGGAGCCTGAACTTTTTTGTTGTAGAATGAAGAATGCCTTCCCAGTTTGGGGATGGGGGCCACTGCTTCAGTTGTGTGGACACCGATTTCCTCTTCAGACCGGCTGCTAGGAAACTCACACTGTGTGTTGAACTGACCACCTATAATTACATAAGGCTGTAGGGAATGCTTTCTTTTATGGGTGCCAGGCCTGTGTGCCTTGACAAGCAAAGCTTTCTCACTGGCTCCTGGCTGTTGGGATTGTGCTGTATCGCATGTGTCTTTGTCCGAGGTTGTAAGTCCTGGGGAGTGCATCAGTAATGCCGTGGAGGTGGGGGTGGGAGTTAAAGGAGCAGTTGGAAGGAAGGCACGGGTATGGTGAGAGAACAGAGGGGTTCCCTGGAAAAGGAGGGGAACATTGAGGAGGAGGGGAGATGAGCTGCAGAGGGTGACAAACAGGGCTGGGATTCCATGCAAGGCCTTCCCAGCCCTTCAGGTCTGTCAGGGCTGTTTGACCACAGAGTGGGCATGTGGCTAGCATGTCTGCTGGTGAACTGGTGGCCTGGAGCCCTCTGGAAATGGAGGAGGCAAGCCCTTGGGAGTATCTACTAGAGTCAGTTCAAATCTCTATTTGATGCCATGAGCTGTCATTTGCCTTCTCTGAGCCTCCATTTCCTATCTGTAAAGTGAGTCTAATAACAGTGTGTCCTGCTAGAGTTGCCTTCAAAGCTCCATGAGGTAGTGAAGAGAAGTATCTGCTGACCTGCCCAGTGCCCAAATGTCCATCTGTGTGGCCATTGCACGGAGCTCATGGCAGGTTCTTCCCACATCTGTGGTCCCCCTGTGGCCAGGATGCTGTGGCCCTGGAGATGGAGAAAGGGGCATCGATTCTGAATTTCCCAACATTTGCCATCAGGCCTTGGTTCAAAGTTTTGTTTCTTTTATTTTTTTTAACTCCCAAATGTAACTGGTCCCTCCTCAGGCTGTTCCTGCTTTCACCCACCATTTTCTATTGTGGGTGAATCTTACAGAAATTGGCATTAGTAAAAGTCACAAATACATTCCACAAGTTTTGAAGAATACTGATCTTTTTTGTTTTTATTTTCTAAATTTTAAAAAAAATATTTTATTTGTCAGAGAGAGCGAGCACAAACAGGTGCTCCCCCCATTTCCCTCTCTCTACTGTCTTCTGCCTCCCCTCTCAGATGTGTTCCTCCAGTTTTCCTTCCCTTTCCTGGGATCTTCTGATTTCTGTATTTAGAGGAGGGATCTTTAAAGTTTTTCTGAAAAGGGCCCGGTAGCAAATATTTTAGAGGATGTGAATTCTATGTTCTCTGTTACAAGGGCAGAGTTGAATAACTATAACGTGGAAGCAGCCATAGGCAGTAAGGAAATGAATGAGCATGACTGTGTTCCAATAAAACTTTATTTACAGAAACAGGAAGTAGACCACCTTTGATCCACAGGCTGTAATTTGCGGGCTCCTGATTTCAAGCAGTTTAAGAATTGTGTTTTTTGCCTCTGCCTTTGGCGCAGGTCATGGTCTCAGGGTCCTGGGATAGAGCCCTGCATCGGGTTCTCTGCTCAGCAGGGAACCTACTTCCCTCTCTCTGCCTGCCTCTCTGCCTATTTGTGATCTCTCTCTCTCTCTGTCAAATAAATAAATAAAATCTTAAAAAAAAAATTGTGTTTTTTTGGGGTTTTGTTTTGTTTTGTTTCTAGCTTTACCTGTTGGTATTTCTTAGTATCACTCCACCCAGCAAAGCTGAGGATTTTGCTGGGGATATATCTATCTTTAGAGGACCAGGAAGGTAGTGAGGTTTTATAAATAACCATTAATATTTTCTCCATCTCATGTTAAGTTAAACAGGTCAAAATAATGCTTTGCCCACACTGCCTGTCAGACACATGTGTTGGGTACCATTGAGGCCTGGAGTTAGTGTGACTGGTTTCCCAGGCTCCTAAGTGAGGGCTGTGTGTGGGTGTGGGTGGGTGTAGGTAATTCTTGAGACCAGAGTTCTCTTGGCCAAAAATGGGGAAAACTAAGGTTCAGTCAGTGTTCTGGCTTTTTTCACTTTCTCATTTAATTCTGGGAAGATCCTCACATCAAATTGTGTAATGGAAAAAGTACTGGACCAGAGCCAGGGAAGCTGATTGCTATTTTGGTTGTATTACTAGTTTTGTGTTTGACCTTGGCAAGTCCTTTCATTCCCTGGTTTAGGTCTGTCAGATATTTAACTAGAATCTTTGTTTGGGACGCCTGGGTGGCTCCGTGGTTTAAAGCCTCTACCTTTGGCGCAGGTCTTGGTCTCTGGGTTCTGGGATTGAGCCCCAGATCGGGCTCCCTGCTCAGCAGGGAGCCTGCTTCCCCCTCTCTCTCTGCCTGCCTTTCTGCCTACTTGTGATCTCTATCCCTCTGTCAAATAAATAAATAAAATCTTTAAAAAAAAAAAAAAAGAATCTTTGGTTACCAGATTTTCAGTAAGTGTCTCCTCTTCAGATGATGTCTTACCTGGAGTTCAGATGTGTCTAGAATGAAACGGGGCTAAGGCATCAGAGTCCCTTTGTCCTAATGCTCAACCTCACCCACACCTGAGGGGAACCCAGAAGCCTCTCTGTTGGAATTCAGGGGCTCTAGGCAGCATAGGGTAAAGACCACTGAACTGTGTGGTTCTTTGGTCTTGTCTCCTCTCCTGCCACCAAACATCCCTAAAGTTGTTGATGCTCCTTCAAAGTGGAATAGACTTTTCCTAAATTGGTTCTTACATACTCACTAGTCTCTTTCCCTCATTGGCTTTTCACTCTTTGCAATCTTCCTGCCTACTTCCTGGACTCCCTACCTAACATGCATGGCCCTACTCCAGATGCCCATTTCTAGGGTTCCTCTAATGAACTGACTTCTTATAACAAACTTAGGGGTCATGCTCTGTTTTCAGAAGCATCTCTTCATGGCTTCCAGATATCCTTGTTGTAAGGAACCTTTCCTCCCTACTCCTAAAGAATTCAGGAAAATCCAAATTCCGACCAGTAAAAGTTAGTGTGCTTCTAGTGGCACCCTCTCTGGAGGAGGCCTCCCCCGTTGTGCTGGGACCGTGCCTGGTGCTGCTTACTCACTGAACTCATCCTTTAAGGAAGTGTCTCCATTGTTACCAAGCTCATTTCCTTTAGGTTTTTTTTGTCCATTGATAAAACTTTCCTCCCACCCCCGCCCCAGTTGTCATGAGGTAAGGATTGTAGGGGGAAGAAAATAGAATTCTGCCCATCAGTGGAAGGGGGTTCCGGGGATAGAAAGACCTACAGGTTGAAAAGTTACCCACATGAACGGAGGGGAGGCAGTTAGAAAGTCAGACTTCCAAGCGCTGTGCTTGGATATGCCAAGTTCATGCCACAGAAGACTCCTTTTGTACGATTCTCTATCCGTGTACCTGGACCCTTCCTGGCCTCCGAGGAAGCGGAATGGAACTGTGATTGGGCCAAACCTGACATAAATGAGGACAGGGATTCAAAGACAAGAAAGAAAATGATTTAGAAAGGAAACCCAAAGAAATTACAATTAGCCGCAGGTTGCTAAATCTCCATTAGCCTCCCACTGTGCTGTTGTTCTGTAGCCAACTTAGATTATCCAAAGACAATGTTTAAAAGCCATTTTGACTAAATTAGCAATCATGTAAAACCTTCCCTCAGAATATATGTTTATCTGCACTTTCCCCTGAACAATTTCTATCAAGGAATTACATGAAAAATTGAGGTCAAAAAAGACTGGTACAGAGGGAAGATGTTTTGAGCAAGATATCAAACATTTGATATTAACTCTATGTGGCTGCATGATTCTGATTTCCAGTTGTTCCATCTAACTGGGGTGACTGTCTTGGTTTGCCCAAGACAGTCCTGGGTTTTCTCTACGGTCATGACATAATGAGGAATAACAACCCCCCATACCCCCGCCAACTTGTTCCAGTACAGACAATAAATTATGTGGTCATTCTGTAGATAGGCAGAGAAAAACTCTCATCTCCAAAAGGTGCAGAAGGTGGTGGTGTAGCCAAATCGTTTTCATATAGGACTGTCTTAAAACTTAGACCCCCAAGAGCCTGACTGTAGCCCATTTCCTCAAGGACAGATGCATTTCTCACAATTTTTATGTCTTGGTATAACATACTAGAATCCTAAATCCCTTGCTTCAGTGTTAGGCATATTATAGACCAAGAATTTTTCATGTCAAAAATTATACCTGGGTTGATACATTTGTTGATGACTTGGTGGTCCATTTTGTGCTTCTGGCTCTATTGGGGATGGATATATGTTGTGTCTCTACTCCAATTCTGCCTCTACCCCACTTCTCGGGGGGGCTGAAGGAAGATTCCCAGATTGGGAAGGGGGTTTCCCAGCTGACCTTCAAGATGAATCACCAGCCCAGAGTCTATGTCTCAATTAAAAATGGCAACTCATAGGGGCACCTGGGTGGCTCAGTAGGTTAAGCATCCAACTCTTAATTTTGGCTCAGGTCATGATCTTAGGGTTATGATATCGAGCCCCCTTTTGGGCTCCGCACTGAGTGTGGAGCCTGCTTAAGATTCTCTTCTTCTCCCTTTGCCCCTCCCCCGCTTGCTTGCACTCTCTATCTCTCCCTCTCTCTCTCAAAAATTAAAAAAAAAAAAAAAGCAAAAAAACGAATCCTATCAATATGTAATAAAAAGAGACTTCAGTGGTTATTACAGTTGGACTTTTCCTTTGTGAGCCTGAGCTGAGTCTGACCCTGGCTTTGACCATTTGATAGTTGTGTGGCCATAATTGAGTGACTTAAACTTTCTGAGTTTATTTTCCCAAGTGTAAAAGTCACTGCAAGGGCCTTTCTTTTATACACTAGGGTGCTAAGGTGAGGCTTAGGTCAAGTGATGTCTGGAAGAGATGTAATCTCCGTGCAGATAAAAGGCAGTTTTATCATCCTGCTGGTGTATGAGAGAGCAGTAATTAGCTAATTCTTGGCAGCTTAACCATGGTTCAGAATAGGCCTCCATTTTAGCATTTACCTCCCCTCTTTGTGGTCAGGGCATGTGGATTTCCTCTTGGTAAATCCTGTTGTCTTACAACCTTTAGTTCTTCATCTATAAAATGGGACAATTGTAATATTAAGACCTGTACTTGGCCAACTGGACTTTTCAGTCCTAGAACTAGAAACTATGTCACTATCTATTTTTAGAAAGGAAAAACTCATTTTTCTGCTGAGCAGTAGAAGTAGGACAAATCCAGCCAGGTCCTCTCTGACCTGTGAAGTTCAAATTAATTAATTCATACATTGAGCAAATGTTTATTGACGTCTTTCTATCAGACAATGTATGCCGAGTCTTTCACATATTTTACTCATTTAATCCTCAGTACATACTATGTGTTGGGTCTTGCTGCTTGCTTTGCAAATGAAGAAATGGAGCTTAAGGAATTTAAGTAACTTGTCCAAGATGATCTCAAAAGCATGTTGTGAGGCCAAGATTTGAACTTGAGTCACTCCAGCTCCAACACCTGGCTTTGCATTTGACCCCCCCAGCTAGGGGAAGAACAGCTGGAAGCAAATTTTATCTAAGATGCTGGTGAGTGATCGTCCCATTTTTTCCCCATCCGAATGTCTACAGCAGTGATGAACGATTTCATGAGCATGGAGGTTGTGGGTGGGGGCATCTATTGGCTTTATCTGTTAAGCATGCCTCTCCTGTCCCTCCTTGGCCCTGTTCTTCTTCTTGTGGTGATGATGGTGATGATGGTGATGATGGTGGCATCAGATTCTTTGCTTTGGAAGGCACACCCCCCTTAGCTCATCCCGTGTGATTCTCGTGGGCATGTCAGCTGTAGAACCAGCCCCTCTGGACACGGGGGGGCCTTCCACAGACCCGGGTCGAGCCGATCAGAGCACACTTCCTCTGGTCACAAAGGCTTGGCCCAAGGAGTGGGCAGGGGACCCAAACCAGCCAGCCAGTTTCTTCCATAGGTCTTACCCAGACTGGGGAAGGAAGAGCTTTCTTTTCTGCCTCTGGGATGTTAAATAGAGGTCGTGGGTGCAGCCATCCTCTCTGGCAAGCAGGTAGATCCTGGAAAGCCAGCGGGAATGGGCCTGACCTGCAGAGGGAAGCTGAGGAGTGAGGCAGCCTGGAAACGCTCCTCAACAGATCACCCCCATCCCCACTCTGTTGTTTCTGAGTTTTGTTTGTCATTTGTACCTGAGTGATACAAGATGCTTCCTGGCGCACGTTTGCCGAAGCGCTGAGTCTGGGAAGCATTTTCCTGTACCTGTGAGAGCAGGCAGGGGAGGAGTCGGCAGTGCAGAAGTCAACTAGGATTATGATCGTGTGTGGTGTGTCGTGGTTGGTTTGGTTTGGGACATGTGTGTTTCTTCCCAAGGGTAAGCCATTTGCTCGTTTGTCTGTTGCCTTAGGTATCGATCCACTCAGATGCCCCGTGAGTCCCTGCCCGGGTGCAGGGACTATGCGGGTGCCGGAGGCCTGTCCATGGGCGGCTCACGGTCTAGGGCCATCTTTCCGTCCGAGCCTCCAAGGCCCTCATCTTAGCAGGCCGTGTTTGCCGTTTACAGTCTACTACTTGGGTGCGAAATTATTTACACACCTTCTTACCAGAGCATCCAGAGCCTTAAAGACAGATTCTGCTTCTAAGGCCTGGGGTCAAAGCTCCTGTAAGGACGCTCCTGTTAAGTTCGTCCTCTCCCTCCTTGCCCCTAGCACCCCAGGGATCCAGAACAGCTCTCTTGCCAGAAGCCTTCCTAGGAGAGGGTTAAGCTGAAACTCAAGCCCTTTAGAATATGTTCTTCTCTGTTCACCTGAGGTTAACCTCCCTTGTGGGTCCTGATGGAGAAGGAAGGAAGAATGTCAGACCCCTCGTGAGAACAGAGGGGACGGGGGCCCTTGATGTAGGCCCAGCAACTGCTGGTTGTGTCTGCTCGCCCCGCACTGTGCTGCCCGGCCCCGCTACTCCCCGCTCTTCCTCCGGCCCTCTGACCGTCCCATTTGGCTGGGGTCCTGCCCCTCTCCAACCTCTTCCTGCGCCACTGCCCGCTTTTCACTGGGTCATCATGGCATCAGGTTGAGCCTTTCTGGAAGCTCTTTCTTGGAAGGAACGTGTTCCCATTGGCACTGCACGGCTCCAGCGCCTCCTGGCGCCCTGTCGCTTGCTATGCTCTGGAGAAGATCTGGACGACAGGGCAAGGGTCAGGGCCAGGGACACTGGGTGGGAATGGTTAGAATGGCAGCTGAAGGCAGAGATCAACAGAGTCAAATTGGAGAAGTGGTGGTGGGAGTGGAGGGAGGGGGAGGGCTAGAAGGATCTGAAAACCGAGTGGGGTACAACAGAGGAGGAAGAGGGGTGTGCAGAGTCACTTAGGTGGATGTTGCTACCTAAGGGCTTGGAGACGGGGTCCTCCTGACTCGGGCCGGTGCTCATTCAACTACACCCACTGTCTCCCAGCCACTCACCTCCCGTCGCCCGCTGCTTCCCCAGCATGGCCATCCGCAGCCTGGAACAGGGACCCTGCTAGGCTCTGCAGTGTCACGTGACTTCACCAGACCAGCCACAGCCCCCTAGGGAGTGCTTGGGTGGGAACACGGGTAATTGGCCTTATGTCTGCCTTCCCCGGGGGGCCACTCTGGCCTTGCTCACCGCAGGATCCCAGTGAAATGTCTGGAACATGTTAAGTCCTCAAAGGCTGGTGGAATGACTGAAAGAAAGAACAGATGCTTAATCTATAGATTTCTGGTCTTCTTCACAAGTGTTTGGCCCAGGATACTCATCTACCTGCATGGAAGCCTCCTGGCAGGGGGAGAGACTGGATCATCATGGCCCTTCATGAATGTTTGATCCCAAGGCAGCTTTATTTCGTCTGCACAGAAACACAAGTAAAAAATACTTAGGTGGAATTTTGGTTTCAAGAAAGCTTCAGGGGAGATGGAGAAGCCCCTTAGAGCGGTGCTGAGGGACGGTGCATCCGGTGTCAGGAGCCGGCTGAATGAGGGGGGGTTCTCCCGGTGGCCGGAGGGGCCCGTGTCGGGGATCTCGGAGGAGAGTCTCGGGTCTCCACCCTCCAGGCCCCGGGGCCCTGCAGCTCCCTGTCCACCCACAACGGAAAGGGGTGGGTATTTTGAATTTACTGATCACAGTTAAATTGCAGGGCTTCCTCTGGGGAGTTGCATTCTAAAGTGTTGCGAGACTGAGTTCTCCCAGTAGTGGGGGGATTCGAGAACAGATGGGGACTGAGCAGAGGCAGGGCCCCCAAAGAGGGTGACAGGGCAGCACTAGGAAGAGATTTTAAAAGGGGGGGGGGGCAGGGTTGGGTCCTAACATAAGTCCTGGACTCTTTTTAAAAAATCTTTTCCCATTAACAGAGGGAACTCAAGGTGAGAAATAGGAGACGTCAGAGGACACGTACTGAGTGCCTGTTACATTCCAGGCACTGTGCTGTGGGGGCTGGAGTTAAAGGGGAGAAATAATAAGTCATCCCTCTTTTCATGGCTTCCTGAAGCTCGCTTCCCAGTGTGGGGGTTCAGATTATAAATGTGCAGAGACAGGAGCCAGCAAAGGTTGTGTGGTTTTGTTACATTGAATAGCCAGGGAAGAGCTCTTTGAAGTGGTACAGCTGAGGCTGAGGGCTGAAAGAGGAGCTACGCACAGAAGGGAAGAGCACTGCTGACAGAAGGGACCACAAGTGCAAAGGTCCTGGGGCAGCAGTGAGCTTTGTGGGCTCCAGGGGCTGGAAGGCAGTAATGTGGGTGGAGCCGAGTGAGCAGGGGGCTGTTGGCACTGGGTGAATGTGGGCGCATCAGCAGGGGCAGTGATGCCGGTTGAGAGGGACAGTCGGTTGGATGGTCGGCATGCTGTGGGGTTTTGGGAACTTTTGATTGCAGTTTTACAGTAACCCCTCACCCCCAGTGCTGTGTGGGGGTGTAATAAGGGGAGAAGGAAGGATGTGGGGGAACCCAGAGGAGGCTGCTGGGGCAGGTCCAGGAAAGGCACAATGACAAAGAGATGGTTGAAGGCAGTGGAGAGGAGAAGAAAGGAACAATTTGGGAGCTTCCGGATTTTACCTCTGGCCCCATAAGTGGGGCCTAGTCCTCCATTTACCTATCTGTAAAATGAAAGCTATTCTCAAATGTCCTCACAGCTCTCCGTATCCTGGGGAGACTGACTCTGGCCCTGGGCGCTTTTCCAAGGTCTGTATCTATTCACTTTTTCTCTCAAGGTTGAGAAACCCTCGCTGGAGAGAATTTTGATTCATGACTTAAATTTACCAACTTTCTAAAGTTCTCTTCATGTTTTAAGTACATGACCGTCTTGTGTCCTTACTTCTCGGTGGGAGCTGGTGGGTGACGGTGTCACATTATTAATAAAATATGAAGACACGAAAACACATATTTCAATGTAACTTATGTGGGAAACATGATCTTTGGCAAACGTGTTTGGACTTTTGGAAATGCGTGTTTGCCCCCAAACTTGGGAAGCCCTTGATCAGGCTGGGGTCTTTGTTTCCAACAAAGCCCTTGACCCCTAGTGGTTTCAGTTCTGTTTACTCTTGGCAAGCATTTCTGGTTCAAAGGGAGAATCTTAAAAAGCTGGATTGGGAAAGTCTATAAAATCTTAACGCATCTTTGACATCAAATAGCTCTTTCAAAGCAGTGATTTGATGAAGTAAATAGGAATGCAGCAGCACAAACCATATGGAACGCATTTTCCGTAACTGCTCCGCACTTGAATAACAAAGGAGAAAAGTTCTTGGCACGGGGAGTTTGGGATTTTAATGACCCTTAAATATTTGGCTTAGTTGCCAGATGTGTTTTACCAGGCTGAAAACCCCAAGGATAGGGCCTGCCTTTCTCTTCGGCAAAACATAAGCTAACACGATGTTGCTGTTCATAAAAAGATGTTTGTGCCTCGTTGCAGAAAGCTTAATTCACCATGATTTCCTTAATTATCCACCCCTCCCCCAAACTGGCACGACTCCCAGCCTGCGTCCCGCAGCATTTCTGATGTAGACACTAAGCCGGTTAGGACGATGCCACAGAAACCTCCTTAATTATTGGAAATGGAGATCAAAGGGTTGAAAAGTGGTTCCGAGTGAGTGAGTGTTGCCGCCGGAACTGGGGTGGGGCCGGAGCTTTGGTCTTCCTGGCATGAGTGTCTCTGCCCTGACTGGCCTTGCGAGCCGTGTAAGCCCCTGGGGTCTTGGCTAACGTGGGACGGAGCCCCGTTCAAGCTCTTACTGTCAGTTCTGGTTCGGATTATGAACGAACCCCTCCTGTGCTAGAAACGCATACCTGCCTCCCAGGGCCCTCGTCTTGGAAGTCCCTCATCCCTTGAAACATCTCTGTGTGGGTCAGTGGGGTGGCTCTCGTCTCGAGAGAACCTCGGAACTGGTGTGTCTAGCTTGTGTGCACTAAGGAGTGGATAATGGATCCCTAATAACCTTTCCCTGAAAGACACAACAATACACAACTTCAAATGGAAGGGGCTTCAAAGAGATGAAGCCAAGCATCTCTGTTTCACAGATACGGAAACTGAGGCCCAGAGAGTGGAAGTGGCTTGCCCAAGGCCCAGTGGCTTGACAAGCTAGTGTCAGAACCAAGGTCAGAATCTAATTCATCAGGAGTGTGGCGCCAAAGTGACCTCTGTTGATGAAAATCAAGTGTATCTGCGGAGGGAAAGATTCTCCGACAGAGAAGGTGGCTCATGTACGCCCCTCAGGAAGGGATCGGCAAATGGACAGGGACCAATCCACCGATCAAGCCTGAGCTAGATTATTTCTCTTCGGCAGAGTTGCATAGGCTTCCATTAAAGGAGTACAGAACATTTTATGGAAGAAGAACCGGAAGTGAAGTGACATGATGTCACACAGCCCGGGCGGGCCAAGGGCAGAGCTGGTCTGCAGCCCTTGCTCCTCTTGAGTCATGAAGGCTCACACGGGGGAGTCTGGAGGCCTGGGGCTGGGGAGCTGAGGCTCTGTCTCCTCCGCTGGGTCTGATGCTTGGGCCACTGTCTTTCCCAGCTTGTGTCGCCCTGGAGGGGACTGCTTGTCCCTCTCAGCCTCGCAGGAGACCCAAGAACAAATCTGCTTTTCCATCCTCGCCAGCAGATGGATACGGACAGAAGCCCACATTCGCTGGGGAACTGGGAGAAGGTTCAGAGGAGCTCAGACTAGACTCATAACAGATGCTACAGTATACTTTCTCCCTTAAAAAAAAAAAAATAAATAAATGCCATTCTGCTTAAAACAAAACACCACAAAACCCAAACACTAAATCTGAATTTCTCTGCCTTTCAGTCCACAGAACTGTGGGTGGCGCTGGTGAGGGTCACCAGAGGGGACAGGCACTCAGGTGTCTTGCTGGATCCCACCGCTTCCTCCCAGCCTGTCCTCTCCATGCTTTTCCTCTGCCCCGTTGCTAACCTGCCAGGCTGCTGTAGGTGACCTGGGTCACCAGTGGCCCCCATCCTCCACCTAGGCCCCATCCATGTGCAGTGGTCAGAGTGACATTGCGTCTGTGACCGGGTGGCCTTAAGGGGAAAGAGACCCAACCAGAGGGCTGCAAAGGCTGGGAGCCTGGCAGTGAGGAGAAAAGATAGAAGGGCCCAGGCTGGTCTCTAAACAATGCTAAGGGAGGTTTCAGTCAGCCTCCCCTGCCCTCCTCTCTGGGAGGCAAAGGGTGGGCCCTGCCTTGAGAGAGCTAGGAGAAGCAGAACTCAACCTTGATTTGGGGATATGCAGATTCCTGAGCAATTTCCAGGTTTTTGTTCCTTGGCGCAGACTTTGCACACTAGAGTGGGCAGAGGGATGTGGCTCCTGGGTTCTCTCCCTGGGCCTGCTCTGCCCGCACTGGCTTGGGGCCATGAGCAGAGAGAGGGATGGTGTGGCCTTGAGACGGACTGGGTTAAAACCAGGGGGCTTCGCACTGCGTCCGGCACGTTATGCAGAGGAATTATATACCTCCAGTCTTCCCAGAAAGTAGATTTAGTATCAAACCTTCATTTATTAAGAGGAACATTCAGAAGTGATGATGGGGAGACCCCAAGCGGCCCTCTGGAGGCTCCTGAGGAGACCCTGGAGCCAGATAAGAGTTTGAACGTCCCAGGGCTTCTCCGGCTAGATCAAGGGCAGGACGTTCGCCTTGGCCTTCTGGAAGACCCAGCCACGCCTTAGCTCCCGAGAGCCCTCGGACTGCGTTTTCCTTCTCCCAAGACTCTTGCCTCCGATTTCCTGGGACTCAGGCCTTCCAGTGCCCCCACGTCCGGGTAGAGCCCTCGGACTGCGTTTTCCTTCTCCCAAGACTCTTGCCTCCGATTTCCTGGGACTCAGGCCTTCCAGTGCCCCCACGTCCGGGACTAGTCCTTGCGCTCACCATGGTGAGGAGGTGAGCGCGGAGGCAGGGAGAGTCACGAGTGCAGGCAGGGGTGGAGAGGCGGGGCAGATGCACGTACGACTTAGGTGTGCTTAATTTTTTATCAAAGGAATAGATTAAAATGTCCAACACAGCTCGACGAGGATCTTAACGCACAACAGCAGGCTCCTGCCCCGGCCCTTCTTAACTGTCTCCTGTTCTCAGAGGCGGCAGCGACTTTCAACTCCGAGCTGTTTTTCTCTTAAATTCATGTGAACAGTCTACTGGTGATCTTTAGAAATGTCATCTCGAGCGTTTTTATTAGACACGATATATTGACTTGGAGCCGAGGAAGAGGAGGGTTTAGTGCTCTTCGCCGCTCCCCCCCACCCCCCAGCCTGGACCCTCCCCTTCTCTAAGTGTATTTGTCACCCGTTTTAGTTAGGTCAGCACCCAGTGGTGGTGTTCTGGACATGTAAATATTATTCACATTTGAGACATGTGGTGTCTCATGATTATGTTTTTTCTTTCTTCTGCAATGATTTATTTTATCCAGAGCTAAAACGATGGCTTTGTTTGTTCATCTGCTCAGTTTCTGTGCATCCCAGACTGGCCTGGCGCACCCACCTAAGCCCCAGATGGTGTCTCTGCTCCGGGAGCTGCCGTCCTGGAGCTCCATCTATAGGAACACTTCTCCAGGGTTGCTCTACCCTTCTTACCCTGGGATTTCCTTTCCTTCTCCCTGGGAGATGCCCCCAACTCCACCTGCCCCCAGTCGACTGCTCTATCTTCTGATTCTAGAATTCCACCCTCTTCATAGATTTTCATTACTTCCTCATTGGATACATGATTTCCTCTCGGAATGCATGGATGATACATTTGGAAAGGCCGTGCGTCTTAGGAAGATCTTTCCTACCTGAGCATTGCAGTGATCGTTAGCTGGGTATAGAATTCTAGGCTTCAAGTATTTATTCATGCTCACGATTTCAAATTCTCTTCCAGGTTCCAACATGGCTGTCAATGGCACTTTAATGATCTTTTGTCTATGACCTACTTTTTCTTTCCGGAAGCTTGTGATATTTTCACTTTGTCTAGTGTTGCGATATTTCACAACGATGTGATTTTGTGTTGATCTTGTTGTTAGCACTTAGCTGAGCTCTCAATGGGCTCTTTCAGTATGGAGATGCATGTTCTTTGGGGGCATTCTGTTACTCCTTCAATAATTTTCTGTTTTTCCTCTTTTGTTGCTTTTTAGAACCTCTGGCTTTTGAATAATGTTTTCCTGGATCGATTCCCTAAAGTTTTACTTTTCCTTTCCATTTTTGTACTCCCCCCGTTCCCCCCACGATTTTGTGTTGATTTTGGTTAGTTTTTAACAAAGTAAAACTTCTCTCTCATGGATATAATTTTCTTACCTCTCTAAGGTAAGAGATAATTAACATTATGATTGTTTTTCTTGTATCTGTGTTATGGTTCCTTATGTCTGTTTGCATTCTTGTTAGAAATTTTTCCCAGATGCTTGGCAGATCTTGGCTGTCCACACACGGCTGAAGGAAATGTCAGATTGCTGATCAGGAATACTAGTGTGGTAGGACCCAGCTTGTCAGCTGGGGGCTTCGCTGTCCAGCCATAGAGCCCCAACCAGGCGATTTCATTGCCTTTCTGCACACCTCTGCCAACACCGGGGGTCCCTAGTGTCTGTATCTGTAGGTCCCTGCCCTGGCAGTTCTCAGAACTGCCCTGTATATATTTTGAAGGGTCACCTTGCTCCTGGAGTTTTCTCCTGCTGGAAAGTCAGGCTGGACTGGGCATGTCCTTGGTCTCCATGCCCCTCCTGTCAACTTTTGCTCCTCCTTCCTGCTTCCAGTGTGCTGCCTCTGATTGCCCTCAGTTGTCCCTGTCAGCCGTTGAATCCTGAGCCCCTTGGGCTCACTGTCCCCAGAGGGCAGTAATACCAGAGTCTTTTGCCAGATGCCAGATGGTGGAAAGGGCAGCCACCTGACTGCATGGGGTTACAGTGACACCTCGTATGTGTTTCCAGCTTTCCCCCATTTCTCCTCCCATTCCAACTTCAGAGCTTCCTGGTGACTCCAACTCTTGAGATTATCCTGGGCTCTGTGGTGACATCAAGTGAATTTAACGGGTCTCCTGAAATTCTCTTGGCCTTCCCTGCTTTGGGAACCTTGTTCTGGGCCTCTGTTACGGTGGCAGTGCCTTACCCTCTTGGTCCTGGGGGGTTTGGCTGCCAGAGGCTGGCCAGCTGCATGCCCTACTTTTTTTCTGTTACTTCCCTACTTCAGTTGGGTTCTGGGAACCCCACCTAAGAAAGGCAGCCAGGAGAAAGAAATGGGCTTCAGCACAAAAAATGATGCCAGCTTCCTCCTGGCTTCATCTGCCTGGCTGTCTGACTATAAAATGAACGAGTCTGCTGCAGAATGTCAGGTGGATGGGAACCCAGCGATGCCTAGATGTACGGACCCTTGTCCCTGGGTCCCCCTCGAGCCCCTGGCAGTCCATCCTTTCTCCTGCTTTGTGAAAAGCCTCCCATGATTCTTGCCTTCAGCATCAGTGTGGACATTGATGACTTAAGGATAATTTATTTTGTCTTGCGAGAAATTGTGTGACATCTAGGAGGAGATGCAGGGAAAATCTTGGGGCATCAGTCTTGTTTTTGAGATGTAGAGCCCTCCTGGTATAGAAAGCAGCGGGCTCTGTGAGCACGTGCACTTTCCCTGAACTGCATTGCTGTGTCTCATTGTGCTGTCACGCCGCATGACAGGATGCTGGTCTGAGGGGCGGCTGGCTCTTCTCCCGTGTGGGCTTCTCCCCCTCCTTCCCCAGGAGGTGCGATAAAGGGCAGAGATGTGATCTGGCTATCTCCTAGCCCCAGCACCCACAGAAGCGCTTGGGATGTGGTAGGGGTCACAAGTACTTGTGGAACTGGATGTCTGCAAGTCTCTCAGACATTCCTGCAGGGGCTTGTGTACTTGGGGGCACCAGCCTTCCAAGCAGACAGGGTGGAGGGTCTATGAAAACAGACATGGCTCATAAATCTGAAATAGGTCATCCAGCCATGAACAGGGCGTGGCTGGCTGGAGCCGGGATTCTGTTTCCTTCTTGAAGACAGTGCTGTGCTTTAGGAATGAATGGACACTTGATCTCCATTACTCCTCCCCATCCAAGAAAAATTCTTTCTCCTTGACCTTGCATCTTGGGGAAGTTCTGTTGGCCTCGACAAGATCTAGTTGGTGTGCTGGTCCTCGAGGGAGGGCTGTAAGTCCTGGGAAAGGCATCTCTATCTCCTCCCAGAGCCGGGTCTGTCTCCTCCTCACGGGAGCCATCCCCATGTCCATCCTGAGCCAGGCTCACTTTTTCAACTAGACCATTTCTTAACTTCAAAAACAAATCCATAAAATATGTACATTTAATAGTAAAACATCTGTGAGCCCAAAACTTGATGTCAAAAATGTTAAAAGGTAACACTGCTAAAGCTCTGCTTGTACATCCTCCCCTTTCTGGATTCGGTATTGATCATTCCCTTGCCTTTCCTCAGAGCGTTTCCGTACAGGTATGTACCCCTGAACATGTGACTGTGGCTTGTTTCTTAGTTGAGCTTTACAAAATTTACAAAAATTGTATCACGCTAGAAGTATGCTTATGCAACTTGCCTTTTTCTCTTAACATTAGGTTTTTGAAGTTCATTCGTTGTGAATTGGGTACTTGTCCTTCGTTAATTCTCACTGCTGTATATGATCTCATCATGTGGCTGCCCTGCAACTTAGTTCTCCACTTACCTGCTAATGAATGTTTGGGATGTTTCTAGTCCTTTCTAGAAAAGCACTATAAACATTCTTGTAAATACATCTGGGTGTGTGAGTGGTTTATACCTGAGAATTATGTGCCCATATGCAATGTTCAAACTGAATTCTGGTAGTTGAGGTCAATTGCTTAAAAAAAACAAAAACAAAAACAAACTAAATAAAAGATGAGTCTTGGGGCAGCTAGGTGGCTCAGTTGGTTGATCATTCAACTCTCCATTTTGGCTCAGGTCGTGATCTCAGGGCTGTGAGATCCAGTCTCTGTCAAGCCTATTGGGCTCTGAGCTCAGTGGGGAATCTGCTTGAGATTCTCTCTCTCCTCTCCCTTTGTCCCTACCCACTCCTGAGTGTGCTCTCTCTCTCAAATAAGTAAGTCTTTAATTAAAAAAAAAAAAGATTGAATCAATTTATACTCTTTCTGATAGTATGGGAGAGGTCTCCTTAATGTACATCCTTACCAGCTCTTTGTATTTTCAGGTTCTTGCATTGAGTATGAAAATAGATTCTAGTTCCCTGAAAATTTAAATTTTCTTGATTATAGAATGAGCTATCTTGCCAAAATTTACTAGCTATTCTGGTTTTCTTCCTTGAGAATGCCTGTTCAAGTCTTTTCCATAGTTTTAAATTGGATAATGTGTCTCTCTATGATTTTTAGGATTTAAATACATATTCTGAATTCTAATCATTGGGTGTCATATGTGGTCAATGTCATTGCCAGTGGGAGTCATCTCGTCACTTTCTTTGAGGTGTCTTTGGATAAACAGAAGTTTAAAATTTTAGTCTACCTTACGTTATCAACTCTTTTCTGAATGTCTTATTTTCTGTGTCTAATCAATGCAGTTGTCCCAGCATGAGTTACTGATGAGTTTTCCCATCTCCTATTTTCCTGATAAATGAGCTATGTAAATAAACCAAAACACAGATTTAAATATGTAATTTTTGAATTTCTAGTCTACTCCATGAGTCCATTTGTCCTCTCTCTGCACCAATGTTACATGATCTACCTCATTCATAGATCTTTCTAATAAACCTTGATGATTGGCTGGGCAAGTTTCCCTACGTTGGGCTTCTCTGGTGTCTACTATTTTTGTTCTTGTGTGTGTAGTTAAGGATGCTTGAAAAATGTGCATAATACCAGTATCACATCTAAAACTTAAAAACCTCACATAACCAGGTAACAGAGCCAATTTCTCAAACTCTCTGACATTTTTAAAAGCTGTTGTTTTGAATCAGGATTCAGAATAGTCCATCCCAAGAGCTGGTTGTGGTCTGGACTTGGTTATTATGTCACCATAGCAGCTTTTGCCATTCTCTGCACCTCTTGTAAATAATTTGAAACCTGATCAGATTCAAGTTCATTTTTTGAAGTAGGAGGGGCAAGACTACTTCACAGGTGGTGCTGTGCACTTCCATTTCCATTAGGAGCCACATAATGTTTGGCTGGTTCTTCTGTGTTAATGGCAGCCATGGGTCATCATGGTCTAGATTCATGAATTAACTTGGGACTCCCAAATGGTGGCATTCTAATTCTAGAATCCCTTCCTACTTATTAGCTGGAATTATTTTATAAAGATGAATTAGTTCTAATTAACTATTAATTACCTTGAAGTACACTTTATAAAGGAAAAACAGGACAAATTGGATCATACCAGAGGGCTTTATCTATACTGAGCACTGTCAGGTAATTCTTTAATTTACCAGTTTTCAAAATAATGACTTGACACCCAGGTATTCTTCAAAGTTAACAAATACATTTAAAGAATATCATCATGAACTCATGGATTAAACCTATGTGCTTTAATCCATTCTTTTTTTTTGTAATGTTTTTTTTTTCAAGGATTTTATTTATTTATTTGACAGAGAGAGAGAAATCACAAGTAGGCAGAGAGGCAGGCAGAGAGAGGGGGAAGCAGGCTCCCCGCTGAGCAGAGAGCCCGATGTGGGGCTCGATCTCGGGACCCTGAGATCGTGACCCGAGCTGAAGGCAGAGGCTTAACCCCACTGAGCCACTCAGGTACCCCTGCTTTAATCCATTCTACTCCTTATCCTCACTGATGTCCAAATTGCCCCGTCCATGGCCACGGGGAGCTTCAAGTTAATGGAAAAAGTCTGAAATTTTGAAATCTAAAATTACAAGATGTTCCAGGCTCATTTTGGGCATTTCCTACCCCGGGCCTGGAATGAACATTTGTCCAAGAAATCCTGGTACCTGCCAGTGCAAAATACTATTGAGAAAAATGATAGTCCGGGCATTAGGAGTCTTTATTGCTCTTGGCTTAGTTGTTGTTTCTGGGCTATTTGAGTGGAGAGAGTTGGTGAAATCATGCATTAGATGCATATATTTTGAAGGTGTATCATGGGGTCTCAAATCTGGGATGACATAGTCTCTTTAATTTTACCAATCTTATTTCTTTCAGATTTCCCGTCCATGGTGTTAATACCATTTTGCGTCCTTACTGGCAGTGTATAGCAGTACTTCCCCCCCCCCCCCATTTATTTTTGGAAAACTTCTGAATAAGAACTGGCATCACAATGTAGTTTCAATTTACATTTGTCTTTTTGCAAGCTAGAAGTTTCATATAAATGTGTGTGTGTTTATATATACACAGACCATGCACACACGTATACACATTTTACTTATTTACCTATTTACTTATAAATAAGTCACTTGTCAAGTTCCACATAAAACCCTGTTGGGAGTGTTCTCTCAGAACTGCATGGAATCTATAGGCCAATTCTCTTCAACTTGTTATTTTTATAATAGTGAATCCTTCTGTCCATGAATTCAGTCTATTTCTTCATATAGTTTAGTCTTCACTGTCTTCCAATAAACCTTTCTCATCTCTTCCACAAAGGTCCTGAGCATCTTTTGTTAGATTCTTAGGCCCTTCGTGCATTTTGTTGCTTTTATACAAGGTATCTGTAAAGGTGCATTTATATCTACTTGATGGTGAAACGAATATAATAGATATTTGTACATTCCTCTATGTCCAGTGATTTTGCTGGCCTTTCTAAAAATTCTAATGAGAGATTCCATTAGATTTTCCATGAAGCCCACCATCTAGGAATGCTGGTGGTTCTCTGTCAGTCCTCCTATATCTGAGTCCTTCATGTTTTAGTCTGTTACTGAATGCCATCAGGACAACACGGGATCGCTCCAGAATCTTAGGTTATCTCTCAAGTGTCCCCCACTTGGCCCGGGAGTACAACTTATAAGAAAAGGTTTATTTATTTATTTATTTTACTCATCCATACCCCACCTCTGTTTGGATTGGACTAGTGTTCAGCAAAGACCTGATCAGAAGTTCTCAGGTTAACTTGTACCATGAAGCTTCTTCTAGCTTTGCTTACTCAGCCTGGCTGGGCAGAGGGAAATGTGGCTTCCTGGACCTCCTGCCATCCTGGGCAGACTGGGCTGAGCTGAGGCCCCAGGGAGTCAGAAAGCCATGGATGGGGATCCCTAATCAGAGCTGGGATGAGTGAATGGGGTGAGCCTGAGGAGCAGGGAGTCTACCTCCTGAGGATCCTGAGGATCAGATGTAAGAAGCCATTCCACTGTAATCAAGAAAAAAGAGGCAGTAGACCATAAGGCAAAACCAAGTAAGGGTGACCAGTAGGCCCTGGACTGTGGTGGGAAGCGGGAACAAGCGCCCAGACTTGGGCTGTGTTGCCTGGATGTTATTTCGTCAACCTTCGGTCATGCATACACCTCGGTGTATATACTCAGTGCAACAGAAGTCAAGTTGAATGCTCTGAGGACTCAGTGCGGTTGTAAATGCAAAGCCCCTAGCTCATGTCCTGGCATGCAATAGAGCTCAACAAACAGCAGTTCTCGGTGGGTGCACCTGTAGATGTTTAGTGCTGTCCTTGCCAGGATCTGCTCTTTATTGAGCTCTTTTTGCATGCCAGGGTATGAGCTAGGGGGCTTTGCTGTCTGTTAGCTGTGGGCTTTCCTGCTGACTGGGTCATCCCCCACCCCCATGTGCCATGGCCCCGAGGTGCTCACAGCAAGCCCTTTATGGCACCAACTGTAGCAAACAGTCCTTGAGAGCAAAGTCTGGTTTGCCAGGTCTGTGGATTCTCAGCGATACCCTCTGCCTTTGACACCCATCTTGTTGATAGGCTCTAGAGTCCTTGTCCAGTTTTTGGGCAGAGCTCAGCTGTAAGCTCTACTGATGGACCAATCTCTGTCTCCCACAGGGGTTGGAGGAGCTGTGTAGCCAAGGCCAAGTTGTATCTGTCCCAAGGTTGTTTACTATAGACTAGTTTTTATCTCAATCACCCAGAGAATAAATGAATAATGTAAATTCCTAGGACCCATTCCATCTGGGCCACACAGGATCTTGGCAGATTGGATGGGAGTCTGCCATTTGCTCTATGACCTTAGG
>CM053620.1:15681820-15703263 GCA_028646535.1 Procyon lotor
TATGGTAAGAGTATGTTTATTTCGTTGAAAAAAAGTGTTGCCCCACACTGTCGGGGGCCCTCCTAGTCCCCCAGGAGCCGGCAGGACTTCATCTCTGTCCTGTCACCCACAACTTGCAAGGACCGTATTTGCAAAGTCTTCACCCTCTCTGGAGGGGCCAATGCAGAGGTCTTTCCACTGTCTTCCGGGCTTCGTGCCACAATCCCAGGGATGAGCGACACGTGTGGTCATTTCTCACAGCAGTAGTCACACGATGGTAACCAGACAAGAGGGGCACATCACGGAATCTCTAGTCTAGGTTTTGCTTCTCAAAGTGTGGTCCCAGAGCACCTGGGCCGGGGGCGGGGCCTGTTCGAGGGGCAGAATGGCGGCTCCTCCGCAGACCTAATGAATCGGAAGCTGGACAAGTGGCCCCAGGACTGTGTATGTGGGACCTCTCCCTTCATCCCCCCCAAGCGGATTCTGACAGCCACTGAGTTTGGAGAGCCCTTGACTCGTACTCTGGATCCACTGCTTACCAGATCGCTGCGACTGGAAAAGAAAGCATCCCGGAGCACCAGAACTCCCCCTCCTGCCTAAGGGGGTTCTCCTCAGATTCACATCCTTCTGCTCTGCTCCCCAGTTACACTCCTTCCCCTCTTGTTTATTTTTTTTTTCCAGTTGGGCTTTCTGTCATTCTCGATTTCTCTGTGCCTTTTTCTCCATCTCATTTTAATTGATTCCGAAGTGGTAAGGCATTTAGTGAGTATGAATTTGTGTTTCGCTGAAATCAATCTCTTTCTGCAAGCTTGCTTCCCCCTTCTTTCAAGTCAGCTAAATCTTGCCTCCCCAAAATTAAATGGCTCCGGGCAGAACCAGCCTCGAGTTGATTACCATTTAATGCCAGCACCGCTGAACGGGCTTGACCTAATTTGACCCAAAATGCTGTCCCACTCGTAGGCACAGTCGTCATTGTGGAAACCGGTGTGGTTTAACCAACCATCCAGGAGACAGCAGGGGACAGAGATGCTTGGGATGGTGGCAGTTGCCAAGTGGGACTGGGGATGTCCCAGGGGAGGGGACATAAGTTACTGGCCTCTGAAGCTTAGGGTGACCCCGAAGAAGATGAGCAAATGCTTCCCTTCCTCAGTGACTGTTGAAAGCTCATTGTTCTCAACATGGGCCTAGAGATCTGGAGCTCCTGGGAGGCGAGAAGCCCGGAGGTGCCAAGGAAACAGATGGGCATCTCTGTGTGACCCTGTCACTGTGAGCCTGTTACCACATCTGCACAGACCGTGACTGTCGTGTGAGGCGCCCGCCCACTGCCGGGTTCGGTACCATGCCGGCTCCGACGGACAGGCACGAACCTATTTTACAAGTGCAAAGGCTGATACTTGGTGTGCTTCGCTGCCTTCGCTGGGGGCCTAGCTCTGTCCTGTGCAGTAAGTGGCGGAGAAGGATCCGAAGCCAGCACTGCCTGAGGGGATCCCTGGTCCTCTCTCCTCCCGTCTTCATGCGCTCTCGGAGCCCCAGAGGGCATGGGTCCTGGGGGGCTTGGTTCACTGCTCTCCTTGCCATTAGGGACAGTTATGGCTTATTCTGCAGCTCTACTTTACTCCTTGCTGTTGGCACCCCTCTTCCCTCGGGTCTGAGAAAGTGGGAGACGTCCGGACGACCCGTGAGGTCACTGCCTGCGCGTGGTCACGCTAACACAAACTGAGCCCTGAGCACCGGCGCTTTCTCAAGGCCGTGCTGAGGAGTGGGAAGAACGCGTTCGTCACTGCAAACGTCTTGGGTGGTTGTCCACCCCCGAGGTCTGGGTTTTCATTCTGAATCTAGCTCCCGTACCATCTTTCTTCAACTGTCCAATGGGAGAGATTCCCCCTGCTCCCGCCTGTCCTGCTTCCACAGGATAAATGGCCAAGAATGTGATAGGGTAATGGCTGGAAACATGCTTCCCGCGATCCTTGGCACTCAGTAAGTGTTCCGAAATGGTTTTTTCTGTTTATACCTATGGAGACAAATAATGTCATAAAAATTTGTTAAACACACACAAGTGTTAGAATATGTATGAGACTCGTCCATGAGTCCGCAGATGCGGTCAGGACAGACGTTGGCTGGTGTGCCTGCCGCCAGCGTGCCTTCAGCTCTCATGCCCAAGGGACAGAACAGGATTCCAAATCCTAAGGACACCTAGCCTTGTTGTAGAAAAAGAGAAAAGGTCTCTCTCTATATCTATATGGAGGGTGATTAAGGGAGGCGCTGATTACACGCACTCGAAGAAGCCGGGCCTCTGTTAGTTAGATCAGCAATTCTTCTTCCCAGTTTCCTGTCACCCCGGGGTGTCTCCAGTTATCTCAAGAAGGGTCAGGAACCACTCAAGAAGTTATTAATTTTAATCCATTCTAATTAAATATATAAGTGGGCCATGTACCACTTTGTGGAAGGAGGAGAGGGGGAAACAGTATCTTTAAATCAAATCTGTACATTGTGAGCACAGGCAGCCAACTTCTCCAGGGCCGGCATGTACGGGTTACTTTGCCTCCCCCTTCTTTCCCCTTTCTCTCGCGTACCTCGTGGGGTGCTCAGACTGATCCGGATGAAGATGGGTGATCTCTAGAGGAAAACTGAGGCCAGCCCGGTGGGGTGTGTGCCGATCCAGAGGGCTGGGCCACGTCCTGACTTTGCCTCTCAGTGCTGGGTGACTTTAGAATGGTCCATTTTGGAGAAGTCTCTGATGAGGCTCATTACACAGCCCTCTGTGTCTTACGAGGTCAAGGTGAGCTTCCAAGGAATCGTGAATGGGCCGATGCTCAGGAATCAGGCATCTCCATGTCTGCCTTTACCACACCGATGAAGCACCATCTCGTGCAAGAGAAGGGGCCGCAGCCTTGAGCAAAGGGGACGGCTCTGTGCTCCCAAGCGGCTCAGGTTGAACTGGGATCTGAATGTTGTATGGCAGGCATGGTCCATGAAGGAGAGAGAGGCTTCTGTTGCCTTTGTGCTGGGACACTCCTGGACCTCTAGATGATGCTTCGGGGGATAGCGAGGGAATAGGTCCTGTCTGCAGTGAGGGCTGATAAGGGAGGGCCCTGGTCCCCAAGCTTCTGCCTGTCCCTCCAGTAGTTCCTGAAAGTCCTATGCTCATCCTGTCTTCTCATTGTTCTCCATGGGCAGATGAGAGAGATGGAGGAGGGATCCCAGCTAAGCATGAATCTGTGAGACAGGGAAGGGGAAAGATGGATGGAGCCTGCCCCTGGGCCCGGCTCTAAGGAGAAGGGCATGCTGGCCGGGGAGGTGATCAGTCACGGTGAGGCCCGGTTGCTTTGGAGACGATTTGTCCTCCCTGCTGACTTTCCACACGAATCCTAGAACAGGGGGGTCTTTAGGACCCCCCCCACACACACACGCTGCCTGGCTGTCCTTCCCCAGCAAGGCCTGGCCTGGGCCAGCGAGGTTTTGAGAGAGAAGGAGTCTCTCACTTAAGAATTCAAGAGATTCCAAAGATGCTGGGTGAACAGAGCCAGGGGCCTGTGGGGAGCGGAGTCTAGTGGCTGCCCAGGGGAGGCTGGGCAGGGGGCCGGGTGGAGGGCTGGCCAGCAGGCCTGGATGCACTGGTTTTGTTCTGAACCATCCTGGGCCTCTGGGACCTTGCAGGTGCCATTCGCCACTTCCTTTCTGAATTTCTCTCTTTCCCCATGTTTTCTCTACATGTGGCCAATTCTGGCTCACCCTTTAGGTCTTCTCTTAGATTTCCTTTCCCTAAGAAGCCCCCCTGACCTCCCCGGGTGGGGCCCCCAGTGAGTATTCACAGCCCCATCCCCGCGCCCCACCCCCCATATCTCTCCTGTCCTGGTTCTCATCCCCTGAACGGTAATGGCCCGTTTGCACATCTGTGGGGCTGTGTGTCCTGCGAATCCTCTGGCTCTGAGCACCAGGCTGGGCACCTGGTCGGTGCTCAGTAAATATTCCTGGAATGAACCGTGTGCTCGGGTCACTGGCGCTGACTCGAGACCAGCGGGGCGTGAGGGGGACCAGGGCCTCGGCGGCACGTAGTCGACAGCACTGCTTGCTGGCGGAGTCCAGGGTCAGGCGTTACTGGCCCCGGGTCACCGACGGGCTTCAGGGCTCTGAGATGACCTTTCCACCCTCTTGCCTGGACTGCTCACGCCGCGGGGTGGAAGCTGCAGCTACATTCCTGATTCTCTAAATCAGGAACTGTCTCGGGTGATTTTTCAAATGTTTTACCTCCAACGTGTTTTGCATACTGCCACACATTTTAAAACCCACATATAATTTAAGGAACATTTAATCAATAGAGTCTTGATTCATTTTTCCCTTAAATCATCAGTATTATTGTTGTAAAGAGCCCATTTGAAGTTCAGGAAGGCTCTTAAGCATTTTTAATAACCATTTTCTTCCCTTGCGTCCTATTTTTTTTTTTTTTTAACTATCTTTTTGAAAGATACTTTTTCCAGTGGTTGAACAGGCTCAAAATGCCAGATTCCCAATTGTTGAAATTGCGTTCAGTGTGCAATTCTGGAAGGAAAATGGACTCTTCCAGAACACTCACACATACATATATTTTCAACCAAAGCTGCTGTTGCTGGTGTTGGTTCCACAGTTATGGAAAAGAGCATGAAGCTCCCAGTCGTGAGCTGAGATGGCCGCTGGGGCAGGGGAGTCGGGCCTTCGCCCAGAACACCTTGCACCTCCCAGTAGGAGGTCTGGTGGCTTATGCACCAAAGGCACACACGACAGGCCATTCTGTCTGTTCTCTTGGGTCCGGTGTGATTCTCTGTCCCTCCTGCAGTTTGCTTATCGCATCCTACATTTATGGAGCGCTTGGTGTATACTACAGGTCACGTGAAACCCTTCACATGCATCTTCTCATGGGGTTGTTAGCCCATCATACAGCTGAGAGAGCTGAGGCCAGGGGTTCATGTATTAGTTTCCAGGGGTGGGAGCTGTGACGGAGGACCTCCAGCTTGGTGACGTCACAGAAATGTATACTCTGCCACGTCTGGAGGCCGGACGTCTGAAATCAGGGTGTCAGTAGCACTGCGCTTCACAGGGCCCCAGGGCAGAGTCTGCTCCGTGCTTCTTCAAGCTTCTCATGGCTCCAGCACTCCTTGGCTCCTTGGCTTGTGGTCACATCACTCCGGCTGGTCCCGTTGCCTCCCCCTCTTCATGTGTGGCATCTTGTGTCCGTTGACTCTCAGGAGACTTGTCATTGGATTTAGGGCCCCTCTGGATTATCAGAGCAAACAGCTTCCATTGAGGCCCTTCCCTTAGTGGGGGTTCTTGCGTATAAAGTATAATTTCCACTCTGCTGCCACATGAGGTAATGTTCCCAGGTTCTGGGAGTGACAGTACACACCTGTCTTTCCTGGGGGCTGCCCCTCAGTCCGTTTTCAGCTTTTAAGGAGCAGAGCAGGACTTGAGCCCACAGTGTGGGGCAGAACTGGGACTTTCTGGTCCTGCTCTGGCCTCCTCTCCACTTTGCTAAGGGGCTGGAGGGCTGGCGGTCAGGCTGGCCATGATGTCAGCCGCAGTCAGCTTGGCCGGGGTCTCAGTGGGTCTGTCCCCTTGGGGTGCTCCTAGCCGGTCTCAGTCCCTCTGGGCGGTTATAACAAAATGCCACCGACTGGGTGCTTGATAAACACTAGAAAGGTAACGCTTACTTCTGGAGATAGGGAAGACCAGGGTCAAGTGTCAGCATGGTTGCCTTCTAGGGAGGGGCCTGTTCCTGGGTCACAGCCAGCCCCTTCTCACTGTGGCCTCCCATTGTGGAAGGAGCAAGGAAGCAGTCTGGGGGCTCTTTTATAGGGACACAATTCATTCGTGAGAGTTCCACCCATAGGACCTGAGTACCTCTTGGAATACCCAGCTCCTGATGCTATCGTGTTTGGGAGTTAGGATTTACAGATAGGAATTGGGGGGGAGGGGGCATAAACACTCAGATCACAGTGTATCTTGTCTTGTTTTTCCCCCCTGCTATCTTGGCAAAAACTCTTGCTCTTTGCCCTGCAGCCTAAACTCCAAAGTCTATGTGGCTGGTGTTCTGTGCTGTGGCCCACATCTTGCTTCGTCGATGGTTGTGACTTCTGCTCCCTCACTGTTAGTGCTGACTGTGATGTGTGTTTATGATATTACATTAGTAGAAAACAATAGATCTTTTATTAGATTAATCCATATAAAGTGCCATATTTTTGGTCAACTGCCATCAAATATCGGCAATTTCATATGGTTCAGTCTCCTCTTGATTGAAAATACAGGGCCCATGGGTACTCTCCTCTCCTCCCCTAGCGTGGCTTCATCCTCCTGCTTCCTCCCAATGCCAATGAAATATCCCAGCTTCCTGTATGTGCCTTGGATTTTAGCACACGGCTAACCTGACCCATCTCCATTCTTTAGTTAGTTACGCACATCTCTGGTAGATTTTCGCACTTGGTTATGCCCCAAATCCCATCTCTGTCTCTGAAGGAGCTGCAAAGCAGCTAGCTCATCTTGAAGCTGCCATCTTCCACGAAGGGTTCCCGAGCATCCATTGGAAACCAATGTGTTATTTTCCTGCCTGGCTCATCGGTAGCAGTATTGAGTACCATGTCTGGTGAAAGTACTTCTAGGGAGTGTCCCGTTGGATCCAAGTCTACAAATGCCCCCTTCCCTTCAACGTCTCATCTTTTCTGCAGTGACTTGGCTCACAGTGGAGCTTTGCCTCACTAAAAGTGTTTATACATTTAATGCATCCTGAAATATTAACCTGTATTATGCACAAGCAGTAGTGCACGTGTTTCCTTTCCTGGCAAGGACTGTGTTATCGGAAATCCTTTATTGAGATTTATGTCTTAACAGAGCTGAAGGGCTATTTGTAGTCAGGTTCCCCAAGGCAAGCTGGAAATGGTGGGGAGGGGTTTACGTGGGGATGGGGAGTCACGAGGAATGCCCGTCCCGGGCATGCAGCCATCGGTTAGCCAGCTCTCATTTGTCACGTGACGTCTAGAACCTGGTCCTAACTCACTGCTTGTGTGACCTTGGGAAACTGCTTTCTCTCTCTGGCCACTGGCTTCCTGTCTGTCAGATGGAGCGGTGATAATGGTCCAGGCTTTCGAGACTTGCTGGAAGGACTCACGGACGTGGCCTGCCGCCCAGCTCACCTCCTGGAGTTCTAAATGCAGAAGAGTATCTTGTGGGCAGGGAGCTCTCTGTCACTGCAAACGTTCTGGCAGAGATTGAAAGAGGGACAAGCAGGGATCTTGCGGAGGGGGTTTCCACTCCTCGAAGGGACAAGGGGACTTGATCCCGTAGCCCCGAGAATGCCGGATTATGTGCCATCTTGATGTAGGAAGGAGGGAAACGTATATCCCAGTAGGGGGCGGCTGGAGGTGTTGTCCAAGACCTTGGCCTCTAGCACACGACCCTGAGGAAAAGCTTGTTCAGGGCCTCACAGTTGTGTATAGGCGCTCCATTGTACGTATTTACTGAGGACCTCCTGTGATGCCAACCCAGAGCAGAGTACTAGGGACACATGGATGGAATGTGCCTGAAATCTATCCTGAGGAACTAGGTCTAATGGCCAATCTCCATCATGAAGGATTTGGGGCCAAAACAGTGCAGGGAAGAGAGTGCTCATGTTGGCCCCAGACCTGCCCTGTACCGAGCATGATACATAGTATCTCACTCACCAAGTTTTGGGGAGCTATACTATGTCCATTTTGCAGGTGCAAAAACGAAGTCTCGAGGAGGCTGTGATTTAATAATATCCCCGTATCAGTCCCCGTAGATGAGCTAGGTAATGAGACAGCAACAAATAGGTCCAGTATCTTCACAGCTGAAAATGGAAGTTTATTTCTTGCTCACGGTAGATATCCACCTTGGGAGAGCTGTGTGCTACTCCTTGGTGCTTTCCTGATTTAGAAACACAGGCTGCTGGGGCAGGCTCCCCTCCTCCGCCCCGGAACCTGGCTGCTGACCTTGCCAGAGGGAGAAGAAAATGAGGGAGGGCAAGCTTTGACCCTTAAGGTTCTCATGCACTGGCCAAAGTGGGTGCCGCGGCCACACCCACCTTGCAGGAGGCGGGGAAACCACGTGCCCTGAACGAGGTGCTGGGATGCTGGCGGCCAGCCCTGCTGACGACCAGCCTCTCTGCAAGTGACAGTCAAAAATGAAAAGCAGGCCAGGATGGGGCTCCACAAAGTTGAATGTGTGGGAGTGACTCAGTACCCACTAGTTGTGCTAGTGGGCCACGGGTCAGCCCCGGAGGCCAGCGGGCACTCAGAGCCACTTACTCATTTGGGGACTAGTAAGTCCTGCCTCTTTCCTCGCCTTTCCCTGGGATGGGGCTGTAACCCAGTGGCCCCCGATGATGGGACACAGCTGCCCCCGTGGCCATACCTCCCTAGATCCTGCATTTCAGCTGAGTGCCTCCTCCAGTGTCCTCCTGGGCATTGCCTCCCAGGCCACTTAAGCTGTGGATGATGTAGAATCACAGTCCTTTATCCTCAACGAGACTCCTGATGAGAGGGTGTTTAATTTTGACCGATGGCTTAATATTTTGTTCTCAAGAGGAGGCAGTATTCCCGAGGGCCCCTCTGGCTATGCATCATTGTAATGGCCCCTCTCAGGAGCACCTGGAAGTCATCAGGAGACAAACAGCCCTTCCTTCTAAACTTGGACTTCTCTGCGTGCCACTGGCTTCTCACGAGGCCTTGCGATTTCTACAGATGCTTTCCTCCCAGCCTTGTCTCAAGGGCCAGGGCCTCCACATGGCCCTGGGGATGACCTGATGGCTGCTCAGTTATCCCACTGTCTGCTCCTGATTACTCCTTGCCCACCATCATTATTCTGTGGGACCATGAGCTGGGGGTGCGTGAACTTCTGGGGGTGCTGACCAGACACGCTGTTGGACTGATGGATGTGCTTAACAGTGTTCTCAGTCCAGATGGCCAAGGGTGCCATCAGGATGTTCTCAGTCATCTGGGGGGTAGTCTAGATGGCCTTTTAGTTGGATTCAGACTAAGTTTCAGACTCCACCAACTGCCCTCTGTAGCTATTCTTGGCTGTGGGTCTGCATTTCACAGTGTACTAAATTCGCTCTTTATTGAATGCATTACGAACATTCCCCATTCATTCATTCAGCACGTGTATTGAGCAGCTACCATACAGCATGAAGTACCCAAGGGCTATGTGCTTCCTAGTGCTAATAAAATGCAAAACAGTCCTTGCCTCTTTCAGGCTTATGAGGGAAAGGAAATGGATGTGTTATCTCCATGAATGAGAAAGGAAGGCATTTGGGAAATCCATAAGGAGAGCCAAGTGTTGGAGGGGAAGGCAGGGATATGAGGTAGGCTTCCCAGAGGAGGGCCTTCCTAGGCTAAGTCCTGAAGGATCCCTAGGATCTGGTCAAGCAGAGGATGGTGAAGGAAGGAAGGATGGCATATGGTGCGCAGGCAGGAAGGCATGGCGGCACGGCGAATTGTGCGGGAAGGCATGCAGGAAGGCTGGCTTTTCGGGTGGCAGGTCTGTTTAGGGTGTCAGGAGAGGACGATAGGACAGCTTCCCTTGGCAGGCTGCGGCTTCTCTTATCCAGCAATAACACCGAAGAGACCTTCAGGGGGCTGTGGGCGGGTATTGGGGTATAATACCTGGAGCACGTCTGTGGGACGGATGGCCTTTTCATCCAAAGGACTCAGCGGAATGCTCAGATGAAAATGGCCAGTACTATGGTATTTATTTCAGCCTTTTCTCCTTCCAAGCCCTGCTCCTGAGCTTCTGCTCAAGGGCTTGGGCTCCAGACACCACTGCTCTGGATGCCCCCCACTTCCTGCATTCTACCCTGCCCTGTCCCCTGACAGAGACAAAGCCAGGGACGGGGGGCATCTGCACCTGAAACCTTGGTCTCATGAGGTGGGGGCCACTGGCTTGAGTATCAAGGCCTGGCTTCCAGGGTTGGCTCAGTCCCTGCTGCCAGGTGAGACCTGGGGAATATCATCTGTCCACTTCCTGAGGTGAGGGATGAAGCTAGATGGAATGTCTCCCCTGGATCTGCCCACCCATGATGTTAGGCTTCTAAATAGCTAACTAGATCATCATTGCACTAGTTTAATGCACTGTTAACCACTCCCAGCAACCCAATTTTTGGCAACTAACAAGTGACCAACGAATAAAATATTTAACCACCCCAAAAGCAAAATGAGGGAAGGGTGCTAACGACTGTGTTGTCCCGTCTTCTAAGACCCCAAACTCTCTAGACTTCCATGTTGTTAGTTCTTCACAGTTGGGCAAGTTACTTTCATTTCTTTCTCTAACCCTAATTTTTCCTGTTAATTGATGCTATAAATACTATTTGTCTCATGGGTAGTGCTGAGCATGTCGGCCGTGTATGGTTGTGCTTACTGTACACTGCACAGGAGCACTTGGGTGGGGGTGAGGGGGGTGGGACGGGGTGTAAATTGAGGTTGACATCCAACCTAGGCTTTACTCACTAAACCCTGAGATCTGCCTCAGGCTCGCATCTACCTGATGCCTTTTGCTTACTCTTAACGAGGTACAGTGCGGGCTGGCAGTTGCCATGTCCTTAGCACAGCATGTGGCTGGGAGGTTAGTCCTCACTTTCTATGCTCTTCTGAGGAAGAAAGCTAATGTTTGAGGACCTGCTTAAACCTGAAGTCCCAGTTTCTCTGTAAAGCTATAGAAGTAAACTTTACATCTCTGCTGTTCTCATGAGGTTGGACCAGCTGGTGATTTTTGAATTCTGGGGCAGGGACCTGAGCTCATCTTTGAAATCTGTTCTGCATTTTCCTCCTGAGCATGTGCTCAGGCTCAGTTGGTTGCTGGAGCTTAAGGTGGGTGGGACTTCTGGCTGCGTGGGCCAATCTTAGTCTACCCCAGGTGAGCCACCACACTCCCAAGTGAGGCCTACAGATGTGACCTGGCTGCTGGTGGAGACATAATTCACTTCTTGTTAGTCAGTGTCACTAAGGAAGCCTCAATGCTGGGGCTTCTCTAACAAGATAGAGCTGGGGGGTGGACAGAGAGGATGGTGGTCTGTCTAGCCCAGGAGAACCATGCCCACCAAGGGTTCCAACCCCTTAAAAGACTTAGTCTTTGTAAAAATGCCTTTCTGTTCACCATCTTTTCTTTGTTCCTCTTCCTTCTTATACAATTTTTCTCAAAGCCTGAGGCTCGAAGTGGGTTCAAGCAGAATTTCCAGAGCCTCAGTCTGAGGCTAGCGGAGGTTTTCCGATACATCCAGGCTGAATCTGTTCTGGCAAGCTGCTCAGGGCTCGGCCCACCTCTGAGCCCGGACTTGAAGGCTGAGCTTGGAATCCAAGACCCTCGCTGGGCTTGGAATCCAGTCCTGTGTTTGATGAGGCATTGGCCGAAGCAGGCCAATTAGTGAGAACTGCCTCTGGGTAGAGTGGCTGTGCCTGGCCGCTGGGGCCCGTTGCTCAGACCTCCTCCTCGTTAGCCTTGACCTGGTGTCTCAGAGTGAGAGGAGCCGTGCTTTGATGCTCTGACGCTTGCCTCCGGCCGCGGATCTCAGGACCACCGAGCCCGACTGTTCTCCCTATTTCCCAAAGGCCAAGGCATGTGATCTGTTCCACTCTGTCCGGTGCTTTTTTGATGGCAGCCTCACATTCTCTAGCTCTGAGCGTGTGGTTTGGCTTAGTGCAGAGACAAACTCCCCTCTGCCTCACTGCTGCTCTGCCTGCCTTTCCCACAGGCCCCGCAGAGCAGTCGAATCCACAGTGAGTCTAGGAGACTGACGATTGCCAAGTCTTCACTCCCTCCTTGTCCTAGTAGGACACCTCCACACCCCTCGCCATAGGTCTTCAGGGTGTCTTCCTGTAGGCAAGGCAGAGTGTGTATCCCTGCCCCACTGACCTTGGGTATGACGTTGGGTATGTCCATGGGACTTACCTGAGCCGCTCCGAAGCTAGGGAGGCGACAGAAGTAGAGGCTCTAACTGTACTTGTGCAGGTTTGCTCAGACTCTCGCCCTTCTGCCATTTGCTGTGAGAAGAGAACGCTCAGAGTAGCTGCTTGTTGGTCCTGGAGAGAGATCCAAACTTGCCAGAAGTAAAGCTTTCCCAGTAACCTACCAACCTAAGAGCAGAGAATGTTGTTGCCCCACTGAGCATTTGGAGTTCTTTGTTACGTGGCAGTTTTGGGAGGAAACCAAACCCCAACCCAAGCCATCTGACGAGGTGAGGGATCACTTTAGTGCAGGGTCTGTGTCCTCTACTTTTCTCCCTTGGATGCTTGCTAGGAACCCAGTAGGAGCACCATCAACAGTTGGCTTAATGCAAATGGAAATTGGGGGTTGGTGAGCTCTGGTGGACTAGCCATGCGTGGCTGGGACCACGCTCCCAGTCCGGAGTCCAAGCCCACATTTAATCCATCTCTAATCTGGTGGAATCTACTGGTGAGTTAGAGCCCAGAATTGTGTGTGCCATCTCGCAGTTCTAAAGTAGTGAATCAAGCCTGTGCAGCAATCTGCAGGCAAAGCAGAAGCACGTTCTCTGACCAGCCCATGGTCAGAGTTCCAGCCTCTGGTTTGTCCACCTTGCACGGACCCCCCCCCCCCCAGCCCTGTGCATTGACTAGGATTAGCATGGGAGGATGGAAGAATGCAGAACAGCAGTCTGTCTGATGGTCCCTCCTGTTCCTTGGGCAGTGGTCCTTTGGTGCTGTTGAAATGGTTCAGATCTGACTCGGAGGGCTAGATGGAGAAGTGGTTTTGAGTCTGAATCCTGTTGTTAGCTTGATATGCCAAATGATGATGGAGAGTGAGTCCCTTTCTCTCTCTGGCCCTTAGTGTCCCCATCTGTATAATGGCTCTCCTGCTCACACACTGAGAAGATGGGAACAAGTTACCTAGCTTCTCTGTGTCAGCATCTTCCTCTGGAGGTCGGGACACAGCTGCTCCCTGGGCTGAGTTAACGGAGGATTGGACGGGATGATGACGAGAGCCATTAGCATGCTCCTTGTCACACACGGTCCAGTGGGTGTTCATTGTGGCGTATTAACTGTTGATACGTATTAACAACAACAACAATAAATGAACAATGGGCCTGGGATTCTCTACCAGGAGCTGGGGATAGACACAGGCACACAGAGATCTGGGGCAGGGGTCCTAATTCTAGTAGAAACGCACGGTGCTCGGCTTTCCTGTCCAGTACCTGATGTCCTGCTCCATCTTCTGATTCCCTGCCCAACCCCTTGGATCCCCCATTAGATTTGTATCCTTGACTTCTTTGCTCACATCGAGTTTGCACGCCTGTCCCCCATGCCCAGCCCTGAGCACACCTTTCATCACTTGGCAGAAGGCTCTTCTTGATCTCTCACCTGCAGGATCCTCGTAAGGGGCTTCCTGCTGAAACAGGGGAGGGACCTCTCACTCTGCCAGCATTGTGCTCCTGTATGCTTCTAAACTCTGTAGCACCCACGTCTCCTTTCCTAGGCCAACATCAGTAGTAAATACTTGGGTAAGGAAAGGGTCACAACACCGCTCCAGCCATCCGAGGTCCTAGAGAACATGGTGGGGGTGGGACAACCTTGGACTTCAAAGCCCAGCCATGGGTTAGCAGACTGTCTCTGGAATGAGGTGAGAGAAACTTACTTCAAACCATCCAGAAAGCCAAGAGACTAACTGACCGTCTAACTTAGAAGGTCAAGGGTGGAGCCACATTGTCCTTTCTCCTTTTCCCTGTTTTTCCATCCCCATCCCTTCTTTGTGTTGTCTGAAGGATGTCCTCCGTGCCTTTCCAGCGTGAGAGATTGGCAGTAACCCAAACTGAAATAGCCCAGCCCTTCACTTTCGAGAAAGGATTCCGATTGGCTGCCCTTAGACAGGTCACTTTTGCTGGTGGGGGGGGGGGTGAGGAATGGAGTGTGGCAGGGCCTGGGCGTAAGCCCATCACTGCAGCAAGTTTGCGTGGGGTGTACTGTCCCCAGCATTTCCTCTCAAACCCCACAGCAAGCTGGGGATGGAGAGCTCCAGAGATGCGGGGCTGCCCACAAATGCACCATCTGTCCCGTCCGGGTCATTGTGCGGAAGCCTCACGTCATTTGTCTCGGTTCTTCATAGATTCCATAGGAGCTTTGGCTGGGGAGAAACGCCAGTGGGGTTCTTCACTGTAGGGATGGCTAACGTATATTGCCAAGGGATTCACGGCTCCAGTGACATCTGGGATGATCAGAGAATTATGCATGCATTTGCATGAATGCGGAATACACCTGACACACACATGGAGAACGCAGAGGCTCGGTGTTGCATAACACAGAAGACCCCCTGTGTTCAGGCGATAAGGGAACGGCCCCCTGCCTCTAAAAGGGAGCTGGGCAGCCAGCAGTGCGTTCCTTGCTTCTGGTCTGTGTCCCACTCTACCCACTCCGTGACGACTCTGGCTTGGATCACGTCTTCACCTGACCGGACCCAGCTCTTCCCTGTGACCTGCCCCCCATCTGCTGCCTCTCTCCTGTCCGAGTCCCACAGAGCAGTGGGGGCAGGTCTTCTCTCCGCGACTTATGAACATCGGCCTGCTCGTCGTAACCAACACAAAGTTTCGGCGACTTGGCTTTGTTAGGTGTGACCCCTCATAAGCTCATTTTGCTCTCTGTTCCAAACTGAAACGGCACAGATTGGAGTGCGATTAGCCTGGATTTGGGTCTTTTGCTGCCTTTTACTACCCATGTGATTTTTTTTTTTTAAAGATTTTATTTATTTATTTGACAGAGAGGACGGAGATCACAAGTTTCCACAGAGGCAGGCAGAGAGGGGGGGGGAAGCAGGCTCCCTGATGAGCAGAGAGCCTGATGTGGGGCTCGATCCCAGGACCCTGAGATCATGACCTGAGCCGAAAGCAGAGGCTTTAACCCACTGAGCCACCCAGGCGCCCCTACCCATGTGATTTTGAACTTGACGTCCACCATGTCTGGGTCTCAGCCTCTTGTAAAATGGAGTTACAGTCTTTCTCTCCTTCCCTCTTTCTCTTTACTCTCTCTCTCCCCTTCCTCCCTCCATCCTTCCAGCTCTCCCTCCCCTGCACACTGACCTTACAGTGAGTCAGGAGGATTAAGTGGCAGAGAGAGCAGGTGAGTGCACAGGTGTGGCAGAGGGCTCAGCACGGGCCCTTTGCCACGTTGACTCCCCTGCCTTGTCCCGTTGCTGTATAATAAGGAATTTGGTGTTTGTCTTGGGTCGCCAGCACAGAGCTTCTAAAACCCTTGGATTTCCAAGTGATAGAGTATCTTGGTAATTCTGGAGCCCCTTAGATCACAGCTGAGTTGATGCTAAGGAGAAGAGACCACTCAAGGTGGGTGCTGGTCCCCGGAAAGACCAGCTCTGGGATGGGAGGGCTGGGGCTTGGAACCTGCCTGACCTTTGGGAAGCGAGTTGAGGCTAGAGGTGAGGTTATCCAACTCAGAGCAGACGCCTGCCTCTCCCTTCCCTTCTTGTTATGGAAAGGCTTTCTCCCTTCCCTTCTTGTTATGGAAAATCCCCGATACATGCAGTTAGAAGAATACAGCCCGCTCACACATTCAAGTGGGCCATTGAGCTGAGCGGGCCTGGAGGAGGCAGCAGGAGCTGAAGTGACCGGGGCGGTGGCCAGGGAGACTCGCTGTACCCTGCCGGTTACTTGGACAAGCAAGTGCCTGATACCAGCATGCAAGAAACAGACCGGATCCTGGTGGAGAAGCTTTCAAGATGCTAGAAAGTTCAAGCCAGAAATTTCTTCAGGGTTTGGTGTATCTCATTGGAAACCTTATGGGTTTGGCATTGGCTGTTTATAAGTGCCAGTCAATGGGACTATTGCCTACACATGCATCAGACTGGTTGGCCTTCATTGAGCCCCCTGAGAGGATGGAGTTCAGCGGTGGAGGACTGCTTCTGTGAAGAGGGGAAAGAAGCCCCTGGTGCCTGTGTGTTGGGATCTCATTTACAACTTCCTTCAGCGGGCACCAACTTCCCGTTGTTGCTCCTTTATCTTTTACTGCCTCTGCCCTGCAACTTTCAGAGGCTCTTCATGGTTTCTGCTTATGGGGCCGAGGTGCCCTCGGAGGTCAAGGAACTGAAGCCTGGGCCGAGGTCATCCTTCAGGGACTGCAGCAGACATGGGGTGTCGCTGCCTAGCATCGGTGACCTATGTGCAGAAGAAAATGAAATGAGAAATGCACTCACATAAAAGCTGAATTGGCACGGTGAGCAAATTTACAGAGAGAAGTGCGTGTCATTTGAAATAAAAAGACCAGCATTGTTTGCGAGGCGGCAGATGGGAAGGAGCACACAGATCCTCAGCCAGCGCTTGGGTTTATCCAAAAGCCCTGGGTCAGTTCACTAAGTGTTTCTCCAGGAGCAGTGGGTGGGCTCGACTCCACACCTGCGCGGGGAGCTGGATATTAGCAAGGAAGTGGTCGTGGGGGAGGAGTCAGGGCAGGATGGGGAGGAAGGTGGTTCTAGCAATCTTCTGACACATCTTCTGTTAAAAATTCTTACTCCACCCTTCTTCCCTTCCTCCCCTCCCCTGTCGCTCCCTCCCTGAACTGTCTGTGGCGCTCTAGCTCTGTGCCGAAGTCTGTCCTGGTAGGTGATGGGCTGGTTGTAGTGGTGATGATTTGGGTAAAAATCAGATGAAGTCAGAATGGACAGTTACATAGAGTTTATGATGCGGCAGCACATGTGGTCTGCATGCATTCACTCAGTTCATCTTTATACCAAACCTGTTGTGGTCAAGTATGTTGAACAGATGAGAAAACTGAGAAACAGAGAGGTTAGGTCACTCGTCCAAAGTCACACAGCTACTAGTCATGTAGAAAGGCATGAGGTACGTGGCTCCAGCTTACATGGCCTGCTGCAGGGATAATTTGAGGACCAAACAGTGATACACCATGAGTTCGTGGTGGATAATAGTCCAGGAGAGAGAAGAGAGAAGTTCAATGTAGAAGAAAAAAAAAATGACCAATCTACAACATCCAGTCCAGTAAATGATTCAGACAAGGACCATAGGGTACTGAAACCATCGGGTAAGAGGTGTTGGGAAACAGCATATTAACATGATCTCAAGGAATCAACCCTCAGGTGTACTGCATACACAGTGGTAAAAATGGACCTTTATGGTGGAGGTGCCTGGTACTCATCACTTGAACTAAAGGATCAAACTCAGCATCACCAAAAATGGGAAAACGTGACGTTACGGCCCTCCTGGGTGCTAGAGTAAGAAGTATGATGCATGATGTCATACACATAACGTTCTTGTCAGAAAAGTTTACTTTGAAATGAATCATGAAGAAATGCACAAATCCACGATGTGGGATTTTCTGCAAGACTACTCGCCTGGATTTTACAAACAAAAAAGCCATTGTCCATGAGACAACAAAGGCCATGGGTGGGAGAGCGTGTATATGGTGTGTATACGTGTATGTATGTGTATACATGTGTATAGCTGTGTATGTTTATAAGTATGACTGTGTACATGTATTTATACATGTTTGTGCTTACACGTGTGTATGCATGTGCAGGAATGTGCATGTGTGTGTAGTGCGTTCACGTGGGGAGCATATATGCAGGCATGTGTACACATAGGTTTATCCCTGTACCGCACAGGTGTGTGGGCACGTGCCCATGCATGCATATGCACACATGCATATATTTGCACACATGTGTATACATGTGCATGTGCGTATGGCTATGTGTATATGTATGTGCTAGTGTTTGTGTTTCAGGAAGTGCTTTTCATACTTCTGCCTCAGTGCTAACTACCTGGAGATCTTGTTAAAATGCGGATTCTGATGCAGAACATCAGGTGGTGGGGAGGCCTGAGACTCGGTTTCTAGTAAGATCTGAGGTGGTGCTCCGGCAGCTGCTCTGACATCTACAGTTGGAGTAAAAGAAGTCCTGATTGAAAGAGGTTAAAGAACATGACCACGAAGCACAAGGCATGGACACTCTTTGGTTTTAAGCTCAGAGAAACAAACACACAAGACTACAAAGCATACTTTGTAGTTTTCCAAAAGGAATAGTTGGGGAGCTTTGTGCAATATTTATTAGATGAAATTCCTGTCTTAGATGATTTTATAGAAGAACGTCCTGATTCTTAGGAAATGTGGGCTTAACTACTGACTTTCCAGTGGTTTACATCATGCACATAGACGCACATGTGCAAAGAAAATTTGTAAAACATTAGATGTTCATGATCAAATGAAGGGGGTATGGGAGTTCACTGTACTTCCCCCCTTTTTTGGTAGGATCGAACATTTTCAAAGAAAAAAAAACTTGGAGAAAATGAGGTTGGAGATAAGGACTGGTCCTTTGCGTTGTGTGAGGAGAGCAGGTGTGTCTCAAGCAGGTGCGGAAACTGAGGGCAGGTGGGATGGTGCTCAGAGCACCCTTCCTGCATCCCTCCTTCAGTCTGCTTTATCACCAGCTTCAGGGGGTGGGTGGTTTGTGAAAGGCTCCAGGGGCTCCCGATGCTTATAGCCTTTTGGGACCCCGTTTTATAGCAGCACCTGCTTCTCAGCCCTCTGCAGCCCAGGAGTCCATGCCCGGGGCTCCAGGTCAGTTCCTTCCCATCTACTTGTTTTCTTCCTTGTGATGCTGTCCTTGCTGTCTCCTTGGTCGTTCTCTTCATGTTTGCTGGTATATTTTATTTTTTTAATTTTTCAAAAAACTTTACATTTTGAGAAGTTTTAAGTTCACTGCAAAATTAGGGTTCACTGTGCCTGCCGCCGTGGCGCATGCCTATCTCTCCATCAATGTCCCCAGCTTGTTACAGCCGATGAACCTGCATCAGGGCAATACTGCCTGAAGCCCAGAACTTCTACCACTGTTCACTCTTGATGTTGTGCTTTTATTTTTAAAGCCCTCTTATTGTCATTTCAATGGGACTTAGGAAGGGAGAGGAAGTACGGATGTGTGTAAAACTCCCCTTCTTTCCTGGAAGTCACTTTTTTTTTTTTAATTAAAAAAATATTTTTCTCTCTCTCCTGGCTCTTATGTACGAATAGTCTTATTCGTACAGGAAAGTCTTGCCTGTGCAGGACATTTGGAGGCTCAGAGAGGGGTGAACACGTATGTGGGCTCAGTCTGGCACCTAGGAATGGGGCTCCCATCGGCTTCCAGCACCTGCTGAGTGAGCCAGCCCGCCTCCTACGTACGGTAGGATTGGTCCCCCATCGCCTGCTCTTTCCACTCCTGTGCTTCAAGCGTGGCTTCCTCCCTCCCTGTGTGAGCCTGCACGGTGCTTCCTTTGCCCCACTTGAATGGATCCGAAGCTTGTGAGTTACATTTCTGTTTGGAAACTAATTGGCATGGTCAAGGGGTGAAACGGAGCAGAGCCCGGAGCTGCTGCTGAGGGGCCTTGCTCCCTCTTTGACCGGGGAAACTCCGTCTTTTGCTGGCTGCAAAGCCTTGCCTCTTTTGAAGTGGGCTTTCTGCTCTGTGAAATATTTAATGAAGGCGTGGTGCAGATGGGGGTTGAGAAGGCCTCAGAACCTCTCGGCCTCCCTTCTAAAGTGCGCTGCCCCCCGGTTGTGTAACAAAGAGCTCAGATTTGCTGGGAGCGCCGGCTGGTGCTTCGGAGCCCCTGGTGCGGTGTGTTCTCTCTTGTTGGTCGGGTTGACGCTGACCCTTCCAGAACCTGCTGCCCGGCGCCGCCCTGACCCTGCTTGTGGGCGGCCGCATCTTCTCTGCCAAAATGTCCGCAGGTGATCTCCAGAATGAAGCCTTCCTTCCTGCCGTTAGCTCTGGATTTTCCCGGCTTTGCACGAGAGCACCTTTGTTCCTTGGCCCTCACCAGGCAGAACAGCAAGGCTCCCTGTGATGGGGACTTTCCTTTTACAGTTTTACCCAATTGCGTTTGATTGCTTCTTATCCATTTTGATTCGGACGTACATAGAGCAGCAGCTACCGTCCTTTTTCCTACAGGCTCCTTTGTGTTTCTTGGCTACTTCCTCTTCAAGGGAATGTGTTCACCATCCCCCCACGCTTCAATTTTGAGTGAGGCCCCAGCCCTCTTCCTGATCCAGCCTGAAGCACTTGATAAGGAGCCCTCTCTCTCAGCCAGAAATGCAGCCCTGTCCCTTCCTAGCTTAGAATCCCTCACTGGTTCTGAACTCACGCTCGGTGTTCAGGGAACATTGGTTCACTGTACGGATCCTCATTGCGTCCCCGCTGCCTCTCCCGGCTCATAGCCCGAGACTCCCAGCCCCGGAAGGCATGTTGGAAAATGCCAGGCTCTGTTCTTGCCCCATGTCTCCTGCTCTTCCACCCCTCTGTTCACTCTAAGATGAGACACCACTTTAGCAAAGTTTCAGATGTGGCTGCCATCCGTCCCCATACGTTGCATTGCACCACCACCGGCCGAATGCCTTACGCTGTGCCTTTGACTCCCACGACTTACTCAGCCTGGGGCTGCAGTCCTGTGTCTCCCACTCCTCTTCATTCATCTTGCCTGTCCTCCTGCCCTGGTCCCCTCTGGGGACATCAGCTTCTTCATGTTTATAGGTCTGATTCTGCTTTTTGTTTATTTTTTGATTCCATGTATAAGTGAAATTGTGTGGTATTTGTCTTTCCCAGTCTGACTCACTTCACTTAGCATGATGCTCTCTAGGTCCAGCTGTATTTTCTCAAATGGCCTAATCTCATCCTTTTTAGTGGCCGCGTAATATTCCTCTCTATGTGTGTGCGTGCGTGCGTGTGTGTGTGTGTGTGTGTGTGTATCACGTCTTCCTTATCCATTTGTTTGTGGATACATAGGTTGGTTCTATTCACTTAGCATGATGCTCTCTAGGTCCAGCTGTATTTTCTCAAATGGCCTAATCTCATCCTTTTTAGTGGGCACATAATATTCCTCTGTGTTTGTGTGTGTGTGTGTGTGTGTGTGTGTGTGTGTGTGTGTGTGTGTATCACGTCTTCCTTATCCATTTGTTCGTGGATACATAGGTTGGTTCTATGTCTTGGCTGTTGTAAACAATGCTGCAGTAAACATAGGAGTGCATTATCTTTTTGAATTCACGTTTTCATTTTCTTTGGTTAAAAACCCGGTAGTAGAATTACTGGATCATATAGCATTTCTATTTTTGGGGAATCTCCATACTGTTTGCCACACTGGCTGCACTAACTTACTTTCCCAGCAGTGCACGAGGGTTCCCTTTTCTCCACAGCCTCATCAACACTTGTTCTTTCCCTCCCCTCCTTCCTTTTCTTTCTTTTGCCTTTCTGTCAGGTGTAGAGTGATATCTTGTTGTAAAAGTAATTTTAATTTATTTTAACATGTTATATCTAAATTATTGCTACATATTATCAATACAAAAATATTTTTTTAACATTGCACCAGTGTACTTTTAATAATAAAACTCATTTTATTATTGGGGGGAAAAACCCTTAAATCCATTCTAATCTCAGCCAGCATGACCGCAATTAACATTCATTTCCTAAGATTCTTTTTCTACAGAAGTTCT
>CM053620.1:15703763-15744189 GCA_028646535.1 Procyon lotor
ATTTCTTTGATTTTGTTATTAATTGGTTTATGTTAGGCTGCTCCTATGTTAGGGGCATAGATATTTACAATTGTTAGATCTTCTTGTTAGACAGTACCTTTAAGTATGATATAGTGTCCTTTCTCGTCTCTTACTGTAGTCTTTGGCTTAAAATATAATTTATCTGATATATAAGGATTGCCATCCCAGCTTTCTTTTGATGTCTATTAGCATGGTAAATTGTTTTCCACCCCCTCACTTTAAATCTGGAGATGTCTTTGGGTCTGAAATGAGTTTCTTGTAGACAGCATATCCGTGGGTCTTATTTTTTTTTGTTTTGTTTTGTTTTGTTTTTTTTACCCATTCTCATACTCTGTCTTTTTTGGGGGGGGCATTTAGCCCATTTAAATTCAGGATAACTATGGACAGATATGAATTTAGTACCATTTTATTGCCTGTAAGGTGACTGTTACTGTATATTGTTTCTGTTCTTTTCTGGTCTATGTTACTTTTAGGCTCTGTCTTTGCTGAGAGGACTCCTTTCAATATTTCCCGTAGGGCTGGTTTGGTGTTTGCAAATTCTTTTAGTTTTTGTTTGTCCTGGAAGCTTTTTCTTTCCATCTATTTTCAATGACAGCCTAGCTGGATATAGTATTCTTGGCTGCATATTTTCCTCATTTAGGCACTGAATATATCATGCCAGTCCTTTCTGGCCTGCCAGGTCTCTGTGGATAGGTCTGCTGCCAGTCTAACATTTCTGCCTTTGTATGTTATAGACTTCTTGTCCTGAGCTTCTTCCAGGATTTTTCTCTTTGTCACTAAGACTTGTAAGTTTTACTATTAGATGATGGGTGTGGACCTATTTTTATTGATTTTGAAGGGAGGTCTCTGTGCCTCCTGGATTTTGATGCTTGTTCCCTTTGCCAAATTGGGGAAATTCTCTACAATAATTTTATCCAATATACCTTCCGCCCCTCTCTTTCTTCTTCTTCTGGGATCCCAATTATTCTAATATTGTTGCATCTTATGGTATCACTTATCTCTTGAATTCTCCCCTCGTGGTCCAGTAGTTGTTTGTCTCTCTTTTGCTCCGCTTCTTTATTCTCCATCATTTGGTCTTCTATATCACTAATTCTTTCTTCTGCCTCATTTATCCTAGCAGTAAGAGACTCCATGTTTTTATTGCACCTCATTAATAGCTTTTTTGATTTCAACTTGGTTAGATTTTAGTTCTTTGATTTCTCCAGAAAGGGATTCTCTAATATTTTCCATGCTTTTTCGAGCCCAGCTAGCACCTTGATCATTGTCATTTTGAACTCTAGTTCTGACATATTACTGATGTCCGTATTGATTAGGTCCCTAGCCGTGGGTCCTGCCTCTTGTTCTTTTTTTTGTGGTGAGTTTTTCCACCTTGTCATTTTATCAAGATAATAGATGAATGAGAGAACAAAATACTAAAAGGGTAGTAATAGCCCCAGAAAAAATATACACTAACCAAATCAGAAGAGAGCCAAAACCAGGGGTTGAAGAAAAGGGGCGGGAAAAAAGAAAAAGAAAAAATATATGTGTGTGTGTGTGTGTGTGTGTGTGTGTGTGTGTGTTTTAGAGTTGTGATTAGAACGGAGCCCCACACTTGACTTTGGGTATTTTTGATCTGTTAGAAGAAACTACCTCCCAAAATTTTAAAGAAAGAAAAACCTATAAGTATACAAAAATAAGGGTAGACACTATGAAAGGATGGAATATGAGTGTAAAGATGAAAATTAAAAAAGATTCTAAAAAAGGGATTGATAAGAGGTTGGTTGAAAAAAGAAAAAAAAAGAAAAAAGAGGAAAGAATGTGATCAGGCTGGAGACTAGAGCAAAGCCTTCTGCTAGATTTAGAGTATATTTTGATCTATTATAAGAAATTGTATCCCAAAATATTAAAGAAAAAAACTATATATATAAAATAAGGTTAAGTACAATGAGGGGTTAAAATATGAATATAACAGTCAAAATTAGAAAAGATTTTTAAAAAGTTGATAGGATACTAGTTAAAAAACATGACAGTAAGAAAGAGGAAAATAAAATAAATAGAATAAGAAAAAAATCAAAATTAAAAAATCCAATTAAAAAATTTAACTCTGAAAGACTAAAGGATCATGGGAAAGAAACCATGAATGTGTTCTATGTGTTGCTTTTTCCTAACTCTGGAGTTCCATAGTTCTCATTGATCAATGAACTTGTTCTTGGCTGGATATTCTTGCTGATCTTCTGGGGAGGGGCCTGTTGCTGGGCCAGGCAAGGCAATCTGCTCGGGTTCACTCTGGGGAGCTTTTGTTCCCTGAACGCTTTCTGTATAGCTTTGGTACATGGGAATGAAAATGGCAGCCTCCCAATCTCTGGCCAGCAGGAGCCGAGAGCTCAGGGCCCCACTCCTCAGTGTGCCCTCGGAGAAAAGCAGTCAGTTACTCCTGTCTCCTTGGTCTCTGGCCAGGGAATGGCCTGTGACAGAGTATTTCTGTTTGCAGTCTCCAAACCCAGCTGATTTCCACGCCACTCCTCCCGAAGGATGAAGGAAGGGGTCTCTCCGGATCTGCCCCTTGTGGGGTTCCTGCTTGAAGAGCAGTCACCCAGCTGTACCTCAGATCACAGTTTAAGGTAAGCAAGAGCTGATAGCCCACTGCTTGGCTCCGTCTCTGCCGTTGGCTTCCTGGCTCTAATATCTGGGAGCTCTGCCACACCCAGACACTCCTGGTCTTTTTGTATCTCCATGGGTCCTGAGACCACACTGTCCCCACAAGGGCTAAACCCCCTGCTTAGCCTCTGGAGCGATGTCCTTCGGCGGAGCAGACTTGTAAAAGTTCCGATTTTGTGCTTGGCTGCTCTGCGGCTTGCCGGGAGCCGGCCCCTTCCCCACCACGGTCTATCTTTCTGTTGCTTGGGATTCACTTCTCCGTACATCCTACCTTCCAGAAAGTGGTCGATTTTCTGTTCCTGGAATTACTGTTCTTCTTTTCTATCTCCTGTTGAGTTTGTAGGTGTTTAGAATGGTTTGATAACTATCTAGCAGAACTTCTGGGATCTGATAATATCTCAGTCTTCTTCTCCTCTGCCATCTTGCCCGTTTTTTTTTCCTCAATACAAAAATATTAATGATAATTTGTAACCTTTTTATCATATTAAGTCTTTGAAATCTGGCGTACGTGTTAGGCTGATAGCATGTCTCCTTTGGGACTGGTGACGTTTCCAGGGCTCAGTGTGGCTTGTGACCATTGTATTAGCCAGTGTGGCTCTAGGTGATGAGATCCAGCAGTTACTAGGGTGTTACAGTCCCTACCTTTGTGGAGTTGACATTCTAGTTGGGGAAAGAAACAATAAAAAACAAAACAATATGGCCATGAATTCTAGGTGGGTAGGCTTCCTGAGTCACTGCACCCTCGTTCACTCAGCAGCCAGCCCCGGGATGATGCCTGTGTCTCGGGTGGAGGCAAGACCACGTGATGAAGGAAGGCCCCTCTCTGCCCCTGACTGTCTGTCACAGGCAGAGTAACAACCCAGTGATGTCTGTGTCCTAACCACTGAGACCTCTGCCTATGTCACCTTCAGGGACAATAGGGACTTGGCAGATGTAATTAAGGCTAAGGACCGTGAGATTGGGGAGATTCTTCTGGATTATGCAGGATGGCCCAATCTAATCACATGACAAGCAGAACACTTGCTGTGGCTGCTGAGAGCCAGAGAGATGGCTTCTTGAGGACAGGGTATGTGTCACTGGCTTTCGTGATGAAGGAAGAGGGCCCTGAGCCAACGTATGTGGTGGCCTCCAGGGACTGGAGAAAGCAGGGAAACAGGCTTTCCCTTAGAGCTGCCAGCGAGGAATGCAGCCTGGTTTTAGCCTACTGAGACTCATGTTGGACTTCTGACCTAGAGAACTGGAAGATAATACATGTGTGTTTTAAGCCACTAAATTTGTGATAATTTGTTATGGCAGCCATCGAAAACTAATACACTAGCTTTGGGACTCAGCAATGAATAATTCATCTCTCTGAGATTCAGAAATCAGTTATATCTTCCTCCTGGGATTTTTCCATGGATAAAAAATGAAAGCGCAGCTGTAAAGCACTTAGTCCAGTGCCCAGCCCATCGTGAATGCTCGAGTACTGTCAGCAGAAGCCACAAGGATTGCTGCCGTTTCTCCAAGTGGTCGGTCTGGAGCACGCACGCCAGAAACGTTCGCTCAGTGGACACCGAGTGGACAGGCCTGCTGTCACCACCTTCCGTGACATGGACATCGGCTTCTTAGAGATCGTCTGCTCCATTCTTTCCCAGAACGTGGCACCCAAGGGGGTCTGAGTGGGACACAGTCAAACATGCTTTATGAGCGTCATTATGCATGTTAATGTGTGCTGGGAAAATATGGCTGGCCCATCAAACCCATTGTTCACAGATGAAGGACAAGAAAGCAAACCCACTTTTAAAAAGTGTTACGTGAACCCTGGTGCCCCTGGGGAGGGTGGTAGGTGGGTGGCCAACGCCCGGATAGAATCAGCCACTGTAGACGTGAGGAGACTGAGGCTGAGGGAAGGAGAGAGAGGGGTGGGCTGGGTGTAACTGTGAAGCAGATTCAACTCTCTGCCCCCTTGCTCAGTACCCCTGCTAATACACTGTGCTGTTTGGAGTTGGGACCAGCCCTTTGGGCTCCTTAGAAACCCATACTCAATATTCAGGCATGGAAAGGTTTTCAATCAAATCTCACTCATGTTACAGGATTAAGGGACGTCCTCGGCTTTGCCCGAGCCCAGCTTTACTTATCTGGTCTCTAACCAGGGACCAGGAAATGTGCACATAGGACTTTTATATTAGTCTGAACCCTTTTTGGTTGTTCAAGACTGATATCTGACAAGAGCCAACAGAGACAGATGGATATTTGTTGGCTCATGGATAATGTAGTGTTGGGCAGCCAAACCCCAGGGAGGACAAAGATGCCACTAGGCTTTGGGTACTTGGTGTGTCAGGGGCTCTGCCATCTCTCTGTTCCTCTCTCATCCCTGCTTTCCCCTGTGAATGGCTGCTCACTGCTTTTGGCTTTCATGTCTCAGTCTCAGTTCATCTGCCACCAGATAGCAGAAGGATCTTGATTCTGATAGCCTGTTCCAGTGTAGGAAAAATAAAAAATCCCAGAAAAGGACTCTGATTGGTTGGACTTGGGTTGAATGTTCAACCCTGGACCAATCAGATTGGCTGGGCTTGGTTTGAACGTCCAGCCCAGGACCAATCACCTATTTGCAATGGAGGTGGGGAAGGGGTGACGATGAGGAAGAACATGGCTGCTTTCTCCGAAGCCATAGGATGCTGTGTACAAAGAAGGTGGTGGTCAGATGTGGTGGCCTCACCTAGGCAGAGGCAACCTCTGGATCAACCTGTGGACCTACCAGGTGTGCTTGCATAGCTCAAATTTCTGCTTCCCTACATCCTACTTCTTTAATGTCAAGAATATTTCTCATTAGTCTAAGTCTTTGTTCCCCCATCTATAAAAGTGGAAATTTTGATAGTTATTCTGTAAGGTGTTACAAAGATTATGGGAAATAACAGGTGAAAATATCTAGTGCACAATAGGGTATCAAGAAATTTTTGCTTCTTTCTTTCCCAAGTGGCCAATTTTTCTCCTGGATTTTTGCTTAAGAAGCAGATTTCTCTGCTAATGATTGAAATCCTTCTCTTATTATTTCCTCCTGTTGATTGGAGAGAAGCAAAACTAGTTCCCTGCTATAATTACTTCTAAGACTGGTTTTAAAACATACTGGGTTAATGATAATTGGAGAACACCTAGGACATCAAAAAAATATGTAGGTCACGCTAATAGTGACTGCTGGAGTTCGTGAAATAAACCTGATGGAAACTGTCTAGGGAAATGAGCATTATGCAAAATGCTGAAGAGAATGGGGAGGAGATGGTGAGGGGAGGAACCTGCATCTTCTGGGGAACGTGCCTCAGGAGGCGAGATCTGTGGTCCAGAGTGGATGTCTGTCTTCAGAAGGATCTCACGTCTGCTCTCTTGCAGGACATCTTGGCGATGTCCTTCAACCCTTGACAGACTTCTGCAGACTGGCCTGGCTGAGTGAGAATGATATGAGGAGAGACCTTTTATAGTGGAAGAAACTCCTCAGTCCAGGAGATGAGGAGAGCCTGGGAAACCTCTGTGTCATGAAGACACTCCCTACCTGCTGGGGAAACCATCCCATCCTGTCTTTAGAGTAGGCTTGGAAAAAGGCAAGATAATGGGTTTGGGATGCTAAGATAGAGAAGAGGTCATGAAAGAACTGAGCAGGAAAGGAAGCACTAAGGAGGAAGCCCATTCCTTCGCCCCCCCGCCCCCATGTCCCCCTGTCAACCATCCATTCATCCATCGTCTTGTGCGTCTGCCTTGCTGCACACATAACTCACTTTTCCTGGTCTGTGGTGGGGATAGGGTTAACAGGTCAATGCTGGAGAAAGGGGAATGAATTCGACTAGGCCTTGTCTACTTCACCTGGTTCACAATCCTCTAATTTGCACAACACACAGTGGAGAAAGGATCATACTGACAGAAATAAGGAAACAAGGAAAAATACTTAAAATACACAGCACACACTAGAAAACCTGATCCATCAACTCAATTACCTTTGCTTCCCCCCGCCCCCTGAGCTTTGAATTCTACAAATAGTGCTTGATTTTTCTGGAGGAAATTTGCCAGATTTAGCTTGAATTGGGGAGTTCAGAACACTTATTCCCCCTGAAGTATTGCTTCCCTGCTACTTCCTTAAAAAATATTGCATTCTGACCTGCTTCGAAAGGCTGAGGCCCAGCCGGCCTGGTCCCGTCTCACCACCGATGAGGGATGACGTGAGTGAGTGGAAAGAATGCTTGCCTGGGACTTAGGAGCCTGGCCTTCTCATCCTCACGCTGTTCGTTTGAGCAAGTCCTTTGCCCTCCCTTAGCCGGGCTGCACCATTCCCAGCTTTGCCCGTCCGTCACCTCTCAAAGCCCCGAGATCCTTCCACTTGGTGTCTCTGTGGACCTTGGCCTTGCCTTGATACCTGTGAAGCATTGCTATCCACACCCCTTCCTCCAGGAGGAAGAATCTCGCACGAGAGATCAGTAGGCAAATGTTGGAGTGAGTCGCTTTATGCCGCTTCTTAAAACAAAAAAATGTCCCTTTGTTGCTCGCATAAAAGGCCACCAGTACCCAGGATACTTAGAGGGCACCAAATCTAGCTGAGAACAGAAGGAAAAGCCATATGGTCCTTTAAAAATGTCTAAATGTACCTACGGTGTGCCAACCTCTGCATGACGCCCGAGCCTCTGCTGACAGATGCAGGCCCAGCCCTGCCCATGGGGAATGCACGTTCCACCAGGGAACTGGGCACCAGTCCTGATGCTCTGAAGGACGCTGCTTGGGAACGCGTCGAGGTGCAGAAGATGGAGTGGGGAGGGGCTCCCAGCTGGGGGGCTGTTAAGCCAGGGTCCTGAACCTGGCAAGATGGGTACGAAGAAATAAGGAAGAGAGGACTGTGCACGAGGGAGGAGAGGAGGACTTGCTCCTGAGGGGAGGTTTTAACTGCAGGTAGGCGAGTCCTGCGGGCATTTGGGATCCAAATGAAGATGAGCTGTCAAGAGCCGATTTGTTAAAGGCCTTGAACATTAAGCTAAGGAGCTTCGGTTTTATCTTAACCGCGGAGAGATTTTGAGGGGTTTAAAGAGGGGAGTGAGATGATGTCTTAGTTTGGGTTTCCCTGACAGCAGAACCTCAGATGGAGGACCTGGGTGCGTGTGGTTTATTTGGAAGGGGACCCCAAACAGGAAAGGGTGTGGAAATGGGATACAGGGAAGGAAGGAACCATGTGGAAACCATGTGTGCGATTGAGCTGGTAACCACTATGAGCAAGGCAGAGCTCAGCCTTGCTGGGGTTCTTTTAAAGAGTCTGGTAGAGGGCTCCCTGTGTGGCTCAGTCGGTTGAGGGTCCGCCTCTTGGTTTTGGCTCAGCTTGTGATGTCAGCATTGTGAGATCAAGTCCCTCACTGGGCTCTGTGTTCAGCGGGGAATCTGCTTGAGAATTCTCTCCCTCTGAAGAACTCTCTCTTTCTAAAAATAAATCTTAATAAAACAAAAAAAGAAGAAGAAGAACCATGGAGAACATGCCCCAGAATCATCCTGCTGAGAGTGGGAGCCAGGGACTTTTTATCCACTGACTCCCATACTTTATTGGCTGAGGGTTGTCCCAAGTGGCAGTGATTCCTTGCACGTTGGGCTGCTGGCACATAAATGACGTCTGACGGCACCACAGGCCATGCTCTCTCCGGCAGAGCAGCCCCCAGTGTGGACATGCCGAGTGGATCACCGTAGATGCCTCAAATGAGTTTTAGTTAATGGTGGGTTCAACCAGCTATTGCAACTTCAGAGAAAGCTCAGAGGTAGAAAAACTGGTGCACTTGAGATGGGCTGTTGGGTATGTGTATGAGACTGTCCATCAGAGCTCCCCTTAAGTCAGGTGGGTTTCAGGGAGGTGGGATATCTACTAGGCACATGGTTTGATCTGATTTTTATTTTAATTTATTTTATTTTTATTATTTTTGTTTTTGAGAGAGCACAAGAGGAGAGTGGGAGGGAGACATTCTATCAGACAATCTCTAATAGAAAATTCAGTCAAATTCAGTCAAAGCTACGTAGCTTGAGTTTTCTCAGCTTTGGTGTTTCTCTAAGAGGAACCCAGAGAACTAGTAAATATTGAGGGTGAGGAGGCAAAGTCATTGGGGTCTATATTAAAGGTTATTTGTCTCTGAACTCACTGGGTCTTGGAACTTTTATCCTTGAAGGTGTTCACCAGCAAAATAAGTGGGCCACATATCAAGGGGGCAGTTGAAGTTTGGACCATTTCCCTTTTCCAGAACCTCTAGAAGGCAGGTACAAATTTGTGGACCTAGAGCAACTCTTAGCTACTGAGTTAAATTTCTGTCTTTCTCCAGCAGTTCAATTCAGGCACTCACCTTATTGGCGAGAAATTAAAGATTAAATCGGAGTTTTCAAATATCCTGTGGGGTATATTGCTATAAATGCAGGCATCCATATCAGATGCCTTTGGTCCGGAGAAAGAAAGGTTACGTTATTTTTTTTTTTCCTTGTGGAGAAATAACATTTCGACTGCACAAAGCTTTGTCTTTTTTCTCTCCCAGTGTCTACCACGTAACCGGGGTAATTTTCCTTCCTTTTACGTTTCTTCCCTGCTGCTTGGATGAAAAAGCTCTTCGTTGCTTTGAAAAGTGTCTTTCCCTAGACTTCAGTGCAGAGACCCCTTGCCACACCCTGGCCAAAAAAGTGCTGGGACCCTCAGGAGACAGCAGGGTCTGGAGAGCAATTACCAAATGTGATGCTTCTCACCGGAAGGGCTTGGGCCACAGCAATGGTCTTGGCCTTTGTCAGAAGTGGACAGAGTCTAGTCCTAGTTCCCGCCGCCAGGCTGTCAGAGTAGCTGCAGTTGCAGGTGTGTTTCCTGAGTCGTCGCTTGCACATAACTCATGCCTGTCTGCACTTGGAGCACGGCCCCCTGTGCCTCGATCAGAGCCCTCGTCCATGCAGAAGTGCAGAGTAGGTTGCCGCGGAGGCCCAGGGACCGTGCCTGACCGTCTTCCCTCGGCCTACCCTCTCCCATATTTTCCTTTTATTTTAGACTCAAATGGGTGTCAGTGTTTTACCCATGGGCAGCCAGTTCTGTCCCCCTAGAGCAACAATGCCAGCGCATCCGTCTGTATCCCTAGAACCCAGCAGTCAAGGAGGGCTTCCTTTCAGTGCTCTTTTCACAGGATTCTGTCATTTGCGTGCAGTAGGTGCTCAATGGACATTTGTTGAAAGACCAAGTGAATGGGATAAAACAAGGTGCTGGGTACCAGAAAGGAGGCACTAAAATATTAATGGTGGTCAGGACCAGCTACCTAATAAATGAGGCCCAGTGCAAAATGAAAATTCATGCCGCCTTATTAGAAACTTATTAAGAGATTCAAGACGGCAACAGCAGAGCATTAAATCAAACACAGGACTCTTCTAAGTGCGAAGCCCATTGTGAGTGCCTGGGGTGGATGTCCGTTCAGCAGGTCTTGGTGGTGATTATCTCTGAGGAGTGGGATTATGGAGTAAAATAGTTCATATGTAGAAAATTCTCTATAATAATCAGGAATACTTTTAATAATCAGGAAAGAGTTATTCTCAAACAATGCCTGTTGAATAAGTGCAGCTGTGTATACTCTGGACCATGAATTAAGAGATGTGGATTCTAATTTGGATTCTCTTGCCACGTGGCCCTCCATGGGTCTTGTCTCCTGTTTCTCTATTTCCTCCCAGCACAATTCCCAGAATGGAAGGAAGAGGTCGGACGCCTCCTCCTGCCCAGTGGTTCTTAGATGCTGAGATGATCACAAAGCAAATGTATCTTGAGAGTTTCTTGGGCACAAAGGTTAGAAAGCTGTGTGAGGACAAGATCTGCCAAAGTTTCCTCCAAATTGCTCTTGGAAATGTTCCCGGCTGAGCTGTCAGGAGCATAACCCTCTTCATGAAAATACTTCCTCCCCAGAAGCTGCTGGTCTCCAGGGGGATGGATGCTTTGTGTGGTTCCAAGTCAGCAAAGCAGAAGAGAGAGTGCCCGGCAGTGGATGCCTGTCATTCCAGCCCGACCTGGTGGCCAGGGAGGGCCGATGGGGGTGGGGTGGGGCAGCTCCCTTCTTTTCCCCATAAGGCAGTTGCATGAAGACTACGAACGTTTGAGCTGCTTGTACTCGCTTACATGCAGCAGTGAATCATCCTGTGATGAGAGGGCCTAAAATATGCTGGGATGAAATTAACATCAATCGAAACAGAAAATGAATTTGAGGCCCCCCCTCCCCCCCACCAAACAATGAGCTTCAGGAGGCAGACCGGAGAGCCTGGAGCCCATGGCTGCTATTCTTAGTGGCAGAAATGCCTAGGCCCACCCTCTTGCTTTTCCTGGTTTTTTATTTTCTTGAAAAGCTTCTTTTTGGCCTGTCCTGCGGGGGCACCTTCTAATCAGAGTTTATCTGGTTTAGGTTCCTTCTTGACTTCTTAGATCTCTGGGGGAAAAAAAATACAAGAAAAAGGAAACTAGCACAAACCTTTAGAATCCAAAGGAGAGGGAAAAATGAGGAATATATCCCCCCTCGTCAAAAAAAAAGAAAGAAAAAGAAAAAGTGGAGTTTTGGATTTATGCCAGAGGAAATGGCCTTTAACAACTAAGGTGACATGTTTTTGGGGGTAATGTGGTTTTGAAGCATAAATTGGTGTTTCCTGCTTTTTTTTTGGGTGCTGGCCTCTCATCCATTTCCCTCCTGGCGTTTGTATTTAAAAAAATGCAGGCCCTGCAGGAAACAGAAGGAACTCACACCTGGAATTCGTGGTGACCCTGAGCAAGGCTTCTTGTTCTAGAACCGGAAGAGGACTCCTTGGGCTGACGAGAGCAGACCTGGGGGGGAGAGAGGGATGCATTATGAGCGGAGATGCTGGTGGGTCTCTGAGCAAAGTCTCAGGGCCTCCTGAGAGCAGGGCCTCTCAAACCTGTTGGGCGTGGGGCCCCACTGAGCACCACTGTCTGGGGAGTCCTGCCCACAGGTCCCTGCCACACGCTAGAGCCTCTCGGGTGACTGGAGCCAGACCTCGGTCAGCCCAGATTCTCTGGGCCGGGACACCAGCTTTTCAGGAGTCAGCAAGACCTGCAGGTTCCAGCAAGCCCTAATGCTTATCCCAACTTGGACTTCCTCCGACAAGAAATGGGGCAGGGGCAGCGACCTCAGCAGGAGGGGGGCCACATTAAATCGCTAAACAGATAAAGCTCCCAGGTCCGTGTTCAGCACATGGGACCCCGTGTTCTTCAGACTTCAGCATTGCTTGGGACTGAATGCATGTTAAGAAATGATGAGGTCTAGAGCCAGAAGCTTTTGGAGATGGTAACACTTTTTTTTTTCTCAAAGTAAGAAATATGTCTGGAAGTGTGAAAACCGAACCTCTAGAAGGAGGGTGGTGCCCCGGCGTGTGGACCAGTCTGGTGTGGTGTTTCGGGGATGAACCATATGGGCCTCTTCTGAGTTGATCCTTACAACTTAACAGCTATGGCAAATCACTTGCCTGCACTGCTTTGTGACTCAGTTTCCCCATCATCTCTCACTCCTTCCTGCTGGTGGTGCTGTCCCTTACCTGACAGGGTCATCCTGAGGGTTGTGTAAGTCAAGATGCATGAAGTGCGTAGGAGGATTGCGGGCACACAGGGGGTGTTACAGAAGTCCTGGCTCTTACGTTGTCCTGATCACATTACCCGGCTGCCCCTCCTTGGTCTCAGTCTGGCTTGCTGATCTGATGAGGCCGTCCGGGGGCAGGGGCAGGCTTCTCTCCAGGCTCATAAGGAAGAGGGCTTTCCCTGGGCCCTGCTCTGGGACCCACTGAGGATGCCCTGGCCTCTCCCCCAACATCTCCTCTCCGGGCCTTTGGCTTCTTCACCCTCTGCTCTGCCGCCGCCACTCATGCTTCCTCACGCCTTGGTTTCCCCGTTTCTCTCCGTGATCTCTTGCTTCAGCTTCATGGAGCGATTTGAGGTGGGCCTCAGAAGCTGATCCTGAAATGGAAACTCAAGTATGAGTGGTGAGGTGGGAGGGAGGTGACCCCAGGTGATACGAGAAAGTGGGGGAGGGACACGCAAGGCAGCCGGCAAAGGATGTGTCATCAAGCAAGTTGCCACTTGGGGTAGCTGGAGCCCAGCCCCTTTGGGGAGCTTGGGTCTTCAGTGAGGAGCATAAGCCTCTCTACACGAGGGAGGGGGAGCTGAGGTACTCAGGCACCAAGCCTCACCAGTCATTTTTCCAGGCTGCTTGTGGGGTGTCAGCTCTTCGTCGCTCCCCGCTTCCTCTGTGTGCTGGCCAACTGTAGGGCGAGTGGCACGTGCTTGCACAACGGGCCTTTCTGCACCCAGAGCCGGGCACGCGGAGGGCGGGGAGGGGGCGTCTGCGGCACGTGCTCTGAGCCCTCACTGCCAACTGATAGCTTCTCCGCCACAGCTTCAGAGAGGAGGTGTGTGTGGGGTAGAAATAGAGTGAGGAGTCCTTTGAGAATAAAGGACGGAGGCAAAGAAAAGCTGGAGGGAAGGGGAGAGAAGGTGAGGGAGTAGAATGAGAAGGGAATGAATGGATGAGCGTGAGAGGGCCGTGGCGTCTCGGCTCCAGCCGGTCCGAGCAGCTGTGGCCCGGGCGGAGGAGCCCTGCTCCCCCCGGGGCTGATGGAGGGGAGTGCTCGTCGGCATGGCCTGTGGACTTGTCCCTTCAGACATCCTATCTCTAATTTCCCACGGGCTACGATGGTACAAGTGCATTTACTCCGACAGCTTGAGGAAAAGAAAGGTGAAATCAGATGGTCTTAGTCCTGTCCCTTCCTTCCCAGCATCTGCGTCAGGAACCTACACGGGATTCCTTGCCACTCAGCAGGTGAGCTGATGAGAAGCCGTACACACCCAGATGAAGCCTGGGGACAGTGGCCAGCCCAGAGCCATCGTTCACCTTAAAACAACCCTCATCTTGGCTCTGTCATCATCATGAGAGAAGTCACACCGGGCTGTACCGTTGGCTCTCTCCTTGCAGAAAAATGGGGGCTAACGGTAATTGCAGCCAGGAGTGGCAGAATATTTTGGTCAAACTCCAGTGGAAGAAAAATGAATCAGGAGTTAATACTCTGGAAGCAGAAGCATTTTGAAGGACGCTTGGGAAGGGCTCTTCTAGAACAAGGGTGTTCAAACCTTGACGAGCACGCGAGTCACCTGGTGGTCTGGCTAAGATGTACATTCTGATGGAGCAGGTCTGGGAGCCAGGCAGTCTGGAACTTCTCACAAGCTCCGGGGTAGTGCCCGTGTGGCCAGCCCAAGGATGTTGAGTAGCAAGGGCAACCCCTTTAGATTGAGACAGATCTGGATTCAAATTCCAGCTAGCCTGCTTCCTAGCTCTGCGGAGCTGGGCAAGCCACCTAATTTGTGTAAGCTTCAGTTCTCTTAGATACAGGGACTATGGAGCAGAATTCTTATCCCTCGGGGCTGCCATGATGATGTGAGGGGATGGCGTGTACCAGTGACCACACCTGGAATATTCTACACCATAGTTGTATTGTACTCTCCTCACCTAACGTCCTTTCCCATCTTCCTCTGGTCATCTCTCCACCCTGGGCCGTGGAATGTGCTGATTTCAATTCACATCCAGAGGGCCTGGTGGAAGTCCAGCCTGGGGCACGGCTCATCTGGTAACTTTTATAAAAAGTGGACTATTAGGGGTCTGTTGTATGGTCCTGTGCTCATCACTGCAGGCAAGAGGGCAAGTATGGCTGCCCTTAAGAAACAGGAAAATGAATTCACAGAGCAGGTGGGATTAGGAGTTCAGCCTGGCCTGTGGGATCAAGTGGGAGGTCTGGTCATCCTACCCCGGCCCTGCTCAGGCAGCATTCCCTGGAACCCACTTCTTGCCTCTCTGCAGACTTTCTTTAATTTAAATTCAAGTCAGTGAACATAGAGCGTGTAGTATTAGGGGCAGGATAGAGTTTAGTGATCCTCAGTTGCTTAGAGCACCCAGTGCTCATTACATCACCTGCCCTCCTCAGTGCCCCTCACCCAGTTACCCCATCCCCCACTCACCTTCCCTCCAGCAACCCTCTGTTTGTGTCCTAGAGTTCAGCATCTCTTACGGTTTGCCTCCCTCTCTGTTTTTACCTTATTTAATTTTTTCCTTCCCTTCCCCTATGTTCATTTGTTTTGCTTCTTAAATTCCACACATGAGTGAAATCATATGGTATTTGTCTTTCTCTGACTCATTTTGCTTAGCATAATACCCTCTAGTTCCATCCATGTCGTTGCAAATGGCAAGATTTCATTCTTTCTGATGGCTGAGTAATATTCCATTGTGTATATATACCACGTCTTCTTTATCCATTCATCTGTCGATGGACATCTGGGCTCTTTCCATAGTTTGGCTGCTGTGGACGTTGCTGCTATAAACATTGGGATGCAGGTGCCCCATTCAGATCACTATGTTTGTATCCTTTGGGTAAATACCTAGCAGTGCAATTGCTGGGTCATAGGGTAGCTCTATTTTTCACTTTCTGAGGAACCCCCATACTGTTTTCCAGAGTGGCTGCACCAATTTGCATTCCCACTAGCAGTGTAAGAGGGTCCCCCTTTCTGCACATCCTCACCACACCTTGTTTCCTGAGTTACTTTTAGCCATCCTGACAGATGTGAGGTGGCATCCCATTGTGGTTTGGTGTGTATTTCCCTGATGCCGAGTGATGCCGAGCATCTTTTCATGTGTCTGTTGGCCATTTTCATGTCTTCTTTGGAGAAATGTCCGTTCGTGTCTTCTACCCATTAGTCGACTGGATTTTTTGCTTTTTGGGTGTTGACTTCTGCTTCTATACTTGGTCCCAAACCCACGTGTACTGACTTGCTCAGTTTACAAGCTTTCCTGGGCTTGAGTTGCAGGGGCTGCTTGTCCCCAGAGGCTCCAACCCAGGCAACAGCCATCTTTCTTTATGTCAGTCCCTTCATTTCCTGGGCAATGAGCAATTATCTCTCTTAGTCTCAGTTTCCCCATCTGTACAGCACTGAGTCTACTTCAAGCAAGATCTGTGTACGTAATAGCTCTTCCCCCATCAATGGCTACAGCAGTCTCAACACGGTTTTTATTTTCTTTTGCTTTCTGAACTCCTTCCATCAATCTGGTTCTTCACCACTATTCTTGTTCTTCACCACTGACTGTGAAGACCCTGATTCTTGCTTCAGATCCTGCCCCACTTACAGGTCCTTTAGAGATAGGACTGCCATAGTCACATAAAATGGTGACCCTCTGGAGTTGTGCAGTGCACAGCCTGCACAAATGTACTCTGGAAACTTGCATGAACCTACTGCTCCAAAAAACACAGTACCCCATATTCTAGCTTCCAGACTCAGCCCGTACCCACTCCCACATCCTACCCCCATCCTCCCTTATGGACCAACCTCTAGGAGTTAAGCTCCAGAGTTACACTGGGGAAGGCTGGGCTAACACCAAGGAGGTAGGGTGCAATTTTCATTTGCATGAAGCCAGATTACAAAACCAGCACTGAGTACTATAACCCTTCTTGGGTCCTACACTTCAGGCTTAATGCCATAACTCATTATTACAGTAAATGTTAGGATTTGATGCTCTTCAGAAAGCTCTCTTGCTCAGCCTAGAAATACCATCTTGAATCAACTAATTTTGGTCACTAGATAACAAGTTCTGGTTGTTTAACTTTTATCTATGTTGTATCCATAGCAAGAGGGCACGAATAGCCATGAGGCCGCCATCAGCCATGGCACCTAATGCTAGGTCCCCTTGATGCAGTTGACTTGGGTAGCTGTGCTTGGCTAACACTGTTCCTATTTTGATGTTAATGTTTCAGTATTCACATTGCAGTGTCATTGTTTTTGCCAGCAAGGAGTGCACGAGACCACCCATTTCACGTCTTGCTGGAGTTACCTATATGAGAATTGATAAATTAACTATACTGAATATAAGAAACAGAAATGTGTGATCTTTTTCCAGCCAAAGGAATATCTTGCTTTAAGTGAACAAGGGAAGAAGAGTTGTGGTCTGTGAGTGGGACACCGAACCACACACATGCAGTGGCTTCCTGCCGGGTAGAATCAGAAAAGCAAATTCAGGGCAAGCGTGCTGTGATGCCTTGGTGCTGGCTCGTCCTCTCTCCTGCTAGCTGATCGTGTGCATTCCTTCTCTACTCCACTTTCAGTGACGTCATGTTGGTGGCTGGAAATTGACTAGGGTGGGAGCACTGTTACGTGGAGATTGGCCAAGGACACAGGGCTTTTCTTCTTTTTAGAGAACAGTTGTTAAATATTTAGTAGCACAGCACTGTGAATGGATCACCGCTTCCCCCTCTCATCCATGGCAGGTCTTACTAATGGATCCTAGAACATTCTCCCCCTTTGAGCACAGATGAAACTTAGAATCTTTTCCAATACATTTTCCAGGCAGCAATTACCAATGAGTTGGTGTCTGCTCAGGGGATGAAACTCCTTCAATAAAATCCACTTACCTTAATTCACTGTGTCCTGCACAGAGCCTGTACGTGGCAGAGAACAGTAGACCCCAAACGTTCAGATTTTATAAACCTTTCAAACGTCCAAGAATATTTTTCAGCACATGCTAATAACCAACTTCTTATTTGGCTAAGTAAGGGCATAAAACAAAACAAAACGATAACAATGAAATACGTTCCACCTTCTACCATCAGAGTCGTTTCAGTAAAGGACATTCTGACATTACCTGGTAGATTTCAAGTATTTAATCTTAGAATAAAGGCAACTCCATTTAAGTGAAAAAATACTCTTCATTTTTCCCCCTCATTTGCTGTATCCCAATGCAAACTTTCTCTTGGACAAGCCTGGACTCGTTTGGTAACAGGCCTCAGTGGGCTAAGAACACGTTCTGCAGCCAACGATTGCAGTACCCACATTCCCTCCTGCCGCGGCTGCAGAGGTGATGAGCAGGGGCACCTGCACAGATGCTCTCAGTGGGGTGAAGAGTCGGACAAAGTTTGACAGTCTTGCCATTTTGTAGCCACTTTTTTTTCACTGTTGCTGATTTCTCTCCAGCTAGACCAGCCCTCAAGGTAGTAGAAATTTACAATCTAAGTAATACTGTTTTTTCTTTTTTCCCCAGGTAGAGCTAGAGTATTTTTTTCAGACCTAGAGCAGTGAGATGGGCTTGCTTCTGTGATTGAGTTGTAAGATTAGAGATGAAGTCCATGATTCCAAAAAAGGGGATGGCTCAGTCATTCATTCCCTTGCTGATTCAGCTGACCTCTCTGAGGTCATGGCAAGCACCTTTCTGCCACAGCCTTCCCCATCTCACTGGTCTTGTTTCCTCCAGTCTGACTCTGGCTTGGAATAGGTTCCAGAAGGACCTACAATATCCTCTCTGGGATTTTGGGCTTCACCTCGAGAGACTGTGGACCAAGGGGGCCGAGAAGGATAGGCTTTCCTGTTACAAAGAACCTACTGGAAGCTGACACAGAGCGTGGAGTAGCGTGTGTATAGCGGATGCAACTGGAGTCGGGTAGACCAGCTGCTTTCCTGGGGCTGTGGTCTGCAGAACGGAGGAGGATGATCTAATCTAAAGTAAGGTATTGGCAGCAAAAGTCATGGGTGGGGGTGGGCCTTCGAATCCGCAGTTCTGCGCGCAGAGTACAAATATATTCGCGGAAACGGCTCTGAGACATTAAGAGCAGATGTTCCTTGGCAGGACGTGGCAGAGGCGGCAGTCAGGTGCGCCGCACCAGGGGCGCCCGGGGTAGAGATTGGTACTACTCCGGAAAGTCACCTGTGGAGTCCGACTGTGCAGGTAACATGGAGCTAATTTTACTGGGAACAAACAGAGATGTTTAAATGTTGTGTGTTCTCTGGGTTTGCAGATTCGGAACATATTTTGATGTTTCCCTTTGCCTGGTGCCCATTAGGAACATGTAACTCTTATAAAAGCGATGTTGTTGCTTGGAACATTTTTCATTAGAGCAAATTTGTTTCAAAATTGACTGTAAATTATATTGCCTTTTGTTTGAGAGAACGGAGTTAAAATCAGGATCCAAGTGTGCAATATTGAGTGTGGAACAGAAGTTCAATTACCTGCAATTATGAGTCTGTTCCCCTCCACGTATTTGGAGCTGGTGTCTCCTATGTAAAGGATTTTAGTGCAAGAAGTTGCTTTATAGATTACTTTCTTCCGCAGTCCCAAAATAGACATGAAAGCACAGAGAGGGAACGAAAATTGCCTGAGGTCACAGAGCAAGTTGGTGGCAAAGTTGGAACCGGGTTAGGTATCTTGATGTAGATTTTGATGAGATTAAAGGAAAAAAATATATATTCTTGAATTTCCATTTCACACAATATTCAATAGTTCTTTCTGTCACCGACTAGCATTAGGATCACTTTGGCTCAGACAGTTTCTAGAACAGACACGAAGGGGAAAAAATGTCTGAAGATGCCGAGCACAGTGCTCCAGTTCAAAACACTGAAAATTCTAGAAAGAGCAGTATGGCTACCACATACTGTATTTTTCAATATTGTTCAAATGAGCAGCCTACCACATGACTTTTCGACTGAATCTAATTTCATGAAAGCTGTTTTATTAGGCTTCAAATGACCTTGCACAGGGGAGCATTTTAATGAACACTAAGACGAAACCCTCGGCCCAGTCTCTCCTCCCCACCACAGACAATCTGTTGCCAAATTCTGCTGATTTTCCCTCCTCCATGTCTCTGAGCTACATCCTCCCCACTCCGTGTCCAGCAGCTGTCCTGCCCCAAGCCCAGTTCCTCCCCTTTAACGGGACCATGGTGATCACCTTTATTCAGTCCCTCTCCCTCCCTTCTTGGCACAACCTACGATCCGGTTCCCACACAGTGGATGCATTAAAACATTTTTTTGCCTCTAAAACTGAAATCTAATCATGTCTACCTATTACTGCAGGCAAAATCCTCACCGTGGACTAGGTGCTGAGTGTCTGGGCCACCCTGATCTCTGGCCTCCTCGCCCTCCCTCCTGCTCCCGTGGTCTGTTCCAGCTCACAGGTATCTCTGGTCCTCGGTATTTGCAGAACACCGGCCCCCAGTCCTCCAACCTCCCTTGGGCTACTTCATACCAACTCATTTTTCAGACCTCAAAAATTATTTTCTTCCTTATGTAAATCTTTTACTGATCCTCAGATGAGAACGGTTTCCCATATTATTCGCTGGCATGGTGCCTGTGTTCATGCTGTCCGTAGATGAGCCTGGGGGAGTATCCCAATGAGACCGAGAGATGGGGTGGGGACTGGTGAATCTGGAAGGGTCAAGTTCTTAACTAATGTGAGGGTTTTAATGTCTGAGATTCAGGTCACTGGGCACCCGGTGCTCTCCTTATCCCTGGGCAGCCACAAAAAGGCGGAAGCTTTTTCAGGTCCCTGTGTTGGGTTTTTCAAAATGTTCCTGTTGCATTATCTACCAGCAGACCTGGCTTTTGCTGCCTCCTAGGCTGGGAGGGTGCGAGAGTCTATCCCAGCAGCTGGAGTAGGAACGGCAGGGAGGATAAGCGGACAGCTTGCCTCCTAGGCTGGGAGGGTGCGAGGGTCTATCCCAGCAGCTAGAGTAGGAACGGCAGGGAGGATAAGCGGACAGCTCCAAATTTCATTCATCTTTGAATCCATGTACTCACCGATACCTGATGCAGAAAAGGAGGAGGCATCCTGGGGTCTTTATAATTTGCTGTCCGTGCTCTGACCTCTGAAAGCTTCAAGGATGAGCCGCCCCCGCCTCCCCCTGGTCCTCAGCAGTCACAGCACATCGGCAGTACATGCTCACTCCAGCTTTCGTGGGCAAGACTGACAAGGACGTGTCATAACTCAGTGTCTTCCTTCTGCTGTGGCCAGTGCTCCCTGCTGGGAGTTTTGAGTGTCTTAGCAGCTCAGAGAGCGAAATGGAATGGTGTAAATGAATGTGCCATTGCAAGTGCCCTACTCCTTTAATGTATGATTTGGGATCACGTTTCACTCAATCCTGCCAAGTCACAGAATGATTTGTGATAACACGTGCTGGTGATAATTTAGCAGAACCGAAACGATATCGGACCGGGACTGCAGACCCCCCAGCTCCAGACAGTCCCCAAAGGGACTCTGTTCAGTACAACTGTTTGTGTACTAATTACCCTTTGGGAAGGTGGCGGGGGTGGGGGAGGCTAACTTCACCTCTGCTGGGTGTCTCTCAGGTTGGCCTGCAGGAACCCCCTTAATCTCCCGTTCTCCGTTGCTGCAGGTCCCAGGTGCTGTCCTGCTCCCCCTGAAATCACCACAGTGATGATGACAGGGGTTAGCATTTATCGAGTGCTTGTATAGATTGGGTAATCTGCTTATATGCTTTACCTCCTTTAAGACCACTCTACAGTAGGTAGCTGTAAAAGCTTTTACTTTGTAGAAGAGAAGACCTAAGTTCTGAGGGGCAGATAGCTTCCTGGAGGTGAGCTGTGGTGGCAGAGTTGAGATGTGACCCCCTATCTGTCAGAATCCGGGAGGTTATGGGAGGCCTTTTGGGGCCGATAAGGTGCAAAGGGAGTGCTCCCTGGGGAGGAAGGGCGAAGCCTGGGGTCTTGTGCCTTGGAGAAGAGGTGCCTGGAGGGGGTGCTGTGAGTCTGCACGGCCCCAGGAGACTGAAGGGCAGGTTTCAGCCCAGTATCCTGAAGGCGTTTGCGGATGAAATGAAGGGGGTGAACGAGGCTGTGCCACCTTGTGCCAGAGGCGCTGGGGGCAGGTTGGAGTGCGGTTGGGTAACACAGAAGCAGAGACCCCTTCTAAGCTCTTTAATTCTGTGGTTCTCCTGCGCGCTCTGCTTCCATTCCCACGTTCCCCAAGCATCTTAGTGCAGTTGTCCCATCAGGTGGGGAGTGATTTTTTCTATACCTTATACATCGTTTCCATCGTGACGAGATGACGGTACTCTTGTTGCTCACGGTGCTACTGGGCCCCATTAATTGGGTTTGTGACAGTAGCTGAGGGGATCGGTGATGGATTTAAAATCTATAGGGGTGGTCTTAAGAGTTTGCTAAGCATGGGTATGTTCCCAAATTTGAGCTCTGTTTTCTTAAGAAAGGAAGAGCTCGAATACCAGAAACTGGTGGAAATGGTTCAAATCCTGACTTTGCCACTTAGCACCTGGGAGAACTTGGGCAAGTCATTTCATTTCTCTGAGCGCTTCTCTTTACCTATAAAATGAAGTTTGTGATGTTTATCCCATGGGTTGCTATGCAGATAAAATGCCATAATGCAGATGAAGCATTTTGCATGGTTCTCGACACATACTAAATTACCTGTAAAACTGTATCGGCAGTCATTATTATGCCTTACTCTGTGTTAGTCACTGTGCAACACACTTCCCATTATTGTCCTCGGTGCTCACAGTGACATAAATATTACCTGCATTTAAAGAAATGGTTCACAGGCTCAGAGAGGTAAAGTCACTAGGCCAAGGTCACTCAGCTCCAAGAGTGGCCCATCATCCTAGTTCCTCAGGATCCACTCTCTTGCTCCATCCTGCAGAGTGTGTCTTTCATGGTAACACTGCCCATTTGAGGCTGGTTATCCCCCATGCATGTCACACACACACACACACACACACACACACACACACACCTCCCAAATGCTGCTTGACCGAATGACCAAGCACCGTGCCATCTACATCTTGATTTTCTTCATAGCACATTGAACATGTTCCTTCTTTTTTTTTGAGGCCCCAGTCTCCTTATACATAATGGAAGAGGGTTTGAACTAAATAGATTCTACAGTCCCTTTCTCATTGTTAGCTGATTCTCAAATGGCACTAAGCACATAGTGGGGACCCTGTGACTCTTTATCATGAGGACTGGGTCTAGAGTGAGACTAGCAGGGCCGGTAGGTCACAAAATTTAAGGAGGCACACACTCCGAGGGTTGTGCGAGTGAAGAGCTGGCATGTGGGAATGCGTGCCTCCTTAAATCTTGTGCTCTGGACACCACTTCCATCACCTGGCCCTGGGGCCTGCTTCACAGGGTGGGAGAAAGTATTAATGACACTGTGGCCCAAACGGATTTTTCTTCCTCTTTTTAAACACCAGTGATGAGTACAGTGATGTTTTTAATAAGAATTGGCTGGTACTTTGAAGAGCTCTACTCAAAAAGACATTCTTGAAAAAGACTATTATTCATCTAGTTATATATTTTAGGGCTTCTGGGGATAACAGTAGGGGTATGGGATTATAAGAAATAGAAGGGATGTAATAGAGAAAAGATGAAATTACTATAACAACCATTAGACCATCCAAGAAAATAATTCCCAGCGATATAGTCATTATTTGTACAAGCATCCCCCCAAAACAGACCAACAGAATTTTCACACTTACTTCTTTGGTTTAATTGTCTATTTGTTTCGAAATGAAAGCTAATTAAAAGATTATTTTCATATGCTTTAATCACACCACAGCTAACTGTTGGAAAACGTGCAATTAATGGATGCAGCAGTTGACATAAGAATGCGTTTTTTTAAAATAACATCACTATTTGAATACACAGAGTGAAGCAATTAGTCCTTCATTAGTTCTGAGTTATTTCAAATGCTTTGAAATACTTGTGTGTTTAATGTTTAATCATCAAGGAAATATATCTGGCAATGGTGCTAGCTCCAGCATCATGAATTAAATATGGCCCCTTGGGAGTGGGGAGAGTTCAGGAAGAAAAATGGCAGCCTCCCCAGGCCTGGCCTCAGGCAAATTCCTTCTTCCTCTGAGCACAGGAACAGTGAAGGCAATTCTTAATGCATCAGTGCTTCTTGTATGCTCCTCACTTCCCAAGGGAGGCTGTGTAGGTGGCAGGTGGTCACCTTGGAGTGGAGCCGACTGAGAGGGACGGCCCCTGGGTCTGGAGCCCCCTACTCCAGTGAGGGTGTGAGAACAGTGTTGGCAGCTGCAGGGGCGGGTGAGGGGCGGATTACTGTTGGCAGCTTGATTGCACGGTAGCTAGAGTGTGGTGACCAGCACTTGGGGTGCAAGGATGTCATTGAAGCCTTAGGTGGGGGCACAGAGGATGAATAAGGGGCACGTTCTCAACCATAACTTAGAGCTTGGCAAGGGCGTGCTACCTGCAAGGAAAATGTGGAGATATGGAGGCGTCAAGAGGCTCCCTGGCAGGCAACGGGGTGACCTTCGTGCATGGGTAAGAATCAAAGGGATCTGTCCCAATTGGCAGTGAGATTCCCTCCCAGGAATGTCCTTAGGGCCAGCAAGCACAACACGTGTCAGAGCTGTAGGTGACATTTCCCTTGGATTGGTAGAAGATACATGGCAAGACTAAGTTTTCATCTTCTGGGGACACGGCCATAGACAATAAACAAGCGTTCATTATCTAGGCTTCGTACGGAATTCTATGCATCTGTTTTCTTACTGAATTCTCTTAGCAGCCCAGCGAAGTAGGCATGTCCCTGCTCTGTAGGGAAGGAAACTGAGGCATGGAGAGAGAAGTGACTTAGCAGACCGGAGTTATTCCACAGACTCATTGGCTTGTAGGGAAAATGAAACAATGTGTGTCATCCCTGCCGTACAGAGGAAGTGTGGTTCCTGCCCGAGGGCACACATGTTGGGTAAGTAGCTGAACCAGTGTTTCAACTCAAGTCTTTCAGACTCCACATTTGCTCAGGCTCAGCATGCAGTGGGGTTCCGTGAGTGTGCCACGGGTGTGCAAACACAGAGGCGCGGCTCGACTGCCGTACCGTACCATCACGGGACGCTCACTGTGCGCCGCCATTCAAGAGAGCAGAACCACAGAAGCCTGCGGCCCGAGGTGATGTCCTCTCTTCTTAGCAAAACCAGTAAGGATTCTTCACCTCAGGAATTGAAACTATCAGGAGTCTGAGACTGAGTGCTGATGACCACAAGACAAATCCCAGAGCTCCCACCCGCAGGTGGATTCTGAGATTGGAGGTGAAGATGGGGGGAGGCTGAGCGTGACCACGGCCCTCGACGTTTCCAAAGCCTGTGTTGACAGTGAGCCATGGAACAATGGCTTGGGGGTCTCCCCGCCTGTGTGTCTGGCATAAAGAGAATATTAACTCTTCTGTGCCAGGCCCTCTCGGCATTCTGTCCCCAGGATAGACTGTCCGGTAAAGTGTGCCCCACCCTGCGGCCGTGCCTAGGGAGCTGGAGTCCAGTGGGAGAGCCCAAGAGAAGCCTGGCGATGTAATATTGTGCATGAGCAGCAGAGACGTGACTCGGACAGAAGAACCAGGGGGTGGGGGCGGCAGGCTGCTCTGGGCACCAGAGTAGGCATGACTAGGGGGAGGAATACTCCTGGTCTTGAATTTTCTATGGGGAAAACGGGGGAAGACATTACAAACTTGGGAACCATGTGTGCTGAGGACTGGGATAGGAATGGTCTGCGTGGATTTGGGGACTGTGAGCACTTGAGCCTAATGCTGGGGTGTAGGACGCAGGGGCAGGACAGGGCTGAGCTGGTGGGTCAGAATTGAGAAGGCTTTAGCATTCCATCCATCTGAGGGAGCTGATGTCCTATAGCCAGTAGGCTGGGAGCCAACAAAGATTTGTAAGCAGAGCCTGGGAAAACCAGTGCATTTCATAGGAGATCAGGATTAGAACATGTTTGTGGGGTGGTAAAAGCTCTACCAATGGACCGAGATGCTGCTTTTTTCTTTAAGGGTCACATACTTTTATTTATCCATGTAGTCTCTTCTCCCTCTCTTTTCACAAAGGAGGGAGGATACACACATTCTGCATCAACTCACACAAACAAATGCAATTCACCATGATAGATTAAGTAACTGGAAGAGCTGGGGCAGGGATTAGAGCCTCTAAGAGCATAGGTTCTGTACGGTTGGAAGTGGGCCTCGGGGGTGGCGCTGAGATTCGCAGAGGCCAAGGCCAAGATGGAGACTGAGCCAGATTCCCAGCCCATGGGTTGCATGACCTAATCAAACTGGAATCAACTCTTCCTGATACAAAAGAGGCAAGGCTTTCATGAATTCACCAAAATAGGTCCTTCAAGAGACATTTCAGGAATTCCAGTAAGTTGTTTTTTATGGGCTCCCACAAAGTGGACTGATGGGATTCCTCTGAAGCTCAGCTTAGCACGAGAAATTCTAAGGGCAGCAGAGCGAAGACACATGACCCAGGCTTCATCTGGCTTGATCACAGAATGAGATTCAGGCTAATGCGATGGCTTTTGCTCTCTTAAGGCCCCAGCATGCATTTTTTAAAAGGGGACTTCTTATCTGCAATCCCAGTATCCCACTCGTAACAGATAAGGCCTGGCAATCTCTTGGTTGAGGAGGAGGCAGAGGGTTGGTTTCTAGGGAGCCTTAGGGACACCCGCAGGGATTCCAGGGCTCTGGGGAAGGTAATCTGAGAAACTTGATCCGAAGGAGTGATGGGCAGGACATCCTTCAGGCAATACTCTATAGACATTATTCTGCACAGTCAGGGTTGTGACAAGGATCGGAAGGCAGAGAGCTCGGGCAGAGACTCGCGGGGTGGATGCTCTGTGCTGCTGACTGCCGGTGATTTCTCCAACACCTGAAAGCAGTAGGTGGTCCAATTCTCTAGGCTCCCTTACTCTGCAGCCTCAGGTCTCCGAGGATCCTGCCTTTGAGAATTCAAGGCCCCAAACATGTGCTGTGGGCCATGTCACCCCACATCGGAGGAGGGGAAGCAGTCTCACTCTGCCAAAAGTCTCTCAGGACCCGGTTGCTCTAGATCTTTTTAATTGTTTCTTGACATGCCTTTTAAGCTGTCACACTGAAATGTGATTCCCATCTCTGTTTATCTAATGTCACTGGGGGAGGCACTTGGAGACCTGCTATGGCCCAGCCTCTACCTACAACTCTCTCTCTGCTCAGCCCTCTCTCTCTCCCCACCTTCCAGAGCGTCTCTGTAGCTGCTGGGAAACCGGCGAGCTTCCTTGGCAGCAGCAACAACAGGAAAGGGTAGACCCTGGGGGGAAAGCAGGCAGCTGGCTGGTTCTCCATATGGCTTGCTGGCTGTGGAGGCGCTGTCTCCCTCACTGAGCACCTCCCCTGTGCCAGGCTCTGAGATGGGCAAGGGACGTGCCCCGGCGAAGGAGGAGGGTGCACGCTTAGGGGACTCATGGTCAGCTGGTTGGGGCCACGCGTCTGATGTTCTGATGTAAAAGAGAATCCAGTCAGTGTGATGCATGGTCCACACAGCCTTCATACTGAAGGAGGACCGGGAGACCCCCTCTCCCCCCGTCTCCAGCCTACACTCCTCCTCGGAAGGTGAACTACATGCATGACATCAAGAAGTTCCTCTGCCGGCTTCTTCCAACTGGGCCCTGGCCCATGGGGAGTCCCAAAAAGTGCAGGGAGGTTAGAGAGTGCAAGTCGTCCATATGGCCATTGCCAAGAAACAATGCCCGCCGAGCTGGTGCAAACTAGCCCTGAATGCCTTGTACCTACAGTGACCAAGCAACACTGTCAATCAGTACATTTCATGCCCTGACCAAGGGTCAGTGCGGTGTTGTACGGTATTTTTGCAAAATGGCTCAAGCCAGTACTTCTGGAACCAACCCTCACAGCCAAGAGTACGGTCAGAGTGTTATCCTCTAACTGCCTCCCTACCGGGTCACCTCTTGGCTGGCTATGTTCTTTGACTAGAGACTGCTCCTCCCAAGAAAGGTGATTGTCCTTGGTGCCTCTCTCTCTCTCTCTCTCTCTCTCTCTTTCTCTCTGCTGTCCAGTAACTACTCTGTTGCTCTCAGCCTTTTGGTCCTAGGGGTGGTAAAATTCTGCTACCAAGACTGTGGTTATTATCCTCTCACTTCAGTGCCCTCTACCCAGGCCTTGGTTCGTAGCTCCTTCAGCAATAAACTCTCCTGAGTCCCTCTGTTTTCAGCAAAGCTGTTATCATCAAGACAGTGTGGTACTGGCACAAAAACAGACACATAGACCAATGGAACAGAAAAGAGAACCCAGAAATGGACCCTCAACTCTATGGTCAATTCATCTTTGACAAAGCAGGAAAGAGTATCCAATGGAAAAAAAGACAGTCTCTTCAACAAATGGTGTTGGGAAAATTGGACAGCCACATGCAGAAGAATGAAACTGGACGGTTTGCTTATGCCATACATGAAAATAGACTCAAAATGGATGAAAGAACTAAATGTGAGATAGGAATCGTTCAAAATCCTAGAAGGGAACACAGGCAGCATGCAGTCTCTTATTGGGACCTGGATTGGTTTTTTTTTTTTTTTTTTTTAAAGATTTTATTTATTTATTTGACAGATAGAGAGAGATCACAAGTAGGCAGAGAGGCAGGCAGAGAGAGAGGGGGAAGCAGGCTCCCTGCTGAGCAGAGAGCCTGATGTGGGGCTCAGTCCCAGGACCCCGAGATCATGACCTGAGCCGAAGGCAGAGGCTTGAACCCACTGAGCCACTCAGGTGCCCCATAGGACCTGGATTGATGTAAGGAGGGGTGAATCAATACCAAAAATCGAAAAGCATTTTTCAAGGGTTGGGTCTTAAAGTGGGATAGGAGTAGAAGTAGAGTAAGGTCAGTGATGAGTCAGCAGTTGTCCCTGGAGTTTAATCTGTAGATTCCCACTTAACTTGCCTCATAGACAGGAATGCTCCAGAGAAGGACCACAGGCTTGGGCAGGTCCTCCAAGGGCACGCACTCTGCCAGGCAGACAAGGGACTCTTCTTCCGCTCAGCCCGCCAACAAGATCTCTGAACCATTCATTAACCCGTGTTGCCTCGCCCCCCACCAAAGACTTAAATCAAAGCCCAAACTGGAAATGGGGGGAGGGCTGGGAAGAACTACTGAACAAAGGGAGATGCTTTAGAGACCCCAGGGATCTCTTACCTAAGGGGCGACCTTATCTCGAAAGTCCTGTATCTTGCAAGCTGAGGCCATCTTGTTGAGAAGCGGTACAGTGATGTGGGTCTGCATCTCATGCCCCAGAAATGTTTCTTAAATGAGAAGGGTTTCGACCTTTCATGGCCCTGGACTCCTTAGCTATCAAGTAGGATAATGACAGCATGTGCTTCAGAGGGTTGGGGTGAGGATAAGGTATGGCATCTGGCACAGTCTGATACGTATCTGACATTCAACAAATACTGGTTATTGCCAAGAAGCAAGAGGTAGCAGGTGTGGTTGTTAAGGCAGCCGAGAGAGAAGGGAGAGCAGTAAGATTTTATTCCATGCGAAGTCTTAGAGCAGAGCGTGACCAAGTGCCAGATCGGGAAGAACATTTAATGCATCCTTTAGCCTCAATCTCCCCATTCTCAAAGAGTAAAAGGAGGCCAACGTGGAGGGGAGGCTTTTTGAAGGTCACCCAGATCTTGATGGTAGGACTGAGACTTGAACTTGTATTTCCTGCTTTTCTGCCTTCAGCCTCTTTCTTCAGAGCCTCCCACGGAAATACTTCCACTGATTTCCTCCCCTGAAGGGTCCTGATGCCTCTGACTTGTTAATGACATTGTGAAGAATATGTAAGGAAATACTGTCTATAAATCTTGCCAAATTCACTCTTGGAAGAGCAAGCACAATAAATAGTGGGTTTTTGCACGGGTTTAGAAACAGCCAGCGTTGTGCAGCTTATAGGAGGCGGAAGGGGGGGCGGGATTAATTAGGATACAGCGTCTCCTGACCTTCAAGTTTATGTTCTCTCCTCCGTATCACACTCCTTCAGCCGTTTCTTAGCTGAAATTAAGAACTGTGGCTTCAAATAGAGCCACTGGCTTCACACACTCTTCGTTCCTTCCTCCAAGAAGCCCTATCCTTGTGGCTAACTCATACAGTGGTGGTTGTTAAAAAACACCAAGGGACAAGAAAAGAGAGTCTGAAATGTTTCATCTGGAAAAACAGACTCACACGCAGACAAGCAAAGGGACAATTAGTTTTTTGTCTGGGTTGAAACCGGTGGGATATTTGTCATGTGAGTCAAAGTCTGGAGAATTTAATAGGATTATTGTAGGGTGAGGAAGTCCACTTAGAGAGGGATAAAAAACAGAGGAACAAAACATGCCTATACTTATTTTCATGAATACAAAAACCAAACAAAAACAAACAACCCAAAAAACTAACCTGGGAGTACCCACCTGATGGTTGAAATAACACCACTATCACCAGTAGTGATTGTTATGTTAACGAAACACCATTAACTCTGAACCTGGTCTTATTTTAAAGACTGTGCGTTTGTGATCCCATTTAATCCTTCCAGCCTACAAGGCACTTGTTATTTCTGCTTTGGCAGTTAAAGATTCCGGGACCAAGGACAGCTGAGTAACTTAAGGATAGGGGTGGAATTTGAGCTTGATTCCAGGTTCCTCGATCCCATTTCTGTTTCATAAAATGCCCTGGGAGCACAGGTAGGATCCATCAACCCAGTTGATAGATAAGGAGCAATGTTGTTGCCGGTGTGGACACCTCAGTAGGGCAGAGGTGTAAGTCAAAGCCTGTGCATTAGCCCAGGGTTTAAAATCAAACATGTCTATGAGACAGGACAGGTGGGAAAGTGGGACATGCCAACCCAACGTAATTCTAATGGAAAGAGGTTCACTGTTGCCTTTAAAGTTGGAGTCAGTGCCTTCTGAGTCATGGCTTCCCTCATCCAGCATCCGCAGGGGCCAATTTTCTAATTCTTTCCCCTGCCCCAGATGCTCAGCAAGAATTGATCCTCAGTATGGTTTTGCTGATCTGTTGGCTGACTGATTGATTAATTGATATATTTGCAGCTGTATGGTTTGGGGCTTCCAGCTCTAGTTGGGAATTGATTTTCATCTTCACAGGTTAAAAACAAAAGCTATCAAACCCCTTACAGGAGATGGTGATGAGACACAATCTTATTAAACCGAAACTGACAATTTATCATCTCTCAACAGCTTGAGGCCCAATTTTTTGTGTGTGTGTGTGTGTATTCTTGCCAGGATCTCAGTGTTTTGTTCAATATCTAATTTATTTGGAGTTTTATTGAAGGAGGAGCATTTTCTGCAATTCTTGTCTCCAATTTGCAAGGAGTAGTGGAGCAGCAAAAATCATGGGGAAGAACTTGGTGGCCATCCAGGGTTTAGTCTATGTCAGGGGGCCACATACCTGTTTTCTCAGAACCTTGTGTCATGATGATTTTCTACAGAGCCTGATATTTTATGGTTCTGTTTTTTTTTTTTCTCACCAAACATTCCTTTGTTTTTGTGTTGTCACCTTGATTTTAAAGTTTTTCTCCCCATCCCTGCTAAGTGTTGAAATGTTGCTTAGCAAACTTACTTATCATTTAATGCATTTCACCAACTAATTAAACCTTCCAGCAGCACACATAAATTGGACCCTCTGGCCAAGGGAAATGCTCAGCTCATCTGGCTTAGTCAGGAGTTTGCTCTGCTTGGTATTTGTCACAAGAGAGCTGGGTCTCCTGGAAGAGGGCCCCCGGGCCCCCAGGTGGGCACACGGGATTGGCTGGGCCCATCCTGCTTCCTATTACCTGGTCCCGGTGATTGGTTCTGAGAAAGGAGGTGGGGTCCTGGGATCCAAGCGTGGCCTCTCAGACTCATCCTTGGGCTCAGTGCGAGCGCTCTGGGAGAGCTTTTATTCCCACTGGGTTTGCCAGTCTGGGAAGGTAAGAACAACAAGCCTGCTGGTACCCACCTTTCAGGTCACAAGCAGCGAGTGTGCTTAAGTTCTAGGAAGGGAAAGGCCGAGTTCACAGGTGGAAGGAGAGCCATGAGTGCGATGAGCTTCCTTAGTTCCTCATTTGTGTAACTCATCGATTTCCTCCTGCCCTCTGAGCTAGTTTCAGTTGTGTGTTTCTGCGACTTCTGATCGAGAGCCTTGACCAATAAAGGTTGGTTGGTTTCTTTCCTTCATTTCCTCCATTCCTCCAGAGACTCGAGACTCACACAAATAGTAATTGGAGAAGCAGGTCCACCTGTATCAGAAGCCCCAGAGTTGGTTTTACCCAGTATCACATCCCTGCCCACGCCCTTGCTTGAGTAATGTCTGCTTTTGTCATCAAGGCCCAGAGCCAGGTCCAAATAATCAGTTACCTCCCTTATCCTCCCAAGACGAGTAGGAGACCTTCCTCCTTTATTTACCCCTTGATTTACTTCAAATGAATACTTGTTCAGTTTCTAATGTTTTTTAAATATGAGATCAATAGATGTACATTGTAGAAGTTACAGACAAGCACAAAGAAGGCAATAAATTTACCCCTAATCTTGCCACACCTAAAATAGTGTGCTATTTTCTCTTTACAAAGGAAACCTAAATGTTCAGTGAAATCATTTCCTTAATGAATAAATAAATAAGTCCATAAAATGGGCTCAAACTAGTATTCCATGGCTTCTAGAAAGTCCAATGTCCTGGACTTGAGTCCAAGCTCTTCCCTATTACCAGATCTGTAATTTTGGGTGAGTTGCCTAAGCTCCTTGAGCCATTTTCGCATCTGTCCACTGGAGTAAATAATCTCCTTCTAGTTTGATGGGTTTATGGGAGAAATGAATGGAAAAAATCAACAAATATTTTATTGAAAACTATGAAGTGTGGCACAAATAACATAAATCATGCCTTTTATAAAATATTTTTTTTCTAGTCTCAAAAACCTTTCGTTAAAAGTTCCTGTGTGAAATCCCAGTCCCCAAAATAGATGAAGAGGGGCTTTGGGTAATGCAGAGACACCTCCGACCCCAAGTGACCTATGATGTGCCTTCAGGTAAGCCCCCTGGCACAGAACGCTATTTAAAGACTCTGGTCTATTACTAGGTAATTTTCAGCATAGGCTAATGGCAAAAATCCCCTAAAACTCCTCATAGTGCCTCCTGTGAATATTAAGTTAACTGAGAACTCTGCCCAGTGCCTGTTTTAGGAAGATGTCGCTGATGAGGATTAAGTTTTCTTTCTGGAGTTTGCTTGGCCACTGCTGAGTGCAGTCAAGTCCTTCTCATGACACTCTTCCTCTCTTTCTCTAACTGAATATCTTTTTTTTTTTTTTAAAGATTTTATTTATTTATTTGACAGAGAGAGATCACAAGTAGGCAGAGAGGCAGGCAGAGAGAGAGAGAAGGAAGCAGGCTCCCCGCTGAGCAGAGAGGGGAATGACCAGGACGCTGAGATCATGACCTGAGCCGAAGGCAGAGGCTTGAACCCACTGAGCCACCCAGGCGCCCCTCTAACTAAATATCTTGAAAGGCTCAGACAAAGCTAACTACTGAGACCAACCACCCTATCCACACAGATGCCCAAAGGTACTCTGTTTGGCTCTGGGAGTCATCCAAACATATTTGTTAATCATTTGTTCTCTCTCAGGTCCTGTGGTAGATGCTGAGGATACAGTGGTGGGTGCACCAAGCCATAACTAGCCTGTTCTCTGAGGACCTACTGATTACCTGGGGAGTTAGACATAAATGATACAGTCCTAAAAGTTAGTGTAAACTTTCAATTGTTGTGTGTGTTGGATGAACCCAGTTCTGGGAGAGGATCCAAATTCAGAGAGGATCCAAAGAGGCAGAGAAAATGGGGTGAGGACATGACATTTAAGCTATTATCTGAAATAAACAGGCACCCCTAGCCAAGGGAGAAGATTGTGCAAAGGCCATGTGGTGGTTAGGAAATTAGTACCCTCCAAGAACTGAAAGAAGGCCGCTGTGTCTTGTTATTTCCAAGATAAGTCTGGGAAGGGAGGCCAGAACCAGGACAAACATGTTTATGGGGGGCCATGCCAATGACGTTGCTTCTTATCCTAGGAGCCATGGAAGACAGAGGCTGTGGCATCTGCTCACAGATGGAGAGATGACAGGATACTGTCCCAGAGAAGGCGCTGTGGAGATGGGCAAAAGTAGACACATGTGGGAATTATTTGGACAGCAAAATAAAGGTAGTTTGAAAGCATGTACGTTAGAGTAGGGTGTATTAGTTTCCTCTTGTGGCTATAACATGTATCGCAAGCTTATGGCTTATAACAAGAGCAATTTATTTTCTTATAGTCCTGGCGGCCAGAACTCAGAAATGAGGGCTAAAAATCGAAGTCTTTTCAGGGCTGGTTTTTCTTTGAGGCCCCAGGAGAGAAACTCTTCTTCACCTCTTCCACATTCTAGCAGCTGCTGGCATTCGTTGGCTTGTAGCTGCATCCCTTCACTCTCTGCTCCCTGTTCTTTTACTACCTTCTGCCTCCCTCTCAAATAAATGTGATTACATTTAGGGTTCCTGATGATCCAGGATAATCTCTCCACTTTGAGGCTAAAGATATTTGTTTCCTTAATTTAATCACATCTTCAGGGTCCTTTTTTTTGCTGATAAGGTTCCAGGGAAAAGGACCTGGACATCTTTGGGAGCCATCATTCAGGATGTCAAATAGGCAAGGAGAAAACGAGATCTGGCATGATGCTTGGGGTTCTGCTTTGCCAGTTGGGTAGATGGGTCTGAGATGGAGTAAGGGTCACAGGATGAACTCTGTTTTGGTCATACTGAGTGTGAGGTGCTTTTGAGACATCTGAGAACAGCTGTCCATCGGGCAATTTGGAAATACAGATCTGGAGTTCAGAAGAAAGGTCTGGGCTGGAGATACAAACATGAGAATCACCACAGTGGGGTGCTTAGTCATGCCATTGAGGGGAATGAGGTTGTCCAGGGAAAGAATCTAAGAACCCTTGGGGAACGATGATGTCATGGCAGTTTGCAGAGAGGATCCAAAGAGGCAGGAGGAAGACAAGTACATTTCTGGCTCAGAAGCCAAGAGGGGGATGATTTCAAGGAGAAGGGAGTGATCAACTCTGTCCAAAATGCTGGAGAGCTCAAGTAAATAGAGGATTGAAAATATCCATGAAATTCATCCCATGAATTCCTGAGGCGGAGTGATGGGAGCACCAGATGCATTAGGTTGGAGCAGGTGGAAGAAAACTGAGCAAGTAGAGAGACTTCTATATTCATACATATTCTTCTATATATTATATATTCAGATTCATCTTTCAGATCACCCTTCAACCATTATTTCTTCAGGGGAGCTTTTCCTGACCACTCAACCCTCACTTTTATGAATTCTCTTAGCCCCGGTATTCTCTCCTCTGTGGAGCCCTGATCAAAGACTTGAAATGTGTTTATTGGCATGATTACTTCATCTTTGGCATCCTCTGCTACTTCCTGCATACATCACTCAAAAATGGGGTTCTGAGGCAGGTTTTGCCCACCATCATATTCCCAGAACATAATCCAAAGCTGGCACATAGTAGGTCCATGACCAACTTTACTGAATGAGAAGATGATCAAATGAATGTTGTAGTTTAAGTTGCAGAAGAGGAAGCATTTTTGATTTCTAGATAGAGGCTGGCTGTAAGGAGAAGTGCACAGACTTTGGACTCAGACACCCAGAACCTTCTGTGTTCTAGTTATGTGGCTTTGGCAAAATCAGATTTACTGACTTTCAGAGCCTCGGTTTTCTTGTCACTGTAATGGGTGTAGATGGTACCATCTTCCAAACCAAGTCTTATAAGCATTTTGCTTCCACAGCATCCTGCTTTGTGAAGAGGTGACAATCAGACATGCGAAATGAGTGATGTATATGAATTTTTCACTTTGGGAAATCAGAAACCAAAATAAATTGAGAGAGAGAGAGAGAGAGAGACAGAGAGACAGAGAGACAGAGTACCTGGCATATCCAATGGCTACTTAATAAATTGTGCCCCTTGGTTGTGTTGGGTTGCATTTTGTCCTAAGCAGGTTGTGGTGGGGTCCTTGAAGTCGTGTGAGGAGTGATTTCCTATCTAGGGAAGATGCTCTGGTGGAAGCTGGCATGTGCTGATGATGGGGGTTTAGTGTGTCTGAGCAGGGGGGTGGGGCTGGTCCTTTGGTGCGGGGGCCTCACCTCCCCCGTTCCTGATGCCATTCCAGCTGGGCACCTGGCCAAGGAAAGCTAAGCGTTTCTCTCCCTGTGCCCACACCTCTGAGATCACATGCAGAGATGGGATGCCTGCTGGAAATCTGGAGTAATTCCGGTTTATTAATTTGTGCCCCTATAATTAAACAGTCATATTAATTAGCATTTATGCCTGTGTGCCTGCCTTTTCCATGTTAGACTTGCAGCTCAGAGTAATTATTTATATGATTTCTCAATTTGTTTTGGTTCTGTTTTCCCAAGGTGATACTTTTGCAAGATTCATAGATAGTACTTGTTTTGCATGTCTGATCGTCAGCTCTTGACGAGACACGATTGCTGGGGGAGCAAAATGGATCGGCTGGCATCTGTGTCCTGGGCAAGAGACAATTCCAAGCACCCATTCTTTCTGATGAATTTGTAAGGAAATTTTCAATCTCCATGCACACTGCTGGTGACTCTTGCACTGTTTTATGGTGGGTGTCTGTGTGCTATTTTGTTCTGCATGTAGAAACATTAGAAAATTCTGTTGGACAGTTACTCAGCCTTGATTGACACCATCATCACTATGAGTCACCATTTTATTTTCCTCCTCTTAGATGAAAGGATATAACCTAGGTAGCATGGGAAGAACTCGAGAGCATAATGGCTTGGTTCGGGGGCCCTCCTTTTTGGCGGATGTCCCCTTTCATGGTTGATGGGGATAATTCCTTCTGTGGACATTTGTGGCTCATGACTCGGTAACTGCTGTCACTCAAGGTGAGGCAGACTACGATCCTTGTTTCTGAAGCATTTACTGCACCCCTAGGACCAAATGATTAATGGGTCAACACCGGACAACCCCCTCCCCAAACACATCAGACACGATGTCCCGATATGTGTGAGATGCTTTGTAGGTGCATTCTCTTTTCAGTGACAGTGACCATAGAGTTTTGGATCCCGCTCAGTCTCCCAGCCCCATATAGATGTGAACACTGAGGCTCAGGGAGGACAGAGTGGCTTATCCAACCCCATCCACTAGACGGTGTCCGCGCAGGCATCAGACCCCAGCCTGTGTGGTTCCAGAGCCTATGCGCCCACTTCTCTCCCACGCGGCTGCACCCGATGCTCACGGGCACGTGCTTCGGAGAACAGGAAGGAGTTGACCAGCAGTTCACAACTAGCTGCCCAGCTGCTCTCTGCCAAGCTTTCTGCTGGGGCGATGCAGTGCTTGGTGGAGCGTGGAGGAAAGCACAGATTTGGAGTCAGAAGGGAGTAGTCGGAAACCTTTACGGTAATAGCAGTAGCAGCTGGTATCGTGAACCAAGGCCACAGAGGAGTGCAGGATGGGCTGCTCATGTGCCCTTTGGGGCAGGTGGAACTGCCTAGGACCCTCAGAAGCTCTAGGAGACTTGGAGGAGACGAGAAGTGGCCTGCCCCGAGGGGAGTGTAGCACAGCCGTCGGTCTGGCTACTGTCGACTGAGAACCCACCATGGACCAACTTGGTGGCCGATGGGGGCACAGGGAGACTTCCCCCCAACCCTGCATGAAGACTCCGTTTTACAGAGGCCGAGGCACATGCCCAGGGTCAGCCGGAGTGGCAGAGCCGGTTTGGCCTCCCAGTCCTTCACGACGCCTCTGGCTTCATCTTGCTGCTCCAGCTTTGTGAGGCTGAGCCCTGGGTGCTTGTGTCCGCTGCCGGACCCACTGCCCTGTTCCCCAGAGCGGGGCTTGCTTCGCTGCCGTGCGGGGCCGGGCCGCCCGATGAAGACGTGTGTGTCACTCATGGAGGCCGTGCCTCTTGACACCCCTGGCACAAACATTTTGAATTCTAATCGTGGAAATAATTTGGAAGAAGGAGATGAAGGTTATCATTTATTTAGGGTGCTTTATCAACAGAGGCCCTCTCTGGCTTTAATAAATGAAATGTGTTGCGCAGAACGGGGCTCACTGAGGCATGAGATACTGTGTCTGCCCACGGAGGGCTTTGAATAATTTACATCCTGGAAAGATATTTTATGACAGTGCTTATAATCTTCTTACTGGTTTAAAATCAACATTTACAGCAGACGTCTTTGAACTGATGCAGCTGATAAGCTTATCTCTTTATTATGTGACACGAATCAAGCCTGCTCAGGAGAGGGAGTTTTCATCAGAATTGATTCCTCTTTGGATCTCAATATTTTATTCTCCAAAAACAGCCAATAAATAATAGAGGTCAGCCATTAATATTTCATTTTAATTAATATATTAGTAGAGAGAACTCTTAATTCGAAGGGGCAGGAGGCTGTGGGGTTTTGTGAAGGTGATTTAACTGGAGGCTCTGTTTGCGGTGAAACCTGCCCAGCCCCATCAGGGGCCTGCCCTTCCCAGGCTCCGCCTTCCAGCCCATCTGCGGGCGGAGGCTCTTCAGGTGATGGCTTGAGCTGGGCCAGTCCAGGCGAGGAGCGCTGGGCGGAAGATTCAGGAGGATCTTTTGCTCCCACGGTTCTGCAATGCTTGGAGCCTGCGGAGTCAAGGGATGGAAGGAAACGGATGATGGCCCCTAGGAGTCCGAGAGGCTATCTGTGTGTCTGTCAGCCCACACACCCCTGGCGCTCCCAGGGTGCTGGTGGCCAGTACAGTTCTGAACGCAGAGCCTGAGGCAGGAGAAGGGACCCAAGCATGAGAGTCCCACACCAGCGCTCAAACTCTCTGTATCAGTGGGAAACTCTTGAAACTCTTAGTTTCAATGGGAAAATGAATCCACTGCTCTGAGCATCCCCTTCCCCACTATGGACTGGGGTGGTGGCTGTTCACCTCCCAAGGTTACCCCAGGAGTTAAATATGGCAATTTATGCAAGTGATGCCTTGTCACCCTAAGTGGAGGTTACTGTTAGTATTCTAAACTGAGAGGCCCCCATGCTGAGGGGAGGAACCATTCCACCAGAACACAAGCATGCACTGTAGAAACTGGAAGCTGAACTATCTCCTGGACATTTTGGGTTCTTCATGCTGCTAAACCACAAACAAAGAAGGAGGTCGCTGAGCCAATCTGAGAAAAAAGATTCCAGTCGCCACTGCTCCCCCACAGGGGGTGCCTGGGGAGGATTATGTTTGAAACCCAGAGGCTTCCCTGGGGTACCTTTTAATGTTCCCTTTCTCAAAGTCCTGGCCGATCCAGCCATGGCAAGCCAATAGAAACAAGGCCTCCTGGACACAGACCTCAAAGGAATGAGGCTCGTGGTTGACACCTAAGGATCAGAGCCCTTCCTGGCAGAGGGTGGGGGGAATGCAGAATGGGCAGTGGGAGAAGGAACTAGGATCACAAACTGGCACTTGAGGACCAGAGGGCTTGGTTGAGAGGACAGTGAAATTGACGTGGGCCTGCCCCGTGCCGCGGCTGATGATGATGGTGATGATGATGATCATCATCATCCATGGTCCCAGGGATTGCACACAGGAACTCCTCCCTGGACAGTGGTGGATGTCGCTGGCTTTTTGTCTTGGGAGGTTGATCTTTTTGAAACATCATTTGGGCCTCTTGCCCTCTGGTTTCCTACTGGTTTGGGTCAGTGGTGATTCTCCCAAGGGGATCGGAGGGGAGGAAGGGTTTAAGGAGAGGCAGTGCCCTTCTGTGAGCGCTCAGGGGCCAGGTGCATCTGTGTGTCCGTGGATGTGGGCCCGGGGCATGTGTGAGGGTTTACAAAAGAGACGGGTCTGCTTGCAGGTGTCTTTGAATCTATGCAGAGATTTCCATTTGGATGACATTCAGAAATGCAGCTGTTTTGGGGGTGGGGGAATGAGTTGGAAAAGTCCTCCCAAATCATGGTCAGCCTATGAGAAAAGGTGGGTCAGGGAAGTGCTTGATAAAGGCTGATCTGAGGAAGGGAAATCGTCTGGCCTAGAGGAGGGAGGCCAGGGAGAAGGCCGGTGGAGGGCAGGGAATGGGTGCTCTGCCCTGAGCCTCCACGGGATCATCCGTGGCCCGGGCCTCTACCCCAGTGGGCCTCCCTTGTGAGGTCAGGGGCTGTGAAGGCTTGAAGCCCCCTGCACTTGGCTGGGGGCTTCCTGGGGCCAATTGGCCCCTCCCGAGCAGATCCATAATTCAGCTGCATGCTGGGCTCTCGAGGTGAATGCTGTCTACAGATTTATATGAGGGATCTGGGAACAGGAGCATAAATTAGGAATTGATGCTACAGAATCACACAATTCCACTGTCCCAAGCAGATGGACTTAGAGGTCTTTTTGCTTATTCATCTGGCAAGTGCAGGCTTTTCACCTGTCTATTCGGGTCACGGGCAGGACAGGAGGAGGGCTGGGGCCCGAGACAGAAACAGGCCGCACTTGAGGAGATGTCTGCCTCACGTAATTAAGGAGAGTGGTTCGCTGAGAGCTCTTCTCCCACTTTCCAATCAGAAACATTACATTAGTCACGCTGCCTTTGAAAGCCTTCAGCAGCCCGTGGCTCGCTGGCTCCAGAGTGTGTGCTGCTTAGAGCTCGAGAGCACATTCCTGCCCCGGCCTGTCGACCCTGAGTCTGGCAGGGACAGGCAGCTCTGTGCGGTGCACATCCCGTGTCAGGATGCACATCCCGTGTCAGGTGCACACCCCATGCCAGGTGCACATCCCGTGTCAGGATGCACACCCCGTGTCAGGATGCACATCCCGTGCCAGGCGCACACCCCGTGCCAGGCGCACACCCCGTGCCAGGTGCACATCCTGTGTCAGGTGCACACCCCGTGTCAGGTGCACACCCCGTATCAGGTGCACATCCCCTGTCAGGTGCACATCCTGTGCACACCCTGTGCCAGGCGCACACCCCATGCCAGGCGCACACCCTGTGTCAGGTGCACATCCCGTGTCAGGTGCACACCCCGTGTCAGGTGCACATCCCGTGTCAGGTGCACATCCTGTGCACACCCCATGCCAGGCGCACACCCTGTGTCAGGTGCACATCCTGTGTCAGGTGCACACCCCATGCCAGGCGCACACCCCGTGTCAGGTGCACACCCCGTGCCAGG
>CM053620.1:15744689-15789477 GCA_028646535.1 Procyon lotor
GTGCGAACTGTGTCTTGAAGCTCAGGCAACCTTGGCCGGGGTTGGGGGAAGGGAGGGTGATGGTTCCAGAAAAAAGGGGCAGCCTAGGGAGGGGGAGGGTGGCGCATTTGACACAGAGCTCCGACCTTCAGTTTTAGCTTGTCACCTTTGGGGCCCAATTCGATCATATTTGGAACTTCTGTGGAGCTGTGTGCGCTTCCGGAAAGCTGCTGACTGCCTCTGACGGAGATGCTGTCTGAGGCCTCCTAAGCCCCTGGAATTTCTCACTAGCGTGACAGTTACAGTGACTAACCTGTTATTTCAGAAGCTTGGCGCACCTGGGGTGGGAGGAAGTGGGTTGACAAGTTAGCTGAGGCATATTCAGGTCACTCGGCTCTTTTTAGCAACGCTAAGAATGGGGTTCCGAGGCAGGAGAGCCTTTAGTCTCCTTAACTGGCCGGTGGCCGGCCTGGGTTCCATCCTCCACCCACAGGGTGACAGGGGACAATTCACCAAATCTCTCAGTGTCAGCCTCGTCATCTCAGAGGGGAACAAAACCATTCACCGGCTTTACCAGGAGAGTCCCGTTTGATGGTGTTTCCAGGAAGGAAACCTGTATCCAGGGGGAGCGGGGTGAGCTCAGACCTCCAGGAGGCTGAAGGTATCATCCACAAAATAGTTTTGAAATCTGTTTTTTTATCTAAAAATTCCTTGGTTTTTATTCCACTCTGGAATATAATTCTGTTTGCTTTAGCAGGGCTGGGACTAACTTGGGAAGAGTGAGGTACTTGCTTTGGGCCCAAAATTTAAGAAGACACCAAAAATACTTCAGTTGTCAAGGTAAATAATATTTAAAAAAATACTTTATTTTATTTTAGAGAGAGGGCACCTCCCATGAGCCAGAGGGAGGAGCAGAGGGAGAGAGAATCCCAAGGAGATTCCCCACTGAGCCCTGTGCACGGAGCCTGACTCGGGGTTCGATCCCACAACCCTGAGATCACGACCTGAGCCGAAACCAAGAGTCGGACGCTTAACTGACTGAACCACCCATGCACCCCAAGATAAATAACATCTTAATGCAGTATTTAAAAAAAAACTCAGGTTGCAAACCTGACCGCCCCTTTTACGTAAATCAGGTTTGAGCAGAACTGGCTGCAGGATTACAGTGAGGCCAGTGTTATCCAAATGCAGAATTGGGCTCTACCTTTATTTGAAAGTGTGATATTTTGTTTGCCACGGATCTTTTGGCATTAATTTTGAGTTAAAAGACATTGCATTAAAATATTACTTCAATATCTTGATTGCTGAGTTTTTTGGTGCCCTCTTAAATTTTGCCCCTCACGCCCCAACGCAAGTGCCTCACTTGCCTTACCCTAGTCCTGGCCCTGAGTGTACTTAAGCTTCTTCACTCCCCTCTCCTGAAACTCAAAAGACAACGATGCCCCCCACCCTGTCCCCCAGAAGGTGCAGCACGGGATTCCTTTGGCTTCCCGAAACCCTGGAGCACATCTCTGCATGCTTCTCACTGAACAGGCCCCGAGATACGCGAGGGTCTCTCTACAAGGCCAGGTGCACAGGGGCTCTCAGAGGGCAGTGGGGTCTTCCTCCTGTTACAAACTCACCTGTGGTGGAAGCAGTCTGGGCCCCACTTCCCCATCAGCAAGAGGCGGGGCTGGGGACAGGTGATCTTCATTAGGCTCAATTGGCTGTGGGTTTCTGAAGGCCCCGAGAGGGATGGACACTGTGCGAGGCGCTTTTCCGAGCCAGCCTTTCCCGAAGTCACGGACTGAGAAAGGTTAGTGTGAAAAATCGTTGGTGTTTAAAACAGAGGCTGAAGCGATGCTCCCTGGGTGTGAACAAGGGAGGAAGCGTTTCCTGACACTCTGGAGGGGCCCTCCGGCCCGGGCTGGGGGAGGGCAGTGTGGAGGGCTGGGGGGGCCCGTGTCCGCTCCAGGCTGGTGGGCGCGTTGCGGGCGTGCAGCGAGGTCTGACAGTGAGCCGCAGGCTGGGCGGTGGGCGGAGGTCTGCTCGGAGAGCTACTTTCAGCCGATCTGGGGAAGTTTCTGGGATAAGAGAGAACTTGGAGAACGTGCTTCAAGTGATGGTGAACCTTGTGAATCCGAAGAGGAGCCTGGGCTGTTCCAGTCCTGGGAGGAGAGAGACGGTGCTCTCAGAGGGACCGGCTTCAATAATAACAGCTGGGGGTGGCGGCGGGTTAAGGGGAAATCAGCAAAGCGTGGGGAAGCAGTCTGGGGCGAGCAACACTGGGGAGCCTTTACCTGTCACCCCAGACTGGAAGGGGAAGGAGAGGGGTATGGCAGGGATGGTTTGCAGGAAAACAGAGGGAGCTGCCGCTATAGAGGGACTAGGACAGGAGCTGCGGCTCCCGGGACCTGAGTGCAGCCGTCCACAGATGCGCCTGCGAGGCCGAGCTGGGAGTCCACACGCTCACCCTGCTCTCCTTCTGTCGTCCGGTCTCCGGTTGGCACCTTCTGCTGGGTGGGCCCGAGAGGCCTCATTCACACAGGGTGGCATCCCAGGGCCCCGCGCAGGGTGGAAAGAAGGGCCAGAGGGCGAACCGGGCTGGATGGGCCCAGGAGTGCAATGGAACCGGGTCTGTGCACGTGCTGCTGTGAGGAGAGCGGGGACGAGGCTCCATTCACGGAGCTTCCGCACACCTGCTCACCCACTCCCCGGGACGCACGGCGTGGTCACCATTGTTTCGGGAGAGGACGCTGAGGCTGGAGGGACTGGCGGCTGGGCAGCTGGATGGAATCAGTCTTCGTGGCCAGCTGTTGGCAGTGGGGAGAGGGGTCTGACCCTCCCTGGAGCCCCTGTAGGATGACTCTGCTTCAGTGCTGTGATCTCACTGCTCTGGGGGTAAGAAGCAGCTCTTCGAGAACTCCTGCTGGCGAGGAAAGCCCTTCCCCGAGGGCAGGGCGAGCGTTAACAGGGGCCCTGGGGGCTTGTAGGCTGTGCTCTGAAACTGGCCAGAACAGGTGCGGGCTCGGGACCCCCAAGAGGGAAGGCTGGGGCTGCCTTCAGACGTGCCTCCCTGCGTGCGTGCCTTGGACCAAGCCCACTTTCCGCAAGCCAGCGAGGCGCCGGGTCTGGCCTGGTGCTGAGGCTTCCCAGAGGGATGGAGACCTCCCAGCACCGCCTCCGCCTGCTCCTCTGCCTTCTCCTCACGAGCACGCAGGATGGAGCTCTCGTTAGGTTTCAGGCTTTGTGTTCAGTTCTGCATGTCAATTGATGTATTTAACCTTTGCCACAGTGGAGCAGGAGTGGGTGTTACCACTGCCGTTGTCCTGGGAGGGACGTAGGCGCGGAGGGACTCGCTCTGTGGTCACAGACTCAAGAGAAGCCATGGGAGCAGTGCCAGTCCCAAACGCCACAGCCCTTCCTGCATGCGGTGCTGTTGGGTCACATGTCTCTAAGCCTCAGCTCCCACCTGTTAGAAACCCCCCATAGACTGTTTGGGGGTGACCGAGATGGTCCCCAGGAAGCCTCTAGCCTGGCGCATGGCCTATGTGGCCCTGGACCCACGTTAGCTGTTGTGCCGTTGTGCTTGGATCACCTTGTCACACCAGCTTTCTGTCCTTTTTCTTACTCTTCCTGTCCCCATCTTCTCCTTACTCTTGAGCAGCCCAAGGGCCTCCATCACTGGCTTGGGAGCTCCCCCAAGCACAAGTATCTGGAAAAGACTCCCCACTCACATTCTTCCTGACCAGCCCACACTGGCCTCAGAAGGAGATCCCAGGAGATGGCTGGAGAAATGTGGGTGTGCTTTATGTCAAGAGCTGCCCGCCCTCCTCTCTCCCTCTCTCCCTCCTTCCCACCCCTCCCCGCTTCCTGATAGTCATTGTATAGGGCCTGGGAAAACAATGACATACCATCAGATACTTTAATAGATCACCGATCCCAGTGGGCTGGGGAGCCTCTTCTCTGGTTGTGTAGATGTGCAAACTGCATCTCAGATGCACAACATGATTAGGCCCTTCGGCTCATCAGAGGGGAGCGGGGACTGGCAGCAGGTCTGTCTGACCCTGAAACTGCACTTCCTCCTCACCAAATTGGGAAATTAATCTGCTTTCCTGTTGGGTCTTTCTGGGGGGGGAGCCCCACGGCTCTCCCCTCTGTCCCCACTCTAAGTCCTTGAGCTGTCTTGGAGCTTGTGCTTGAGGCCAAGCAGGCAGGACCTTGTCCCTTCAGAGGAGCTGGTCTTTGGAAAGGGGCCCATAAAGGCTGCAGGAGGTCGAGTCTTGTTGGGGAAGTGGGGGACACTGTTAATGGAGAGGACAAGTGAAGGCAGGCAGGACCCCATGGATGAAGGGAGAGCCCAGAGAGCCGGCGGAAGACGACAGAGGTGGTGGGCTATGTGTCAGTGGGCTCAGGGCAGGAAGGGGAGGAGCTGGGGTATCTGTCTGCCCTTGGGGAGCCTGCAGTTGGCTGGCAGAGAAGGCTGTGAAGAATGGGGGCAGGCGACGGTGCATAATAAAGCTGTCAGCCCTGCGGTGAAGATGTTTTTGTTAGCTCGTGCATGTATAGATGTAGTAATTTTTAGAGCAGAATAGCGATATGTGCCCTGGAGCTGCTGGGGCTCCCACTGTCCTGAGCGGGAGATCCTGGATCTCAGGCTCGGAGCCGAATGAGGGGGTCTGACCCCACTGCCCCGCGCTGGGGCCCGGAGCCCTGGGGAACATGCCTCTGGCCTGCATGGCTACCACTGGGTGGTTCTCACGTTCCGGAGCCTCAGATTCACCTGGGCGCCTGTGGAAACAAAACCCCACCTCCACAGCTTGCTTTTTCTTTTTTCCCCCAGTAAATCTGAAAGGGAACCCAGATAGTCACATTTCAATAAGTATGCAGGTGATGCCGAAGCTATTCTGGGGAACTGCACCTTGAGAACTGCTGCGGTAGGATTTGTCCCCCTCTCTTGTCCGTGTGTAAGAATCAGCCGAGATTGTCTCTAGAACATACCGAAGCCAGAGCCTCATCCGGGACCCAACGGAGTGAGGTGCCAGACAGTCGCACGGGTTCAAAGCTCCAGCTCATCATCCCCAGTCATCGATAGCCTGATTGTGATTTTGTGTCAGGATTGCGAATTATTGTCTCAGACTCTAGGGTGTGTGTTGAAGGGGGAGCCTGACAAAATAAACCCACGAAGGAGGTATAAATCTCCCAATCCTTCTGTTTGATTTGTTGAGTCAGCCAACAAAATACTGATCGAACCTGCACGGCGTGCCAGGAGTTAGCTGAGCAGGGGAGCTGAAAACCCAAGTCCTCTGTGGTGGCCAATAGACCACAGAGGTCTGCGGTGTCACCCGGGGGGCCGTTTTCGGGTGCAGGAGATCCATTCAGAATTGAGCTTAATGTCTAATGTGCGTGTGTAGATTATCACGTAATGCGATTTCATCCACTCTCAACTAACCTTTCTGCTCTTTGCATAATGGGCACAGGTGCACAGGGTCTTTCTAGGTCTTGCTAACCAGCAGTGTGGAGCTGGGTCTGCAGGCAGGGAGTTGGCCGTGAAGGCTGGTGAGGTCAATAGTTGTCCTTCAAGCTGGGAGAACCCACCTCTTCTCCAGGATGAAGATGAAACTCGTTAACCTCCGTAGTCCCCACTCTTTGTGCTTTGCCAAGGCTTTCTGGAAAGGAAGAGAGGGCAGTCTGGGATTTGTCACTCCTGGAAATTCAGCCGGGTCCTATCATTGTTGTTTTTGACTTTTCTAGGAGGACGTAGCAGCTCTAGAGTTTGTCAATAGGAGGCCAGAATCACTTCTGAAGTTTCCACGTGGCTCAAATGCAGTGTCTAGGGTGCACATAGTTTGGAAACTGCAACTCCTGGTTCTTTAGTATTCATGATTTTTTTTTTTTAAAGATTTATTTATTTGAGAGAGAGAGATTGCATGTGCAGGAGTTCGGGGAGGGGCAGAGGGAGAGAAAGAGAGGATCTCAAGCGGATTCGCCACTGAGCACGGAGCCTGAGGCAGGACTCGATTCCATGACCTGTGAGATCATAACCTGAGCTGAAATCATGAGTTGGACACTTAACTGACCGAGCCACTCAGGTGCCCCTATGATTTTTATTATTGTTATTGGTAAAAAGATGATGGTTCTGGGAATCTAATCTTAGCTGAACAATTGAATCCACTCAGTGTATAGACACAGCATAAGTCATAGGTAGCTCAGGTAATCCAGTGGTTCTTCTCCAGGGCCTCCTGGAGCACCGAATGCAAGTAAACACGCTGTGTACTTTCTGCCGTGAAAGAGAGTCTCATACAGGCCAGCGGCCCTTTCTCCCCACTCCCGACATTGGGATGAGTGTTATTTACTGCCTATCCCTGAGAAATCAGCCATGTGGACAAAGAATTTTGCTTTCTTGAGAGGAAACCTTAGCAAATCTAGAGCCAGGTGAGGTGACATGAGCCTGGGGGGAGCAGGAAAGGCTGTATCAAGGTGCGCGCATGCACATGCATGACCTGAGGTTCTCTCGCTGCTCTCAGACGGTAGAGGAACTCAGCTGTCTGTCACTTGGCATATGGTTCCTGTAGATGAATCACTAGAAACAAACATGTTGGTTTTCAGATTTTCCTTGGGTACAGATTTCTCTACCCACACAGCACTATGAATACAGACTAATTACAAGAAAACTCTAAATATGCATGATTATATGGTGGCTGATTTACAGCATTTTTCTTTACCCCTTCCTCTGTCTGTGGTTGGGGAATGAAAGAGCCAGCTTTTGTCTGTTAATCTTCTGTGGGTGGGGGGCTGGGATTCCTGTTAGCTGGGCACAGCCCTCCAGAGGTTCCCCCCAGTCCCCGAGAGCATGCTCAGCACCCCAGCTGGAGGGAGAAGACAGTCCCTTCTTCCTCTGGGGTTTCTTAGCAGTAAAGGTAACTATGACAAGACATTGAGTTGTTTAAATGTGTGTGTCTGTGTTTAAAAATGGCAACATCCAAGCATTGAGAGGACTGACTTTCGAGTCCTTGCTCTGTCTCGTTTTGCGGTGTGACATCAGGCAGTCCCCTTCTCTCAGGGTCTCAAATGACAGGATTGGATAACTTGACTTTAATGTGCAATGAGCGATGAATGGGTCTGTATTTGCTTTGAGCCCTGGGTATTCTCTCAGCTGGAGCAGAGATGGAGACGGGGGGTGGGGGAGCCCAAAGCTCATTTCGTCATGTTGTTAGACTCTCCGAAGGTTGGGAAGAGGAGACTTGTCCACCGCTCCCTGGTACATACAGAACTAGCCTTCTCCTTGGGGACACGAAGTCTTGAGTTCACATCCCAGCTCTGCCACTTAAGCATCAAGGTCATTTTCCCTAAGTTTTAGTTTTCTTATCTGTAAGATGAGCAGTGCTGCTGTGGGGACCAGAGGGGAACAGTTGTCTCCAGCAATCTAGTCTGTGACCTCCTGGAGGGCTGGCTGGGGTGCCTACCCCCCAATTATCTATCTGTGTTCCTCAGTACTCAGCGCAGTGCTTGGCCCACAAAGACCACTTATGAGTAAAGAGTCACCGGATAATTCTGGGGACGTGGGTCTCCCCGTACCTGGTGCGTGGAGCCCACTCACCGAGTGTCACTTTGCCAAGGTTGCGGTCAGTTGATGGTGGAGCTGGGACTGTGTTCATGTCTCACTGAAACGTGCGCGCCTGCTGCGCGGGCTCGTTTTCAAAGGCAAACTGTGCCCTTTCAGTTCTGAAATGAAGGCCGAGGGCTTTTTGGTGGCTTCCATATGCTTTTAAGTTAATTTCTTTAGGTGGAGTTAGGTATTTTTTTTAAAACAATACTCCAAAAATTGTCTCCATCGGTTTTATTTCCTGCCAGCCACTCTGAGCTCAGCATACCTGGGCATAAAGGCTGGGTAAACGGCGGACTGGGGAAAGCTCATGGACCCTCTGGCTCCCCCACTGCCCTGGGGCTGGTGGCGGTGGCCCCGGGCTGGGACGGAGGCCAGAAGGGCTAGAGAGCAGGTATACTGCCCCCGTGGGTGCTCCTGCAGGCTGGTGCGTGCAGGCTAGCTCAGGGACTCAGCGACCAGGCACTGGAACGATTCAAAGATGAAACACGCTTTACCTGCATTGCCCTCACTGAGAGGGCCACTTCCCCCTCGTGATTTTCCAGCTACTGTCCCATTCCCTTTACTGCACCTCAGGGACAGTGAGTTGGAGCCCTGCTTCCTCATCAGGAGACTGATGGCAGCCGTCATGCTTGAGGCACACTTACCTTCCAGGCGCTGTGCTAGCGGCTTAGGTAACTTTGTGACTTTGTAACAACCTTGCTAAGTAGCTGTGGTGCACATCTCAGAGAGAAAGAACCTAAAGTCCAGAAAACTAAGTCCCTTGCTCAAGGACTCAGGGCACTTGGGCCACACAGCCGGAATTTGGGAGGAGGGGGTCTCTGAGTCCGTGTTTTCTAGGACCCCCCCTGTTGGTTGTCTGCTTCAGTAGCCACAGTATGTCACCTTCAGCATCCTTGTGAGGATCAAGAGGTCTGCCTGTGCCCTGTATGCCTGGGGATGGCCTTCTGTTGTCCAGGGAGATGCCTGCTGTCTCCAGCCCCTTCTGTCTTAGATGACTGGGTGACCGCCGTCCCTGAGTCTGCCATTAGGGTCTCAGTGAGTCGCTCACTGTCTCTTCACACATCATCTGTTCTAACGGGGCTGGGCTCCCCCTTTCCCTATAAGCCCCGAACTCCCCCAAGTATGACCCATCACCGCCTTTCAGGGCAACGTGTCATGATTCTCTCAGAGAGTCTAATTTTAGTTTTATGTTTCAGACTAAGTTTTTCCATCCTTTTCTCCATTCCTCTATTCTAGAAGTCCTCAAGGGTAGCATCTGTAGCATCTTCTAGAGTTCTGACTGGCTTGCTAAAACAGATTGGTGGGCTCCCCCTCAGGGTCTCTGAGGCACCGCATGTGGGGTGGGGACCTAGAGTATTGCATTTCTAGCCTGTTTCTAAGCGATGCCGGTCTGGGCTTTTTTAAAAACTCTGTTCTAGTCTTCACTCAACATACATTTGCTAAGAATCTCATAGGGCCCTGCTCCTGAGGGGGCAGAGCATTCTCATGCTCATTGATGTTTGAGCAGCACTGTGCTAGGGAGTGAACATTCTGCTTTTGAGAAGCCCACAGTCTGGGTAGCAATTCTCAAGCTCAACTACACTTTAGAATTACCTGGAGAGCTTTAAAAATATTCGGTGCCTGGGCTCCACCCAGAGCAATTGAATCAGAGTCCCGAAGTAGGGCCTGCTGTCATTACATTTGTTAGCTCTCCAGGGGATTCTAAAGTGTAGCCAGCCAGGGGTGAGAACCACTGGTCGCGGGAGGTGCAGTCTTGGAAACAGGAAATCACTCTGCTGGGATCAGCTGCGTGTTTCAAGTAGCTGCCTTGGGAAGCTGGCGGGCCGAGCTAGAGGGAAGGGCTGGGCCTGGGGGTCCGCAACCCTGCCTTGGGTTCCCTTTTTGCTTTGTGCCTTCCAGCAAGTGTCTCAGCCTCTCTGATCTCAGTTTCCTCTGGGACCCAGTGCTGTGAGAGGTCTGGAGGATCTTCGGGTGACCCTCCCCTTCCTACATTAATGATCCTAAGAAGACCAATGGCATGAGGGTGAATCTCTGTGTCGCTCAGTCTCTGTCTCAAACTCAAGGGCTGGCCTAGCACTGCAGGTTAACAGAGAAGGTAAAATAAAAAAAAAGAAAAGAAAAAACCAAACAAACCAGTAAATCTGTTTATCTGGAGGCATTAAAACAAGACGAGAACATAGGTCCGAAGGCTTGAGAATTCCATCTCATCCACCTTGCCTTGTAGAAAGTAGCAGGGTTTTGCCAATGAGACTTTGCTTAGAGCAGCGGTTCTCCAACTGTGGCTCCGAGACTAGCAAGCTCAGCATCTCCAGGGAACTTGCTAGAAATGCAAATTCTTGGGCCCCCCCTCTGGGAGTTGGAAGGTCTTGGGGTGGGGCCCAGCAGTCGGCGCTTTGACAACCTGTCAGGTGGCTGTGACGCATCAGTTTGAGAACCACTGACCCAGAGAAATGCAGCTGTGACTTGTAGCTCCAATCCGGACGGGGCCCTTGGCGTTGCTATCGGTGCCAAGCCCCTGTGTTCCACAGAACGCCTCGTTTTCAAGTTTTCTGAAAAAGAAAGAGATGGAAGAGAGGTTGGCAGCAGGTGTTTGGGGCAAATTTTGCCAAACTCATTGGCAAATTTTGCCTTGTTCACATTTGCCATGCTCATAGCACCTTCTACCTGCTTTTGGGTTTAGAATCGAATGTCTCTGCTTCACATAGATAAAAGGGAGACGCCGCTGCTACTGTGTGTGATGACCAGGGTGGTTATTTTCTCTAGATGTGTTGATGTTCAGGTTCCCTCTTGTGATTGGCTTATTGCAATCTAGTTGCAGCAACCTAATCAGATTACAATGGAGAAAAGTTCTTATTGTGTGTTGTGTGTCGTTCTGTAGAAAGAAAGTGCCAGAACATTCCTGGGGCATATAACTCAGCCGCCGGACCATGCTTCTGGCTGGCGAAAGGGTGGGTCTGAAAGGCTTTGAGGGAGAATGGCCACGTTGTGTCAAAGCAGTTAAAAGGGAAGGTCTCCTTTACACAAAAGCACAAGAGCGCTGCCTAGAAGGATTCCAGGTCTGCTTTTATGAAGATGAGACTCTAAGAAGTGTTGCAATTGTGAGCCATGGGGGACCGTGTCACCTTGATCCCCCAATTTACTGCCGACAGCAGTCTAAAGAGCTAAACATCTTCACACGCTTCTCAGTCCACTTTTGTTGGACCGTCCAGAGAGGTGCCTGGGACAATAGTCGCGGATGTGACACTGATGTGATATATATTTGCTTCAACTAAAAGGAACAGGTGCCTTTGAAGATCCTGAAAATGAGAGAGGATTCTGATCCCCCTCCAGCTCTCTGACACCCTCAGGAAGTAAAAATAGGGTTTTGCGTTAATCTGACTCTTCTTTGACTGATGTTTCCCTTAATGACAATCCACTCTGCGTCCCCCTAAACCAGTTGCTGCCTCTGGAACCATCCCCACATCTGCCTGCAGACCCCGGAAACCTTGAGGATGCATCCTGCTTCTGTACCTGTTAATTTGCAAAGGTTTCTTTGAATTTTATTTCAAGACGATGGTGCACAACCCAGACATTGGGTAATGGTATTTTGCTGCCTGTTCCCTTTAATTGATGTCTGGCTGGTTTCGTCCTCCCTCATCCCTCCTCCAATTTAGCTCTGGAAACATCTGTCTTTTTATTCACCGATAGAGTCTCGAAAGGGTAACAAACCTGTTAGATAAAATATCAAAGTTATGAATTCTGATTTAATAAATGTGCATTCGAGAGATGATTCATGGCATGTATGATGGCTTTCAATTGCTTTCTCAAACAGTTCATGCCTCATTTCATTAAGAGCTTCAGTCAATGCCAACTGATTAATTATCACAGCACTAGTCATCTTTTGTTTAGTAAACATGTGCATGAGACCTGTCTGGGCTTGGCCATATAGAACTTTATTTTAAATGCAAATAAAAACGTTTTAAAATAGATGCTTTTATAAATGTTTTTAGAATTCCGCTAAAATGATACTGGAAATCATTCACTTCTTTGCTTAAAAATGCCTGCTGGGTACTTACGAGTGCCATCTGCAGGCTAAGGCCTGTGCCACTGCGGGAGACAGGATAGAGGGGCCTCAAAAATTAAAAATAGAATTACCGTATGAGCCAGTAATTCCACTACCGGGTATTTACCCAAACAAAAGAAAACACTGATTGGAAAAGATATATACCTCCCTCCCCATATTTACTGCAGCATTATTTACAGGAGCCAAGATAGGGAAGCAGCCCAAGTGTCCATCCAAGGACAGATGGATAAAGAAAATGTGGAATACACACACACACACACACAATGGGCTAGTGCTCAGCCATAAAAAAAAGTGAGATTTTGCTATTTGCAGCCACATGGATGGACCTAGAGGGCATAACGCTAAGTGAAATAAGTTAGAGAAAGACGAATACCATATGATTTCTCTCAGATGTAGACTTTAAGAAACAAAAACGCACACCCAAAGGAGACACACGGAAAACCAGACTCTTAAATACACAGAGACCCAGTGGTTGCCAGAGGGGAGGCAGGTGGGACGATGGATGAAATAGGTGAAGGGGATTAAGAGGCCACTTAATCTTGAGCCCTGAGAAATGTACAGAGTGGTTGAATCATATCACACACCTAGAACTCACACGACACTGTATGTTAATTACACTTCAATTGAAAAGGAGAAAAAAAATGCCTGCTGGGTACACATAGCTGAGGGCGCAGTGTCTGCCCTCAGTGAGCTTACAGTCGGGTGACTGCCAACCCTTGAGATGATTTCCGTCTGACGCGTTCTGAATACTGACTGTTCCCGGCGAATGACTTCGAGCACCGGCCGTTCCACAGTGTGGCTCTGTGACGCTGAGTGAGGTGCAGCCACTTCCTCGGGCTTGGTTTCTCCTTTCTCGGGAGACCTTGTTGGATTCTGCTGCCTTGACGTCCCTAGAAGCCTGACTTGATCTGATTCTAATTCTCGAGGCATTTTTGTTTGCCCCTCAAATCAATTTCAAGAAAAGAGACCATAAAATAAAAACAGCCAAGGTGTTTGGGGTCTAGGACAGTCCTACTATTAAGTAGAATCCTTCACTTCGGAAGAACTATTGATCATTTTTATAAACTTTGAGTCTTCACAGTATTGAAAAAGTCAAAGGGAAGATCTCATTCTGGAAGAAATTAAGCAACTTGACAGGTGGAAACAAATGGCTTTTCATATCATGTGTAGTCTCTGAAGGTTTGTTTGTTTCTCATAAGAAACTGGAACAATTAAAAACACCAAATAAGATAAGGAACCCCCCTAACCAGTGATCCTTGGGAATTACTTGGGTGTTGCTGCTCTTGAATGAAGTGACCACTCACACGGCTAGCTTCCTCGGGCACAACTTGGCTTCCTCCCGGTGACCCGGGAGTCAAGTCGGATGCCAGGCTCAGGGGAGCTGTCATGGGGATATTTCCTCTTCCACCTCAACATTTTTATTGAATCAATCCCGGGTTGTCATGACTGACAAAGGCAGCCTTGAAGTGGAGGGTCCTTCGCTAAAGGGCACTGTTGGAACTGCAGCAGAGCGCTGGGACACACAGAGGACCCATAAAGCGATGCCCAGAGGCTATCTTCCCAGTGGGAGAAGAGACTGGAAGAGCACCCGTCACTGAGCCCAGAGAGTTTCTGAAATATCCAATCTGCTTAAAGTGGCTTTGTTTTTCTGCCTGGAGGGCATCTTCGGGTGAGGTGACCATTCTTCTCCCGAGGGAAGGCAGGCATCGTGGGGATGGGGGAGGTGGAAGGGTCCAGTGTCTTCTGGTCAGCACCAAGTATAAATCCTGATTCCCTCGCAGGCGTGATTTTAGACAAATGCATGCTTAATGTTTTTGTCCATTTGTTTTCTCTTCTGTAGAACGGGTGTGCTTACTGGTATTGGGGTTGAGATTTGAGTAAGGTAAAGGTGGTAAAGAGCTTGCCCCAATGATGGTAATTATTAATTAATTACAAGAGTACTGATGATTACTTTACCTGTGTGTTCATATCACCTCCCACGCGCAAGCAACTTACAGGTTGAAAAGGTCTACACCTCAGGTCTCTTGGAGTCTTTATGATGCCCCAAGGGATAGACCATGAATGGTATTACCCAGGTGAGGGAGGCCTGACCGATGGACAGGAGCACAGCTCAGGTCGGAGCTGCCAGACTTTGATTCGGTGTCGCTCCTCCCTCATCCAGCCAGGGGGATGCCTCGAGCGGCTTCCAGGCAGTTCTGTGATGTAGTTGACTGGGGGGCTAGTTTTGAATGGAGGAAAAATGGTCTTAGAACTCAAGTTCATTATTTCTTTTTGTCAGATTATTTTATGATAGGCATAATGCTCTTTTCCAGTTGTAAAGCAATAGATAATGTATGTTCACAGGAGAAATTTTGGACCATATGCGGAAACATAAAAAGGGAAAAAAATTGCCCATAATTTAATTATCCAGAGAGAACCTGAGTAACGTATTTGTATATTTCCTTTGTATTTTTCATATGTACATGTGCGTGGTGGGTTGCTTATGTGTAATGTGGGTATCCTACTGTAGGAGGATGATTTTGTAATTTGCAAAATAGTGTATGTAGCACATATTCTTATATTCTTCTTAAAAAATAATTTCAAACTCCCTGAAAGTCATGAATTTTTAACCTTTTTACCTCATTTGTTCCATTACTTACCTTTTTCCTCTCTTGCTGTTGTTGTCTCTCTGCATGTGGTACATGTATGTGCATATATACATACCAATTATTATTATTCATTTCTGAATCACTGGAGAGCACGTAGTATATACAATGCTCCATTCTCCCTAAAAATGCCAGTATACATTTTCTTAAAACAAGAAAACTCGCTAATGCACCCCAGTATGACCATTAAAATCAGAAAGTCAACACTGAGAGAGGGCTGTCATCCATCCCTCTTCAGATTTCCCCCGTTGCCCCATCCTCCTCCTTTCTGGTCCAGCATCTAATCCACTGTCATGAATTGCACACGTGCTTTAGTCTTCTTCAATCTGGAACCGTTCCATATCCTGTCCCTAATGACTTGACATTTCTCAATAGGAGAGGTCTCTTCGGTGGGATGTTCTTTAGCCTAGGTCTGTCTGTTGGTTCCTCGTGATCAGAATTCAGTTGTCCATTTTTGGGAGAAATGCCATGGAAATGACGCTGCCTTCTTCTCAGTGGACCACACCTATGCTGACCTGTCCTGCCCTTTAGCCAGTTTTGATCACCTGGCCAAGATGGTGTCTGTTGGGTTTCTCTACCAAGTTACCAGTTTCCTTTTATAATTTAAAAGTGTATTTATGGGAAGATTCTCTGAGAGGACATCAATATCCTGTACTTCATCAAATCTCTGCCCACCAGCCTTGGTATTTATTGATGCTTCCTGCTAAGTTTACCACCACTGAGATGGTTGCCAAAGGGGGATTTTCTATTTTCGTAATTTTTCTACATTTTTTAGTTGGTATTCTACCATAAGGAAGAATTCCCTTTCTCCCTCCTTCACTTGTTAATTTAATTATTTATATCAGTATGAATGCATAGATTCCTATTCTCTTCAATGGGTTGAATATTCTGATGTTCAAATTGTCTCAGATTTAGCAAGTGGGAGATTCTTGAAGCTAGATCCTTATGTCCTTTTGAATATATTCTCATTATTCATTGGGTATTTCTCTATATTCTCGCACAGAAAATATTCCAAGTTCACCTTGTACTTTTCCTGCCCCACCTCTGGAATTAGCTATTTCTCCAGGGAAATTTGGTTCCTTTTAGCAGGTAATGGTACTTAGAAACCAAGCTCTGGGCAATGGATGTGTTCATTCTTCTGGTCCACTCTAACAACTGAGCTAGGAAATCTATATATGATTTTACACACACACACACACACACACACACACACACACACACCCCTACCTGTCTTTATCTGTCTCTAGCTATCCATCCATCCATCCATCCATCTGTCCATCCACACATGTGTACATGCACACTCATGTATATCCGTGTTTCTAGACCATGGCACTGTTGGAATTTTGGGTTGCCCTGTGTTTATCAGCATCCCTTGCCTGAGCCTATTACATACCAGTAGGCACCCTTTCCTCTAGTTGTTACAACCCCAAATATCTTCTCATATTGCCATGAGGGACAAAATCCCTCTTGTCTGATAGCTGCTGATCTATATAGATTTCTATATCTATTTTCATATGTAATTATTAAAATTCAATTAATACCAATACCTTTACTTCCAATGCACTGCCTCAAATACTTCTAATTCTGATCTCTATTTCCATCTTTGTAAATCCTTCTCTGACCCTCAGAAACCTGGCTTCATTATTCTCAGTATAGTTATTCGTCTAATTCTCCTGGATGTAATCCCTTTCTCCACCATGCTGGTCACTTTTACAAGCCCTCAGACCCTCCACTGCTCTCTCCTCCCTTGGCCTCATGGGTGCACAGGCCACTACCACCCCTCTTCTTATAACTGTGTTTTTCCATGTTTGTTTTTCTCGCTAAATTTTAAATTCTGTAAAGGCAGAGAGGGAGACTCACAGCTGAGTTCCCAGAGCCTGGCCTGGTGCTGGTTTGTGGTTGGCGTTCAAAAGTTGTCCGATAGGTGAATGGAAGTATGTGTGCTGGATTTTTAAATTTTATGGCAGCGTGGAAACATCACCTCGAAGCACTTAGGTGTTTGCTTTATGCCCATTTTCCAGGTCGGAAAGGCTGAGCCTTGCGTGACGAGCTCTAGATTCTCCTGGCAATGGCTGAGGGGCTCTTGGCCTGAATCCCACTCTGAGCCGTCTCGCCTCATCAGACAATATACCCTTTCTGACCATACCAGGATTTTCTCAATTTGCAGGGTTTAAGAGCTGAATTTCCAGCTGCCGGCAAGTGTTTATTTGTGACTCTGTCTGACAACAGGGAGGCTCTTCTTTGCCGTCCTTTCCTGACTGACCTCCTCCCCGTTAATCCCGCCACCATCCTGCTCCCGCCCCCACCCCTCCGTAGCAGCCGGTGATATTGCTTGCCTTGGGTAGACTGCTGATGTGGAGAAAGGCTGTTTCTCTGGCACCCTGAAGGGTTTTCAAATAAAGCTCCTTTCAGTTCAAAGCTACCTGACTATCTAGTACCAGTGGTGCTACTTAGCCAGAGAGAGGGGAGCAGGGATGCTAGGATGCTCTTGCCTTCTGCCCCTTTATCTGAGCCAGATGAGGTGGTTTCCCTTGGGGGCTGTGCAAATACTTCTGAATAGTGGATGCTCACAGAGACCCTGGGCTCTGACTCCCTCCCACGTGCCGGGGCACCCTCCGGACTGCTCGTTTCCTCCAGACCTGTCTGCGGGGATAAAGAACGGCCTTCCAGAAAATGAGCAGCCTGAGAAGAAAGCAGGCCTGACCTGACAGTCTAGTAGTCTCATTTCAAGACTGCAGCTCCTTTCCCCCATCACTGTGTGGACTTGAAAAACACGACGTCATCTGGAAAGAAAGCCGGGGAGTCTGGAGAAATGTCAGGGCCGCTTGGAGCTGGGACACGCATTGATTCTCTGAGGAGTCCTTTCGAGGGAGAGAAATGGCAGGGGACAGAGAAGGATCCAGCACTTGATGGCAGGAAACCTTGGTTCTAGTCTGGACTTGGCCTACGCCTGACCTCGGAGCAGCCTCTCTCTCGCCCAGCATCGTCACTGGGTCCCGGGGACCGTGCCTGGTGCCGAGTAGGCCCTCAGTCACCACATCCTCAGTGTTTGCTGCTGTTGGATGAACCGGCCTCCTGATACTCCTCGGGCCCCAGTGTCCTGACCTATAAAATGGCGACAAAGAAGGACCCAGAGGATGGATCGCTGGTTCCGGTATTTACGTGTGGGCAGTACCTAAGACTGAGTTCCCATTTTCATCGTTGGATTTCAGCCCATCCGCTTCCAAGGGAGAGCTCTGCCTGCTCCTCAAATTCTGGATTCAGCGCTGGCCAGGGAGCAGAGCCGAGAGCCACTGTGTGCCTGTCCATGCCCTGCGTGTGGCATGTGCCATCAGGTCGCATCCTCCGAGCGTCCTGTGAGACAGACTGAGTATCATCCCCCAGTTACACTTGATGCACTGGCCCCAGGCGGGGATGGGATTTCTACGAGGTCACCTGGTCAGGAAATGCCAGGGCCAGGTCTCCCACTCTGGCTTTGCCCCGGTTCCCCAGTGGGGGCTTCTCCGCTGCCCCTGCTACCTGCCGGGATGGGGGCTGTTTGGTTTACCTGCCAAGGTCCATCCGCTCACTTCCGTAACTGGACCTGAGCTGTGGACAGAGTAGGCACACAGGGACCCTTGTGCTCTGCAGTCCCAAGCAGGGGGTCCTCGTTGCCCACTTTGGCACCCGCGGAAGGACAGTATGGATCAGGCCGAAGGGTACTGGCGGAAAAATAACTGCAGCATCCTCACGACCTCGAACTGTGTCTGATCCGATGGCTAATGGGGTCATTAGCAAAGGAGAGTAATTGTAGGTGTGCCTCACCCCCGGTGGTCGCCTCCAGATCGATGGCCGTTTATCATCCTCTGGCTTCTCCACCTGCGGTGCTGGGAATGGCATCACAGTGTTCTGGCATCAATTCCTGGGAAGGTAAACACACTCTATAACCATCCCTCGTGCTGGTCGATGCCCTCCAGGGTCTTCCACTGGTGGGAACTCACAGCTACCTCGAGCCTCTGCACGGAAACGGGCCCCAGTATCTCAGTATTCTCAAGATGTGACAGGCCACACCCTGGGGCACATGGGAGATGGCACGTTTGGTTCCAAAGGCTCCCAGCAAGCCTTCTTCCTGAAACAGCACCAGCTAGACAGAATCAATTTCCCATTGACTTTCAGCCCCATCTCAGACACAGTGTAATTCTTGTCTGAGGGTTTATAAAGGCCATTGACTGTCTTATAAAAGATTTAAACACTTACCTTGTGGCATGTGGGAGCTCTATCTATCACCGCGCCTTTTTGACAATTTGTGGGGGTGGCGATGGGCTGGGGGAGGGGCAGCTGGCACTCCCACAGCAGGCACGGCCCAGACAGGTGGTGCCTACGGCACCCACGGGACAGAGTGTGATTGGATCAATCGAAGGACTCCTAATTCATCACCCAGGGGGCTCTTCACAGGCAGACAGGCTCCCCGTGCTCCATTTTGCAAAGAGATCCCACGTGACACAAGATAATACTTACCCCAACATCCCTCCACTGGAACCAGGGGCACATAACTAGGACACAATTGGAACAAGAGGCCCCTTTTTATCTAGCACAGAGGACTTGGTAGGTAGCAACAGTGGAACAATAACGATAACATTTTGCGCTTGGTTACCACCACTCTATAAGCTGTGTCCATATCTATTCTTTCTACCGGTAGAATAACTCTGGAAGGTGGGTGGAGTCAAGATCATTGTATTCATTTTACAGATAAGGAAACCGAGTTTCAAAGAGCTGAAGTGTGTATTTGGCCAAGATCATCTCAGTCGTCAGGCAAAGCATTATTTCCCAACTTACTTCTCTCCTCCCCTTTACTGCCCAGTCTCTTTTTTCCATCTTCCCTGTAACCAGTCACGTGGTGCTTCTTAGGGAAAAGAGAGGAATGAGATGATGGGATTCTTTCCCTGAGGGAGCTCAGTCCAGGGCTGGTCTAGACCAGGAGCTGGGTGATTGCATCTCAGCATGTTTAGTGCTGTCATAGCTTAATGTCATGGAAGATGGGAGCAGAGGAAGAGGGACGGTCAGAGCTCTGTGAGGGGCAGGAGGGTTGGTGGTCAGTCAAGCATGGTGTCAGAACATAGGCACAGGTGCTGAGGCATGAGGATGCCCAACGTGCTGGGGAATTGCAATAGTGACAAGTGTTAGGGAAAAAGACTCATGAGGTGCAGGGTAGGGAGCGAGAAAAGAGCTCAGTCTGGCCCCCTTACCCCCTCTGATGGCATCCCCCATTCCTCTCTCTCTTGCTTACTTTCTTTTGTCCACACTGGTCTCCATGCTGTTTCCCAGGAACCAGGTGTGTTCCCACCTCAGGGCCTTTGCACCAGCTCCTCCCACTGCATGGAATGGTCTTCCCTGGATATCCGTAAGACTCACAGCACCACTTCCTTCAAGCCTTGGCTCCAGTGTCTTTTTCTCAGGTTGATTCTGACAACCCCACTCCCAACAGTCCAGATCTCCTTTCTCTGTCCTCCATCTTCCTTTTTCTATAGTATTTACCACCTTCTAACATGCTGTGTAATTTACATACTTTTTAATGAAGGCCGGGTGTCATTGCCTCGGATTTATCCTAAGTGCCTAGAACTGTGCCTAGTATGGAGTAGATACTCAATACATATTTGTTAAGTAGATGAATCAATGGATGCTTGGTTTTCAATGATTAGCAAGCTGAAGCATTGGGATTCATTGTTTTAGACAATGGGGAGCTCGAAATTTATTGCACGTGGGAGCTGAAGGAGGTTAAGCAGAGGAGCTACATGTTTATATTTTACTTGGAGAGGTTATGTGGAAGGGTACACAAAGATTGGGGAGACATAACCCACATGTGGGATAAAGAGGTTTGGGGCTGGGATGGGGAGAAGGAAGCCCAGAAAGAGGGAGAAATCTCATGAGGATTAGATGGACTCAGCTCCATGGGCTGCCTGGAAAGCAGGACGGAAGCCAATTCCTTGGTTCAGGGCTGGGTGACTGGGTGGAGAAGCTGGTCCTTCACTGACTCTGAGACCACATTTGGGGGAAAGCTTGCTGCTCAAAGTGTGTGAGCATGTGTGTGCGTGCATGTGTGCGAGCCTGTGTGCACACATGCGAGGGCGGCAGATCTATGCTCGTGTGCAGGGGGTGCCACTATGCCAGTGGCGCTGTGCATTTGACTTGGGTGGCAGGAGCCATCGTGCACGGGGCTGGCTGGTGAGGCCTGGGGTGGTGCAGCATTGTTTGTTTACCGGCTCACCTGAAAATTGGTGGGGGAAATCAGACAGCAGAGTGGTGATCTGACTGCCATCTGCTTGGTGTTCTAGGGCTGGACTGAAGGTTCTGGTAAGAACGCTGTCTGACTCAGAGGAGGACACTCAGTGCCTCTTGAGTTAGAGCGGGGAGTACAGTACCCAGTGTCCTGAATGGGTCTCCTGAGCCAAGCTTGGGTGCTTAGCACGTCTTGCTTGTGCCTTCATCCTGGGCTCCTGTGGTTGCTTGCGTCCTGTCCCTACTCCTCTCCTTGGAGTCCTCCCCTCTTCCTTTCCCTCCTCCTCTTCATCTGTCTGTGTGGTTGCCTGTGGCCTCCAGGCCTTCTTATCTCTCCCAGCCTCTGTGCTAACACACATGTGGCCCAGCAACTAAGGGGCTTCTCATACTCGACTCACGATATCTATGGGCAGACACCCCATGCCACAGTGGTAGGAGACCAGATTTGGATCCCAGCTCTGCTATGGACACTGGAAATAGGAACTAAGGGAAGTCCGAATATCAATCCTCATATGGAAAGGAGCATCGTGATGATTGCCCCGTAGATCTAGGTCAGAATGCTGGAATCTGAGGGTTGATGGTGGGAATGAACGGTTGGGTATGCTGTGTGCAGGAGGAAGGACTCTTTGGTCCTATACTTGTAAATATCACCTCTCTTGGCATCTTCTCTCTTAAGTGGTGCCTTCTACAATAGGACAAACATCTTAAGAAATAGCCATATAAAATTTGTTCCTAACAAGGACATCATGCCTTAAAAGCATTCTAATAGTTGATGAATTTCCTCTGAAATGCCAATGTTTGATGAGCTTCCTCTGAAAGTTTTGAAGTCCTTTTAATCTCCTCCTCAAAGCATTTTGCAAAAGAGGGAAATGGATGTGTGCCCTGACTGAGGGGAACTCATAAACACTTGGATCCTCAGTCATCATACTTCAGTTAGCCCTTATGGTGGCCACGTTCACTACGATCAGATCTTCAAGAACATTTCTCATACATCATGCAGAGGAGACCGTATTTGCCCTGAAGTGCAGTGGGAACCATTTTAGAATGCTGAGCAACGAGAGAAACATTCCTGTCATTCCTCTTTGGCATAGAGGAGAGGCCAGGTTAGGGAGGGGTGTGATTTAGATGTCTTTGGATGAGTTTGGAAGGCCAGGTCATGTCAGTGGTAGTTGAATGGACAGATGGGAGAGCGTTAAAAGCTATTATGCAGGGAGCATCAGAGTCCATGGAACTTTAGATTCTTAGATGGGAGAAGTGAGGAAGGGGAGACAAGCGCAGCTCCTTGTTTGTTTTTGACCTTGTTAGAATAATCTTGCAGGGAGCTGGACTGCACAGCCAGTGGAAGGTGAAGGAGCAAAGAGGGCAAGTGTAAATAATACTTTGAAGGAGTTTGTGTGAGGGAGTTGGAGGGAGGTAGAGGGTGAAGAGAGATTTTCCTTTTGCTTTTGAGGTGTGGGAAGTCTGAGCATATTTATACGCTGAGGGCAAGGGGTCTTGGGTGAGGGGAAGCCTGGCAGGACAGAATACAGAAGTAGTAACTGATGGGCAAGGCTCCTGAGTGGTGCTTGGTACAGAGGAAAGTGGAGGCAGACTCATCGTCCTCTGAGGAAGGGGATGTGGTAAGAAGAGATGTGGAAGGTTCCGGATTTGTAAGTAAAGAAACAAAACATTGAGGGACTTTACATGCAATCTCTCTCTTATCATTTTGAAGTAGGAAGCACATGAGACTGGGGGGCAAAGTCAAAGTGGGGTGAGGGGCTTTAGAGAGTGTAGCAGGTCAGCGTAGAGCAGTGGAGGTGAGCTACCTGAGGACCAAAGGACGTGATGGCACCACTGGGATAGGGCCCAGGATAGGGTATCACGGGGTCATTATCTCTGGCACAGAGAAGAAACTAGTAGGGCAGCAACAGGAGCAGGTGATTGGTTTGCCCTGTGATTCTATGTGCAGGAAGTGTGGCCAGGGAGCTATAGGGCAAGGAGCGGGAGAAAGTAAATCGAAGGATTAGAGCCGTGGGGTGAGGAGGGGGTTGGGACAGGGAGCTGATGTGCGTGGAGGACGACTCAGGATGGGAGATCCTGATGAGGTCACACAGAAGATGACATGTGATTAGGGGGTGCTGAGAAGACCTACCTAGGCTGTATGCAGAAGTTATATTTTAATATTTCAAAGCCAGAAACTTTCTCGGTGACCATCACATCCGGGGTGTGGCTGCTGATGGGGAGGAGAAAATGGTCGTGAACATCATGCCAAGCACAATGCTAAGCGCTTAAAACGGATTTTGCCATGAAATCTCATGTCAATCGTTGTTTTACAGATAAGAAACCTGAGGCAGAGAGGGAAGAAAGTTGATGAAGGAGCCACCGGCGTGTCATTGTTTCAGGCTGCAATGTGAAGGTAAGGGGGCTTTTCCATTCTCAACTGCTTCTCCTAACACCCTGCCAGCAGTTGGCTGAGTCAGCTCTGCACGTTCGTGTCCCTCAGGATGACGCCAGTGGTCGGAGTGGAGATGAGATGTTGATCTGTATCAAAACGACAGAATCCACCCGCCCTCGCAGCCTCCGCCACCCGCACCCCGCACGGGTCAAGTCCGCTCTGCCCTGTAAAGGCTGGTTGGCTTCCTCCTGGGCCTGCCTGTCATCCTGTGGTGGATGCTCAGGTTGCTGAGGCCCTGGCACTATGTCTGGTTACTGGAGGCCGGCCGTGGCGTTGGATCCAGTCCCGTCCCGGCCATCAGTGGTGGGAAGCAGAGCAACGGCGGGATCAGACTTGGAATGTCATTGCTCTGGTCTCAGGAGGGAGAGGCACCCCAGAAAAAGCGCTGTGGTGCGGGGCTGTACGTTGACTGGGGAGAGAGTGGCTCCTGTGCTCTTCTCCACACTCCTCAGCCAGACCAGGGTGTACAGTCTCCCTGGGGCCACGTTTTCCAAGGGACGTCAGCGCCCCAGACACACATCAAGTTAGGCCGTTGCTTTCCCCGGGATAGCCCTCGTAGGGCAGTCTGGACCCAGGTGGGTGGTGTTGTGAGACTCTGGTTGTTCACCAGGCTTGTCCATTTATCTTGGTTTCTGGTTGTTGTTGTTGTTATCTTCTAATTTAAATCCTTTTTCCTCTCACAAACAGGATAGGGAGGTGTGGTAGAGCTATTTATATTCACTCATTTATTTGGCACCTATTTACTGGATTCTTAAACAAATACAGGAACCTGGGTTTTGGAGAAAGCTGGGCTTGGATTTAGTCCTAGTTGTGACCTACCCATGCGGGCAGGTAGCACATCATAACGTACTTGGGATTTCACAAATGAGCCGTTTTTAACCTGTAGATGATAGGGGCACCCTGTGACCTTGGGAGAATTTATTGCACTTCTTGAATCCTCAGTCTGTTTTTCTGTACAATAGGGCTTTTGTATCAAGTTGGGACAGTGTTTATGAGAAATCAGTAAGAAAATATTGTGGAGAGCCCAGCGCAGTGCCTGGCATATGGCTTCATCCAAATCTGTTGATTCCTCCTCCCTCAAATCCCATATATTTTTTTTAAGTGACAGAAAAATGCCATTCTCCCAGATGAACAGATGTGCTGGTTGCTTAGGGAATGTGTGTGTGCGTGTGTGTGTCTGTACTTGGTGGGTACCCCATTCATGCTGATGACAAAGGTCATTGCAGCTGTGAGTGACCGTGAGCCCACTTAACCCAGCTGATAGGTGTGGACGCTCTGAGTGGAAAAAGAAGAGTTTCAAAGAGCTCATTCTAGGGCTCATGTTTTAATTTCCTGTCAGCAGAGCTCTAGCCTCCCTCCTTGCAAGTTTCCTGGTCTAGAATGATCCCGGTCAGGGGACCTGGTGGGATCTGCTTGGCTCAGTGTTTGTACAACAATCATTGGTGCCCGGGTTGAACCAGATGGGAAGGAGTTGGTGATACCTTACAACTTAGGACACTGAAATTGCACTCTTCACACGAGGTGCATTTTCCGGGTAATCCAGGCCTGTTCTCTGCCTGGAAACCTCCATTTTAGCGCTTCTGGACCTGGAATAAGGATTTCGGGTCTGGTGGGGCTCATTGTTGCTTTGGCCTGGGGGGAAGTCAGGGTTCTGCCTTAGCTTTGCCAGGTGTTTCAGCTGGGATATTTTCTCATCCGGCCTCATGTCCTGTCTCTTCTCACACGTGTCCTGTCTCTTTGTTCTAACATTAGAAGCACTGTGATTTGTTGGAAAGAGCAGAGGGTTTGGAGTTTTACTGCCTGGGGTGGACTCCTGGCTTGTACCCTTTCTAAGTGTCTATCAGACCAACTCCACACAGTGTGTGTGAAGTCCAGCGACATAATGCACCTGAAAATGCTATGAAAAATGCAAAAAGCTAGATAGATATTAGTTACAGTTTTATTTATTATTACCCTGTATTTATAGACCAACACCTACCTTTGGAGACGAGGCTGCAAGAATGTCACGGATGGTTTGTTAAAATATCATTAATATGTCAGGCAATTAATAGAGAATAGGAGTAAAAATGGCTCTGTGTTTATGCCCTCATTATTTACCTTTAACAGTGGTATTTGTTGGTCCGGCTTGATGAGCTTCGGAGATGGAAGTTTTGAGAATCTGTTTTCAGGGCTTTTGTTTTTCTTTTCCTTTTTTAGTTGTTTGAAAAGTCAGTGCATCATCCTCAATGACTTTAATGGAGATCAAGTGAACGAAGTTCACACTTTTGTCAATGGTAATTAAAAAAAAAAACCAACTTCAGATCTGCCAGACTCCCCGTATTGGGAATGGTAGGGAAAAGTCGATGATGTGGCTTCAGAGCAGAACACGATCATCGTCCCCGGGCCCCCTTCTCCTTTGTGTCCCACCCACCCGGCTCGCCCTGCACACACTAGCCTCCCTGCAGCCCGTTCTCCTCAAGAATCTGTCGTGGCTCCCTAACGTGTGATGGGTCCTTCCGAGTCCGGATTGTGCCCCCTCCCTCTCTGTTTTCTCCCATCTGTAATCTGTATTCCAGTGTTACTGTGCACAAGTGTTACTGGGCACAAGATTACTGTCAACGAGAATGCTAATTTTTGTAAAAATACACCTTAGGGTGTAGAGAGGGCAGAGTGCTACCGTGGGGACGGCTCATGTCATTTGTCCTGTCAGAATGACCTACCTTCTAAACTTTACTCAGGGCCAGCCCGACCTTCTGTTCCTCTGGTGAACCTGCTTGTGGTCACTGCACACATAACCTCGTCTATCCTGTAGTTGGCGAGCAAGCTGGCACATGTTTGGCCCCTGTGATCACATACCTCTTACCATGGTGTCCATACAGAGCAGACCTTCATGAAAATTCACCAGCTGCATTATTATTGGGCTCTCCTCGGTCTTCAGAAGCCCAGGTGGTTGAATCAGGAAAACTCCCCAGTGTTGGTGACCTAGATTACCCTCTCTGGCGTACCTGAAATAGGTCTAGAGCGTGAGGGCAGGGATAGGAAAAGGTCTTTTTGGACTGGCGTGCAAGTGTTCTATTGCTGTAACAAATTGCTACAAACCGAGTGGCTTAAAACAGCACATTTATTTTCTTACAGTTCAGGAAGCCAGAAGTCTCACTGGGCTAAAATCAGCAGGGCTGCATTCCCTTCTGGAGACTCTGGTGGAAAATCCTTTACCCTGCTTTTCCCAGCTTCTAGAGACTGTCCATGGTCCTCAGCTCATGGTCCCCTTTCCCCGGCTTCAAAGCCAGCAACGTTGCATTTCTCTGACCCTTCTTCCACCGTCCTGTAGAGCCACGCTGATGTCTCATCTACTGAGAAAATACAAGCCATGGTCGTGACAGAACCCTTGACGAATGACTCAGCACATCAACTATCAACCAAACACACGACACATATTTACAGGTGCCTGCTCCACACACACACACACACACACACACACACACACACACACACACACACAAGAAATCCTGGGATAACTGTCTTTCATCCTGGGGCAGGAGAGAAAATGTCCTCATGAGGCAGGTCACTGATGAAGGCTTCAGAGACCGGTGGGCACATTAGCGGATTCTTGAAGGAGACACTGGTCACGCGAAGGTATTCATGGGGCAAAGTAGGGAAGGTACTTCTGGCAAAGCATAGAGGTGTAGACCAGCATGACATGTTCTAGAATCAGCCACTAACTTTTTTTTTCCCCCCATCTTGGAGCTGACGGAGGCCTGCTGGGATCATGACTCCTGAAATTCCAATTATATCTTGAAGGCTGTAGCCCAAGGCCATTTGTTGCTGGTTATGAGCAAGGTCTTCTAAACCAGAGGGAGCATAAAGCTCTTCTCAAAAATAAAAGTGTTTACGCCTGAGATGAAACTGAATTTTATGTTGGGAAGATGTGTTTCTAGGTATAAAAAAGTGACTCCTGGCAGCAAACTGAAGTCCAGCAAACTGAAGTACTCCAGGAAAAGGTGACTTGCTTCCACGAACAGTAGCATGGTTTGGGTCAAATTCTGAAGCAACCTTCCTGCTAAGGCCATTGGACACAGAAACTGTGGGACGTTGCATCCATTAGTGATTTAGCTTGTTTAAAAGTAAACAAATAAAATCCTGGGAAGAAAAGAGTCAACTGTTGGATGTGCTTTGACCAGAGATGGTTGGGGGAATGACTGACAGTGGGAATAAGAGTAGGCGGGTGTTAAGGCTGAACTGCACCTCCTCAAACTTCATGTCAGAGTAGAAACTCCCAGTATTTCTGACTGGGACTGTATTTGGAGATGATTTTTTTTTTTTTTTGGGGGGGGGAAGAGATAACAAAGCTGAAATGAGGTCATTAGGGTAGACCCTAAATCCACTGTGACTACTGTCCTTGTAAGAGGAGGTTAGGCCACAGGGGAGACCATGCGAGGATACAGGGAGAGGATGACCATCTACAAACCAAAATGAGGGGCCTCAGAGGACACCCTTCTGACATCTTGATCTCCGACTCCCAAGCCTCCAGAAGTGCGAGAAAACACATTTCTATTGTTTAGGACACCAGTCTGTGGTGCTTTGTTATGGTAGCCCCGGAAAAGTGATACAGTAGGTCATGAAAAACCGTCAAAATCACTGGATGCCATAGGTATGGGACGCTGTGAGACATCACTCGCACCTCCGTTGAGATCTGACGGCCTTATTCCTCTCGTTGCTGGGAATGCTGCAGGCAAGCAGCCCTCAGCCGTCAGCTTCTCCCAGGAATTTGCCTTGGATCGAGTTGCCTTGTCCAAAGTCATGCCCACTTCCCAGGGGTAGTCTGCATCCAAGACTTGCTAACAAGTGGCTCTTAAGGCGTGGTCCCTTTGCTCAACTTGGTTTGACTCTGAAAAGCCAGATGGCTTCAGAGTTTCCCATGGGGCTGACTGAGGGACCGCATTACAGCTTCTTTTTGGTTCTGCTCCCTTCCCATCCCTTCCCTTCCACATGGCATTGATCCCAAGACTGCTTTTTATTCTATTACTCTATGCTAATCTTTGTGTCAGGGTCTACATGAGGAATGCAACCTGTGGCATCATATTAAGGAAATTAGACTTTATCCTGAAAGCACGGGGGAGCTGTTGAGGCTTGACATTTGGAAGTGTTCTGATTTGTGGTATGGCTGCCTGAAGGCTAAAGTGATGAGGGTCAGACTGATGCAGGTAGACCAGTCAGACAGAGGATAGAGTGGTTAAAAGGGAGGGTAGTTAGAAGCCTGGTTGTAAATCATTAATCTTCACCCAAAGCTTCTCCTGGAAGCCGGGTAGCTCAGAGCCATTCCAACATATGGAATGCATTGTTGTCCTGGCCTGACTGGCATTTACTTCTTGCCCAGAGCACGAAGGAGTCTCAAGTCTGGTCCGTTTTCCAGGATGTGAGAACAAATCAAGATGAGTTTAATGTTCTGGGCCGTCCTCAGGGATGGAGAGATGAGTTGGAGAACGAAATACACCCCCTGTGAGGAGCTCAGTCTGACTGGAAGCAGGGTGTCACACAGCAGCCCTAACTACCTGTGGCTCCTGCCCCACGTCATGCGCCAGCTGGACGCTGAACATTTGCTAATGCACTTTCTTCTGACTGAACTACATTCTCTCCTGCTCCGTGACCTTTATTTACCTCATTCATCACTAAAGTCTCTATTCTGCATTTATTGCTTCCAAGACCTTTACTGATGACTCCCTTAAGCCAGGTCAGGTATATTTTTACTGGATTTTTATAATATTTCTTTTTCAACCACCACACAGTCAACTCCAGGACAGTAGAAGCTATGTCTTCTTAGGGATTTGGAGCAAAAGAAGTGCTTCATTCTCCTTCCCATTCAAAGTTGATCATTGAAGAATATACATGCAAAGAACTGGTTACTACATGGGGATCCCTTTATCTACTTTAGTAGTGATTGCACAACACTCAGAAGTCATCAAACCTAGAGACTCTAGTAAACTGTGTAGCGGCTTGTGGCTTGGACCTGGGGCCAAGTGATATCTCCTACTTGAAACCCTATACTTAAACTTGAGGATCTGCAAACCTGAGCAAATCACAAGAAAAATAATATAACTTGTAAAGTAGACTCACAATTCTCAACCTTGTGCAATAGGACCATTGGACGGCCTGCATCAACCGTAAAAGTTAATAGTGGAGTAGAAGAGAGAGAGAAGGGAAATGGTGGATTTGTCCCCTGAGAGGGGTCCTACTCTGCAGGTTTCACCACAGCAGGGCAGGGAGGAGGAGAGAGGAGAACATATGAAAGGGGAAGGTGGAAGTGAATGAAGGAAGAGTTGTGTGTCTCTGGGCCAGGATACCTGCCCACGAGGAAAATGTAGCTCACTGAATCTCAGCTGGCTGATTGGATTAGCTCTTCTTGCACAGGAAGGGGAGAGTAAGAGGGCAGAGTGAGGACCAGAGTTCCCTCTAAGGCATTTTCCTACATGAGACAGGTGAGTGGAAATGTAGCCTTTATGAGGTTAGGGGGGAACATGGGGGAAAGGATACACAAGACTTTCATTCAAGCCTCTTGACCTTCATGTCTCCAGAAGCCAGTATTCGAGTGGCCCAAAGTAGGTACTGTTAGTGTTTACTGACAGAATGGGAGAATGGCTAAGGAGTGGCAGTCGCTGACAGATTTGTAGTCATGCACCTTTCCACGTTTCTCTCAGTCACTAATTAACTCCTTTGCCTGAGTGTATTATACATGCAACTTTGCAGGCTGGTCCCTGAAAGCCCCTTCAGAATCTCACGCAACTTCATCCCGTCAAATCCGTCATGAAGTTATTTGTTACCTAAAATGAATTCCTGCCGTGTGGACGATGGGATGTGGCCAGACTTGGGCCCTGGGGGCCTGGCCCTGCCGCTGCCACAGGTGCTCAGGAGCTCCTTGTCCCTGTGATGGAGGGAGTTCCATTTGGGGCTGAGCAGGCCTTGTTATCTGACAAGTGTGGACAGTAGAAACGTTGAATGCAAGGATTAGATGGAAGTCAGCGGCAGCTGGGGGAGAGACGAGGCTCCCTGTCCTTCGTCCACCTACGGCGGGATGGAAACAGAATAAATCTGCCGAGTAAGGACTGAGAAGGGGCTGACAAGGGATTCTGGCCCCCTCGGAGCAGATGAGGATTCAGGACTCAACTCTAGTCTCAGCTGAGAACTAGAAGGGCTGGACAGGGAAATGGGGGCAGTAGCCCCCTGGAAGAGTTGGCCCAGGAAGACAGGGATTAGGAGGGGGTTCTGGACAGGCAGGGTCCTTTCTCAGAATCCACAGTACACGCCAGCTCATGTGGTGGTTGCTCTGAGTTGTGGGCATGAAACATGTGCTGGTTCTCCACATGGGGGGAGATAAACTCACCCTTCACTGCACTATGGTAGATGCTGTGATACGCTTCTGAAGCCCCTTCGATGAGGAAGGGGATTTCCTCATTCCTTTCCTGCCCCGGCTGCTAGAGGACTTTTGCAATCAACCTGTTTCAGGATTGCAGAAAGCTAGCCACCCAAGATCACTCCCCTCCTTGGGGTGGCCAATCTAGTATGAAATGGCTGACATGGGACTATGAAGTATTTTAGCTCAACCAGGAACAATGCTGAAGGGTCAATTCTAAGTCCAGAGCTTTGAGGAGTTGACCAAATCTGCCATTGGGTCTGCAGGGCAACTGAACTTCTCTCTCTCTGCTACTGACCTCTGTTCCCTTCCCTTCCCCCAGTCCGGACCTGAAGGGTACTCCTAATAGATACCTAGTGTGCCCAACATCTCAGTGCTTTACTGCTGGGCAGCTCAGCCCGTGACTCTTGCCTTTGCATTGTGCTCTCTGATCTGGTTTAGGAAGAGCTGGGATTGAGTGTAGGGTGAACATGAAAGGGCAGGTGTGGGAATAGTAGGAGAAGGGGGCCCAGGTTCACAGAAGATTGGCTCTAGAGACCCCCAACAGAGTTCATTCAAGGCTTGGTTGATGGTGCTAGTGATATCTGATACTGTGATATTCACAAGGTGTGCTCTAATGTGGAGGGTGATGGGAGTTATCCAGAAGCAGATGGACATGTTATCTGGACAAAGAGACCTCTTAATCCCTGGGTCTGAACTCAGAAAACAATACTATGGCCCATCAGTCAACAGATATCTCTGGAACATTTCTTTGATGAAATTTGGAAAGTTATACAACTGATTCTGAGAATTGAAAATATGATTGTCACGGTTACACTCAGTAGTGTGGCCTTGAACATGTCAGTATGGATTTGAGTCATATAGCACCCTGAAAGGAAGGAGGCAAACTAGAGGGAGTACTGTGAGTCCTGGGCTGAAGCCCTTCTTTGCCAGGTTCTGTCTTGAGTAAATTCCTTTCCTCTGAGTTCACGAATTTGTGTAATGGAAAGTAAAGCCCCTATTTCTCATATTTGTCATGGAAACTGAAAATCTCCCTTGTCCTGCCTCCATCCCACACAGCCTCTGAAAAGTTACATTCCTCATATATTAATTACTTATGAATAAGTAATTCTTTGAGCACGTCCTTTTTGCCAGGTACTATGCTGAGAACTGGAAAAACAGAAAACAAACATGGACCAACACTTGAATAGCTCTCAGCTTCCAGTGGGAGGCTGACACAAAAATGGTTTATGATTAGGGAACTGAAGAATGCCTGTAGACGGCCTCGGCCTGTAGCCACCCCTTCCCCAGTAAGGTGTATGCACGGCATACACACAAGGGAAGGAAGCAAAAGGCCAGAGTAACACAGTTTTGTTAACTGGGCAGAGAAGACCCAGGAGGGCAGACTGAGCTCTGCCGAGTTCCCCTATTTCTTCACATAAAAGCAAGTCTGGGAGTCTCTTTTGTCCCAGCGTCTCCCATGCCCAAAGCCAAGGTTCAGATTTCTCCCTCTTTGGACACCAGGTGCCCACAGGGAATCGCAAACCATTTAGTGCTGCCAGAAGTTGAAGAAAGGAGAGCCTTAGGACAGGTAACTGAATCCCCAGCTGGGTCCCAGGTCACCAAGGATGGCAATGATATGTGTAGGGTTTGTCATTCATCCTGTGAACAAGTAGTTTGAACTTATATGTTCATCAGAATCACCAGGGGAGCTTCAAAAGAGGTGACTCTATGGTGTGGAGTCTGGACAGTGGTTCTCAGTTGGGTAGGGGGTAGTGAAAAATGGTTGGCAGGCCCAGGTCAGGGCTCTGGGTTTTGCGACCCTTGTGTGCAGAATCAGGAGCATGTTGGGTTTGGACATCACCTATTGGCCAGCTGAGTCCCTTGGAATCAGGTAGACTGAGGAACATGAGCTGTCCACAGACGGCCAGCATCCCTCCCGCGTCGCCACACTGCCTTGGCTCTGAGGTTCTAGGACAGTAAAATGTGTAAACAAATCTAGTGATGAAGAAGCGCTGCCTCTAGAGATCACTGGTCCCATTCTGTAGTCATTCTGACCATTAAGAGGTCTTTCCCATCCCATGCCTTCCACGTACTGGTTCCTGGTCTGTCCCTCAGCATCGGTGGAGGGAGCAGAATCTGTGGTGCTGGAGGCCTATTTTAACCGCAATTAGTAATCGATAAAATCTACAATCGATAGACATAGGGCAAAATTAATAGTCACATGAAGGTGACCAATCCCCGTTTAATGAGAGTGATTCATCACTTCAAGCAAAGTGCTATGGGCCCCACACGTCAGAATCAGATCCTTTAGCAGGGATGGGGCTCCCTGGGGAGGGGGACAATGCAAATACATGTGGGACCTCAGCTTAGTTCTTCTGATGTCCCTGCACGTGAAAAATGGGCCCCTCGGCTGTGAAGGTGTCACCAAGCAACATTTATAGGTTACACTTGTATGGAAAAATGATTGACACCCATATATTTAATGTCCCAAAACATAAGCACTGATGATTCCATGAAGAAAGTATTAGGAAACTCATTAAGAAATACATTTTTGCGCTTGCATTGGCCTAAGCATCACAATTAGCATCCATGCCCACACACAATGCAGAAACAGTTGTAAAATAAATTTTGAAAACTGAGTCCCTCGAGCTCTCCAGTTCCCATGCCAACTGTGTACATTTGGTGTCATGTGCATCTTGATTGTGCGAAAACTGCTTCTTGTTCTAGCACTCCCATCGCGAGTCATGTGGCCGACACCTGGTACTTTGCATGTGATAAGTAAGGCTCTCTTGTTTACGCCACTTTCATGGGACATTTGTGACTTGGCGCTGAAAGCGTCTGTGCCCTTGCAGATGGCCCCTGCCTTGCGTGGGCCTCCCTCTCAGCAGAGGTCTCAGCCCGAGAGCCCACTAACATCCCTGGCCATCCCCCCTCCTCCCATGCCAGCAACCCCCTCCTTCTTACCCAAGCTCATCCAACTGTCTTGCACACTCACATCCTTGACCTAGTACCTGTTATCTCTTCTCTTGGAGTGGGACTTCCGTCCTGCCCCTGGAACTTCTCTTGAAAGTCATTAGAAATGTGCAAGGTGCCAAACCCCGTGGGCCCATTTCCACCTCCCTAACCTGGTGCTCTCCAAGCTTTGCCCCTTGGTGTCCGTGGATGCATCAGGCCGTGCGCCACATCTGAGCCCTGGCTGCCTTCCTCCTTCGCTAGCTTCAGAGTCCTCTTCCTCTGAACATCTTTGGTCCTTTTCTTCTCTTTCTCTGCATCATTTTCCTGGCTGATGCCATCTCTGGGTTTTGAGAAAGACCTCCATGTGGTTGGTCCTGCCATGTCCTTTCCAGGGCCTCACCTTCAGAACTAGGGGTCCCACAGCTCCCCCAACATCCCGACCCACATGTCCCTATGCACCTCGGCTCCACTACGTCTGAAACCAAATGCTTTGAATTTTCCTATGGGGCTATTTAAAAAAATTTTATTATTATTATTATTATTATTATTATTATTATTATTTTGAGGGCCTGGAACATGACCCCAGCCTGGTTTCTGAAGCCAAGCCTATGACACGTGTCTGAGTCTTACTCCCACATCCTGTAGCACGCCAACTGTGTATGGGGCCAGAGTGCTGTGACTGGCCCCACCGGATCCAAGCCAGGCAGAGGTCGGGCTGCTTCGTGGCGGGAGCAGAGCTTGACCTGGGGTCTGACAGGGCCTCGGTGACTTCAGCTGGAGCTGGGGCAGTGGGCCACCAGCAGGCAAGAAGAGACAGAGAGCTTGACCAAGCAGCATGACTTCTTTATTCTGTGCATCCCCTCTCTTCTCAGAGTGCAGTCTATGCAGACCAGGATGTGTCGTTCTTTCCTTCTTCACTTCTTGACCTGCGGCACCCAGCCCTGTGTCTCGTGAGAACGCAGTAAACATTTGTGGGATGAGTGTATTGAACTGGTGAAATAAATTCCCAGCAGATTCAAATATAGAAATGAATTCCAACAACTTGAGCTCTTTCAGATGGTTAATTTCTGTTTAGTCAAAGGTTTTCGGTTTTATCCCTCTGATCCTGGGAAGTCGTGGAGGTAAGGACTAGGAATGAGGGTGAGGCTTGTGGCTTCTTTTATGAGGACGTTCCTGAGCAGCCTCTGGCCCAGTAATACTGGAAAACCCTCAGAATAACACATGTCAAGTATGAACATCATGCAGCCGTCATCAGGAACTTTGTTTATAAATCTGAATTTGTTTTTTTAAAGACTTATTTATTTTAAAGAGAGAACGAGTGGGAGGAGCAGAAGGAGAGGGGGAGAATCTCAAGCAGACTCCTTGTGAGCCTGGAGCCTGACGCAGGGCTCGACCTCCCAACCCTGAGACCATGACCTGAGATGAAACCAAGAGTCAGATGCCTAACCTACTGAGCCACCCCTCCGCCCTGAACTTGTTACTATTTTTTTAATATCAGGAGAAGGTGAAAAAACCTCACAACGCGTTGAAGCACAGAACCAGAGACTTGCATGGATATGTGAATCCTTTGCCACTCAGAAAGCACTCCTAATTTGGCTTCCCTTGCCAAAATTGCCTTCATGTGTGTTTTGGAGAAGACGGTTTTTGTGGGAAAAGAGTGAGTCCAGTGGTGCAGGAGGTACCTAGATGTTGCCTGTCCTCAGCGGTGGGGAGCTGTGCTGGGAACACAGACCGGCAGCGGGGAGGGCCTCCACGGGCTTGTGGAGAAGCCCATGAGCAAGGAGGAGCCATCTGTCTCTGATGGCAATGAGCCCCCTTCCCTGTGGGGTTCCTAGGGAGCTTTAGGGGAGTGCTCTCTTGCTCTCCCCGCTCAAGCCACAGACTCTCCATAGAACCAGCTTTGTGTGGTGCTTTATAGTATTCCCTGAGGGTTTTCCTTTACTTTGTGCAAACACGGACTGGTTGAGGTTGCCTGGGCACACCTCCCCTCCCCCACCCCAGGCATGTTCTTCATATGGGGCTTCTGTGTCACTCTGAGCCCACAGTGACAGGTGACCTGCACAGTCGTTCTGATATTCCTTCTGAACCATCTTCAAGAGGCACTTGGTCAAACCCTTAGGCGGCAGTGGGTCTGGAGAATACCTCTTCTCTGGACCGGTCAGGTCCTCTTCTTCACTGTCCTAGCTTCTTCCCATCCCCTGATTGTCCTCTTCCCCACGTTCATGTTGGGACACCCCTTTCTTGTTTTGGATAGTCCTCAGACTTTCTATTTGTGATTGCACAAGCAAAAGCAAATGAAACAAAACAAAACAAACAAAAAATCCAAAAACCAAAAGCAAGAAACAAAACCTCTCTTTACCATGTCACATAAACAATGTCAAGGCCATTAGTAGACTTGAGACCGCAGTTGGGTCCCTGTTTATATTTACATTTGCCTCACCAATGAATGAGAGTAACTGTCTCACCACAGCCTTGCTGGCTTTGAGTTATAGTAGTTTTAATTTGTTTTGGCCAAATTAGGAGACAATCATTCCTGGTTCTTTAATTATCCAGGAGACGGAGCAACTTTTTATATGTTGATTGGTCATTTGCCTTTCTTCTTTTGGGATTTCTCTTTAGCCTCTATGAGTGAATAGTTTCTGTTTTCCTAGATGACTTCATAAGCCAAAACAGCCAACAGACCTGCAATCGTACATTTGTGCTGCACAGCAACTGCATACCGGTCCCTTCTTGTTCACCGGGTGCAGAATCAGCCTGCACTGGAAACTCAACCCGAGTGTACAGATGGAATACCTACTGTTATTTCATTCATGTATATGCATGCATTCGTATGCATACATATGTAGATCCTCAACTTAGCGTGTGTCAGATTTCAATGGGGGAAGATGAGGATCTACAGCATTAGCATGAGTCTTCTCAAATGAGCCGGCATGAGAGCTGGTGAATCAAAAGCTATTCTTACAGTTGCTTTATAAACCCCTGAAAATTGTCCTCTGGATCCAGCTAATGTACTGGATCTTTAACGGGGGTCTTTAATGGTAGCCCCTGGTGTGCTCCTAATTATATGCTGGAAAACCCTTCCGGTCTCCGTGCCCTGAGCCGGCCACTTTGCATCAGATGACGCGCTGAGAGCCAGCGTTCTGGTGTTTACATGATGCGCGCCTGCCCGTTTCTCCAAAATCGGTAATGCTCTATTTATGTCACTTCCTCAAGTGGTGGGTTTTCTCAGCTAAAGAGCGGCTGTGTGACAGGCGCTCTTTTCTTGCACAGACGTTTGCGTCTATTTCTGGGCAGGGTGGTGGCTCTCTGGGCTTCCAGACACAGGTCGTTCTGGAAGCGTTCCCTGGCCTTCATAGGAAGGCAGCGGGGCCCGTGGGTTTACGAGGTGCGTCTCGAGGTGGTCACACTGCTGTTTCTCGGGCCACGGAGGCGGGAGACTGGGGGTGGAGGGAAATGCAAATCTAGTTTATGGTAAAGATCCCTTTTTATGAAGAGTTCGCGAGGTTGGTGTTTATGAAGAGTTCGCAAGGTTGGTGTTTCATGTTCAAATATGCTGTGGCTCTCCTTCCTCTGGCCCACCCTCTCTCCCACCTGCTTCTTTCCCCTCTCGCCCTCACGCTCCCGCTCTCTGCCCCCCACCCCAACTTGTTCTTTTTCCCCCCTGCTCCCTCACTCATCCCTGGAAGCAGCGGCGCTGGCTGCCACAGACCAAGCTCCCATGCCACTGGCCTTTGTCCCCATGCCTGGCCACAGAGGACACACGTCTGTCAGAAGCTTTGTCACTGTCCCAGTTGTAGGGGGAGCATTTCTCTCCAACTTGTGCCCTTGACTTTCACCCTCGGCTCTCTGTCCTAGCTCTTTGAGCCTGTGCCTCAGTAGCTCTGTGGGCATGCCACTGCTCACCTCCCCCACCCCAGGATTCTGGCATCAGCCCTCCTGCAGGGGTCTTCGTCTCAAGCTGTCCTTCTTGTGAGACACCTGCTGGTCCTCTCTCTGGCAGACCATGCTCCTAGACACTCGTGTCCTGGCTTTACACACTCCTGGGTCCAGCTTCATCACTAGGCCAGATGCTCAAACTCTTGGTTTCTATCCAAGGGGGCCCATCCCACATCCCCTTTTGCCTTCCCCTTAAGACAAGTATGTTAGTAACCGTATACCTTTAGAAGGAGGAAGGTGATACCCAGTTAGGGGACATTCACTGAACATACCTCCCTGGGTAGTTGCTACATACTGGTCCTGGGCCAGGGACCGCGGTGTCCCTCTGAACCGGTCACACTGTGCCTGGAGTTGGAGCTCGGCTCCAGGGTCTGAGAGGAGCTGCAGAGACGGTGACCACGTCATGGGAGGCTCTTGTGAGCAGAGAGCAGCAGCTGTGCGCGTGGGGCCTGCTGTTTCCTGTCGCCATGTCCCCGGGTTCCAGCACAGGTGTGTTGAGCTGCACGTGCAGTCAGAGCTCGCTGGGTCGGGAGTCAAGGAACCCTGTTACCAGCTGGACAGTGGAAGGGCCGGGATCAGCCCACTGGTGAAAATGGAAGACAAAGGGAATGCAGTGGGATCCTGGAAGCACTGTCATACCCCCGTGCCTCACGGGCCCCCAAGGCCTGACCTGGGGGCGGTTCTGGGGATGTCGATTTCACTTCCACAGCGGGAGACTCCAGTTGTTTCCTAGGGAAATGGGCTCGAGGCTACAGAAGGTCAAGTGAGGCACCCCCTGTGAACTCCTGATTGCTGCCCTGGAAGGGAATTCTTAGGCGGCCGGAGCGATGTGGTCATCATTCATTGGACACTTGCCGTATGCACGGGACTCTGAGGGTCTCTGTGAATGAAGAGACTGAAGCCCTTTGTCCTCGAGGAGCTCCAGCAGGTTCCTTAGTTTGGGGGTCACTGTTTAACAGAAGAGCCTTTCTCTGGTGGCACCCAGCATTGAATGCCCACAGTGGCCAGACCGTGTGGATGACTTACTGACCTCTTCTCATGTGGTCTTCCCATCGGCCTGGAGTGAGGGGCATGCCTGAGCGCTCTCATCCGGCATCCACCCCACTCCACTCCACGCTCCTGATGTAGTGCTCTTCCCGGCAGAGCAGGTCCCAAAAACAAACTGCAGACTTGTGGCCTGGTGGTGCCCAAGACTCAGGAGCTCAGGACAGGGAGCACATGAGATTAGCGACAGCTGGAGGCCGACGGGGGCCCGGGCCAAGCTTTCTGTACGACATCTGACTTTATGTGGACAGGATCTGCGAGGGTGAGATGCTTTAATTGCTGCTTTACAAAGACGAGGCTGTGGCTCAGAGGGGGTCGGTGGCTTGCTGACTCTTCCATGGGGAGTGAGACCTGGGGCTGGGCTGCTCCTTCACCACCGTGACCACTACCACTGTTGAGCTCACTGTTACCACCGGTGCTAGTGTTACTGCTGTTATCACTGGTAGGACTATTTGCTGCCGCGATCACTACTGCTACAACTGTGATTGCCACTCTTCCTACACGTGGCTAGACCTACAGCTCTGATTACTAGTGATGAGGGCGCTGAAGGAGAGCTGAGGGCCAAGTACAAGCTATCCTCCCCCCCATCCCCAACCCCCCCACCAGCAGATGGGATATATGTGACATTCCTCTCGGGCTCCTGGCTGCTCAAGAACAAAGAAAAGGGAAAACAAGTGCTTAACTGATAGAGATCACAGGGGCGTCTCCATCAGTTCACAACCATCTTAACAATTTACAAGAAAAAAGCAATCTCCAGAAACTTCTAGACTCAATTTCCTGGAGTCCTAATAACGTCACCCTCCCCTCCATAAGATAGAAAATCTTAAATAATTAGCCACTTCTCACAAGCCCAGTGCAGCTCTTTCTGCCCGTGGGTCCTGTCACCGGGCTTTAATAAAACTGCCTTTTTTGCACCAAAGTCCTCCTGAGAATTCTTTCTTGGCCACGGGGCTCTGAAGCCCACCACTTCAGACCACATCGTTTGTACTAACAGTACCTCCTGCTGTTTGCACATCCTCCTTCTGATGGCCAAGTTTGGAGTTACTAAGCGGCCAGTCTCTGAGATCCTGGATGGAGCCCCTTCCAATCCATCTTATTTAATTGTTAAAACAATTCAGCGAGGCACAATTCGGTGATACAGTGTTTACCCAAAAGCTAATGGTTTGCGCCAAATTGTGGGGTAAGTGTAGGCCTCCTTGATTCCCAAGGAAAGGAGGTGGAAACCGGTGAATTAGAAACAAGTTTCCATGGGTCATAAAGTATATCCTGTGTTTCTCTTAAGTTTGGGTTTTAAAAAAAAATCAGCCTATTTTCCTTGCATTCTCTGCTTAGACTGGTCTCCCCAGAATTCAAGTCCGGTAGGGTCTCCAAAAAGAAGAAACAACGCTGCCATCCACTAGCAGGAGGGCACTAATTTCAGTGTGACCCCCTCCCCCACCCCGGGGGGGGGGGTCAGGTTTCAGGTCGGATGCTGGCCATTCTTGAGCGGGGAGGTAGGTGCTGTCCCCCCACTCCTCCAGATCTGGAAGCCGGGGCCCCGTGGGGCTCGTCTCCTCCAAGATCCCACCTCCGCAGCACGAGGGTCTGCGCCGGAAGCGGGTCCCTCCAGATCTGCATCTCGGGCCCCTCCCACTCCCCCACGCGGTCTCTGCCGCAGAATTAAAATGTAAATCAAAACATAATTGGCTTTGTGTGCACAGTTTAGATAAGATTTACTTTTGAAGAATGACTTTGTGTTCTAACCCAGCAGGCCCAGCACCGCGCACTTAATAACGGCCAGGGAGCGGGGCCATAAATATTGCAAACGATGCGGCTTGAACGCAGCGCCCTATGAACCGTAATAAAACCCCCCGTGATTAATTCCCGAACGCGCTCTGTTCATATTAGACCTGCAGTGGCTTCCCTGATGAGATCAATACAGCGTGGCGGAGTGATCCTAATAGAAGTGTTATAATCTTTTAATCTTCGGGAAAATGCCAAAGTCTCGAATCCGTCACCAGGCCGCCTGCTTTATTTTTCTTGGTGCAACCTTGAAGGCAGTTGTTTTCCCTGAAATGAAGATACATTAGAGTCTTTTCAAGGATTTATCAATAATAGGCCCGGGTCCTTCTTTGCAGGGCCCGCAGCTAAAAGGCACATTTGTATGCGGCGAGCCAGAGCTGGCCGCAGTGACCTTTGCTGTCAGCGGCTGTTTTCCCAGCAGACAGATGCCTCCAGAGAGTGAGCGGTGAGGACAGATCTTTCCGGGAGGGAGACGGACACGTGAGCCGGGGAGAGAGAGAACACCACCAACAAATAGCCAGGGGAAGGTTTTAGGAAGCCAGGCATGTCCCCTGTTTAGGACTCTGGCGGCAGAAATGGCCATCATGGCCGTGAGCAGGCACCTGTCACCTTCTGCGTGCGTCTCCAGGGACCCAGCATAGTGCCGAGAGCCTCCGTGGAAAGGGAAATGTCACCCCCCTGTAGGGAGTGTAGGCAAGTAGGAAGAAAGACAGGTATCCTTTAGGCGTGTGCCCCCCTGGGTTCGGGGGGTGTGCCGGACCTTCAGGCCACAGGAGGCAGGGCAGCTTGGGTGGGGCCTGATATCATCGCAGTGACACCTCCCCAGGGAGGTAAGCGGGCCGCACCTGTCGGGGGTCCATGTGAGTGAACGTATCGATGAGACGCTGGGAAGCCTGTAAAGGGGTTGGGCAGTGCTCCTGCATGTGTTCTGTCCTGACGAGGTACACCCAGGCCACACAGATAACCCCGAACGGCAGCAGAACTGCTGGGAGGGAAGAGGAGTCCTCACCATCTTCCCTCTGCCTCCCCAGCGTAAAGAAGCACACACGTATCTGAAAGGCCTCATTTATAAAATAGGGCTACAGACTACCCCCTTATTGGGTCACAGCAGGGCCTATAAGGAAATGAAAGGTATAAGAACTTCTGACAAACAGTAGGTGCTAAATTTACGTCATTCCTGCTTCCGTGGCTTTGCCAGTCCCTCCTCTCATGGACTCTGGAGCTTTGAACTCAAGTCTGAGTCTCCACCTTCCCCCAACTCCTTGAGGCTAGACTCCTGATGGCTGGGCTCTGGCCTTGGGTGAGATGGAGACGGGGTACCTTCCACATTCTGATCTGCCATTGAAAATGGCCTTGCCTTGCTTGCCCAGCTCTTTGGAGACCGTCAGGGAGACTTTGTACCTGCCCATTGACCCTTCCCTCCTGCCTCTGCCTCCTTCCCTTTACTTGCCTCACTACCCTGAGATGGGCCTGTGATTTGAGCCAGCAGGTAATCCGTGATTCCTCAGCTTTGCCACCCCTGGTATATTTCAGGAGCCCCCAAGCTGCCTAGTATCCGGTGTGCCCAAACCGAAAGTACTAACAGCATTCGGGGGCGGTGGGGAGGTGGTGTAGCTCTTGGCTACTTTCCTTATCTTCTTGTGACCTTGGGCAAGTGACCTTGCCTCTTTGACCCTCACTTGGATTCTAGGAATCCTATAAAAAGAAAAACCAAGACACAGACTTTTGGGAGAAAACAAAGCCGTGGTCGAGTCACGGTTGTGCAATTGCTGAGCCCAAAGCCCAGTGCAGAGCACATGGGAGGGAGGGTCTGTCCCAGACGGTGGCAGTACATGCTGATGGCCCTCCTGCTGATATCCCTCAGTTTCCCCACCTTGGAGGTCAGGGTGCTGAGTGTGGGAGCTCACAGTGGCAGAGTTGGTAAGGTGACCCTGGAGAACTGTCCTCATAGTCCACTGTTCTCCAGAGCAGAGCTCAAGGATGCACGGTCCCAGCACCATCCATGCCCCTTCCCCCCAGAGTTCAGCTGGGTCATTCACTCCAGACCCAAGGGATGGCCTGGCAGCCCTGGGTGGAAGAGATCTGTGTCCTCGGCTGAGCACAGACTGAAGGGATCTTCGACTTCTCCATGATGCTACTTCTCTATACCAGTCCTCTGCACCCTACAGAGCTTTTAGCACCGGCAGATGGTCTCTAAATAAACTCATAAGAGATAAAGACAAGCAGGGGGGTGAGAACAGTGGTGGGGTAAGGGGAAAATGTAGATTCTTGCTTTGTGATAGAGCTCCTTTCTGTTATATCTGGGGCCACCTGTTCTTCCTTTATCGAGGTACTTTCACTTTTATGGCACCATGAATTTAGGATGGCGCGCTCAGAGAAGGCCAGAGCTGTGCCGACAGGGGAATTCCAGCATGTTCCCCATTCCCCGCCATGTGAGCATTCGCCTGCCCTGGCCCCTGGGCTCTGCTGCTCACCAGGCCAGTTGTGCTTTGCTCATCTATCCTAGTCTACCTTTTTCAAAGTCCTACAGGAATGTCACACTTCTCTGGAATCTTCTGACAGCCCTTGAGTCAGGAGAAGCTGGTCCTTTCTCTAAACACAACATCTCTTCCTTTTGCCTAACTTGTGGCACTTCTTACATACTCTGGTAGATATGCTCATGACCATCTTCTCCCAGTAGCTAACCATAGTAATCATTAGAACATTTTATAACATTACTAATAGCCAACTTTTATCAACCGATCTGTAGGTGCCAAGAAATTTCCTGGCATCATCACAGTTAATCCTCATAATGACCCATTGGTGGAGGCACCATCATAGTCACCATGTTACAGATGAAGAAACTGAGCCATGCAGAGGTTAAGAACTTGTTGAAAGTCCTCCAGTCTGTGATTTGTGGTTCCAAGATTTATTCCAAACTCTTAGGACCTTCAAATCCATTGACCACTGCAATTTGTTTTCACATTGACTATAAAGTTAAAATCTTGTAGATAAATAATTTGGCCCTGGAAGCTCAGGCAGAACATACAGAATAGAGGATGGGCTTTGGAGTCAAAAATATTTAACTGGATCACTGTCTTGGCTTGAGGATTTTGGACAATCTCCCTGAATTCTTTGTTCCTCAATTTCTTTTTCTATAAAACATAAAGAACTGTATGTACCACAGGCTTGGATGTGGTGAGGCTTACCTGAACTCAGGCATGTAAGGCCCATAGGTAACAGTATTAGCTAATATTTATCAAACACTTGCCCTGTGCCACATGCACTTCTGTATAATTTGTACGGATTAGGTCGTTTAACACTCATAAAACCCCAGTGACTGTGGTAGCTCTACTAACATCAGATGAGGTATACTTTAATACAGTGTTACTAGAATTAAAGAGGAACACATTATGATGAGAAAAGATCAATCCACCCGAGAGCCATAACTATCAATATATGTTTACCTAATACCAGAGTCTCAAAATACATGAAGCAAAGGCTGAGAGAATTAAAGGGAGAAATAGACATTTCAAAAATAAAAGTTGTGGATGTCAGTAGCCCACTAAGAAAAAAAATAAGGAAGATTCAAATTAGTAAGATCAGAAATGAAAGAGAGGATAATACTCCTGACCTTACAGAAATTAAAAAAAAAGTATATGGGGGGGGGTCCCTGGGTGGCTCAGTTGTTAAGCGTCTGCCTTCGGCTCAGGTCATGATCCCAGGGGCCTGGGATCGAGCCCCGCATCGGGCTCCCCACTCAGCAGGGAGCCTGCTTCTCCCACTACCATTCCCTCTGCTTGTGTTCCCTCTCTCGCTGTGTTTCTCTCTGTCAAATAAATAAAATCTTTAAAAAAAAAAAAAAAGTATATGGGAATACTATGAACAACTATATGCCAACAAACCAGAAAATTGAAGATTTGAAAAGTACTATACATAAATCAGATCTGACAAACATTTATAGAAACTCCCCCAACAGTAGTGGAATATAGTCTTCTCAAGTACACATGGATATGCAGAATATACTATATCATAAATCATAAATGGTCTTCAATGGTGTAAAAAGGATTAATATTAACAAAGGATTGGTTTTGGTCATGATGGAATGAAACTAAAAATTAACAGAAAACAGTTTGGGGGAGTCACAAACATGTGGAAATAAAACAACAGCTTATAAATAACCAGTGCTCAAAGAAGAAATCACAAGGGAATTTAGAAAATACTTTGAAGTAAATGAAAACAAAGACACACCATGCCAAAACTTATGGGAAACAGCTAAATCAGGGCTTAGAGTGAAATTTATAGCTAAAAGTACCCATAATTGAAAGGAAAGATCTCAAATTAACAATTTAACCTTCCATCTTCAAACACTGAGAGTAGAAGAGCAAACTAAACTGGAAGAGCAGAAGGACAGGACTAACAAGGAGGACTTACAAGGAGTACAGTGGAAATTAATTAAACAAGAATAGAAAAACAGTTGAGAAAATCAGTGAAACCAAACATTGATTCTTCAATAAGATCAGCAAAATTGACAAACCTTTCACTAGGCTAACTAAGAAAAGAAATATATAAAATACTAGAATAAAAGATGAATGAAGGGATACTACTACTGACTTTACAAAAATATGAGAATAAACTATAAGGGAATTTTGTGAAAACTGCATTCCAGTAAATTAGATTACTTTGATTAAATGGAAAAATTTCTATAGACACAAACTCCTGAAACTGACTCAAGAAGAAATAGAAAGGTCTGAGTTGA